>OW240918.1:21779024-21990003 GCA_933207985.1 Pelobates cultripes
TTAACCTGCAGGGCCATAGTCCAAAGGGAGCAGGCGAGCAACCAGGCTTCTCCAGTTCACAGTGGCGAGGTTGGTTTCGCCACATAACATATTACGATTTAGCTACCGATTTGGTTAATTCTGAGAGCGTGCACTGAAAAGCGCTTTGAGTCCCACTGGGAGAAAGGCGCTATTTAAAAACTAGTTATTATTAATAATTCTATTACAAAATGGAATATCTCACTCATTTAATAAAAGTTCTTCCTGAGCTGGTAACGTACAATAAGTTTGAAATCAAATGATAGCTAAAGGTCTTTATGGATTGTAAAGAATGCAATCGGGGCCTATGTGATTAAAATAATACTTAAAATAGTTTAAAACCTATTTAAAATAGAAGAAATATAATGTTTTGCCAAATATGTTTTTCCCTGACATTAACTTTCCAAGCACAGATCTTAGAGCTCAGACCTTTCAATTATGTGAAAAGTCAACAATGCGTTCTTTAGAGTGGAATTATTCCATCACCTCATGTTCTGGGGTTTTGGCAGACTATTTTATACATACATTCAAACATATGTGTCCTAATATATTTTATACCCCACCTCCTATAGACTGTAAGCTCATTTGAGCAGGTTCCTCTTCAACCTATCATTCCTGTAAGTTTTCTTGTAATTGTCCTATTTACAGTTAAACCCCCCTCTCATAATATTGTAAAGCGCTACGGAATCTTTTGGCACTATGTAAATGGCAGTAATAATAATAATAATAATTAAATGGTTTTCTTTCATTTGACCAGTTTAATGAACTACACTTTTTACTTTTCCAAAGGGCACATGGCAGGGATGTCCATTATGCTCCCTTTGTTGAATCTGGATCTTGAAATATATATTTAACTTAATATAGATGTTCAAAAGATAGCAATTAGTGATATGAAAATATGATTTATGACATTTACAATAAGTGAGATATAGCCTTTTGTTAATTCCTAATATTTAATTATTTCACATTTGCACACACACATTGGAATTTAAGATACGAATAAACCTTGTTTCTTTAGGTGTAAACGCATTTGTTACCTACTTTAATCTATACTTTATACCTGCACTGAAGATTAGGAACCCTCCCATTGAATATGTCATATGAAATGCTCTTGAAGTGTTTCCCTTAAAAGAGGAAAATTAATGACAAACAGAACCAAGGATAAATTACACCCAAAAAGCTAGGAAATGTTTTTCATTAGTTCAGTTAATCTTTGGAGCCCAAGATGCCATTTACATTGGCATCATGCTCAGTGCTGAAAGACATGTTGCTTTTCAGGGAACTTGAAGAGGAGCTGTGAAAAGACTAAAGCACGGTGAAAATGTGGTTTATCTGAAAAATTCAAAGAATATAAATTATTTCATAGGTTTACCAGTTTGGCTTGGACTGATTTGTCCATGCAAATAATTTGGAAAAATGCTTCAAATGAAACAGAGGGGCACGAAAATGCTCATTTTAGTACTGTTAATTATATACATGATATCAATTCTATATTTATCAAAGTTAATTTCAGTAAAGGTATTGTTGAATAGGGATGTGCATGGGTAAAAAATTTGATTCCCGATATTCCCGATATTCGGGACTTCGGCAATTTGGATCGGTTAGGCACTTCGGAAATTCGGGACTTCGGCAATTCGGTTCGGTTCAGCAATTCCAAAATTTGGGACTTCGGCAATTGGGATTAAGGGTAGGGTTAGGGGTAGGGTTAGATTCCTGTCATCATTACCTTAATTTTCCCTCCCTCTCCTGTTTTGCCACTTTTCAAAAGTCCGAAGCACTTCGGCACTTCCGAAATTCGTCACTTCGGTAATTCGGTTCGGCACTTCCGAAAGTCGGCACTTCGGCAATTCGACTCAACACTTCCGAAAGTCGGCACTTCGGCACTTCAGCAATTCGGACATTCACAAACACCCTAATGTCCAAATTGCCGAAATTCGGCCGAATTTACGCTTGGACCGAAAGGAATTGCACATGTCTATTGTTGAATAGAATGTTACTTTACAATTTAAATTCCATTTACATGTGGTTAACATTCAGTTGTTTTTTTTCGGGGGGGAGGGTTTGCATTCGTTTTCTTTTAAGCATTCTGCTATAAATTTTAAGCTTTCGATCCATATCATCCCGGGTTTATTTATTTATTATTTATTTATCTATTCAATTTATTTATTGATTGATTTGACCTAGTTGCTCTGCTCTAACCAGTAATCATGTTTTTTGTTTTTCTTTGGTACCACCCGAAGAAAATCATGAACAACTAAATTGTCTCGTCCATTGTCCAATTTCGTTAATTCGTTATTAAGTCATAGGTTGTAGAGAATTCAGATGACCCGCCAGCCACCCAAAATTTTTACTTAATTTAATTTTGCCAACTATGAATGCTCAAATCTACCTGTTTGTACTCTACCTATTTGTAGAGAGTGGCTTCCCATAATGTTTCATGTTATGTTCCTTTCTATCCTAGTATTGGGCGCCTCCGTCTTGGCTCCCTGTCAATAATCGTCCTACATGTTGCCTGTTTCTGTCATTTATGATTGTTAGTAGAAGAGAAGGAACCAAAATAATGTTTCTGTTCTGCTTCACACTTGCATTGTGTGCCCTGGCAGTGCCTGGACTGAATTATATCATGATGTAACTTGCTTAATCTTTATACATTATACATCTGCATACAAAGAAAATGGAAGATCACATGGATAGAAGGCTGACATGCGTTATAAATGTTTTTCAATATCTTACTTAATGCTGTAACAGTTTCACTTTAAGTTAATAATTGTGAAGTTGTCGCTTTTCTTCTAATTTTCTTGATACTCTGTGGCCAGTTTTATGACTAGTATAAAAACAGATGAGATATCTGACAGCAATCCAGCCGTTTGCCAGGCTAATCATCACTGTAGTGGATGTACACAGCAGCTGAAGTATCAAATATCATACATCCCTGGAAGAAACATTTTATTGTTCCCAAAATAGACAATGTATTGTACATTTATTTGACTTATAAATAATATTACTGTGTGGCAAACCCTGCCACTAGAACTGACTATTCTGTGCGAATGAAAGACTTTTCACCAAGGGAATAACTCACCGAATGGACTTTCTTGATATATTGCTGTTTTAGACGAATTGCCCAAAACTACCGAACGTAAGACCACCCCGGGGTGGTCGTGTGTTGCTAATTAACGGATCGATACAATGTTGCGAGGGAATTAAGTGCCTGTATGTGTGGCCGCCATTTCGCATACCGAGCACGTGTCGGCAGCCATCTTATGCACGAACAGCGGTACTTGGTTGTCGAACGCCTGGAACTCCAACCGGGCATTCGGCTAACCAAGTACCGATGAGACCTCCAGCATGCTCCGACAGCACAAATTAAACACACGAACGCCCCGGCGTTCGGTAGATAGATTCCCCTAAACAACGGGATTCGTGCAAAGGCTGGCGATCGCATGGATGGCTATGTCATTCGGTAATTTTAATTCACTGAAATAGACCGACTGCAGGGCCAGAATTCATGGAACTGTTTTCGGATACTGAGTCCCTGCGGTCGGTCAAAACTGTAATTGTCTGTAACTCCTGAACCCCTGGTCTGATCTGGGTGAATTTCGAGTATGTTGCTCACCCAGATCAGACCTACCAGGGGACTCCTTATTTGTCCCTGTAACTCCAGTATTTAGGGGACATCCAGAAAGTGGGGAAAACTGTGTCTGCACTAATTTGTTTAACTGTTAATCTAAGGGGAGGAGAAGGAGAAGGGAGGTGACCGGGTTACAATTGGCTACTGTAAGAATTATGGAAGTTACCTCCCTTGCATGGGAGAAATGCATAAAAAGAGACCTGTGATTAAAGCTGGCAGTTGACTCCCAGACTATGTGTCGTCTAGTCCTTGGGGAGGTGGATTATGCTGTGTTCCTGTGATTTCTGTATGCTGACTCTTTGTTCCCAGCGGAGAGCCCTTGGATTAACCCCTGCTCCTCCGCTACATACTGTCTGTTGTGAATTATGATCTTGCCTAAATGTGTAAAAATAGCCTAAGTATGTATTAAAAATATATATTAAACAATGCCTTTATTTTAGTGCTTTTAACAGGAGGAAAGAATTTTTATTACAAAACTTCTGGTATCACAGTCTTTTAGTCTTCATTAGAGTAACCTATTTGGCAATTGCAGAGCTCCTGCTGAGAAGATTTTTTATGCATTTTCTATACAAGATAAATCAATCTGTATGATTAGTGTTCTTTTTTTATTATTATTTCGAAACCAAATGCCCTCCCCTTAATTTATTTAGTGTCCATTCTATTTAAATGTTTTAAATAGGTTTAATATATAAACTATGAAAAAGGTTGTGAAAGCTTGTGGTAAAATTTTGCATCCAGTCTGATAGAAATGCGTGTGTGTTTTAATTGTTACTAATTGCGGTATCTCTATACTTTGTCTAAGTGACTTTGTAGCATTTTGTTTATGGCTCCCTCAGTTTGAAGTGTTTTCATTGAATAAACATCGCATTAAGTGTTTTCTCCAGAGTGTAAGATTATCTGTATGACCTTTCCTTCAGAATATTTAAAGCAAAGCTAAAGAAACACCCTGTCAGGTATTTAATGTATTATCAGTGTGCTATCTGTAGGGACAAATACACTACTGACAGCATAACTTAAACTATCAATATAAAAAAACTATCACATGCATTAAACATGTACAAACACCACATAATATGTAATAACATTTGTCTAAATGTTCACATTTCAAGTGCAATTTTTGGCCATGTGCATTTAAAATGTCACCAGAATAATATGGCTGCACAGTATTGATACAACGATCACATGTCATTAATAAAAAAAGATTGTTGCTTAGGGTTGGAGTAGCATTAGAGAATATTAGAGAAAGAGGGATTTAGGGTTGTGTTTGTTTACGGTAGCAGAACTAAAAGTTAAAGGGTTATGGGATACCTGCCTTCAAGGGGATAATTCTATTGCAGTCAAAAAGTATTAGGAGTTCAGTCAGTCTTTGAAGCCTTGAAAGCAGGTACACCTTAATCTTTTACTGTAGGCCTACATCCCTTGAAATTGACAGTTTTTGGAACATTACTGTAAACCAGGGGTGCCCAAAAGGTTGATCCATAGATGTTGTAGAATAAAACTACCATGATGCATTGCATGCCTTTAGAATGCTTTAGAATGGAAAAACATTATGGAAGCTGTATTTTTAAAACATCTGGGCACCCCTGCTGTAAACCATGTTTTTTGTTTTTAACAGTGAGTCTTTTTGTGCCATTTTCTAATTCTGCCATCAAAACTTTTTAAGTAGAGGTTTCTAAATTGAGAAAACTGTATCTTTCATTATTTTATCAACATTGGCTAAAGAGGACGTTTTATTTTAATGTTAATGGCAAATTCTACCAACTCACTATAACCAGCCATGCTTTTATGCATTTATTAATTTCATTTATAAAAAATAAACCTCAATCATTATTATTCTTTCTACCTTATGCAAGTGTATGTGTTACTGCGTTGATTCCCTGCTAACAGGAGTATATCAGGATATATTAATAATGTGGGTGTGCAGAGGAACATCTCAGATAGATCTTAGAAACTTCTAGATAAAGACCAGTCACCTGAAAACCAACTGAATGGGAAAATGTGTGTTTTGTTCTAAAAAGCAGTTCAAAGATTTAAAACGCATTAATGAAATGTGCCTCCAAGGTGATTGGTACCAGTGGTGTATTTTGGATCTGTGCTGCCCTAGGCATGATGGAACTCGGACACCCCCTAATTTACATTTGCCCACCCCTTCCTGACAATGCCACACCTCTTTCTGTTAAAGACTAACACACAGACTTCAACTGACAGACACACACTGATTTGACACAATCTGAAAGGCATGCACAATCATTGAGTCACTCACAGTGGCACTCTGACAGACACACACAATCACTGACATACACACACAATGACGCAAACACACACACACTGACAGGGATACACAAGCACTCAGACACACATATACACATTCACTGTCAGGCACACATACTCACTCACAGACACACACTGACAGACACACACAATCACTCAGACACACAGGCTCCTCCACAGACACACACTGATAGACACACACACACACACACAATCACTCAGACACACAGGCACACTGACAGACATACACACACACACACTCACAGACACACAATCACTCAGACACAAACACACATTCACTGACAGACACACACTGTCACTCAGACACAAAGGCTCTCTCACAGACACACACTGACAGACATACACACACACACTCTCACTCACAGACATAAACACTCCCTCACAAACACACACAATCACTCAGAAAAACACTGACAAAATACACTCACTCACAGACACACACTGACAGACCATACACACACTGACAGACATACACACACACTGACAGCCAGCCAGACACACACACACACACATCCCTAAATTAAAAATGTTTTAATTTTAATTTAAATTCACCCAGCCTTCCTACCTTTGGGAGAGCTGGGTTTATTTTTTACATGGGGTCCGGTGGGGCTGCTGGCCGGGCTGTTGTGGAACGCAGGCATGCAGGCAGTCGAGCAGCCAGTTGAGTTCCAGGCGGGCGGTGAGGGAGTGCTGATTTGTGAGCTCTCTCAGCTCCCCAGAGTGATGCCGGGAGCTCGAAAACGTCATTTTCTGGCTCCCGGCAACACTCTGTGGAGCTGAGTAGAGAGAGCTCAAAAATCAGCACTCCCTCGCCGCCCATCTGGAACTCAGCTAGCCGCCTGCCACAAGGCTAACAAGGTATTTGGGGGCAACGTTTTTTGCTGCCCCCTGGAAAGTGCTGCCCAAGGCAAATGCCTTGTTTGCCTCACGGCAAATGCAGCACTTATTGGTACATCACACCATTTTTAGAACAGAACACTTCAATAAATATAACCCAACGCCTTTTAACATTTTGCCCTTTGCACCAAGAATAGGACCTGTTTTCTTTTGATAATCTCTCTTTCTCTTTAAACTGAAGTAAGGGATTACACCTAGTGTGCTCTCAAGACTTATTAATAAAGAGTGCTCATTTCAGTCTGTAGAGAAGCACACAATGTGATTTCCTATTGTTGACAGTCTGTAAGGAAACCAGCTTTGTAAAAGAAAATCAATATTGAAAACATATGTCCTTGTTATATTAAAGGATAGATGCATCATAGGTAATTCATGGCATAGATAGAAACAGCAAAATATACCACTGTTAAAAAAAAAGAACAGTTTCCCCACTGGAATTTGGAATGTGTTTAATAATATAAGTGAACAACCAGTGTCTCTTAACAAAGGCTCGAGGCAGACACATTAGAATATTTACCATAACCTGAAATCATAACTGTTATTTTACTACTTTTCAAGACACAAATTTCATGTCATTTTGTTTTATTGTAACTAAATAGTTTTTTTCCATAATTGTGTTTTTTGCATTATAGCTTTGAAAACTGTGGACTAATTTTCTTGCATGTAGAATTGAATTAGCATAATTACTTTATTCGTTTTTTCTTTCCAGTTCATTTTTCCCCTTGAATTAAAATTGTGCTACATGCACTATGTATATATAATAGATATGATATATGTAGATTACAATATTTGAGAATTACCATTAAACCTAGAAGCTAAAATGGTTATTTTTTCACTGTCCATGTCAATCACTTCTGGCTTGATAAAATAATTCAAACTTTAAGGGACACTCCACTGCCCAAATACAAAAAAAACAGGTTCCATACCTCTGTGGTATGTGTAAGCGAGTAGCTTCTCTGGAAGCTCATAAAAGAGATTTCAGCTTGGGAAAAATAAGGGAAATCAATGATTGCTTGGATATGTTATATTGATGAGGAAAAACAGCTGTTGGAGCAAAAGTGGGTAGGCTGCATGGTATCATGTTAATTATTGGAGATTTGAATTACCCAGACAAAAATTGGGATAGAGGGACTAGTAGCAAGGGGAATCGGGTTTTTGGACCTGTTAGATTACCCTTTCGTGTCACAACTGGTACAATCACTAACTAGTAGGATGCTTTTCTGGATCTGGTTATAACAAACAATGTAGATCTTTTCACTAACCATAATGTGTGCAAAAAGGCAATTAGATGGGTTAAACTAGAAAATGAGAAAGTGATAGCTAAAGAGAGCAAAACCAACCCCTTTTTCAAAAAAAATAAAAAAATGAAAGTGTAGGTACACTGAAAACAGAGATGGGTGTGTTCGTTATTGAAAACCAGGAAAAGACAGACATTTTAAATAACAATTTTCCTCAGTATATATTAAGGATCAAAGAGATGTGCAAATTATTACTGCAAAAAAAAACATACAACAGACAAGGTGCTGCTGCAACTGAAGAAAGTTAATGTAAACAAATCTCTGGGGCCTTATGGTATTCACCCACAAGTGCTTAAAGAGACACAATAGTTACCAGAGCCACAACAGCTTAATTTTGTGGTTCTGGTATCTGAAGCCCATCTATTCAGAGTTTTCAATATAAACGCTACATTTTCAGAGAAAAGGCAGTGTTTACATTGGTACCTAGTAATAACTCTACTGGTCACTAGAGGTGCTTTGTAGTCCAATTTTGCATAGTCTGCAGCGCTAGCATTCATCGTCTCCACGCCCTACATTGAGATGCTGAACGTTCCACATAGAGATGCATTGATTGCTATGTACAATAGCCTCCCAATGCTTTGCTATGTGAATGCTTTCTATGGGAAAGCATTGGATTGGCTCAGATGATCAAAATTGGAGGAGTCAGGCAAGGCTTGCACAGCATGGGAGAAAAGGTGAGTAAAATCACCATTTTATTGAGATTGGAGGGGAACTGGACATCTAAACAGCCACTTCAGGACTATACATGCTTGTATTCCTTTAAGGAGTTACGTGTGGAAAGAAGTTGACCTCTGTTTTTCATCTTTTTTGATTCTTTTCTTTCAAAATTGTACCAGAGGATCGGAGGAAGGCAGATGTGGTGTCTATATTCAAAAAGCATTCAAAATCTTTACCTTAAATTTAGAGGCCGTAAGTTTATTAAGAGAAAATTTTCAGGAATTCATTGAGAAGAACATTGTTGTTAGCAAAACTCAGCATGGTTTTTTGAACATAGGTCATGTCAAACTAGCTGAATTGCATTCTACAAAGAAGTAAGTAGAAGTATAGATCAGGGTGTTGCAGTGGATATGATCTACTTAGATTCTGCCAGGGCTTCAATACGGTTCCAAACTATAGGTTTGTGTTCAAACAAAAAGAAATTGGTCTAGATAAAAATGATTTTTTTTTGGGGGGGGGGGGTAGAACATTGGCTTTAACACAGAGTACAGCGAGTTGTCATTAATGTAAAATTGTCAAGCTGGACAAAAGTGGTAAGTGGTGTCCCTCAGGGTTCTGTTCTGGGACTGCTTCTATTTAACATATTTATAAATTATCTTGAAAAAAAGCATTGAAATTTATGTTTTAGTGTTTGCAGATGACACAAAACTCTGTAAAGTAATACATTGTAAGCAGGATTTTCGCTACATATGGATTTAAATAAATTGGGGGCTGGACACTCCAATAGCAGATTAATGTAGATAAATGCAAAGTTACGCACTTCGTACTAAAGAATGCACAAGAATCTTACACCCTAAATGGTAGTGAATTAGGGATAACAACACACAAGAAGGATTTGGGAATTGTTATAGACAACAAACTAGGCAACAATGTGCAATTTCAATCAGCAGTTGCTAATGCCAATAAGGTATTGTCATGTGTACAAAGAGGCTTTAATTCTCAGGATGAAGATATAATCCTGCCTGTTTTTGGTAAATCAATGGTAAGACAACACCTTGAATATCATGTGGGCACCTGCTCTTAAAAAAGGATATTATGGCACTAGAAAAAGTTCATAGGTGGGATACAACATGAATGAAAGGCAAGGAACATTTTAATTATAAGGGAAGATTAACAAATTTAAATATATTTAGTTTTTAAAAAAAACGCTTTAGATAGGATATGACAGCATTATACAAAAATATTCAGGACCAATTCAAACCATTGTCTGGAAATCTATTCATAAACAGGGCTATACATAGGACATAAGGTCACACATTTAGACTGAAAGAAAGGAGATTTAGTCTAAGGCAAAGGAAAGGGTTTTTGTTACAGTAAGAACAATACGCATGTGATATTCTCTGCCTGAAGAGAGTCCATACAGATGTTTAAACAGTATTTGGATAAATACTTGCAAAAACATAATATTCAGGGATATAGTTTTTAGGTTCTTGATCCGAGGAGAGATCTGACTGCAATTCTGGGGTCAAGAAGGAATGTTTCCCTAGTTTGTTGCAAAATTGGAAGTGTGTCAATCTGAGTTTTTTGCCTTATTTTGGATCAACAGCAAAAACATATGTGAAAAGGGCTGAACTTGATGAACGCAAATCTCTTTTCAGCATATGTAACTATGTAACTATGCAGTGTATTGGCTTACACCCCACTGCAGCACTAAAATTATTTATTAAATGGTACATAACTATTTTTTTGGGAGGGGGGTGTTGGTTGTGTCATAGCTGTAAAAAGTGAAGAAATTTCAATATTTACAGCTATATTTCTACACGTATAACAGCTGGTTAAACTGAGATATACTGAGAAGTTAAGAAGAAGTCAATCAAGATGAAATACTTCAGACTGGAATGATATGCTCCCAGCTCACCCACCACAGAATAGTTTCTTTCATGGTTTCAACAATGATTCTAATTGGAGAAAGCAACGCTTTCAGCGGAAAGCTGACAACGTATTTATCGTCTATATATGACCTATAAATGCCTGATAAACTCATAACTTGTTGAATAACATACAGAGCTATATTAACACCAAGATTGGCTAAGCAACTTCCTGATTTTTCATCTCCTGATTTTGTAAGAGCTGACTGCAGAAGCTGAAAATCCTACTGAAGTGCAGCAAACTCGGAAATGTTAATACTGTTTGTAACGGATCGCCTGGCACCCCAACTGGGTACCTCCGTTAAAGGATGCTCCTAGCGCTTCCTGAGGACTCCAAGCACTGCAGCAGACACCACAACCACCGAACCGGAGAAGCATAGGAATCCTCTCAAGCATATGAATGCTGTAGACAGTTGAATAGGAACCATACGAATAGGTTTACTCTCCTAGCAGTCAAACTGGAACAGCATACAATGAATCCTTCCCCCAATAATGAGACGACACTTCACTTTGAGGGTTAAAACAGGAACTCAGGTGCTGGCACACCCAGCCTGGTTTTAATTACAGTCTTGCAAATACAGGACCGCCCACAGGGAGGTATAAAACAACCAATCACATCACAGTTACATCCCACATATTCCCTCCCCTTATCCTGAGAGGAAACTCAATTATACATACAGTTAAAACATACTTTCTACCCAACTTTCATAACTCCAAAACCATACATCACATTCACATAAAATTACATATTCACAATCAATCCATTCAGGGGAACAACATATTCAAAAATGGCACAAATCAGACCAGGGGTTCAAAAGTTAGTAAAAAGTCCTTTGTGACTTAATGAAGCATGGCTTTCTGGCCCAAACCAGTTTCAGAGTCTTCTATCCTGGAGATAAGTAATTCAATTATCTCCCAGGACAGACACAAGACTCCATTAAGCACATGGTTGCAAAAAGACACAAAACACTTTAAAATACATAAAGTCACTTTTTACACATAACACACAGACATTTCACATATCCCCAGATAGCTGGGATCTGAGCGCACAAAACTACCGAATAGCGCTCAGATCCTATTCACACAGTTCAATTGCCATGGAGCCAAAGTCTTTAACTACACGAATGGGCTCCATGGCATAGCTATCTGGGTTAACACATTCTCATAAAGTCTGGTCCATAGTCCAAAGGCAAGAGGCGGGCAAGCAGCCCCCTCCAAGGACACGTGGCGAGGCCGGTTTCGCCACACTGTTTTATTTTAGTTTATCTTTAATTTAATTGCATACATATAGAGTTAAAGTAAAGGAATCTAACCTCCTCATGTAAGAAGTTAAAAGTAATTAAAAGTCTGAAATCCTAAAAAAATAAATAATAATAATCTTTTAGAAATAAAAAAAATGTGTATTTCCTTTAAACTAGATATATGATTTTTGTCTATTCATTATTTTATTGGTATGCTAATATTGATATGAGCAATGACCAATTAATAAACAATGAATCCGAAGCTAAAAACTCTTCAAATATTTTTGGGGAATTGGAGAAATTGGCCTTCAGTGTGACTAAGCGGAATCAAATGTATTACAATAGTAACCCTTTTTAAATTCTTATATACATTCCACTGTGGAACCATTCCGCTATGCTGAGCCCATGTCAAGTTCCTTGATAAATGTCCTTTTGACTTTTACACAAGATTTGAGACAACTATGTTACAAAGCATAAATACTGTATGCTGCATAGCTTTCTCATTTAGTAAATATGCACATTCAATCACTCCATACACATTGAGCTGACATACAAAACCATATAACAAACAATTCAATGAATAAGGTCCTTCCAGCATATTATAAAATGTAACCTCTCACCCATTACTCACAAATATAGAAAATTACATTATTTTTCAACCTGTGCTGTTATATCAATGTGATGCTTGGAATTATGGAATTGTCTGAAAGCAGTCTGTAAACTTTTAGTCTAAATAGTATGTCAAAGGTGATCCCTAGCTTTTGCAACAAAACCATTTAGCTCATGTTTAATTCTTTAACCCTTAACGCCGTTCCGGCGTTCTATGCCGTCGCGGTTTTAAAGGGCTTTAAAGCCGTTGCGGCGGCATAGAACGCCGTAACGGCTTAAGCCCAGAGGAGCTCCAATTTACTTACCTCCGCCGCGATCCTCTTCTTGAGGTCTGCGAGGCCCCCGGGGGCCATGTGATCGCTCTCTAAGTGTATATGTGTATTTTTTTTTTCTCCATATACTGTATATGTTGATTCAGCTGTAACTTAGATTAAAATGAGATTCTATGAATAAATAATTGTATCTAGTTTTGTATAGATAACTGTATCTGTATTCTGTACAAACTTAATGATGAATAGGCACACCTCTGCTGCAAGTGAATGATGTCCGTTTAATATGGGATGAAGCAGACATTAACTGTGCAAATAACAGGTCTGCCGATCCGGACTACCCACATATGCAAATGAGGTGCACCTAAACGTAATAATGATAATTAGAAGAACGTGTATAAAAGCTCTCCGAGAGTGGGGAGTAACTTTGACGTCCTGACGAAGCCGTCTGTGAACGGAGAAACGCGTTGACAACATGGAAGCACGTTGATAAGGGGGCGGAGTTTATTCAGAAGCCGGGCGTTTTGAAAGCGCAACAGCTGAGTTACATGCCGAACTGGATGCCACCCGGACTGCAATAAAAAGAATTCCATTTGATCCCCATCAACTTCTAATACAGGAGACATCTCCCAGTGTGGGAAAGCTTGGCTGTGAGTAACGGGTATTCACACTTTTGTACTCACCATCAGATCTAGTAAGCAGTTATCTGCTCTATAGGCATTTTTCAGTAATGTGATTTACTTTTGTTTTACATCTGTTTTATGGTGTATAAGCAATGAGCTGTTCTTGGTATACTAACTAAGCAGTGATATGCTTTGTATTTGTGTTTTAATTGCTATTACAGTTTGTTTTTATTTGATATTTGTTTTATATTTGTAATAAAAGTATTAATACTCAGCTGATTCATCACAGTATATGTGACATTTAGCACTATTTACAGTGCAAACTAACGTAACAGATCTGTTCTATGATCATTTTTCTTTTTTTCTTTTACACGCTGAACATGAATTGAGATACCATTCAGCAAGAAACATAAGTATATTTCTAATTTGATGATTGTGCTGCATGCGGGATAGGGGTGTATTGCAGTTTGATATCGCTCTATGTATACTGTATAAATAAGTATATGTATAAATGCAATCTGTCTACTTATTGAAGCGTATAACAGTTTATAATAGTTATATTTAGAAGAAAGCATGTGTTTTTGCAGTAAAAATGCATTAATCATCTTCTTAAAATGAATACCTAATTCACAAAATACATTTAGCACAGCAAAAACTAATAAAGCTTTGTGTATAATCTGTCTTGTTTTGACATTGAATGTTGATAAAATATGAACATTCTAGCTTTCAGAACACGGAAAGCAATGAGCACAGAATAATATCCATGTTTTGATATTGCGTACACCACGTTCCTGTGCCGTGAGATTTAAAGGTTATAGAGTATTTGTGTGTTTACCGAGAAATTGTCCGATTACAAAAAGTCTGTCTTCTGAAGTGATGATTTGGAGAATGCTGCAAGAGTACCCGTCAAATCATAGCACCGTTATTAATTTGAGCAAGATGAAATTGTTCATTTTAAGTATAATCATGTAATTTCTCAAAATACTGCTGGAGCATATCATTCTGTGTCGTGGCGCTGATGTAGCACCTTATTCCACCTAGTAAAAACGCAAGGAACGTACTGCGAGATGCTTATCTTCAGAAAAGTAATTTGTTCAGGAGCCCAGAAAGTGTTGCTGTTTATTACACATATAGAAAATACTCAGAGTATTTTTCAAACGCTTCAATTTTCTAATAAGCGTACAGACATTTTGAGAAGGGATAAAGAAATAATGTTTTTATTGCGTTAGACAAAATAATGGTACTTGTCTAAAGAACTATAAGGATAACTTCAGAGAAAGTTCCTTCAAGTGAATATTATAGTTTATATGATGAAAAATAGAAAAGATGAGAGAAAAAAATGTTTTTGGGAGGAGATTAATTTAACCAAGACACCCAAGATTCAAGAAGAGTTTTTTTTATATATTTAAAATACAAACAAACACTGTACTCACAATTGAATACAAATGCAAATGCTCTT
Source organism: Pelobates cultripes (assembly GCA_933207985.1). Taxonomy (NCBI): domain Eukaryota; kingdom Metazoa; phylum Chordata; class Amphibia; order Anura; family Pelobatidae; genus Pelobates; species Pelobates cultripes. The sequence goes on from OW240918.1 coordinate 21,793,941, forward strand.
GATATATGTGACACTGTCTGCATAAATGTTTGGGGTTTAGGTACTGTATACACAAAGGGGTGTACTAACTGTCCTCCCTGTCCTCTGTTGCACCAGCTTGAAATAACATGTTATCTTGTTAAAGAAAACCAGAGTTATTCGCTAAAGTGAGAATTGTCAGGAATTTAAAAAATAAATTTCACATCATTTTGGTAAATAACCCTGTATAAATCATAACTTTATGTGAATACTAAAATTAACAAAAAATGGTTTGTTAAATAATGTGTGGTTAAAGGGACACTATAGGCACCCAGACCACTTTAGCTCATTGAAGTGGTCTGGGTGCATTGTCCCAGGTCACTTAAGCCCGCAAAGGTAATTATTGCAGTTTTTAAGAAACTGCAATAATTACCATCTGGAGTTAACTTTACCTCTAGTGGCTGTCTTTTGGTCGCCTAATGGACACTGGACATCCTCACGCTATGCATGGGGACATCCAGCCTCTCCCACAACCTTATAGGAAAGCATTATACATGATTTACTATGGTGGAATCCCTAATGTGAGCAAGCAGGCACATTAGATCTCCCCCGCCAGCAGGTGGAGGCAGAGCCCAAGCCAGCGCCGAGGGACATAAGTGCTGGACTCAGGTAAATGCCAAAAGGGGTTTTTAACCAATTCTGCACTGCAGGTGGAAGCCACCAAATAGTACTATAAGGCACTATAGTGCCAGGAAAACAACTTCCTTTTTTTCCTGGCACTATAGTTTGCCTTTAAGTTGTCATTTAAGGTGCTATGCACAACTATGATTTGAGGATTTTTGTTAAAAGTCTGTCATTTATTTCTGTGTTTAGATATAATATCCCACAGAAGAATAAATAGTAATCATTACTATGGTCTACAGCCACACTAAGCATCACAGTGACTGCAATGTATTGTAGTTGTTATGGTGACTAGGGGACATATACCCAAGTACCAGTTGTTGTTTCACATAGTCCAGTCAAGAAAAGATCTCCACACAAGCTGGTGAGATAGCTCAGTGGGCAAATGCAGGGTTGACTCAGCCCTTCATCCTTCCAAGGTAGATAAAAAGAGTACCATTAAATTGGGTAATAGTAACAATCCATTAATGCTGGGCTAAGGTAATATCCCCAGGATGTACTTGAAAACCAGAGTAATCTGAATGTACCTTTCCTGGTTAAATACTTTGTTATTATTATATTTTTTATTATTCATTATTTTTTACAGCATTACAGGTTTTTTTTTTAAAGCCCATCACTTTCTCAATATCATATCTGCCATCCTTTTTACCAACAGAAGAATGCATGTGTAGTGGTTGTGGTGCTTAGCTTGCCCCTTATATACTTACAGTATATAAAAGAGTAAAAGTTATGCCATCTCCATGATGACTTTGTTTTTAAATATAAAACCCATTAAAAAAAAAAATCATAGTTATAATCATAATGTTTGAGGACTTTCATATCACATTCAGCAGACAGGACAAGAATCCTTACAATTCAATAGCTATAAATAAGTTAAACTCTGGGCAATGAATACTAGTTCTTTCATTAAAGTTTATCAGATTATCAGTATTGATCTTGTCTCTAGAACACAAAATAATGCCCCATTTATGTGTCTTTCTGCTCAAAGAAAAGCTCATTGTCAGTCCACCAGCACTCGTGATTCACCTGTTAGCCATCACTTCAAACCAGGCGTAAACCCCAATCACAACTGATCATTATTCATTTCAGCCAAGACCACCTAGTTTCAGTCTATCTGTCACTTGCAACCAGTGGAGGTAATTTGTCATCATAAATGTAACAAAGTCTTAATCATGTGATTGTTTGGTTTTATCGAAAGTAAAAATATATGACGCTTTCTTTCATGCAGGGGATGTTCAAGACATGTCTGATGAAATACATTTATCACTTTTGACAAATAAGATTGTGAAAAAAGGAATCGCACATGGCAGTTAAAAATCACATTGACAAAATCCATTGCACTGTCACCTGTAATATGCATTCGGTAATGCGTTCGTTGATGAGTTAAAGGTAGTGTTCGCCCAGTGTTGCACTACTTAGTCTCGGAGTTAGTTACAAGAATAATTGCTTGCATAAAAGAAACCTGTAGTCCTTTAAATCAAAGTAAGTAGCGTTTTATTAAAGTGCCCAGCAAATCAATCTAAATCTGAGGATTATAAAGCTCTAATCAGGTAGTAGCTAAAATAATAGGTTGCCATGCATGGGAAGGAATAGGCAATCAGTGAATGTTTTCTTTAATTAGATCATATAAAAAGGAAGAACGAAGTACAAACTGCCAAGACATTCATCATCTGCAAGGTGGGAAATAATTATGCTTACTGAGAAAGGCAAAGTATATACTGGCTTTTGGCTGGATAGAAAATGAAAGCTTTTTCCCTTTTCTGACACCATTTTTTACTGAGCTGCTGACAAGTAAGGTTCTATAACATACAAATTAATTAATTTCTTTCCACACACCCTATAATCTGCATTGTGTACGTATAACACCCCTGTTGAATGAATAAATTCCGCACATTTTCTATTGCTGTTCTGTCCAATACATCTGTACCTGTGATTTTACTTAGATATTTTATGGAAGCTTTTTTTTGTTTTTTGTTTTTTTACTAAAATAATTAAAATGTCAAATTAAAAAAAAATGCCTGACTCCATGCAATTTTTTCATGATGTGATTAACCTGATTAATTAGAACAGCTAATTGCTATTCAGGTTTGAATATAACCAATTGTCTGGGAAGAAAAAACATGCTATAAACATATTTTACCAAATTATGCCAATAATAATAATTTTCAGCAAGCTGCTTTTAAACCATATTTTCTTTAGGTTTTAGGTTTATTAAGTCAACATTGTTTTAGGTCAATATAGCCAAATTGGAGATTTTTTGTCACTGAACAAAGCCTTGGGGTGATATAATAAACTCCACCACTCAGTAACCAGTGCATGAGAAAACATGTTTTTTATGTAAATATTACATGATATGTACAGTAAAATATATATTCAAAAAAACAATCCGCCCATTGGCATGTTTCAAATCCTATACTGTATCATGGATGCTGTCACTATTTTTTAAAAACCATGATAAATAGTGCGGTTATTTGGTGGTAGTGGTAAACATTAGTGGTGCGGGTTTGGCGATGCCAGTTAATTCAGTGCCTCTCCTGTTACTAATATGCCAGCAGAAAGGCGAGGGACATGGTACTCTTCTGTAGCATATCACAATAGTGAGAGGGTGAAAATTAAGGACAGCTGTTTCAAATGTGTAATTCCCACCGTTTTGAGCAGACTGGGGCAAAAAAATAATAATAATTTTACAGTACACATACATATAGCTGATACATGTATTTGGGGAATATTAGGCAATAACCACGTTCTGGAGACATACCGTATTTTTCGCTCCATAAGACGCACCTCACCATAAGACGCACCTAGTTTTTAGAGGAGGAAACCCAGAAAAAAAAATATTCTGAACAAACTGTTCCATAGTGTTTCTTACCATGGGACAGTTTGTTCAGAATATTTTTTTTTCTCCCCTGTCCCATAATGATCTTTAACCCCCCTTTCCTCTGTCCCATAGTGATTGTTAACCCCTCCTACCCTGTCCCATAGTGATTGTTAACCCCTCCTACCCTGTCCCATAGTGTTCCCCTCCTTATACCCCCTCCTCCCCTTGTCCATTAGTGTTCTGATCCCATAGTGTCCCCCCTCCCATTGTCCCATAGTGCACTTTCCCTCCCATAGTGTCCCCCCTGCCCTTGTCCCATAGTGTCTCCCCCTCCCCTTGTCCCATAGTGTCCCCCCCTCCCCTTGTCCCATAGTGTCTCCCCTCCCTTTCTCCCATAGTGTCCCCCTCCCCTTGTCCCATAGTGTCTCCCCCCTCCCCTTGTCCCATAGTGTCTCCCCTCCCTTTCTCCCATAGTGTCCCCCTCCCCTTGTCTGTCCCATAGTGTCCCCTCCCCTTGTCCCATAGTCCCAGTGTCTCTCCCCTCCCCACTTCACAAATTCTCCCTCCCACTTTCTCCCACATAGTGGCTCCCACCTCCCCCTCCCCTCCCCTTGTCCCATAGTGTCTCCCCTCCCTTTCTCCCATAGTGTCCCCCTCCCCTTGTCCCATAGTGTCTCCCTCCCCTTGTCCCATAGTGTCTCCTCCCCTCCCTTTCTCCCATAGTGTCCCCCTCTCCTTGTCCCATAGTGTCTCCTCCCCTCCCCTTGTCCCATAGTGTCTCCCCCTCCCCTTGTCCCATAATTACTTACCTGTCTTGGAGCGTGGGCCGGCTTTACAGCGCGCTCCGCGGTCCAGGAACTAATATTTCAGGTTCCGGTTTCCGGCGGGACTGAAAGGAAGTGTGCACACTTCCTTTCAGTCCCGCCGGAAACCGAAACCTGAAATAGAAGTTCCTGGACCGCGGAGCGCGCTGTGAAGCCGGCCCACGCTCCAAGACAGGTAAGTAATTCTTCACATTCGCTCCATAAGACGCACAGACATTTCCCCTCACTTTTGAGGGGGAAAAAAGTGCGTCTTATGGAGCGAAAAATACGGTATCTCTCTCTCTATCTCTATCTAATAGCTAGGTACTAAAATGATGATGGCGATGCCAAATATAATATAGCTCCCACAATGCAAATCTAAAAATAACATTATTTTTATATATCACCTGCATTTTTCAAGTCAGACTTTGAGGGCTCCTTCGTGGGCATAGAAATGTAAGAAATGTATGTTTTAATCACTATCCCAGAGTTCCTAGCATGACATGCAAATGAGCACGGACACACATATATATATATATATATATATAAATAAAATTATATTTTTAGAGATTGCAGAGCAGCCCTTTTATAAATACACAAAGTTTTCTTGTAACCTCCAGGTGCAGCCAGCTTTTGAATGGCACACTGCTGGTGATTTACTGGTTGAAAAATCCCAGCAGTGTCAACTACCTTTCTCCCACTACCACTCATGAAGAACAAGCCTACATATCAACTGTCACCAGCTCCGATCTACCTTGTTTCAGGTGGTTTCCTTTGTGTCTATTATTTCTGCTAACAGACCCGTGAAAATTAAATACAGACCTCATCAATGCTTGAACGACCTGGTTCTCCATCATATCTGCGATATAGCAGCAATAAATCATTTCAACTTTAATCTATTGTTATTGATGAATGTACAATTATTTGTCATCTAATATGCTGAAAATGATGACCAGTGAAATAGATCAAGTTTTTTTTTTCCCTCATTCAAGCACGGCATTGATTGATTGTCTCCCTAACTTGTTATTACACTCGTAATGCACTCTTCTACACTGACAGCACAGCGTTTTCTATTTTTTAAATCATATCATTGTAGTCTACTTGAAACAACACATAAAGACTCATAACTCATGTTCTTTTCAGTTTTGGCAGTGATCTTAAATGATTTCTTTTTATACTTGAGAAATAATCTTTACCTGACCAAGCTGAACAATGGATCAAAATTGCTATGAAATACGTATTCAGCGAAGGATGCACATCGAGGTAGGCACATGCTTCCCACTGACACTATACACATAGGCAGATAGCTGGCCAAATGCTTAGAATTCTAGAAAATTTTAATTCAAATTTTAACCTCTGAATACATACTTGCATAAAGATAAACATTAAAATTGATGTATACATTATTATTATTTTAAAGTGGACAGCTCATCTACAAAATACGTGGCTGTCTAGTTCTGTTTTACATAAATTATTAAATACACATGACATCAAATTTTCTATTGCTAACACACATTTAAATTGTATTCCTTTTCTAGACAGAGCACACGACCGTCCACTGACGCTAAAACATTTTTATGCAATCACGTGATCCAAAAACAATAGGATACACTACTTTATACCAACGAATCACATCATGGGTTGGTAGCAATACCATTTATGGTTGAAAGACGAGGACTGAGTAACATGTAACAAGTTTGTTTTTTCCTTATAAACCATCTCAAGATTCTAAATATGCCAAGAACAGTAGCTCCCTAGCCAATCCAGAGAAAGACTGCAACTAAGCCAAATTTATCTATGTGGACATTAAAAGGACTTCATTACTAGCGAACAGCTAAAGGTTATGTTGAATGGAGCTTTAGGAACGCACATGCGTTAGCTGCAGTTAGATTAGGTGATGTAAGTTCTGCAGTTATCTTTCAGCTGTAGAAAGCTGACAAGTGAACTACAAACTCCCAGAAACAATTGATGTGCCCATAAGTCACTGTTTATGGGATAGGTTCTACAAAAATGTATTTGAGCAGCAAACATTCCCTGGTTTGGTACAAACTCACTTCTGATGATGCAGAGCACTGGGTTTCTTTTTACCTAAGTCAGGTGTTTTTAAAAAATATATTACATTTTTGTGAGTTTTGAAATTGCTATTTAGCGAATGAGTGAGTGCGTCAGATCTCACTCATCCAGCAGCATCCTTATAATTTATGCGTGTTCTGGTGATTGCCTCATTCCAGGCCCTGTTTAGCCTTGCACTGCAGAGAGTCCCAGGAGGAAAGAGCAGACATTAGGTTGCTAGTATAAGATCTACCAAAATTATTAGTATTTCTCACATTAATTGAACTATCTATATATTGCATTAAAAGGAATAGCCCAGCTCCATCCTGAAGAAATTAGGATATAATGTAAGATTTCTATTTTTGGATGAATTATCTCCAAGCATAGAACAACTATTCAATTAAATCAAAGAAATCCAAACTTCTAATAAAAGGGACACTCCAGTGCCAGGAAAACAAGCCCTGATCTAAGCCATATTAACCGTCTGATCTTTGACCTCTTCATACCCCATAATGTTTGAATATTCCACTCTAGCAGCATTTCCAAATTATTATCTTGTACCTAATGTGGAGAGTGAAGTCAGTATGCATATGGAAGTGTATACAGAACTATAATGTGAACAGGTGAAAGACATGAATTGTACATGACATCTCACAGCTTGTGCTGTTTCCTGTGCAGTGCTTGGCAGCAACATCCAAGTTAGAATATGCAATGTATATCATTGTAACAATTGTATACAGGTTCCCTTTATAGCATATTCCTGCTGCTTTAAATGCAGTTTCTGAACAGCACAGAGGGTGCGACTGCCTAAACCAGCAAAGCATTCCCATCGACAGCTGCTTTAACCTTTTTGGCTTGCTTGTGTGCTGATGGCTTATATTGATCCGGGGAATTTGCTGACTGTTTTCTTGCCAAAAATGACAGAGTTGCTTAGTTTCATGAGCAACTGAATTGCAAATCTAGCAATACAAAACAAACTCTCTCACACACACGCAATCACTGTGTCATTCTGTCTCTCTTGCATGATTTGTTTTTAGAGTTAGGGTAGGGTTATTTATGGATCGCAGTAGAATTAGGGTAGGGTTATTTATGGATCAGACTAGAGTTAGGATAGGGTTATAGTTATGGATCGGAGTAGAGTTAGGATAGGGTTATTTATGGATCAGAGTAGAGTTAGGATAAGGTTATAGTTATGGATCGGAGTAGAGTTAGGGTAGGGTTATTTATGGATCAGAGTAGAGTTAGGATAGGGTTATATTTATGGATTGGAGAAGAGTTAGGGTAGTTTATGGATCGGAGTAGCGTTAGGATAGGATTATATTTATAGATCGGAGTAGAGTTAGGATAGGATTATATTTATGGATCAGAGTAGAGTTAGGATAGGATTATATTTATGGATCAGAGTAGAGTTAGGATAGGGTTCCTTAATCTTAGGTCAACACCAGAATATACATGTACTATCCTGAGTGAGATTGGTGGGATTTAGCCATTTAATCAGTCCTTCTCCCTGTAATGATGTCTCAGAAAGAGGTGTGATAATAGAATTGTTCTCTTTGTGTCTCCTCAGATCTTCACCTGCAAATTGTATTATCAGAAGACTGCTGAACGTAAACTGATGCAGCTTCAAATTGCAAATTGCTGCATAGAGTGTAACTTCAGTTAATCTCAGCCAGACCATGTACTATGCAAGACCCAGCACTGCTTTCCGACAGTGCTTCACGAAGATGCTTGCCATGGAGGGGTTGAATAATGTTGAGACTGAAGACGTCATAATAAGTTGCATTTTCAGTTGAATTTGGGGAAACTGCATTTGTTGTGTTGAGCTATTTTATTTGCTTTTGTTTGATTTGTTCATTGCAAACAGCTGAAAGTCTGGAAATGTTGACAATAAACCTGATTTTCAATTGGGATTGAATACTTTGTATTACAACTGTATATTTATACACAAAGGGGTACTGACCATAGATTTGCAAATTTTAGGCTAATGGAGACATTTTCCAACCCAGCAATTTTTTCCGCTCAACTTTTGTTGACTTATCGCGTGTAATTCACTTACTAAATCCAGATAATCAAAGCAGAGCTATTCAACAAAGTGTGATTTGTCAAGAACAAGTGGATTTCAAATAAATGTGGTAGGTGAATGGGTGGGTTGAATGATCTGTTAATCGCTGGGTAGATCGAAGATAGACAGACGGACGGACAGACAGACAGACTCCCCACAGTATAAATACATAGATTACTGTTATGACGTATCTGCATATCTTCAAGTTTTGAAAAGTCCTTGTTGGGCACAAAAACTCAAGAAATCATTGTTCCACAACTATTCCATAGTTCCCGAATTGACTTGCAAATGAGCACAGACATGGATCATATTTCAGACTTCACATAGCATTTCTGCAGATATGGATGCTGTTTTAAACACATCTTTTTGTTATGAGTTGGCAAAGCAAGGAACCAGAGTGATTGAAATATTGGATGCACTAGCTATTTATCTGCGTTTTTAAGACTTTGCGTTTATTGCATTCTTAGTAAGAAGATTTAAGTGGCACTTTGGATATCTATTTGTGGGGTCTGTTCACTCTCCAAGAAGCCACAGATACCCAGAGCCAGGGTTGTGAAGGCTCTGGGACATGTGAGTCTATTCTACATATGTGTTTTAAGTGTATGCCACTTACTTAAATTAATTAAGATGGTCTGCAATATGTGTTTTTTTATATTTTTCCTATCAACGCAACACTGTTTTCTGGTTTTGGATTGTATTCACTGTGTGATTGCTGTTTGAGGGGTTACACACCTAAATATTGAAATTTGGGCAGATTTATTTTAGTGCTGTCCACTTTAGGATTATTGTGACAGCTTTTTGTTAAATCAAAGTATGATCCAAAAGGATCAGTGAATATATATGTACACTGGCTTTGTATCTCTTCCTAAGTTGTGTTTCAAAGCTGTTGTATACAGCAGACATAAACCCCAAGGAATCCATGTTTAAAATGCAATAATAAGGCAAAAAGTTGTCTCTTTGTTGAATTAATTTGCATATCCCAACCCAGAATCTCTGCAAGTATAAGATTTCTGTGGGAAAAGCAAGTCTTATGGCTTGACTTGTGTGTGCAGGTCTGTGTTTAACAAGGTACTGATTATATATATGAAGTTAGGTATAGCTATAGATAGATATACACATAATAAAATGCAGCACTCTTCGCACAATAGCTAAAAAAAAAAAAGACACTTGTCTGGATGCAGACTGCGTTCAACATAAATTATGAAAAAACTGGGTGCACTCACAGGTCTTTAATTACCTAATTTTAATGTTGTCAATTATAGTACAAACATGTGAAACAACGTTTTGACCTCTGCATGTCTTTTTCAAGATCAACTGTCGTAGACATACACATGATTATTCACTAAAGCAGTAAATTTTAGAAACAGGGCATTTGCTTTGAAAATCTTAGCCGAAATAGCTAATAGGGAAATATAGTTGAATGGTAAAAATGTTAATTATTATAATATAAAAAGTACAATTCCCTTGTCACTGCCTCCCTATAACCAAACAATTCATTAGTGCATATGGAGGAAAAATAAGAAGAAATTAGTAAGGAAAAAATTTGCTGTGGGCAAAATGAAGATAGTTTTGAAAAAGTAAAAAATCTTCCACTGATTACTGATTTAAAGCATGAGATTTCAATTATTTGTAATGCCTACCTTCTTTTCAGCCTCCAAAAACTAACATTTTCAATTAGGAAAATTAGACAATTGAATTACCTTTAAATAAACTATTATTCTAAATTGTATCAATTCAGACACATGTATTTTAGCAAGTACATCTTTTTTTCCGCCCATTTAAATACAAATGTAGCACAGTCCTTTCCATAGCCATTTATTTAATAAGTATGCTTCTTGTTCAATTGAGATCTTTATCAGTTAAATGTGTAACAATAACTTTTTGTAAAATCATGACCCATTTGATATCGCGAAAAGAGCAACATTAATTTTAATTTGTCACATTGTGGCACATAAATCGACTAAATGGTAATAGCATTCTTCTTGAGCAATCAGTTCTACATGATGAAGCTAAAAATTGCTGAAATGTTGTTTACTGTTCATTTATAAGAGAGGATAAAAAGCATGATGAGTCAGATAACGTTAGGTTAATTTATTTTTTGATCTGTATTTAAAACGTGCCACAATGATTCATAATCACCGTACTCGATATTTGTCCTGACAAAATGTCTTAATGTTTAAAAGCTGCTTACTGAAGAGTGATACCATGAAAAATGTACTGAGATGAATCACTGTCAGCCTTTTAGTTTTTTATTGAAAATATTTCACCGGTTCATATTAATGTTAGGTAGGATAACGGTAAGCACTGAAGTATTCAATTTCTACAGTAGCTGTAGGACTGTGATAAGTGTCAGTAGCTGCTACCATCTAGTGTAAAAATGGAAGCACAGCAAATGGAGGTGTATAAATATTGTCTTTAAATAGCAGCTGAAGGTATTGTTATATTCAACGAGCTAACTTAAAATGTTACATGTTAAGTAGTCTTTTATTTTTATAAAATCGCCATGTTTAATGATATCTGGAATTGTTACAGAATACAGAGCTGCTCTGGCATAGAATGGCATATGATGTAAATCCTAAATGTCCCATAATTCCCTGGCATGGCTTAGGACTGCTTTCCGGTGCACCGAATTACAAACAAGTCTGCTTACAAAACCTTTCAGGACAATGTCAATGTCTTTTGTCTGGAAGTGCAGAGGAGGATATTGTAGTGTCTTGGCTGCACACCTTATCACAATACAAGTTTCTGTAACCTTTTACTAGGGTCAGGTAAAGAGTAGTCATTATTAGATTCGAGCATTGAGTTTAATCCAAACTCATCCAATCTAAGTATACTACAGAGTTAAGTGGATACTTTGTATATTGTGCAGCTCTTTAAATTAGTAAGCCATTTTGAGCTGCAGCTTGTATTTGTAGCTATTATTTGCAATTAAAGGACCACTCTAGGCAACCAGACCACTTCAGCTTAATGAAGTGGTCTGGGTGCCTGGTCCAGCTAGGGTTAACCCATTTTTTTATAAACATAGCAGTTTCAGAGAAACTGCTATGTTTATAATAGGGTTAATCCAGCCTCTAAAGCCTCTAGTGACTGTTTCATTGACAGCCGCTAGAGGCGCTTGCGTGATTCTCACTGTGAAAATCACAGTGTAAATGCTTTCCTATGAGACCGTCTGAATGCGCGCGCAGCTCTTGCCGCGTGTGCGCATTCAGCCGAAAGGGAGGAGAGGAGGAGGATCCGAGGACGCCCGGCACTGGAAAAAGGTAAGTTTTAACCCCTTTCCTCTCCCCAGAGCCCGGCGGGAGGGGGACCCTGAGGGTGGGGAAACCCTCAGGGCACTATAGTGCCAGGAAAACGAGTATGTTTTCCTGGCACTATAGTGGTCCTTTAAGTTTCTTCTTACTCTTCGATCTAAAACAAGGCCAGGACCTCTTGTCATGTTAGACAGCTAGATGATACACCACTCTGCACACATCCTAGCACAAATAAAGGAAAATTCACATAATACACTGCACTGGGAATTTGCAGGTGGTAATAAATATTTTTAATATGGTCCCACCCTGTATATGTATGCACAAGGTGTATATTGTATAAAAGTGTTTCTCTATTTCTAACCTCCTAAATCTAGAATTTTTATTTATGTAGATTACATTCTTAAGGGGTTCTCCTTTATTGTGGTCCCTACTTGTTGGGACTCTTTTCTCTGTTTATTTAATACAAGGGTTAGACCCTAACATGGAGAATCACCTTCCCATGAAACCAATTTTTTCTTTTTATACCATAATTTTCTACTTGTTTGCCAAAATTAGTTTTTCTGAGATGAATTTCTACTCACCAGGGCTCAATTTTCACTAGCCAACGGCTGGAAATCTTTAGCCCTGTAAATATAATAACACAATGTACATTTTGAATGCACAAATACACACTACCATTATAGCCAAAATTGGCTTTGATTTAATATATTTGGATACAACCTCTGTCCACTATATAGATGAGAGAGGCGTAAAACCCCATACCTAAATCTATGGCCCTGCTTGAAGGTAGCAACGCCTGTAAAACACCCCCCCGAACCGCAACACCCGTTAGGCGCTTGACCACGGGCTGCAAGCTATCTAATCACCAAAGTTATTAGGTGGTTGTATTGAGCTTGCATCCCCACGAACCAGTGGGCACAACCTGTTATATTATATGTTTTAACCAAACAACTTTCACACACCACAAGTTTGCTACATCTTGATAAATGTTTTAAAAGTTTTCCATTATTAACTTCTGTGGTTATCCCTTAGCGGCACAGTGGGCAAGTAGTACCCACGCTAACATAGGTTGACTTCCTCTGATTTTGCTAAATATGCCTGCGTTATTATTTGCCTAGTGTGTTTAGACACCGCATGAAAAATGCCTAATTATCAGACTTGCTTATGTCCTTGCAGTAGCAGTTTCTTAGTTTAACAATCTGCATAATCTAATCATCACGTATAATAACTAAATGACCTCCATTTGTCTAAATATACACAGGGATTAAGGAGAGAGCGCAGGTAACTTATTTTTCTTTGTTTTTTAACTATATATTGAGGCTGATGTGTACTGTGGTTATTGCTGCCGCCCAGGAGTGATGGGAGTGAGCGCAGGACTTATCTTTTTGTATTTGTATTCACTTTTTTGTATCGCACAGCTTTGTTACAATGCAGCCGCCGATCCCATGTGTTCCCTATTAAGGGTTAATAAGTATATAGGGGTGTATATAAAAAATACCCCTCTCTGTCTCAGTGGAGATATCTTTGCCAGAAGCTCAAGGAAGCAAGGTGAAGGGTCAGTGTAGGACCCGCTTAGGAGGGTCTGCCTTGACGTTGGCAGACGGGCATTCCCTCTAATGGCCATTAGAGTAACTAAATGACCTCCATTTGTCTAAATATACATAGGGATTAAGGAGAGAGTGCAGGTAACTTATTTTTCTTTGGTTTTTTATTGGGGCTGATGTGTACTGTGGTCATTGCTGCCGCCCAGGAGTGATGGGAGTGAGCACAGGACTTTTTTTTTTGTATTTGTAATCACGTATAATATGTCGATACTAGTTTTGAGCCTTTTAGGCAGTTCAATGACCTGGACGCTTATACCTAGCCTCTACCAATCTTGTTCATAACAAACCATAAAAAATGTATATTTAGCCTGTTATTATCATACAAAAAAGAGGTATTACTAAACGACTATGAATTACCATGTCAGATTTTGTGCTTCACATTATGAACCTTTTTTTCTTTCTGTAAAGTTATCTAAAATATTTAAATAATATATTTGGATACACTTTTCAAAATGATTTAATATTTTGAAAAATATTTAAATATTTTGATATGTCTTGGTGCATCAATATATATTTCTATATTTTTTTTATATTTTACTATTTTGAAAAAATCATTTTAAAAGTTCATCCAAAAATATAAAATCGTTTGAAAAGCTTATCAAATTCTATAATTAGAAAATTAAAGCAGCATTTTTCCAAAAGCCGAGATATTTTTTTCTAAATTTAAAGCAATATGATTTTGCATATTCTCACATCCTCTGCCACATATGACATCTTCTACCCTTAGAGAATCAATTATTATGTCATGCTTTTGTTTCTAACTTGCAAATGTACCAGATGTCCCCATGCTGCCACAGTTGATGATGCTTCCTAGTGAATTCAAGTGAAACCATTCGGCAGACCCAAGATCTCTCAGTCAATGGCTTCGCTCTTGTGTTTAACCCATTTCTGAGACTCATGAAGCATTGCCTTGCATATGAGATTCATTCCACTAGAATTCTCACTTCTACCTGTCTTGTTAATTAAAATTCTCATGGTGGTGCAAAACAGGTAGCAAATAAATACAGGAATAATCATTTACAATGTATCAGAAGTTCCTTAAAGCATATTCGAGATGTACTTTATATGTAACCAATATATTTTAACCAATTATTTTATTAAGCATTCTTGTTGTTAAAGTGAAACACGTTTTTGTTTTATTCCATCTAGCTAAATTACAACATGACGAGTAATGAATTTAGTAAGAGATCAAAAGATTTGATAGAGAAGAGAAGATTTGAAGAAAAAAAAATACTATGCCTTCTTAAAACAGGAACATATTATATAAAATACAATGAACATATTAATGATGCATTACTGACATTTATAAAATAGAATATGGAGCTGCATTGTTGATTTCATTCTATGACAGTAGTCCAGGTGTATCAAATTCTGGGCAACATCAGTGATTCATCCAAAGAGAAAGAAAAATTCATCCAAAGAGGAAAAAAATAAAATACACTTGAGACACAGTAGTATAATTTTGTTAAAACATGTTTGATATTCGCTGAAATACAAATAGCGAAACTCAGGTAAAATTTGCCAATAGTCACTAAATACATTTTGGATTCAAAGCCAGAAATTTTCCGTGAACTATGTGAATTACGCGAATTCTGAACAATTTGGCATTTCCTTTAAAAAAACAAAACAAAAGAAGGTATGGAATTATGACATAATATGCAGATAAACACCAAATTAGATCAATTTAGAAGTGGTCCTAAAAGCATATGAACTGATAAAAGATTTGATGGAGTTTTTTTTTAATTTCTGTGGAAAAGCATTGCAATATAATTTGCATAAATGTATGACACATCATATTTATATTAAAACATTATATATGTATATATGTAATGTTTATGTTGGTATTATTTATTTATTCGTGAGAAAAGTATGCAATAGGAAATGTTGGATATTGAAATGTAAAATATATATATAAATAAAATCATGCACAGTTTGCACACAGGTAAAAGCTGAATTTTTAAGTTGCTCTACCTAAGTTTGTAGAATGGTTCCGATTGTTGGAATTATTTGAGCAATAAAACAATTTGCTTAGGTGACAGATTCCATCCCAGCATCATTTGTTCAGAATACATTATGTTCACAGATGTATGTCAATCAAACATAACTCTCACAGTCTCCATATGTTTAGGCAGATGTCTCTTTCTTTAACACTAATATCACAATAACCCTTGGCAACGTAACATTAGTTAAGCAATATAAGGATACTGGATGTGTCCATAGCATTGATCTCTTTATTTTAAAGGACAAATACAATGTTTCCTAATTGATTCACTATACTACAGGCATGTTTTTAACTTGATATTGATTGTCAGGCACTAACTGTCACTGGGAAATATAAAAAAATAGGGAAGTGATCAGAGGGATACAAACTACAAAACTATCAGCAAAAAGCAGGAAACATCTTGTTCACAGATGCATCATAGTGTGCGAAGAGACAGCATAACTATATACAATTGATACAGTTCCTCCTAATGGCTAGTACAATGAAACATACGTGTTCTATATGATTATTGATGTTGTTCCTTTAATTACATTGTTACATTGCTGAAAAGAGACTTGCGTCCATCAAGTTCAGCCTTCCTCACATTTGTTTTTTGCTGTTGATCCAAAAGAAGGCAAAAACAAAAAAAAAACAGTTTGAAGCACTTCCAATTTTGCAACAAACTAGGAAAAAAATTCCTTCTTCATCCCAGAATGGCAGTCAGATTAATCATTGGATCAAGAAGCTATTATCCTACATTGAAAAATGAAATCCTTAAATATTCTGTTTATGCAAGTATGCATCTAGTGGCTGTTTGAACATCTGTATGGACTCTGATAAAACCACTTCTTCAGTCAGAGAATTCCACATCCTTATTGTTCTTGCAGTAAAATAAAACTTTTCTTTGCCTTAGACGAAATCTTCTTTCTTCCAGTCTAAGCACATGACCTTGAGTCCAATGTAATGTCCGGTTTGTGAATAGATTTCCAGACATTTATAATCATGTTAAATAGAAGGGGTCCCAGAACAGAACCCTGAGGGACATCACTTTCCACCTCTGTCCAGCTTGAAAATTTGCCATTAATGACAACCCTTTGTACTCTTTTTTTAAGCTGATGTTCTACCCAAGAACAAGAATTTTCATCTAGAGAATTTCTTTGAGTTTGAACACTAATCTATTGTGTGGAACTGTATTAAATGCCTTGGCAAAATCAAAATAGATCACATCCACTGCAACACCCTAATCTATACTTCTGCTTACTTCTTCATATAATGCAATCAAGTTAGTTTGACATGACCTGTGCTACATAAAACCATGCTGATTCTTGCTGATAACCATGTTCCTCTCAAGGAATTCTTTAATATTATCCCTTAATAACCTTTCAAATACTTTTCCAGCCACAGATGTTAAGCTCACAGGTCTGTAATTTCCAGGCAAGGATTGTGAACCTTTTTGAATATAGGAACCACATCTGCCTTCCTCCAATCCTCCGAGCACTTCCTGAAAGAAAAGAATCTTGAAAATTAAAAACAGATGTTCACTTATTTCTACACTTAGTTCCTTAAGTACTCGTGGATGAATACTGTCAGGCCCTGGAGCTTTGTTTATATTAACTTTCTTTAGTTGCTGCAGCACCTTGCCAATTAATTTTGTTTCTGCAAGTTTTTAGCAGCAATCATTTGCACATCTATTGCCATGAGTTATTACTTAATATATACGGAGGAGGAGAGAAATAATTATTTAAAATGTCTGCCTTTTCCTGGTCTTCATTAACTAACACCCCCATCCCAGTTTTTAGTGTACCTACACTTTCATTTTTGTTTTTTTTTAGAATTTATGTACTTAAAAAATGCTTTGGTTTTTTTTTGCTCTCTTTGGCTATCATTTTTTCATTTTGAAGTTTAGCAAATCTAATCGCCGTTTTACACACATTATTGGCTTCCTTATATCTTTTTATAGGATGTCTCTGATTTGTCCAATTTAAATGCTTTCAATGCCCTTTTTTATTTTTAATCTCTTGTTTTACTTCTCTACAAAGCCACATTGGTTTCAATTTGTTTCTTTTATATTTATTATCCAATGGTACATACTGAGAAATGTACCTTTCTAATATTTGTTGGAAGATGTTCCATTTATCCTCAGTGTTGTTCTCACTAAAGAGTTTATGCCAGTCAATACATTGTAAAGCTAGCCTTAACTTATAGAAATTGGCCTTTTTAAAATTATACGTTTTAGTATACCCCATATGCTTTTGTTTTATTGAGTTTATTTCAAAGGACACTATATTGTGATTACTATTTCCCAAGTGCTCACCTACTTGAAAGGAGGTCAAAAGATCAACGTTGTTTGTTAGAGTCAGGTCCAGACAAGCGTCCTTTCTAGTTGGTGCTTGTACAAGTTGTGACATGAAGGTGTCATTTCAAAAACCTAATTCCCTTTCCTGAACTTCTAGTCCCTCTGTCCCAATTTATGTCTGGGTAATTAAAATCCAATAATTAATGTGTTACCCAGATTTGCAGCTTTCTCAATTTTCTCAAACAGCGGTTGTTCCTCATCAATATTAACATTAGATGGTTTATAACATATCCCAACCAATAGTTTATTTCCCTTCTTTTGCCCCAAGCAGATATTTATACATAAAGCTTGCATATCTTCCTCATTACATTCCACTTGCCTAAGATTTGGCTATAACTCATGGTTGACATACACACATACCCCACCACCTTTCCTGTTTTTTCTGTCCTTCCTAAATAGTGTGTACCCATTTAAGTTAACTGCCCAGTCATGTGTCTCATCTCATCATGTTTCAGTTATGCCTGTTATGTCATATTATTTAGTGTATGCTATTGCCTCTAGTTCCCCCATTTTGTTATTTAGGCTCCTTGCTTTAGTAAGCATACATTTAATATTATCATGAGTCACTTGTACTTTTTGTAAATTATCAACATTACATACCTTCTCTGTTCTGTGCTTGCCCCTCCCCCTGTCTCAATCCCCCTTATACTGAGCTACATCCCATCTCCTTTCTCTCCTATCTCGATTTTGTAGATTTCTATGACCCTCCCCCCACTACTAGTTTAAAATCTCCTTCAACCTTTTAGTCATCTTATCCCCCAGCACTGCAGACCCTCTCCCGTTTAGGTGCACTCATAACTGCTATAAAGGTTGTACCCAAGCGCAAAGTCGGCCCAGTGCTCTAAAAACCCAAAACCCTCCTTCCTGCACCAAAACTTCAGCCACGCATTGACCTCTCTAATCTCTCGCTGCCTTTCCACTGTACCGCATGGCACCGGTAATATCTCAGAGAATACCACCTTGGAGGTCCTTTTCTTAAGTTTGCTACCTAATTCCCTGAAATCATTCTTTAGGACCTTCCATCTTCCTCTTACTTTGTAATTTGTACCAACATGGACCAACACGTAAAAATTGCTCTTTTCTGCTGTTTTTTCTTTCTATCTTCTGGCATCTTCCCCAGTTAATACTGCAACATCCTCATAAGGTGACAGTTCCAGCATCCCTAACATTTTAGAAAAATATGACAATCCTTGAGGTGAATTCTCTTTTATTACCCTGGATCAGCTGTAGGCAAACCTTCGACACTGCAGATGCTGTGGCATTACTTCTCCCCTGATGCATTGTCAGCATTATGGCTGTAGGAGCATTATGGGAGACCTAGTCCACAACATCTAGAGTACCGAAAGGTTTCCTACCCCCTGCTCTAGATGATCTCTATGCTGCTGTGTCTTCAATGAGCATTCAGATTCTCACCAAAAGTTATGAAGATATATTTTAGGCTTCTCATTCAATTCAAGACACATCACTTCCTTTCCTGTTGCATTACTTACATTCCTTTATTAACTCTTTATCTATAGTTCTGACCTACATCTGAAATTGAGATGTTTATACAGGCAGTGAATAACCTGAGAAGATTGCATTTAATTTACACACTAAGACTGTCGTTCATATATTCCCCAATACCACATTGCTTTTTCACAGCTTATAACGCAGTGTTCACAGCTTCATGGCTTTCCTCAACTCATCAGAATAATCCTATAGATATGCAGTCTACTATGTAGGGTCAAATGTACATGCAGTTTCTGTAATGAGATCCACACACCTTTTGTTGTTCATTTCTAATGGGAATCTTTTATATTGTAAACTTGTTTTTGTAGGGCCATCTTCACCTGCTGTTCTCCCATGCCAAACATGTTTTGTAAGAAGTAATTACCATCTCTTGTGCAGCACTGCAGAATATGTTGGCACTGTATAGATCATTGTAATTGTGAATTAATTGGTCATCTTCCTCCAGCAACCCTTTTATTGTTTTTTGCTATTCTATTTTTTATGTTCCATTCAACCATCATTATCAGAAGGTCAGTCTTAGTGTAGAACATTCCACAAGTCATCTTTGGATAGCAGCATTGCCATTTGGAGTCACCATATTAGGTAATTTCCATTTGACATTTTACACTTAGTTACAGCTAACTGCTTTAATGCTCATTGAAATGGCCTACATGACAATATCTCCATGATTAAATTAACAAACAAATTAGAGTGTATGTTAAAACAAAAATATATATCTAAAAATATTTATGATGCCAGTATATAACCAAGAAACATTTATAGTCATTTATTGTGAGGTAAAGTTTTTTTTAAAGTTTATTTTTAAGTAACACTAGCTGCCATGGAACGCCTTGAGCGATGTATATTCTTTAACCCTTATTTGTTGGTATGTAATAAATGAGCCAGTTTTATTCATTATATCTGTAGACAGTCTTAGGAATTTCAGGTCATACATATATATTCTAAATTTGTATCACATTTTATGGGACTTCTATTAAGTTCATGATAAGAGTACTTATGACAGTTCTAGATTCATGCTAATGTTACTTTTTTATTTTACACAGATTTTATTTCTATGAACTCTTTACATATGAAAACCTCCAGTTCACATTAATGTAAAAGTATAAGAACTTAATTGCATAATATACTTGATGCCAGCTGAACCAGTTATTCTCCTGGAACTGTACTTAATTAAAAGGTGTCTGGCAAATTCAGTGCCAAGCCATCTATCACAGTACTCTGTTTTGTGCAACATCTTTCTGTTATATGAGTAACCTCGATCATTCTTTAATATATGATTCCATTTCTCATTTAGTGCATTGCAGAAGGTTCACGTATTAACTTCTAATCCACTAAATATCAAATGAAGATATTTTATTAAGGGGTACTAAGCCAGGTCCCCCCTTATTGCACTAGCCACTGGGCAGCAATAGCTGCCCAGTCACTAGTAGTTTTAAATGACAGCGAACAGCCACTGGCTGCTCGCTGTTTAGGCAACGTGGGGCATGCGGGAAGATTTAACATCCCTTTTATTAATATGGGGGACATAGTGACCTCCATAGGTTTTAATGCGGCGGGGTATGTATAGTTAATATTTATTAAAAGGGGGGAGCTGGTAGCGCTGCCGGATCCCTCCTTGCTTTTTATTTTGCCCATGCGCATTGTTAGTTTTGTCCTAAAGGACAAAAACGAATTATTTTTTTACCGGATTTTGTCAGAAAAACTAATGTTTTACGCACGAAATTCGGAATGGACGAATGAAATTTTTATTTAGTATGAATTCATTCATAAAAAACTAAAATTTCACGGGTGCACATGTCTACTCTGAACTATTTTATACAGAAAATACTACGCTATTAGTGATGTCCCGAACGGTTCGCGAACGGTTCGCCATGAACGGTTCGCGAACGGTTCGCCATGAACGGTTCGCGAACGGTTCGCCATGAACGGTTCGCGAACGGTTCTCCACGAACTGTTCTCCACGAACGGTTCTCCACAAACGGTTCGCCACGGACTCATCATTGAGTAAACTTTGACCCTGTACCTCACAGTCAGCAGACACATTCCAGCCAATCAGCAGCAGACCCTCCCTCCCAGACCCTCCTACCTCCTTGGACAGCTCACTAAGAATGCAGCTTCAAAATGGATGCTGGGAGGGAGGTGGGAGGGTCTGGGAGGGAGGGTCTGCTGCTGACTGTGAGGTATAGGGTCAAAGTTTACTCAATGATGAGTCCGTGGTGAACCGTTCATGGCGAACCATTCGGCGAACCGTTTGGGACATCACTAATATCTGATACTCTGATACTCCAGCTGCTTCTATTTCCTTAAGGTCCACTGGAAAAAGGAGACAAATTAGAAAAGATGACACAAATTTCCTGCAATCTAGGCCACAAAGTACTAAGGAAGCCAGAAGAGTAAGACAGGGATAGAAAAGCATTCTATCAATTCTTAGAATGGTTTGTGAATGACCTCCATTGACAGGAAAAGAAAGAGTGCCTGCAATAAGCTAACATAAACAGCAAACCAAGGCAAGGCAATAAAAGTAGACATACACAATGACAAGACAAAGCATGGAAAGAGTCAGGAAATCAATGCATATATGAGAATCAAGCCAAGGTCAAAAAGTAAAGCAAAGAATGATCAGGAACAATCTAAATGAGCCAGTGGAAACCATGAGAAAGTAGTAACGCATATGAGTAGTAACACATATTTTAAAGACCAATGGTAATGCTAAAGCAGTCGAAACACGTTATGAGTAAATGGTATGTTTGCTGGCATGTTTTGTCAGATTGGCACTGGCACATGCTTTAGAAATGGTCATCCAGCGAACCATTCGGGACATCACTATATGCTATATATTGTTGTATTCTTTCTCTTTTATATATTCAACTACCACCGAGACTATGTCTACTTCTGAAATCACACCAAGGTGCTACCCCCTCCTTCAACCAGACATATGTTCCATAAACCCTAACTTTTGAGGGGATTCTCACAAGTGGTTCTGATGACCACTGACAAGAATGAATCACTTAACAGATTATTTATTGTAATGATTCCATTGTGTGTGGATAGGATAGATATGTGCACAATAAAAGGCAGAAGGAACTTGGCAACTCTACAAGTCCCTATAATTCTTCCAATTTATAAGAACTTATTAAGAGTTATTAAGAGTTATTCACTGAAGTGAGAATTCAAAGTGAATTTAGGTCGGTCGTCTTGGCCTTAAATTTGAAATTCACTTTGAATTCACTTTGGATTCTCACTCTAGTAAACAACTAACACAATTGAACTAGGAGAACTTGGGTCCCTTCATTCCAAACATAACATTTCAATATTGTAAACAGTTACTTTACTTAGTAATATGGACCACTCCAGCGAACTTGTGCTATGCTATTAGATTTTATTACACCTGGTTTTCTGTCAGAGTACATAGAAACGGGTGTACTCATCATTAACAAGCATTTTCCACTCACTTTGGAGGTGTAGCACACTTTAAGAAGTACACAGGAATTGGTAAGTAAGATTTACTAGTTATTATTATTATTATTATTGCCATTTATATAGCGCCAACAGATTCCGTAGCGCTTTAGTTATGATCATTATGTTTTATTTTGAGAAAGGCCGAAGGAAGGGCAGAAACGTTGATCATGAAATGTGTGTAACCATTACCATGGTTTATTTTTTTACTAATTTAAATCAAAGTTTTGTTCTATGAGAGCATCAGTTTTTTATTGATACATCCAGCGTTGGACGCACCAAGGCAGTAATAATGGAGGTTGAGTGTCGGTGTTTGACTTATATATTTATATTTATATTATTATTATTATTTATTTATTCATTTATTTAAATGCATTGCTTATTTTTTCAACAATAATTCCTCCATGCTTTCTTTATAATCCGCAGACAAAAGTTATAAAACTAAAATCTTGATTACAGTGCCGGGCAAGAAACCTCCTTTCCTCAATGCTTGTGACTTTTGTTAAATTGGATTATTCTCATAGAAAAGTATTAGGAAACATGGTACATGAGAGGCACTTGCCATGATCCAGCAGTGCAATATTTCTTAAAAAATAAATACCAGCATACTTGGCACAATGATGCCAAAGTCCAGTAGATTCAATGTTAGAATTTATTTTAGCCTAAATTCTATGTCCCTCTAGTAGGCATGGAAATTGCCAAATGACCGTGCAGGGGGTCGCAGTACCTACATAGCATCTATACATTAGAATGTCCTTTTTGCTATACTAAATTTAAATATGCAATATTTAGAAACAAGTTTTGAATTAAATGTCTTTGGATTCTCAGTGCTTTTTTTTCTTCTCTAACAAGGAAGAGGTTAAAATAAAATGTTATTGTAAATTTTTCCCATGAGACAAGGTGATCATTTAACAAAGACAGCCTGTGGGCTTCCCAAATATGACAGGCTAGCAAACTGTGTTGATTGAACTTACTACTAATGAAAGGGAAAATAATTTTCAAAAGCAAAAAGGTAAACTACAGCCTGGCATAGCTTAAACAGCCACCCAGCCATACATATATTTTTCCTCAAGGGAGTTTTATTGTGCACCTAATTAAACAGAATGTAAGGATAAAAGTTACGCTCTTTATGACTCATTGAGTTGGTTGAATGACTGAAAATTTCCACCGGGTAAAGTTCAATTTACTTCTTTGCCCCAATTAACAATGCTAATTGGGGCACAAAATCTGTGCAAGACAAACTCTCCTTTTTTTCATCATTGAAGAAATGGCAGGCAGCCAATAATTCACTCAGGAAAAAAAGTTTTCAGCCGTCAATCTATCCAACAAAATGTGTCTGTGAAATTATACTGACTGAAAAATGGCTATTTACGGCTCAAAGTTTGATAATATTTAAGGTTTTTCACAAATTTTATTTACAATTCTTGTAGTTCTTTCTAAAATCTAACTTTGCAAGTATGTTTATTGTTTGCATTATAATATTTTATCATATCCTGTTTGCTTTATTTATTTTTGTTTAGGAAAAATTCAACATTTACCTGAATTATTCATTACAAAAGCAAATTAAAATCCGAATCTAGAATAGCATGGCTCATCTGATTTTTATCCTTAATAAAATATGTTTCAGTTTAACATCCTCTAGTGTTGTCTAATATACAGTCGCAGTGCAATATTTAGTGACTTTGTTTAATTTAAGATAATAAACAGACGTGATACAAATCATTTACTAAGGAAATCATGCTATGTTTGGGAATAAAATGCCTTTAGCTTTTCATTATGCAAATTACAAATACGAGGGAGTTATTGGAAAAAATATCATCGTAATAGAGAATAAGCTGTTTTTTTGTACGTTGTGTTTGCATGTGTAATATTTTACTTAAACCCTATCTTGTAATTTGCCAAAAAAATACAAGTTAAATAATAAGCACATTAGAAATGTCTTATTCTCAGTTCTAAATTGAATTTAAATGAATATTTGATTGTTGTTTTTTTTTCATTTTATGGAATAAAAGAATAGAGTAACAAACTATACTGCAAAAAATGGAATTGCTACGTAGTGATATAAGAGTCAGAATGTAATAACTGATTAGTGTAGCTTTGCCATATTAATATTAGGAATGCAATATACCATTACTTGTTGTGTTGTTTTAGATATTTATTGCAATGCACTGTACTCTGCTGATTAAGTAACACTTCAAATATGTAGGTGGGGGGGAGATGGAAGGATTGTGAGAGGTTCATGTGATTTGCCCTACTAACTGATCTTTGAAAAATTGGAAACTATCATAGACATCAGTGATCAGCTATCTAACTCAATTTCTAAAGTGGTTGATTGATTGATTGATTGATTTTTTAAATATAAGGGTAATATATTATTCTTACCCTTCTGACACTGAGCAAATCTTTTTTTTTATCAAGCTTTTTATTGCTAATACTACATGATCAAGAGTGGACACCTCAATAAAATTGTGTACCCTTTTATACACTGGCTTCTTTCCACACACTATGACCTTGATTGAATTAGTTTAGATAACATTTCAAATGGTCACAAATAATTTATCAACAAAAAATCTCATATACTTGAATGGTACTCGTGTTGATAAACCATTTGAAAAGCTTATTCAAATGAATGACACTGAGACCTTTGTTGACTATACCTGCGCATGGTGGGGTGAGATACGTGCTGCTCAGTTCCTTCCCTGCAAGTCCTGAAAATTAAACCAATTGTCCGTGTTTGCTGTACCTCTAATGCAGAAAGAACTCACTGACATTTCGGTAATAGGCTAAAAACATAATCTAAGAGCTCAGCGACTCTGTTTTGTGATTGGCTGAGCCAGACAGAGGCTTCCTGATTCAAGCATCAAACTGCAGTGAAAGTAGTGAAAAACAAAAAAACAAAAAAAAAAGATTCCTTACCTGAAAGAGATGAAATGAAATGAGAGGGACCACACAGTTGGGTGTCCAGCCAGTCCAGTGTCCATGCAGGCAGGAGCAGATTGAAAAGGAGACTGAGAGACGGTTCAGTTGTCTGTAGTCTAATGGCTACCTTCGCCCTTCACAGGCTTTTTCAATGCAAAATTTAAAAAACATTTTTTTTATAAATATAGGAGAAAAAGCAGTGTTTACATGAGCAATAGCCTTCCAGTGCTTTCCATGGGCCGCAGGGATACCGGCGCTGGAAATAAGGGCAGGACAACTACTTTTACAACTATGCTGTCAGCAATACATGTTTGTATTCCTGACACTATAATGTTCCTTTCAGCAACCTAAAGAACAGTCTGGTCACTATAACAACTGCATATAAATGAAGATATTCTGTTATGGCACCAGGAGGCCTCTGGACGCTCTCATTACTTTAAGGGGTTAAACAGCTCTCAAATGGTTAAGCCCCATAGGCTTCCTCCAAAGGCAGATCTACAGATTGCCCAGCAACATTCGGCTTCTGAAAAGGAGTTTCAGGAAGCACAGATTGCAGCTGGGCAGGGGTGTCGTTGATTGGCTAGAGAGGTCACCTGATGCTCTAAGGCAGGCTTCCCCAAACTCCGGCCCTCCAGATGTTGCTGAACTACGACTCCCATGATTCTTAGCCTATCTATTTAATTCATAGAATCATGGGAGTTGCAGTTCAGCAACATCTAGGGGGGCCGGAGTTTGGGGAAGCCTGCTCTAAGCCAATCAGTAACTCTTTGCCATACCCAACATGTGGCGCCATTACGCAGCGGCACTCTGACCTTTCTGAAACTCAGTTTCAGAAGCTGGATCCTGCTGGAGGACCTAAAGATCTAGGATAGATTTTAACTCATTAAGTTAATAGAGCACCCTGGGCCTACTGGCACCACAACAACTTCATTTAGGTTAAGTTGTTATGGTGAACAGTGTTCCTTTAAAAATAAACAATATGCCTACAACTCACATAATCAAAAAAGTGAATACATTGATAGTTTTATTTATTTTACCTGGGATGATGAGAGGGTCCAAAGTCTGCCTGTCAGGTATCAAATCCTCAGCCCAGTGTCCAGGATGAAGTGGAGGAATCACTTGTCATCCACGTTGTCCTTTCTGTTCCAATCTCCTTTTTATTGCCTTCTTCTCATGTGGTCTTCTCCTCCTTGACTTCTGCTCTCTCCTCTTTTCCTTCTGCTCTCCTTCTGCTTTGCTTTCCTTCTGCTTTCCCCTCTTTTTCTGTTACTCTCCTTCTGCTTTCCATTCCCTTTCTTTTGCTCTTCTTCTGCTTCCCCTCCTTTTCTTTGGCTCTCCTTCTGCTTTCCCCTCCTTTTCTTTTGCTAACATTCTGTTTTCCTCTCCTTTTCTTTTGCTCTCCTTCTGCTTTCCTGTCCTTTTCTTTTGCTTTGCTTCTGCTTTCCATTCCTTTTCTTTTGCTCTCCTTCTGCTTCCCCTCATTTTCTTTTGCTCTTCTTCTGCTTTCCCCTCCTTTTCATATTCCTTTTGCTCTCCTTTTTGCTCTGCTCTCCTTACCGTTCCTTCAGCTAGTTTCCTTCTTTCTTTTTCTTTTCTTCTCCTTCTTCTGGGCACTGCAGGCGGGAGAATGCAGGGAGGGGTTATGCTGTGGCATGACATCATCGGCATCACAGGGTGCGCCACAATTGGCTGGCAATCGGCACTATCCGCGACCGCATAGCAACAAGACTGCGGATTGGCTGATTGCCAGAAGGTTAGAGTGCATGAGGAGGAGACTCACTCCAGCATGGATGGAACCCCTGTAAGTGGGTATTAGTAACGCCAACGCTGCGGTAATGCAGAAGCGGCATGGGACAGGGTTCCATGCTCCCAGTTAAATTTGGCGTATATTGTTTTGCTGAGGCAGCAAAACGATATAGGCCAAATTTAACTGGGGGGATTTCTCAATACCTTTCCCCCCACAGTATTCCCTGGGGGCGATGCGACCCCTCATCCTCACCGGTTTCTATGCCCATGCTGAGCAGGGATTTACCAAAGGGCAAGCTGCGTGTCCATTCTCTGAGTTCTCATATTCTATGATTTTTTCTTTTGCAAAGCAATAACTTGACACCCCTGCCCCCACCCCCGCCCCCTCCATTTAAAAGGGTAATCTAGACCCTGCAGTCACTATGTATCAAGGGGTTTCAGCTACACTGACGAGGCCCAAAGAAGCCGAAACTATTGTGTGGGTTGCTGCATCTCTCATGCAAAGAGAACTTCAGCATTTTGGTTCTGGACTGTCATTATGGTTGTGATTAGTCTGATATGCCTTAAAAATGGTTCTCTCTGTAATGGCACAAGTGAGCAAAAACCATTTTGAGACTGTGTGGGGATTAGCGAAGGGAAAGCTACTGAGCTCCTCTAAGCTTTTGTCCACTCTCTGAGTTCTTATATTCTATGTTTTTGTTGTGATATAGCATTTCCTCTTTTCTTTTTTTTCATACCTTGCACATTCTCGTTATACTCTACTACTATGTTTCCCAAAACCCCCTCAATAGAAGGGGTTTTTGTTAATCTTTTTCTTTATTTTTATAACAAGCATACATTACATTGTGTCCCTAAAAATCACCTCTTGTACATAAACTGAGAGAGAATATAGAAAAATATGGCACAACATTAACATTAAACATGTCCCTGCGGTATAAATCAAGGGGAGATAGAAGAGGCCTAGGCTTTATATGCTAATAGAGAAAAAAAAAACAAGTTAGATGTCAGATGGCTAAATTATCTTACGTGAATGGGAACAACCATTATATCATAATATCCTTCATATCATCATTATTCATACAATCCACTGCTCAAGTTCCTCTCGATTTAATCTATCTATACCCATCTTCATTTTAATCTGAACAACTGGCTGCTCCCTAACTGTTATCCAGCACTGGGATATAACCGTCTTCCAATTTCTGTAGTAATTTAGCAGCAGTCAGAAAATGGATAACAATAAATAAGTCTAAACCAAAAATGTTATATAAATTGATATGGAGTAGGAACAACTTGGGATTGAATTGAAAGGGTTTTTTGAGTAGTTTACATAAATCCTACTCCAAAATAATTGGAGCGATTGACACTCCCACCAGATATGAAATATTACCCTTTTTGGGCTTGGCATCTCCAGTATATGTCTGGGTAACTAGGATAAATCTTTGAGAGTCTGCTGGGAACCAAGTACCACCTGTTTAAATGTTTAAAGTGAGTTTTGGTTAGATTTAAACAATAGAATTTCTTGTTAATCCATTTTAGCGATTCAATCCAATCGGCCGTTTCGATTCTGATTTCTACTTCTTAGTGCTCCTCTAATTTGTCATGTCCCCCATTGTGTCTCAAACAAAACACTAGTATTTACAATCACCCCTCCATATTCTTTTTCTAGTGAGAGTCAAGACAAGATAATTAATAGGATATTCAAAATAAGGAAAGACATCACTGAGAGGAGTATATGTAGACATGTTCAAATACATACCTTCAGATGCAGATTTCAAAAGGGACAGCATGAAATACTTACAAATTACCATAATCATATTTTACATGTTATACAAATACCTTTTTGTATTGGAATTAAATTATTGACTAGTTGAATCACAAAACACATGAATTAAGCAAATTGCCTTTTATCTCTTTCCTACGGATACATTTTATTTCCCATGTGAAGATAAACATTTTACATAAAGCCTATATATAGAACATACCAGTACAATCTCAATATTTGTTATGGCAGTCAGTGTTCATCCTAATAAGACTACCTACAGTTTGTGTTCCAGTAAGGGAGAACATGTGCATGAGTTTAATATCTAGCAATTGTAGTACTTTTATACGAAGTGATAACTCAAGAGCTTACAATGTATTATAAATGAACCCTACTTAACGAGGCGTTCCTGTCTTGGTCTAAATTCCATAGTCCTAATTGCTTTCCCTATTCATACTGAGAATACTGGAGGGTCAGTTACTGGTGTGGACCTCATCATTCCACTTCCTTTTGGAGCAACATGTGGTTGGTTCTGCAAACACAACAAAGCAAAAGGTCATCACTAACAAGCCACAGAAACCAAACAAAGACAGCACACCTAGAGCGATGTGGTTCACTCATAGACCCCCAAAAATAGTCAGAAGCAAAAGGGAGAAAAGAGAAAGGTAACATCAGTAATATTATGTGTGCTATTATATATATGCATATTATTATTATTATTTCATTACTTGGTGCTGTAGAATGGGTGGACTAACAGACACGTAATTTTATCACATGACAGGAGGCTTCGTATTTTGCATAATCTTTCTTTACTAACTCCATAGCAGCAAAGAAAAGAGTGACATAACTGAGAACCAATCACAATGCAGTATAGAGTATAAGAGGTGTAACGTATGACATCATTTCCTCTTTCTTTGCTGCTCCATCACAAGATAAGTACAGACTTGGTTTTCCTCTCTGTCCTTACACTATTTGTCATCTATATCTAAGAACTATTGTCTAAATATTTCTATTACTATTACATTTATTCATTATGTTATTTTAAGTGCTTCTGTATTGTTACCTTTGGGGGCTCTTCCCCCCCACCCCTCTGGCTCTGGGACCTTTTCCACTGCTTTTATTTGGCTTACCCCTTTCAGGGAGTCTTAACGGCATTTTCGCCGTTTTCACCTATACTTCCTAGTGTCAGTTAAATTCGCGGGTTCTTTCCCGCCTTATCGTCATTCGCACGTTTTTTCGCGAACGGCACTTCTGTTCGCATAGACTTGTTCCCTTTGACGAACGCCTAGCGTTCGGCAATTCCCGCGAACGTCTCATATTAGGCGCTTGCATTCGTGCGTATTAGCCAAACGCTTCCGTTCGGCTGATTCGTACACGCGAACGCCCGCCGTTCGGGTAATTTTTGCCGCTCAAACATCTAGGGGAGGTACTAAAACCTCCCATTTCCTACTACTTTCAGTCCGGCGGCAATTTTAAACGGCTACTACTATCCTGCTTACTACTCCAGCCTATTATTACTGCCAGAATACTCTGGAATACTCTTTGAACTCTGCAGCCTTATCAGCTCACTGTGGGACCAGTATCAGGTTAGTGCTTTGCACTTGGGGTCGGTTTCAGCCAGTGGGAATACCCTTATTCTGGCAGGGGTGAGCCCCCTTTTATGTGCTGCTGAAAGGACCTGTTTATGCAGGATTCCAAATTCCTGATAGGGGAACAGACCCTGGGTGAGCCCCAGGAATCCGGGACCACATCCCTAGACACCCCACAAGAGGGTTCAGAAATATTTTTGGACAACTCTGGCCTCCGAATGTTCGATCCTAGGAACATTCGCCATCCCCGTTCGGAAGAATGGACACCACCCGAACACTTGACCAGATTCATGCACTTCTGGCTCCGGAAGTCTCTGGACAAAGAAGTGAGAAAGCGCATGAGATCTGAATGTCCTCGCCCGAGCCTACCAGATAAGGTAGCATACACCCCCGAATTCGACCCGCTCATGACCACATTCATGTCCCGCGGGGGTCGGGACCCACGTAAGGGTGTGGAACGTGGTTTCAAGGGAGCTCAGGACAAACTATTAGATGCCATCGGGCCTTTGGCGAGGATCATGGATATGGCAGATGATGCCTATGAAAGGGCTGATGACTTCTCCCCAGATATGGTGCGTGAGTGGGCACGAGATACCCGAGAGTGGGCACAAAGGTGCTTCTGTTTCCTCGGGAACACTAATGTGGCCCTCTCTTCGGAGAGGCGCCGAGCAGCACTTTTCAGAATCGATGACAAGCTTGTCGAACTGGGGGATAAAGAATTAGGCCCTTTGGCACAGGGCAAATTGTTTGGCGAGGCCTTCCTTACTGAGCTTAATAAGAGGGTCAACATATTCACTTCCCTCAATAAGGCACAAACATCAATGCGGAAAGTGTTCCGCGGCCACAACACCCGTGGTGTTTTTGGGAGGGCTGGTCGGCAGAGGGGCCGTGCCACCAGCTGCTTCTGGCCATCCGGCCCCCGCACAACCAGGTCGCAACCATTCTACACAGATCCATCTGCATGCCATCGATTCCATCAGTTCAGGGGATCGGAACGTGGCCGTGGCAGCCGAGGACGCTCCCGAGCGAGATTCTCCAACGGTAAGTTACCATTCTATACTACCTCTAACCCCTTGCCATATCGCAGGTCGTGTTTCTCTTTTTTTCCAGAATTGGGCAGACCTCTCCTCCGACACATGGATACTTCGGACGATGCGGGGCTATCAAATAGAGTTCGAGACGAGGCCACTCCAACAGGCACCACCTCGCCCGATTCAGTTTTCACGGGCAGACGCTTCTTTGATAGACATGGAACTTCAGGACTTACACTCCAAGGGTGCCATCCAACCAGCTCCAGACTCAACCGGGTTCTACAGCAATATCTTCCTAGTCAGGAAGAAAACTGGGGAATTCCGTCCCGTCATCAACCTCAAGGAGCTCAATTCCTATGTGGTGTACCGCCACTTCAAAATGGAGGGTATCCATCTTCTCCGGGACCTACTGCAAGACAACGATTGGTTCACGCGTCTAGACCTAAAGGACGCATACCTTACCATACCGGTGCACGAAAGGAGCCGCTCATACCTCCGCTTCTACTGGCACGGGACACCTTGGCAATTCACCTGTCTCCCGTTCGGCCTCAGTTCGGCCCCATGGTGTTTCACCAAAATGATGAAGCCGGTAATGGCGAGACTAAGGGCCCAAGGCATAAGATGCATCGTCTACCTCAACGACATCTTGATATTCGACGAGGATGCAAGGACCCTAAAGAGACATACAGACTACGCCGTACACCTCCTCGACTCACTGGGTTTCGTTACCAACGGCCCCAAGTCATCACTGACTCCTGCTCAGTCGATCGAATTCCTTGGGTTCGAGATAGACTCAATATCGTGCACGTTACGCCTCCCAGCCGCAAAAATTGCCACCATCCGCAGAGAAATTCAGGAAGGTACTTCGACTGACATCCATACCTTTACGTCTACTAGCACGAATCGTGGGCCTTCTCTCGTCATCCATCCAGGCCATCTTTCCTGGACCCCTGCATTACAGAGCCATGCAACGCCTCAAGACAAAGTTCCTTCGCAAAGACCCAACATACGACCAGCCGGTCCCCATGTCGGACGAGGTTCGGGAGGAACTGCACTGGTGGCTGAACTGCATGCAGGCTTGGAATGGCTGGGGGATATTCGGAAACCAACCAGACTTCATATTGGAGTCAGACGCCAGACGCTCAGGTTGGGGAGCAACAGACGGCACCTCCTCCACGGGGGGAGTGTGGACTCCCCAAGAACTTTCGATGCACATCAACTGTCTGGAGCTCCTGGCGGGATCGTTCGCCATTCGCAGTCTGGCAAAAGAACGATCCAACTGCTGCTTCCTTCTCCGGATGGACAACGTCTCGGCGGTAAGATACATCAACCGACTCGGAGGCACCCGCTCCCAAGCATTAGTAGAACTCACGAAGGAAATCTTCCATTATTGTCTGCCTCGCAACAACACGCTATTAGCGGAACACTTACCAGGAGAGACCAACACGACAGCAGATTGGTACTCACGCCACTGGAGGGACGCCAGCGACTGGCAACTAGACCCTCACGTTTTCACGATGCTAGATGCACAGAGGGGCCCCTTCTCCCTGGACTTATTCGCCTCCCGCAACTTCTTCAGTTGGCTCCCAGATCCGGAGAGTCTAGCAACCGACGCGTTTCTGCAACAATGGCCACAACACGGGGCTTACGCCTTCCCTCCATTCTCAATGATTACGAGGGTTCTCCACCGAATCCGCAGGCAGAGGGTGATACTGACCCTCATCACACCTCTATGGCAAAGCCAACCATGGTTCCCGGATCTTCTGGAACTATCGAACAAGGATCCCCTCCTCCTACCAGATACTCCATCCATTCTCAGGAACCCGATGGGACTACCCCATCCGCTGGTCCAGGAGGGCCGACTGCCCCTGGTGGCTTGGACTCTTTCAGGGGTTCCTGGCGAACCGAGGATTTATCGCAGGAAACTAGAGAGCTCCTATGGGACTCATGGGCGCCAGGAACAAGGAGGTGCTACTTATCAGCATGGCACTGCTGGACTACTTGGTGTCTGGGACGGGATCTCAATCCCTTTACGGCACCTATTCCCTCCATCATGAATTTCCTCACCTCTCTGTTCACAACCGGGAAGTCATACCGGTCCATTAACGTGATACGTTCAGCCATCTCAGCGGCTCATACGCCGACTCAAGGGACACCAGTGGGCCAGAACCCACTCATCTGTAGACTCCTCCGTGGCATGCGCCTTCGGCGCCCCCCGGAACCCAAATACTCGAGACTCTGGGACGTTGGCATAGTCTTACAGTTTTTACGGGACTGGCCCCTAATGAGAACTTATCACTCCGCCAGCTTACGGCAAAGTTCACCTTCCTACTCTGCCTAGTTTCCTTTCGTCGGGTGTCCGATGTACGCGCTTTCGATGCCGACGCATTTACCTTCTGCCCAGCGGGAGTAACCTTCCAGATCTCTAGACGCACGAAATCTGACTCTTCCTCTGTTTTTAACCCCTTTTTTCCCTCAGACCCACAACTCTGTGTGGTCTCTACTCTTCGTCGATACGTGGAAGCCACCGCGACGTTGCGGCCTACTTCCAATCGCCAACTTCTCATCTCTTACGTCCGCCCCTACGCTCCAGTCTCGGTTACTACGTTGGCCAGATGGGTTAGATGGCTATTAGCCCTCGCTGGGATAGACCAGGCTTTTGGTGCACACTCAGTCCGAGGGGCCGCGGCCTCTTCTGCCTACGCGGCGGGGGCCTCCCTTCCAGATATTTTACGAGCGGCGGACTGGACCAGAGAATCCACCTTTAGGACGTTCTATTTCCGTCCTCCATCTAATCCAGCTTTTGCTCTACTTACTCAGCGTTGAAATTGCAAAATACTAAGCCTCCAGTCATGTGATAAAATTGAAGATTATGCTAGCTTCAGTGTACAGATAATCTTAATTTTAATAATGACAGGAGGCGAGTATTTTCCCACCCTGCTCTCTTTCGCTCTTCCCCACCTCTGCCTTCATGTATATTTCTATCTCTTTATTCACATGTTATTTGTGCTAAATGCCTAAGTTGTTTTCTTACACTTAATACAGATATTTCATATGGGTGGGATGGCTTAGGTAGCATCAATAGATGGGAGGAATGTATTCGCTCTATTGCAGTATGATGGTTACTTAATCATAAGGGATAGACATCTCTTTGTTTTACACAACCATCTCCGGAATCTAATACCCTTTTACATTCTCGTTTCAGTTTAACCAGATGAATCAGGACACTGAAGACTTCCTTCAAGATATCATCATTGTCTTGTCATGGAAGATCGTCACTTGACATCAAGAACTCTTCCCTGTCACGAATTCTTCATACGTTTATGTTCTATTTTCATGTTATACGTTATCTTTATTGTTTCTGCATTGTGATCTTGTGATGTTGCATGCTTTAAAGAGGAAATGATGTCATACGTTACACCTCTTATACTCTATACTGCATTGTGATTGGTTCTCAGTTATGTCACTCTTTTCTTTGCTGCTATGGAGTTACTAAAGAAAGATTATGCAAAATACTCGCCTCCTGTCATTATTAAAATTAAGATTATCTGTACACTGAAGCTAGCATAATCTTCAATTGTAACCAGACAAGTGGACACACAGGAACAGAGGGGTAGAATGGGTGGACTAACAGACACGTAATTGTAACCAGACAAGTGGACGCACAGGAACAGAGGTGTAGAGGGCCCTGCTCAATGAACTTACATGCTAGAGGGAGTGGGGTATAGTGGCACAAAGGATAAAAGTAGTGATAATAAGATAGGTTGCTAGAAAAGCGTTCACTGGGAACTTAGTAGGTTATTTTTTACAGTTGCAGGAGAGGAGTAATGGGGGGGGGGAATGAAAATCAGCTAACAGTTTAAATGATATACTTTCCTGAAGAAGTGTGTTTTCAAAGATTTTTTTGAAGGAGTGGAGAATTGGTGAAAGTCTAACAGGTAAGGGTAGGGAGTTGCACAGAAAAAGTGCAGCCCTGGAGAAGTCTAGGAGGCGAGCATCAGATGTGGGAGTACGGACAAGAGGATAGATGTAGTTCTTCGGCAGAGCGCAAGGGCCTCGACGGGACATACTTGTGTATTAGGGAGGATAGGTAGGTTGGAGCAGCATTGTGTAGGGACTTGTAAGCAAGCATCAGAATCTTAAATTGAGCTCTATATCTACCTGGAAGCCAATGTAGGGACTGACAGAGGAGGGAGTCGTAGGAGATGCAGGTAGACAGGAAAAGGAGCTTTGCCGCCTCATTCATAATAGATTGCAGCGGTGCAATCTGGGAACATGTAAGGGGATAAGACCACTGAAAAGAACAACGGCATGGACCAGCACCTTAGCCACGTCTGGTGTTCAATAGGGGCGGAAGCGAGCTATGTTTTTGAGGTGGAAGCGGCAGGATTTGGCGATCGACTGGACATGAGGGGTGAGTCAAAGAGAACACCTAGACAGTGAGCCTGCAAGGTAGAGGTGATGGTGGCGCCGTTGACATGGGGAGAGACAGACACGGAAGTAGCAACACTTGAGGGAGGAAAGACCAGAAGTTCTGTTTTGGACAGGTTGAGTTTAAGGAAGTGAGCAGCCATCCAATTGGAAATTGCGGAGAGGCAGTCAGAAACACGAGTTAAGATGGGAGGAGAGAGATCAGGAGAGGACAGGTAGATTTACGTGTCATCTGAATATAAATAATAATGGAAGCCAAAGGAGCTGATGATTTTACCAAGGGAGGTAGTATAGATGGAGAACAGTAGGGGACTAAGGACTGAACCTTGGGGAACACCAACACAGAGGGGTTGGGGAGAAGAGGCAGAGCCAGAGAAAGAAACACTGAAAAAGCACTGGGAGAGGTAGGAGGAGCACCAGGAGAGAGATTATGGAGAATAAGAAGAAGCTGTTGATGATCAACAGTGTCAAAGGCAGCAGAAAGATCAAGGAGAATTAGGATAGAGTAATGGCCGCGAGATTTAGCAGCAATTAAATTGTTGGATACTTTGGTCACAGCTGTTTCAACAGAGTGGCGAGTGCAGAATCCAGACTGAAGCTGGTCATGCAGAGAGTTGGATTCGAGGAAGTCTGTCAATCTCGCATACACAACTCTCTCAAGGCCCTTGGACGCAAATGGCAGTAGCGATATAGGGCGGTAGTTGGATGGGCACTTGGGGTCAAAGTTGGGCTTTCAGAATCTGCGTTATGATGCATGCTTGAAGGGTGAAGGAAATGTGCCAGAGGAAAGGGAGAGATTGAAAACTTTAGTGAGAGGAAGAACAAGAGAGGGAGACAGAGTGTGGATGAGATATGAGGGAATAGGATTGAGGGGACAGGTGGTGGGGCAGGAGGACCAGAGCAAAGAGGAAACCTCTTCTGTTGTAGGAGATGTGAATAAGCATAGAACAGTGGAGTGAGTGGGGTTGGGTGATGTATTGGAAGATATATATAAAACTTAAAAAGGTACTGTGGTTGGTTTTGGGCTATAAGGAGTAAGTAAACAGAGACAGGACTGTTCTTGAAAGTAGACTGAACTATACCCACAGTGACTTGGACAGCATAAGTATTGGCTGAGTTTAACTCTACTGCATGTCCAGAGATATTTATTAGCTTTAGACCTGGTAATTAGACAGAGAGCCTGAAACAGTCCAGGAGTTCTGTATTGTTCTATTAAATTAGATAGGATCAATCAAGTACTTACAGCACAGTGAAAAAAAAGAAAAAATAACCCTGACAATACTCTGAAAAATAGGCAAATTGTCTGCTTTCACTGTCATGTGTGAAAGGTTGGATATTTAATAAATGTATTGTTATCTTACTATGTTGCCACGAATACATGTATATATAAAGTATTACCAAACTGTCATTTGAAAAAGATTGTGCAACATGAAGAATCGATGGTATGCAGTTTAAGACCTTTTCGTGAACTACACATATCTTGTAGTGCGTATCATTCTTGCATAGTAACATTTAACCATTTGGACTTAGTCTATAAGGAAATAAAAAACTGAAACTTAGAAGGCAATTTCTTTGTGAAAGTTTTTGAGCTTACCGATAAGTGGCAAAGATGATCAGATGTTCGTCTTTATTTAATTCTATTTATCTTGTTTTTATGTACAACCATTGATTGGTAGGCTTAAAGAAAGGTTTGTTGCAATCACTCTGTGGGTCTAAAATAATTACTTCCTAAAATTAAATATTATACTGATGCAATCTGCGCTAGAAATGATTTTTCTTTTTCTTTCTTTTTTTGTTTTTGTTCGTAATGATCTTGATGAAATGATGATATTCTGTTTTAGCAAATGGCATTAAGAAAACACTAATACTGACCTGGAGCTTTAGATAGGAGGTACTTATGCCACTATTATCAAAGTAAAGTACATTTAAATCCACTAGACCCTTATCTGGAAGTAAAATTAATACCAGTCTCACTATACTGATACATAAGATATAATCAAAGTAACCACAGGGATCTTCCTAATCTTACCCTACTCTGCCAGCTTGTTAATCAACCAGTTTCAGTGTAGTTTAGATGTCAGCAGTTTAATTGTAATAATCGGCACCTACCTACACACTTCCAACAATAGCTTCAAAAATAATTTTACCAGCTCAATCAGATCCGCTTGAGTCCTGTAGCTTTTTCTACTTGTAACACCCCTTGAAGAAAATAAAACTGTAGCAATCTTCATATTAATGAGAGAGTTCATGTGGCTTGGCCCTCTCTGGAGAATTTGAAATGCATAAGTATTTATGTGTGTCACTCCTTCTGCACTATATTGAAAGTGTTCAAGCTAATCAATGCCAATATGTAATGTTGAATAGGCTTCAAAATGATTAAAGGTTTAACAAACTGCCAAGTACAGGATAAAAAAAAAAATGGTGCTTTCTTTATTTTCCACCTAAAAACATTTCACTCATTGAAACAATTGAGGTCCTACATAATGAAAGATCATTTTATATTTCCATTGACCTAAACAATGACGTGCGCCAGGTACACGCAGTTCAGCGGTAATAAAGAAAAATAAAAAATAGTCGAGAAAGAGTGTGAAATAAATAAAGCTAAATACATAGCTAACATTGTAGCTGATTTGATTGAAATGGAAAAAAATATGCATAATATTCAATTTTTATTGGGGTTTACCCACTAAGCCGTAAATTGTTGAACGTTAAAAGGGAAACCGCAATGTTTTGGTTAAAAGTGCCAGGCTGGAGAAAAAATGCTTATTTGCCCCAAATGTTGAGAGTTCACTGTTTAACTTT
This sequence comes from Pelobates cultripes, assembly GCA_933207985.1. Lineage (NCBI taxonomy): Eukaryota > Metazoa > Chordata > Amphibia > Anura > Pelobatidae > Pelobates > Pelobates cultripes. Next base: position 21,832,749 of record OW240918.1, read on the forward strand.
TTTCACTATAAAAAAATCAGATTACAAGCAATTCCTGCATTTAAGACATAGGAAATTTAGATAGTGCCTACAATTAAGGGAAATACAATGTTATATAGATTGCTGCTCAGGAAAAATTTAAAAATGTAATCAGATATATATAAACAGAAAATATATTATTTCATCATCCTCTTCTTGCGCAATAGCCAGGCAATATAAAGATATAAGTAATTATATAGCATTCCTTTTTCTTTAAATTCTTAAATGTATAAAGGTTTTTGCAGGATGAAGAATTTAGTGTTGGACATAGAAGACTAGATATGTTATGGCAAATTATTTAAAGAAACAATGTAAACACCATAACCACTACAGCCCACTGTAGTGTTTATAATGTCAGGAGTATCCTGTTAACATTAAAATGCACCTATGGAAGCATCTGCTGCTTCTTGTTTTCTATAGCAGGATTGCTATGTAGAGGAAAGTTGTGACATGCAGGACAGCTGTCATTGACTCAAAAATCCTCCCTTTTTAAGATTGTAATCTGTTGGCACTATATATATATATATATATATATATATATATATATATATATATATTACATATATATATATATATATATATAAAATAATAATAATTGACTGAGAATATTAAACTGTACTATAACTGTTTGATATTTTACTGTGGGATGGCGCTAAGGTCAAACTAACTTAAAGGGTGACTGTAGGCACCATATCTGATTCATTTTACTGAAGTGGTTATTGTGTCTGCAGTCTCCTGGCATTGTCCATTTATTCAGCATTAATCAGTTTTTAATATTTTAATGCTAACCCTAAGTCCTCATCAACCTATCCCCATCTTTCCTGGTCCGTCTAATGACAAGCATTAGCTATAGATGCAATGATTGGCTGAGAATGTCAACTAAATGTGTTCAACCAATTACAGTGCCCATTGCAGGTATGAAACGAGATGACTACAAGGAAGTGTATAATCTCTGTCTTAGACACATCTTCATTGGGGTTGAGCTACGGGAAGCCAGTGACCATCATTCAGTGTTAAACGGCTCACAAATGGTTTAATGCTCAACTGAGGGACAGTGTCAGGGAACTCATGGCACTATGATCAATTCAACGAGCTTAATTGGTTACAGTGCCTACAATGTCCCTTCAATTGCTCTCTATAAAGAAGCCACTCGTAGTATTAATCAGGGTGTTGATCAGGGTGAATGTGATGCACCTGTATTTTGTTAAAGTGTGTGTTCCACTCTACACAGAAGGCTACTATACAACTTGAAAGTAAATTAGGTGAAATACTTGTTTGTGGATTTATCTTGGCTCAGAATTCACAGAGTAGTAGATTATCAAATCGAGTAGTTCAACAAAATGGTTAGTGACATAACTCAGAGTTCTATCTGGGGTCCATATATCTTAGTAATAAGGTAATACTGCATGACCACATTGTTAGTTCTCTATTAGGAGTTTGGGCAGGCAAATCACAGAAGTGATTCCATATATACAAAGGCAAAGTTATACTTTTTTGGAAAAGGAAATACATATTTCATATATTGCACAGTTAATTGTATGTCTGACAATATATTCTAAATGGAGTGAGTAAGGGATATCATAAAATGTGAAGGGCCTTTACCTGGGGTGATCTGAATGCTCCGTGGCTCACCGCCTATTTTTGACCATTTTATTTAATTAAACTTTTTTATTTTTTTACACATTTTGCACCATTTGCTTATGTGATATTCGAGAAATACTATTCTTGCCAGACCTATTTTGAGATCTGTGTATCTCACCACTTTTCTCTGATTGCCTGTTGTGATTGGTACATGTTTATACCAACATGTTATTACTGACAAAATAACTCTCATTCAGAGATGTAACAAAAGTATTTCTTTATATTGAGACCTGCGCGTCTCTGTTTTTGATATTCAAGAATTTAGGACCTGCAAGTCCCATTCTGTTTTATTGACAACATCAAAACAAATTTTTCAAAAATGTTGCTTTTCAAAAAAAAATATTTACAAAAGGACTTGGGTATTTGCATTTTTTTGGATCCAGCGCAAACTGTATCAGTGAAGGGTTGAACACAATGGACTTAAAAACTATTTTTAACCTATATTATTGTGCAGTTGCTTGCCGTTAAACCTTTATGCTGGTTGATTACTTATAAATAGATTTTAGGAGTTCACTTAGAGAGTCTGCTGAAAGTCAGAGTTTGATCAGTAACTATCCGGATACACTTGTAACAGTAAAAGTCTGATATTTTATAAGCCCTGCATAACTGTAAAAAAAAAGTCTGGTTGATATTAGACTTGTGTATAGTTGGAAAGTTTGGATCAGCCAAACATTCTTTCCAAAATTTACATTTTGTCCAATGCTTGTTCGTGTGCAGTTTTCGTTCTGGCAAATTTCATCTATGGGAAAATATTAAAGGATCACTATAGTGTCAGGAAAACAAACCATTTTTCCTGACACTATATAATCCTTGGGGGACCCTCACCCTCAGGGTCCCCCTCCCGTGGTGCTGAAGGGATCAAAACCCCTTTAGCAGCTTACCTTAATCCAGCGCCGGGCTCCCTCAGTGCTGATGACCTCTCCTCCCCTGCCGACGTCAGCTCCCAAGTGGAACGGAATGCGCATGCACGACAAGAGCTGTGCGCGCATTCTAACAGTCCATAGGAAAGCATTTCTTAATGCTTGCCTTTTGATGTTCTGAATGCTGGATGCGAATTTCGCATCCAGCGTTGCTGAAGTGCCTCTAGCTGCTGTCAGGAAGACAGCCACTAGAGATTGGATTAACCCCAAAAGTAAACATACAAGTTTCTCTGTTTACATGTGAAGGGTTAAAACCTGAGGGACATTGTACCCAGACCACTTAATTGAGCTGAAGTGGTCTGGGTGACTATAGTGTCCCATTAAAGGAAACATTCAGATAAACCAAAAAAGGAATGAAAATGGGCCAATCAATGTTATACATATGTATGCATTTTTCATACAGATTGGCAGATTTTCCTACTATTTGGTTCACAGATTAAGTGAGGAAAACTAACCAACAGAAAGAAAAAAAGGAGACATGGCAAAAAAAATTATCTAGATTTATATATTATACATATTTCTTAATATATAATATCTATATTTTTTTAATGCTCCTTCTTTTTGTTTATTGGACACTTCTTGCTTGATCTGTGAATAAAATCGACATTTAGTGGCTGTCCTCTTTTTTCCCATCAGTTATATCTTTTTTTGGTACCACAAGGGGAACCACATGGGCAGAATTACGAATACAAAATGTTTGGCCATCGCTCGCGTGTTTTCTTTGGGTTATATGTCTACATGATTCCGAGATACAGAATTAGGCTGAACTGCCATTTGAATGCACACGTCTATTTGCTATAGGTAAACTTACAATAGGCTTACCATCAGTGAATAGTGAATTTTAAGAGAACCCTGTTTGACTATAAGTCAATATTTCCTCACAAATCTGTCTTTAAAAACAAAATTAAATATGTCAAGGCACACCATAATATATTTCAAAACTACCCTCCCTGCTCTAAACTGTACATATATGGATCAGTTTAGGTTAGCTTGTTGTCTAGTCTCTAGTGGACAAAAAAAGGCACAATCAAATGAAATATGATTCCTTGTATACATTGATCAATACTAAAGTAAGGATTATTTTTCTGTTGTGCCTTTTATTACATTCTTTTACATTTTCCTCCGGTAAATTAGAAGAAAGAAGATGACTTTCTCTGGATGCTCACCATAATGTATTGTGCTTTTCCACCGACAAATAACACTCGTGGCGTCTATCATTACATGGTACTCTTGGTAAATTAACTTAGACAACTGGGTAACAAAAGATTGTTGATCAGACAACCACAGGCCAAATATATAGAGAATCAAATGGGATCATTCACTGAACATCAGACTGATATTCAGTTTTAAAAAGTTGGTTAAAATAACTGACTTTGAAACCTAAAGATTCACAAGCTCATTTTTTTTAATTACAGGTGAACAAAATTTGAAAATGTAGTCAGACATGGCTATTAATTATTAGATTTGTGCATGGCGAGAAAATTTAGTTCAACCCAACCAATTTTCACGATAATAGAAAAATTGTGGATGCCTGAATTTCACCTATATGTTGGTATGACATTGCAGGATTTCGTTTTTAAAAACCAGATGCGAAATTGAATCATCCAAATCAAGAGTGTGTGAAAATAGGCCAATCCGTGTACTGCAAAATATATACATTGAAATATTATGTAGAAAACTAAGAACATTTTCCTGACATTTGGTTCATGGACCAATTGAGAAACAGAAAAAAAACCTCTATATCTACATGTTTCTATGTTATCAGTAATTTATCAATTAATTTATGAATTTTTTTACTGCTCTCCTTTTCCCTATATTGATCTATTCCCACTTGATCTGTGCATAAAATCAACATTTAGTAACTCTTCCCTAGCCATCAATTATTTATCTCTGGGGTTTTTTTTTGGCATCATGAGTGGAATTTAGAATCACGAATCAAAACGAATGTGTAGCCAATTTTGTAGTTTGGTTTTATAACGTGAATAAACTTTTATAAATGTACATTATTAAAAAAAATGCAGATAGAGAATCTAAAAACTCATATTTTATGTCATTTGAAATAAATGCTTATAAACCAAATTTTCAAAGACAAATCAATGTATAGTGACTGGCTTTATGCAGAAATTGTAATTAAATATTACAGCTGTTTTTCTAGGTGTTGATTAAAATATATGTAAATTACATTTATTAGCATTCTGATACTTACATTCGTGTCTCTTGCCATGATGCTCTCTGTAAATTTTATTAAAATATAACCATAGTCTTGTTAGTATTTAGCTGGAATGCCACTCTTGGAGTTCAAAGGAACTTTAGTCACTGTTTAGAGAAGATAAACCATTTTATTAATAATTACCACTGACGTTTTGTTGAGCTTTTAGTGAATAGTGAATACAATATAATTTTATAATTATTTCGTCCATTAGGAAATGTTTTTTTTTATCATGAAATCAATTTTCCAGATGTAGGACATCTTAACAGGAAGTAGAACAGTCATAAATTTGATTCTAAACTTTCTACCTAAACTGTGCTTAAATAGCCCAACATTTAGGAAACACCAAGAACACCCAACCTGTACTCTATTATCTCGTATGGCTGCACACACACCACATAAGCAATGATGAAACTAGAGTTTGAGATACAGGTCATCTCCCCATGGGTAGGGAGAATAAAACAGATAAACCCAACAATTCTATATTCTGAACTTATTACTTTTAATACTTTTTCCAGGAAAATAAAAAAGTTCTATAAAATTACTCTCGACGTTCTCTTAATTGTGGGTCTGAAGTTAGACTGATGTCTCGGTTTCGTAATTATTTAACATGGCTAGGTCCTTCTTTAAGAAAACTTTATTTAGAAGTGCTGTTTAAATTTGCTTGTATTCAAATGAGAAAAACTTGATCACGTTGGTCCAACTAGATGCTTCTCAGCAAAGGAGCACTGCAGACTTCCCATGAATCCAGTGTTTCTCTGTAAAAGATCGTTCTCATATTGCATGCACAGGCAGCATCCAGCTTCACTTTGATTTGACTTCCAACATCAGCATTAAAATAGATTAAATTACTAAATCTACTTTAATCTGAAAACCCCTGTGCCTGTCTGATTGCAAAATGTAAGCAGTGTTGTTCTTTAGAAAGAAAACAGTTTACAATAACAGAGGGTCGAGCACAACTATGCACCAAAATCGCTTTACTAAGATGAAGTGATTTTGGTACTTAGGCTGTTTAATAAAAATCTTGGCAGAGATTGATTACCATACTGTTTTATCTTATTGTGACTGGAGAATTCTGTACAACCCAATTGCTAAGGAAACGATATTGATGGGTTCTTGGTTTTTGTTTTGTTTTTTTGAAATTTTTAACCATTGTTATTTTTCTATTTACATTGTAGGCCTTGGTATCCCCAGAGGTTACCATGCAAATTAAACTTACTCATGCAGCAACATGGTAGCAACGCCCAAGTACACATGTGTTCCTGTGGTACTTATCTGCAGATGCCTTAGAGCACACGAACGCACATGATTGTCATTTGTTGATGATCTCACCATGGATGAAAACGTCCTGAGGAGGTAAGTGGATGGTGAAATACTGAATAAAAAAGACAATGGAATCAAAAGAGAAAACAAATTAATCTTGGGGAAGAAAACTGAAAATCGGAAGTAGTGTGAAGAAATGTAAAGAGTTTGAAAAAACACAAAAATAACAAGGGAGTAAATAGATACAGAGGGAGAGGAATGGCATTGTGGCAACAAGAGGATGGAGCAAAGGACATGTGAACTGAAGATGATAATTGGAGCCATTGGGACAAAATTTGATACTTGTTAAAATCTTTTTTAGAAGATACATACAACCCTTCCCACAAGTAGGTAACCTTGGGTGCATCAACTGCTGTGTAGTTTGTCACACTTTGTTCAATCAAGCACAGCTTGCCTTGCACTTAGGTTATTAAACTATCCACTTTCCATTGGATGAGATTAATGTAAGTTTTATGACATCAATAAATAAATAAGTTGTATTTTTAAATGTGGTAGTTGTACAATCTACAGTTAGTAAAAATGTATTTTATTAAAGATGAAAAGACATATCATTCGAAATGGGTTATATATTTTATTAGTTGCCATGTGGCCTCCAATATTTTTGGCAATATAAAAGGTATCTAAACATGTTATTAAATGCTGTGACAAGCATTCATTGTCTTTTCATTGTGCTGAAATTCTCGGGGATGATGCAAGTATTATTTAGGTTTTAGGTATCCAGTTGTGTATTAATTATGGAGAGTTTGGGATTTTAGTGATAAACTCCTCAAGCTGGAAATATTTTAGATTTTGGATTTAAAGTATCTAACCTCCCTTGGACTGTAATAAATTTAAACCTAATTAGTTTAGAAAAATGTTGCCTCAGAGGGGATATGATAACATTATAGAAATATATCCAGAGCCAATACAAACCATTGTCTGGAAATCTATTCACAAACCGGACTCTACAGATGTTTAAACAGCAACTAGATGCATACTTGCAAAAAACATAACATTCAAACTATAATTTTTCAACTGTAGAGTAATAGCTTCTTGATCCAAGGATAAATCTGACTGTCATTCTGGGGTTAATAGGGACTTTTTTCCTAGTTTGTTTCAAAATTGGAAGTGCTTCAAACTGGGTTTTTCTTGACTTTTTTTGAATCAACAGCAAAAAACAAATGTGAGGAAGGCTGAACTTGACATGTCTCTTTTCCAGCCCATACGAAAGATAGCTAGATAGATAGACAGATAGATAGATAGATAGATAGATAGATAGATAGATAGACAGATAGATAGATAGATAGACAGATAGATAGATAGATCGACGGATAGATAGATAGATAGATAGATAGATAGATAGATGGATAGATAGATAGATAAAAGAGGGAGGGACTAGAGTAATACCCAATCAAATGAAAAAAAATAGGATTCATTTTTATTTTTTTAAGAAAATTCCTAAATGTAGCTTACACTCCCACATTCTCGGTATCATGTTGTAAAGATTTTCTCATTGCATTTTTAATCTAAATCTGTAATTGTCTTTTGAAATAGTTTCTCTGTTTTAAACAGTCTTACAAAATAGACCCATCTTTATGCATCAGCTTGCAATGTGTTCAATTCTTTTTTTTGGTAAAATAATACATGGCCTCAATTTAATAAAATATTATCTACACTTAAAAATTATTTACTTCTGTTAAATCAACAGAGATTAATTCACAAGTATTTATGACTAAACTTTGTTTGCTTTTTTAGATTACTCAGTATACCAATAATTAAAGAAAAAGTTGTATTAAATCATTCACATTAAAAAAGTAATATAAAAAATTATAACATTTATATTTTCTTTAGGGACACCAAATATGACTTTTGGACTTCTACCTTGGAAAAAAAAAAGCTATAACGTCTTCTGATGCACAGAGTCTTCATTAGGACAGTGGTGTTCAAAGCAGAACACACTAAAAAGAGTCTTTATATTCTTCAAAAGTAGCTTAGATTTTGAAAAAAAACATAAAAAGACTTTCTTCACGAGTGTTCCAAAGGAAAAAGCTATACGAAAGGATACAAATATGTAGGAAACATAAAACACAAGTAAGAAATTGGAAGGGTATCTCGAAGTTTCAACTTTATAATTCAAATTACCAAAATCATATTTATATATTAAAGACATGAAAGGCGTTTGAATGATATTTTATATACAAAGACAATAATTACATTTCTCGGGATAATTGACTGAAAAAGAGAATTCATCAAAAGTATGAATTGCATAATTTTATTTGAAACGTATTGTTTTATCTCTTTGTATGCTTTTTGGAGTTTCTATCACTATATTAGTAAAGTTGTGGTGAGATGAAAAAGTGGCAAAATGTTCTACCGATTTAAAAAAATTCTCAAATGTACAGCAACACAACATGAATGTGTCTTAAGGCAATTAAAATAGATTGCCCTGTGTACAGCAACTCTGTTCCTTGGGGTTCCTCAACATTCCACGAGTGCTGTGCAAGTTATGCAAATGAATAAAAATAGCACTGACACATTCTTTAACCCCTTAAGGACACATGACAAAAATATTCCGTCATGATTCCCTTTTATACCAGAAGTTGTGTCATTAAGGGGTTAAAGGAATTCTATAGTGTTAGGAATACTGTATTCTTAACACATTAATGTTCCTCATTTCCCCTCCCCCTGCCCCCACTTTCCTCATTGTGTTCTACCTCATTGTGTTACCTGACAGCTGATAGCTGGGTCGGGCTCCTCCTCCATCGACTGATGGGGGAAACGTATGCACATGTATGGCACGCCATGAATGCACATTAGGCCTTCTTTATAGGAAAGCATTGAAACAGTGCTTTCCTATGGGAATTTGGAAGATGCTAGATGTCCAATGTTGTTTACGGAGTCAAGCTCTATGAAAGCCCAGGAAGCACCTCTAGTGGCTGTCTGGTAGACAGCCACTAGAGGCAGGTTTAACCCTACAATGTAAGCTATAATGTTTTCCTTGTCTAATAATTTATCAACTGTTTGCGTAATTTCCAATGTTGTTTTTTTATTCTGGATGACACTGCAATAAAGGAACAGTTAGAAAAAATAGAATAATATTAAATGTGTATTACTTATTCGATTGATGTGGAATTTTTCACATCCCATATTATCTTTGTAGGATCAATCTCTTTTTAAGTTCCATCTCTTTGTAAGTTCAGTCTCTTTGAAAGTAAAAAACTTTAAAGGTCACTGAAACCTTGTTTGCGGCAGAAATATAGAGTGTACAATTCAGCGAATATATTGTACTAGGAGAATCACATTCATCGTATGTGTCAATATAAAGAGGATTGGGTAACTCATAGTTTTAATTTTAATTTATGTATATGCATGCAATCCTTTGTAGGCTTGAGCGATATAGTTTACTTTAAACATGTACAGGAATTTCCATTGCACAAGCATATTCGCAAACTTTATGCTTATGCTCAGATTCTACAAAAAGTTCTGCACAATTTTGATGAATGAGTGTCCATGGGTTTAAATTGTTAAAGAAGCAAAAAGGTGCCAATCTGTGAGTATGACACTTATTGCGTAGAAATGTTAACTTATCAGTAGCAATATTTCAGTTCATATCAAAGTTTCATGTGTATTGTGATTGCCTAGCATATCTATTTGTCAGTCTGTCTGTCCATCTGTTTCTCTGTCTGTCTATCTATCTATCTATCTATCTATATATTTCTCTCTCTCTCTTTCTCTCTATCTATCTATCTATCTATCTATCTATCTATATCTCTCTATCTATCTATCTATCTATCTATATCTCTATCTATCTATATATCTGTCTGTCTCTCTCTATCTATCTATCTATCTATCTATATCTATCTCTATCTATCTATCACTCTAACTCTCTATCACTCTATCTCTCTATCATCTATTACTCTATCTATATATCTATATCCAGCTATCTATATATCGATCTATCACTCTATTTATCTCTCTCTCTCTATCTATCTATCTCTCTATCTATCTATATATCTATCTATCTATCTATCACTCTATCTATCTATATATCTATCTATCTATTTATCTATCTATCTATATATCACTCTATCTATCTATCTAGCTATCTAGCTATCTATCATTCTATCTATATATTTATCTATCTATCTATCACTCACTCTATATATCTTTCTATCTATCTATCTATCTATCTATCATCTATCTATCTATCTATCTATATATCATTCTGTCTACCTATCGATCTATCAATCTATCTATCTCTCTCTATCACTATATCTATATATCTCTATCCATCTCTCTCTCTCTATCCATCTCTCTCTCTCTCTCTCTCTATCTGTCTATCTATCCGTCTATCTATCTATCACTCTATCTATCACTCTATCTATCTCTCTCTATCTATATATCTATCACTCTATCACTCTATATATCTATCACTCTATCTATCTATATATCTATCTACCTATCACTCTATCTATCTATCTATCTATCTATCTATCTATCTATCACTCTATCTATCTATCTATCTATCTCTCTATTTCTCTATCTATCTATCTATCTGTCTATCACTCTATCTATCAATTGACCTATCTATCTGATATGAAACTTTAATGTTGATGTGAAATGGGCAAAATGTGAGAAAATGTTTTTGTTTTAATGTCTAGTGGCAAACAGGGAGCTCCAGAGATGAGCACTTTTTGCCAAAGAACAATTACTCCCTCTTTTTGTTTTCTAGAATTGATACTATACATACACACACATATCTTGACAAAATACGTAGACACAATTTACCTAGCTAGTGTTTTTTGTTCAGAATGTATGCTCTAATAGATTATTATTATTATTATTATTATTATTATTATTATTTATAAAGCACCAACAAATCTTTACAGTAGGTGAACTAACAAACATGCAATTGTAACTATATAAAGCATAGAATTGAGATGAGATATTTCATAGCCAAAAAAGTCAATGTAAGAGTATAATAAAACAAATTATATGTTTTATGTCAAAGTATATACACATATAAAAAGCATATCTTTGTGTTTCTCTGAGATTAATTCACAACATATTTGATCAGGTGTAATTGTGGTGATGTAGGGATTGTAAATGAATTGTGCCCAGTTATTGACAGCCTTTAGTGATAAATTATAATGTTCTTTATATTACAAGTAGGCTAAGCTTAAATACCGAAGATGTGCCTTCATTCCTAATCATTTTTTGTGTGATGTGTGCAGTTGTTCGGAATTGTATTCACTAAGAATAAATTAAGCTTGTTTATACAAGTTAAAGGAAAATGCTGATGAACATCCGATTCAGTCTGAACTACAATTTCTCTGAATTTTGGCCAATCTAGTGATGAGTCGAATTCCCGAACTACAAGCCAAAATGTACCCAAATCATGAAATATCTGATATGTGCAATGCTGGGCATGTCCATTTTAATTTATGAATCTGATTTTTTTTTATTTGTTCATGAACATTGGTTCAGTCAGGCTAAATGCTTTCACTGTGCACAAGTCATTGCAAATTTATTATATAATGACTGTGGCTGCATAGGTGTATGTCACTATTGCTAATTTATACTGAACATCAGTGAACTGGGTTTCATATAAAACATACCACTACTTGCAGTGTCCCATTCTGCTCATGGGTGTAAAGGGGTCCACAGCTTATGTGCAAGAGCTTTTTTTCTGTGTTTTTGCATTTGCCATTGATCTCACATAATAGAAAAAGAAAATATTAGATGTTTTCCTTTCTTGTACTGGCTGAAGTCTCTCCTCAACTGCTGACAATTACAGTAAATTGTGGTGAGTTAATAGTGGCTTTGCATAATTTAGAATATATCCAGAACTTGGGTCTTGATACTTTTTTTCATCTTTATTATTACATTTCATCTGTTAATCAACAGTTGTGTACATTTTCTAGCAAGTAGGTTAAATTAGCAGAAAGTAAATATATTTATATATATATATATATATATATATATATATATATATATATATTATTTTTTTTAAATATAATTTCTTAAAACATTTGTTTTAATGATGCGGTATGTTGAAAAATTATCATGTTTATTTGTAGTAGAAGTGTGTGTCCCTAAATACATTCTGAAATAAAGTTATTCACAAGCATTGCATGTATGGGCTTGTTCCAAGATTGCAGACACAAATATTTTGTTAAATATTATACTTGATTCTAACCACAAGGGGGTGCTCTTTCCCTGTCATAAGAAATATATGTTTCAATAAAATTCAGTAGATTAGAAAATCAGAAAAAAAACAAGGAGAAGTTCTGAACAATTATAAATGTCCATAAGTAAGCTCATTTATCAATAATATTAGTTTACTAAACATTAATGATACATGATGCATGTACCAAAATCTGTTTTTGCTAGTTTATCGTAAAACATTAATTATTCAACTACAATGGGGCTTTCTAATACTTAAAGAGTGTAAAATATAATTATCCTGATTGATGTGCAGATACATCAAGTGAAAACAAACTGACTTTTTTTTTAATTTACCAGTTTTCTAACTGAAAGGACACACTTTATTCTTTCTTTCATTTCATGACAGTTGTGTCTCTCCAATGAATTATTTTCAGATACTTTCCTCTGCCTGAAACCTTTCCATTCATCCACAACCCTAGCATTATTGTTAAACCTCTATTGTTTCTTTGAATTCTAGGACAATTCTTTTGTTCTCATCCCACCTCCACCATTTTTGTCACAAACTGTTGTTAAAGGAGCACTTTGAGAATCATAATCACTATAGTTCATTATAGTGGTCATGGTGGCACAATTTTTGAGCAATTTGACAAAAAATACATAGTTCTCATGCATCTTGCTAACATTTGGCTAATGCAGAATTGAACAAGCACATTAGTACGTTTTGGTGGGAATGAAAGAACGAGAAATTTAGAGATAGGTTAGTGCTCTCAAATTTGACAACGTTGTTTCGATTTGCTCCAATAAATCTTCCCACTGGATTGAACATGAGTGCCTGGACCATCATTAAGTTTTTGCAAATCACATTGTGAGGATTTGCCAACCTCAGGCCCAGTTACACCCTGGAATCCAGGAGAGGCCGGTATCCATATTGGTAATTATAGTGCTCTCAGTCTGGCCAAAGTTGGATGGGTTAGTGCAAGCGTAGACTTTCTTATTAGTTGAACGGTAACAGAAGATCTAGACTTGTAGGCTCAGAAAGCACACTGGTTCATGTCAACACACTTAAACATAATTTGTCTTTTATTTGTTGGATGTTAGTGATTTTTTAATTTCACATGATTTTATAAGACATATAATAAAAATGCAAATACTATAATGATATACAATAATAACACAATGATCAATTGTATATTCAGAACTTAGGACCGAGCATGTCTTGCACCACTCCTTGGTTTTCCTTGGCAGGAGCATAACCTGAAATTCACGAGGGTGATAATCATAAAATATTCATGCCACACACAATGTTTTGCTTCTGGCTGTTTTAAAGCCCGAGTTTCATCTAATAACTTAAAATAAAATTTAAAAAAACAAAGCCAGATTTAGATCTCTGTGGACCTACTTTAATCCAAGTTTAATCCATAAATATTGTAGTTGTCTCTTTCCCACCTGTTCAAATGAAAGAGTTAATATACAATAGACCATAGGATAGGACAAAGGGAGAGTGACATTTGCAGTGTGTGTATCTGTGTGTCAGTGTGTGTATCTGTGGGTCATTGTGCGTATCTGTGTGTGTGGATGTGCCAGTGTGTGTATCTCTGCCTGTGTGCCATTGGGTGTGTTTGTGCCATTGTGTGTATATTTACATGTGTGTGTATCTGTGTGTCATTGTGTATCAGAGTATGTGCATGTATGTGCTGGTGTGTGTATATGTGTGTCAGTGTGTTTCAGAGTGTGTGTGTGTGTGTGTGTCAGTGTGCGTATCTGTGTGTCATTGTGTTTGTCAGCGTGTGTATTTATGTGTGTGTGGATGTACCAGTGTGTGTATATGTGTGTCAGCATGTGTATGGATGTGTCATTATGTGTATTTCTGTCTGCCTGTGCCAGTGTTTGTATCTGTGTGTCAGTGTGTGTATCTATGTGTCAAGGTGCATATGTCAAGGTTTGCATGCATTAATGTGTGTATTTGTCCAGGTGTGTGCATCTGTCTGTGTGTGTATATGTGTTTATCTGTGTGTTAACGTGCAAGTATGTATGTGCATGCATCCCAGCAAACACAACATGCAAATACGCCTCTTCAAACATAAACATTACATACAAACGCATCCCTGAATTCAAACTCAAAAACTATGTACAAACACCCAATTTCACTCAAACAACAATACTACACACAAATGTACATCCCCAGTTAAAAGACAACACTACATCCAAACACATGCAAACATTACATACAAACACACTGCTGTATTAAATAGCTAAAATTATATGCAAACACCAACTCTACACACAAAAGTACACTTGCATATAAAAGCCCAAACTACAAACACACACTTGCGTCCAAATGTAAACACTACACACAAGTACACCAGTGCATTCCAATGATAACAGTACATACAAATACACCCCTACATGCACACGCATACTCTAAACAAAAACATACTTACATTGAAATCAACCCCGCGAGGATCTCCAGCTGGCATAACATTGTGGGAGTTGAATGACAGATGGGGATCTATCTTTTTGCCACTCTTGTACTACGGGGGTCTAAACAAAATTCTTGCAGCAGGACCCTCTCTACATAAGTTCCACCACTGGTCTCAGCTATTGTGTTTTCTGAGTATTTTTATGTTTTTTTTAAAATGTAGTTGCCTTGTTTGGGACCCTGGTAGCAGTCTGATATGCACTGATTGGGGAGGGGCAATAAAAACCCTAGGTGAATTTCTTTCAGTTATGTCAAAATAAATGGCATTGCAATTTTGGTTTATAAACTCCTTTAAGCTTTGATACACATACCTGGATTGAAACCAAAGTGGCATGAACAGATGGATTACCATTACCCAGGATAATGCTGTACATTGTATTATCTTTATTAATAGTTTAAACATATATCAGAGCAAAGTACAATGAGTGTACAATCAAACAAGCAACAAAATAAGTTTGCTTCAGATGGAGAAAATGCAATACAATGACAAGAATGAGGTTTAAACAGACCCTACAGTTGGTGCATTAACTAAATAAGCTATTTCACTAACTCACTCACTTACTTTTTTTTAAAGATGTTTCTTATCACATTTGTTTTAGTGTGTGCTGGATGTTACAGTGGAGTATGTTACAAAAACAGAATCTGCTATAATAAATTTGGCTGATAACATTCCTTTTGGGTTCACTTCATTCACAATTTATTCAACTGAATAGAAATAACACTGTGCCCAATGACCTCCTGCTATCTAAAAGATCTCACTGCTGCAGTGGGATTCACCTGAAAATATCCCTATCTAATTGCAACCAAACAGCATTAAATTGAACATTTTTCAACAAGAGAAAAAGTCATGTAGGTTTTCAGCCTAGATAAAGAGCACAAACCAAGTAAGTTATGGTGGGTTAAAAAAGTGTTTGAAAACCTCTTCCACCTGAAGTCAGTGGATAGTAAATACATTGTTAAGCACAGAATTGCACACCAGTCAAGCCATAAGACTTGTTTTTCCTACAGAAATCTTGTATTTGCATTGTTGTTAGTACTGCAAGGAATTCTGGTTGGGCATATGCAAATAAGTTCAACAAAGAAATTTTTTTTTGCCTAATTTATTCCACTTTATACATGGATTCCTTAGGTGAGATAAGGGATAGGGTATCATTATGTAGTTAAGGGAGGCTGGTGAATAGCATTATGGTGACTTCGGGTTAGGGGTCTTAGAGTTATGGATCCAATTTTCCATTTCCATATCAAGGAAACTGTCTTAATGGAATCCAGGAAATTATTTTGCTATTCAGTTGCAATTCGACTGTAAATATAGAAACTGAAATGTGAGATGAGATTACAAATAAAACAGTAACACCTTGAAAGAAATTATGCCACAATAATTGTGTATATATGAGTCAAGCTCAGCCCGTTCATCCCTCCACCGAATTTGCTTTTCTGTGCAATCTACCAACTTTGCACCTTTTGCAACTTTGTGGACCACCGACAAATCATTTCAGTGTTTTTATTTATTTTTGTTATGATGTGGGGTCACATACAGACTTTCTGCCTGTGGAAACAGAGATATAATTATATTATTTTTAAGCATTCACATATTTAAATGTCCTTTTGGATAAGGTAGAATTATTGTTTTTTTTATATATATAGATAAATATAAATCCTACAGATGGAGGTAAAATATTATGATGAATACACAATCCTGTTTAAGTTTTTATTTGCTGAATAGACAAACAAAGCTTACAATTGCCTTATAAAATAATAATTTATAAAATTGCTGTGCAGAACATAATGTGCCTCGATAGCTGGAGAAAAAAATACATATTTTATAAAAATTTGCATTTTTATACAAAAAAAATAGGAACCAGTCAGCAAATGTGCAAGAACATGAAGTGTATGTTTATAATTATATAATAAATTAGTTTTTTGTTTCTCTAAAATATTTTCCTGCAGTTCAAATATGGTTGAACATATACGATCCTGACAAATTATTTTCCCATAATTGAAAACTCTATTTTTGACGAGGCATATTTCTGCTTCGATGTCTTAAGATAACACTTTAAAATCTATATTTTGCTGCATGGAAACCAGTATTGCTTTATTTGCCAAGATAGACATCCGCGTGCCTGCTTCAGTTTTAGTGAAATGAGAACTTTTTGGTGAAATGAACGCGATATATATATATATATATATGTTTAAAGGGACTCTCCAGTGCCAGGAAAACATATTCATTTTCCTGGCACTGCAGGACCCTGCAGTGTCCCTCCCTCTCCCTCCCACCCCCCACCCCAAGTTGCAGAAGGGGTTAAAACCCCTTCAGTGACTTACCGGAGTCCAGCGCCGATGTTCCTCTGTGCTGGGTCAGGCTCCACCTACTCCCCTCCCCACTGACATCAGCCGGCAGGGGAGACCTAATGTTCGGCAATGGCCGCGCACGCGCATTAGACCTCCCCATAGGAAAGCATTATTCAATGCTTTCCTATGGGGATTTCAGCAACGTTGGAGGTCCTCACATAGCGTGTGGACGTCCAGTGTTGCTTAAAACTTGATAGCTTGGTATAGCTATTTTTAGTTTGGGTCTTTAGACAGGTAGAGAGACAGCGCTAACTGTGCGGGGGTACAACACCGGCCCAGTATGAGATGGTTGGGCTGTCATTGCTATGACAGAAACAGGCCAGGGTTATAGTTGTTGAGCATCAAGTTTACCATCCTAGGGTTAGGGATCTGGCAGTCTGCAAATGGCTGATGGCATAAGGTATACTGTGTGGACTCAGGTTATTGATTAGATAAAAATATTTATCTGCTGCGTACCCACCCCAGAGGCAGACATGTTGTTTAATTATGTTTACTTGGCTTGGTATATTCTCAGTGTGGGTATTGAGTAGTATCCAAAGTTTTTTAGTGCCAGGAACAGAAGAAGATATAAAAAAAAATAATAAAAGCATCTAAAGTCATAAAAAGTGTAATAAATGGATAAACACAACTAGTAGTAAATGCCAAATATACTTTAATAATTTAAAAACAAAGGTTAAAACAACACAACGCATTTCGCCCACTGGGGGGCTTTTCTGAAGTGTAGATAACGGTGGTCTGGCACTTAGGAGTTTATATAGGGAGATGTGAGGTTCAAGGGGGGATATTTACATCATATGTAACCCACAGTATGTGACCAAAAATACAGGTCGCAACAAAAAGTTACAAAAATATAAGAGACCTAAAAATAAAAAAATACCAGATGATAAGGCACGGTCTTAAAAGCAGTACTCTATCTTCCAATCTTCATAAAATGCTTAGAGTACAGGTAGAGCTATAACCAGCTCTGAATTAAACAGCATGCAGTGGTATTATATCCCCACTTGCAGGATAATCCTCAGGCTGTAGTTCAAAGCAGAATGGAGATGAGGTAGGTCATATGGAATGACAAAAAGTAGCCAACAGTTCTCTCTATTGAGGCAAGTATAAACTCAAATAAAATAAATATACTTACAGTAGATGGAGCAGACTTACCACTTTATGTATCAAGTGTGGGTGGCATGATCCCTACCTAGGATTCTTTGCATGGTAGATTACAAAAGGTAAGCTCAAGTGCTGTGTAGGAACAAAAAACTGGAAATAAAAACTAAAAAAGTATATGGCTCATAACAAATATTGAGGCAGCCAAAAATACTTTATTAAACAAAGATAAAATAAAAAGCCACCCCTTGGGGCATTTTCAAGTGGATTTCATTATGGCCTGAACCTGATAGGAGGGAGAGCCTTCACCAGGCTCCCGTTAGACTCAGCCAGATGCCACTGGACCCTTAGGAAGCCACCCTCCTACACCAAAAAGGTATGGAAGCAGTGGGTGGCTAAACATATGTAAATTGTTATCTGGGTATGTATATGTCAGTGTGTGTATATGTGTGCATCTGTTTGTGCTTGTATGTGTTGTATGTGTGGTGTATCTGTATGTATCTGTGTGTATGTGTGTATATCATCTATATGTGTGTATATGTGCATCTGTGTGTGTGTATATGTGTGTGTATCAGTGTGTGTATGTCAATGTGTGCGTATCTGTGTGTATGTGTGTGTTTCAGTATGTATGTGTTGGGAAGTGTATGTGCATATGTGCATACATCTCAGCAATAAAACTACAAGTCTACATAAAAACACTACAGACAAGCCCGCCACTGCTTTCAAATAGCAACAGTACATTAAAACACGCAACTGCAACTCCAACACTACACACAAATACATACATACATACATTCAAATGCACAAACCATACTTATATTCAAACACAAACACTGCTCACAAATCTCATGCAAGGAAGGACACATGGTAGATCCCTAGCTGACAGAGTTGTGGGAGTTGCACACAGAAAGGGTGCTACCTTTTGGCCATGCTTGCGCTAGAACTGGCATAAAATATATTCTTGCACCAGGACCCTCTCTACATTAGTTCTGCTAATGATGCATAGCAATACACCTGCATAAGCTCTAAATGCTGTCAGATTCCTATTTTTTATACATAAAATATATTGGTTATGGTACTTACAGTATACTTTCAGCGTTATTTTTTCCGTTTGTGTCTTTTATAAAAGTAAAATGCCTCAAATCTGTCCCCCTGACATTTCTTTTAGTGTTGTTACACTTCATTTGTTTCTAGACTTTCTAAAATAAAAGCACTTCCTTAAATACTGTTAATAGAAGCCTTTAGTAGGTGTATTTTTTCCCAGCGACTGTTTTATTGCATTTATTCAGCTGTAAACTAAATTGATCTTCATGAAAAAGTTTATGTTAAGGAAGATCAGCCAATTTCCATAAAGATGATAAATTGTTTTTAAACAATATCATTATACTGAATAAAGGCAATCTGCGGGCAATGCTCTGTTTTATAGATTAGTTGTCTGGGTTTTTTAATTAAACAAAACATGAAAAATTCATTTATAATACAAATAATATTGCTGTAAAACATCACATTACCATAAAAATGATTACTTGTTCCGTGGCTCACTTTTAAATTGAAAATATTTAGAAGTTAAGTGGGTTTATATGGTTGATGTAATTATGACTCCAACTGTCTTGTAAAATGATATAAACAAAAAAAAAACAATTGTTTATTTATAATCATAATTATTCTTTCTCCTGTGATAAATGCCACACAAAGCCTTTGCGGAACAAAGAGATAAATATGTATTTATTTTAAACATAATAAAAGGAGGATATGTATATTTTCTTGTGTTTCATTACGGTTTAAACCAGTGGCATAGCACACAACAGGTAAATCATATATGTGATATTTTTTTAAGAATCTCATCCATGTTTTTTACGTGAAACCACATGCCACATGCATAACGTTCCTGAGTAGAAGCTATGACAAATGATAAGATGCATGGGATGACTAACGATCCATTGTGATCTACTGGGGGACCAAGAGAACTGTGCCACTGGTGAATCTCTCTTCACTGGTGAATACTGTCTATTCTTCTTACTTCTTACTTTCTATCGCAGGTTAAATTTACTGGTATACAATGTCTTAGCATAGAAGCCTACGTTCTTAAAGGACCACTATAGTGCCAGGAAAACATACTCGCTCCCGCCCGGCTCTGGAAAGGGGAAAAGGGTTAAAACTTACCTTTTCCTAGCGCTGGGCGGGGAGCTCTCCTCCTCCGATCCTCCTCCGATCCTCCCCGTCGGCTGAATGTGCACGCGCGGCAAGAGCTGCGCGCGCATTCAGCCGGTCGCATAGGAAAGCATTACCAATGCTTTCCTATGGACGCTGGCGAGCTCTCACTGTGAAACTCACAGTGAGAAGCACGCAAGCGCCTCTAGCGGCTGTCAATGAGACAGCCACTAGAGGATTTGGGGGAAGGCTTAACCCATTCATAAACATAGCAGTTTCTCTGAAACTGCTATATTTATAAAAGAATGGGTTAACCCTAGCTGGACCTGGCACCCAGACTACTTCATTAAGCTGAAGTGGTCTGGGTGCCTAGAGTGGTCCTTTAAATATGTATTCTGGAGAAAGAGGATGGAACACAAATCTCTTACATTAGTTACAGTTCTCTTCCTTCCCCATATCTTAGTTTGAAATGTGTATGTATTTTTCTCAAGACGTTTTTCTTAGCCAATCAATGACTCCCCTGTCCGAGGCTGGCTGATGCTTCCTCTTTAAGAATCTCAGAACGGAAGGACAGAGGACAGAGTTAAATTGTGCTGGATTCAAGACTTTGAGGTTAAACCATTCGTGAACTTGTGATGAAGTTGTCATGGTGCCCAGAGTGTTCCTTTAGTGAATAAAATATTCAGGTTATAGTGCTGTGAGCCATCCTACTCACTTCGCATCTTGATCATTTGCTTGTTTTTTGTAACATTAAGAATGTTGGCCAAAGCATTTTCTTTTAGTTGGCTATATTTCAAATAAGACCATAGACCAATACGAGCGAAATGAACTCCAAAACCATGTGAACTCTTAACATCAATCCTGAGATTAAAACGAGGAACTGAAAATTACATTGAAAAATGAACTGCTAAAATGCTTCTGTTTGTGTCATAACAACATTACAAGTAATTGCCATCATGAAGACATATTAGTTCATTTAGATAATTTGTGAGCGCAATATTCTTTTCATTGGTATATCATACAATTAAAGCAAATTCACTTTTTCTTTATTCGAGATTCTGATCTTAATGTGACTTATAATTAGTACAATTACAATTCAATGTTAATTGTTGTCTGCCACTTAAATATATTTAAATTGGAATCGTATCTAATTCATGTTAGAGGGTTTCTTTATTTATCAGAATCAAGAAATTATATGTCTATTAATGATCTAGGCTTGGAGCAGTAATGTCTTACCCAGGTAATCCACCTTTTACTGAAAGTACCCCTATTTCTGTCATTCTCAACCAATGTATTTGTGTAGGTACCTCCGGAAGAGGAGGCCTCCGGAAAAGCATGGAAAGAAGGAATAATGCACCTATTAATACATGAAGCAGATCTCTTCATTAGTTTTGGCCATGCTGCAGATAATTTAGTGCGCCGGGGTTACACTGGAAGGAAGAGTGTTCCAAAGGCCATATGATTCCAAATCTGGTAATCTATCAGTTTGGAAGCTTTTGTAAAACATCTTTGAAGTCATAAATAGTACCCGGACTTTGTTTCTGGATAATGGGACAATGGCTTGTCTCCTACCTGGATGCCACCGGGGATTCAAGCCTTTTCTGATATAGGTGATGCAAACCTGGCTTCTGCAGAGCTGATCCCTCTAGTCGTCATTGACTCAGAGCATCAGCTGAGTGTTCTCAGACAATTAATGACACTCTATGTAAACAATGTGCACAGAATTGACATTAGATATTAGCTGGAGCTCTTCATCTTGGTTGGCTTGATGACACTGCAATTATATCTCCGGAAGCAACATAAAATATCTTAGTATCAGTAGCATTTCCAACTGATACTCTGCACATCAGACTCCAAACACTTCTTGGGTAACCTTTTAAGAATATGCAAAAAAAATATAAAGAAGGCATAACAAGCTGAAAGTTAAGAGTAATCCAATATGTCTCCATGTTGAAATCTGCTAAATCTTATTAGATCCTTTTATTAGAATAGCCCAACCCGTGGAGGAAGGTTGCACTTGAGGAATAGAGATCTGTCTGACAATTTTGGTTGTGAACTGCTGCTGTGGGTGGGACAAGTCTCATCACAAACATATAAATACATTTACAGGCTTGTTGTTTATATATCTGAATTGTACTAAGATACAATCTAAATTTCCAACTTTGAGGCAAAAATGACTGATGTGCAAAAATTCTTCACAGCTTGGCTATTTCAGTTTTCAAATTCAGATTTTAATCCAGTAGAATTTGGAGTTCTGTGAATAATACCACAAATCCCAGGGACAGAAGTCCCTATAAATAATAGAGCTAGAGAGCTGGGCAAAGAGGTGAAAGTTCATCTAAAGTGGAGTTTTACAGTAAAGTTGAGTATCCAGAAAATTAAAACCCAAATGGTTCTGTCTTTCACAGATGAGATATCTAGATATTGCATGTAGCCATGATATTGATAAGCTGGGCACTCCATTCTCCCTATACCTGCTGAATTTTAGGTAACCGTCAAGAATTTCCAAGAATTATATGGGTTGGAACAAAAAAATACCTACGTCTCAGCTCTAGCTGTGTTTTAAATGGATGAGTTATATTCTGCAAGTTTTTGAAGTAATGCTAACCAAAGATTCTGTTCTACTGTCACAGTGAAGATCGGAGAGAAGAGTAGATCAAAGAAGGCCTATCTGAAGGTGAGGCAATCAGGAATCTCTACACCCTCTAAAACAGAGAGGAAAAGATATATGGGAGTCTGAAGAAATGCAACAATAGGATAACCTTACATGCATTTACTGGTTGGTGCTTAAAGGTGAATGTAAACCAGGGTCACATTGAGATGGCCAAAGCAAAGAATTCAAATCACTGTTTTCCTTCTCAATTTATGAGAGAGATTAAACTCATATTGCTAGATTCTAATGACATGCAGGCAATTTAAATGGTTCCTGAAGACCACAACAAAGTCCACCAGCAGATACAGAATACTTTGTTAAAGCTCAAGATTATGAAAAAAATAAATAGTTTAAATGCATTTTTAACTTCTGAAGATTTATATAAATCCCTTTATATATTGAAATATTTGACTGCTTCTTGGCATCTGGAAATATATGAAAAAAAACTGTTGGCTTTCACATTTAATTAGCATTTATTTGAATCTGCCAAATACATCATTTAGGATACTTAATAAAATAATAATTCTGATTGTGAAATTAGATACAACAAATAATTGGATGTACCAGCTGTCTGCATTAATGCTTGAAATTATAAGAGATAGATAATATGGACAACAGAAATGTTTTATTTTATGACATGAAATGGAAAATAATGTTAAGAGCACAAAACTTTGTAAGAAACAAGTCCTTATAACTAAATATTTATTTAAAAGACCCATGGTAAACGAAAGAAGAGAAATAGAATATACAGAGACAGCAGAGTAGACATTTACTCTGCTTACAAAATATCAATTTTCCCATAGAGTCTTATGGATGAATTGCCTAAAGCCTTATCCTCTGTCTACAGCCAAGTAGGTGTGTAGAGAAATAGGTACAGAGAAGGAGTGGTTAAATTCTCCTCTTTCCAAGACTGCCCCTTCCTACTGGAATGTTCTCCCGTGCCCTTATCCTTCATCTTTTTTCTGCTGTCTCTCGTCTATTATGCCCTCTCATTTCAAATTACCCTCCTTTACCCTTATCTGCCAATCAATTATTGGGTTCTGCTGCTGGAATCTTGGTTGGCATTAAATCTAGCCCAATTTTTTTTCTACCAAAAACTGTTGATAACTATCAGTAGAATGAAATTGAGGCCTTGGACTTGGTACCCAGATTCCACCAGATTTAGATTGCATGTTTTCCTTATAACATCACCCAAAGTTATATTAGGGATGGTAATGTGGCATCTATGGCAGTGCTAAACATGGAGTTTTTGCATTGCTTAGTGTCAGTCACCTGCTGTACGGTACAACTTGATGGACATATGCCTATTTTCAGTCTATAAAACTATCTAACTATGTAACAAGATTAAATTATATATATATATATATATATATATACAGTTGCAAGAAAAAGTATGTGAACCCTTTGGAATGATATGGATTTCTGCACAAATTGGTCATAAAATGTGATCTGATCATCATCTAAGTCACAACAATAGACAATCACAGTCTGCTTAAACTAATAACAAACAAAGAATGAAATGTTGCCATGTTTTTATTGAACACACCATGTAAACATTCACAGTGCAGGTGGAAAAAGTATGTGAACCTCTAGACTAATGACATCTCCAAGAGCTAATTGTAGTGATATGTCATCCAACTGGAGTCCAATCAATGAGATGAGATTGGAGGTGTTGGTTACAGCTGCCCTGCCGTATAAAAAAAGCACACACCAGTTCTGGGTTTGCTTTTTACAAGAAGCATTGCCTGATGTGAATGATGCCTCGCACAAAAGAGCTCTCAGAAGACCTACGATTAAGAATTGTTGACTTGCATAAAGCTGGAAAGGTTTATAAGAGTATCTCCAAAAGCCTTGCTGTTCATCAGCCCACGGTAAGACAAATTGTCTATGAAAGGAGAAAGTTCAGCACTGCTGCTACTCTCCCTAGGAGTGGCCGTCCTGTAAAGATGACTGCAAGAGCACAGCACAGACTGCTCAATGAGGTGAAGAAGAATCCTAGAGTGTTAGCTAAGGACTTACAAAGGTCACTGGCAAATGCTAACATCTCTGTTAGCAAATCTACAATACATAAGACACTAAACAAGAAATGGATTTCATGGGAGGATACCACAGAGGAAGCCACTGCTGTCCAAACAAAACATTGCTGCACGTTTACAGTTTGCACAAGAGCACCTGGATGTTCCACAGCAGTACTGGCAAAATATTCTGTGGACAGATGAAACCAAAGTTGAGTTGTTTGGAAGAAACACACAACACAATGTGTGTCGTAAAAAAGGCATAGCACACCAACATCAAAACCTCATCCCAACTGTGAAGTATGGTGGTGGGGGCATCATGGTTTGGGGCTGCTTTGCTGCATCAGGGCCTGGACAGATTGCTATCATCGAAGGAAAAATGAATTCCCAAGTTTATCAAGACATTTTGCAGGAAAACTTGAGACCATCTGTCTACCAGTTGACGCTCAACAGAAGATGGGTGTTGCAACAGGACAATGGCCCAAAGCATAGAAGTAAATCAACAACAGAATGGCTTAAACATAAGAAAGTATGCCTTCTGAAGTGGCCCAGTCAGAGTCCTGACCTCAACCCGACTGAGATGCTGTGGCATGACCTCAAGAAAGTGATTCACACCAGACATCCCAAGAATATTGCTGAACTGAAACAGTTCTGTAAAGAGGAATGGTCAAGAATTACTCCTGACCGTTGTGCACGTCTGATCCGCAACTACAGGAAACGTTTGGTTGAAGTTATTGCTGCCAAAAGAGGTTCAACCAGTTATTAAATCCAAGGGTTCACATACTTTTTCCACCTGCACTGTGAATGCTTACATGGTGTGTTCAATAAAAACATGGCAACATTTAATTTTTTTGTGTGTTATTAGTTTAAGCAGACTGTGAGTGTCTATTGTTGTGACTTAGATGATGATCAGATCACATTTTATGACCAATTTGTGCAGAAATCCAATTTGTGCATTCCAAAGGGTTCACATACTTTTTCAGAATGCAGAAAATTTGAAAATTTAAAAACATTAAACTGCTGGTTTTGAAAATATTAAGAAAGTGTATCACAGAATAATAGGGTGGAAATAGCACTGGTAAATAACATCCTATGGTTTTGACAAAAAACATTTGTTCAGTCAAACTATTGAATTCTGAACACACATAATAATAGCAATAATACAATTTTTATTTTTTAAAGGTACATTTAGCTTGTCACTCATTTCCAAGTACAATTCAGGGTCTCAATAGCATTATTATCTAGCTTATTGGTACGCGTTTTATTAACCTTTGAAGGATTAAAACTGAGACCCTCTAAGATATTGAATCCCTATAGACTGAGTTATCTCATCAACTACTAAATTCTTGTATAATAAAACAATATTAACTCACACAAACAAATTAATTTGTAATTAAATACAAATAAATCCACCAAGATGACTATGGCATAAACGCAAAGAATGTATAGCAAAATCTTTTTTTCTTCTACACATTTGCTAGCAATGTAACTATCACAAAGTACAGATTACATTTTATTCTGTATAATGAGACCGAAAGGCATGTTGAGTATGACACTGTACTCTAAAGGATCTGGTTTTATCGAGAACATTCATTTTTCAACCACTAACTCAGAAATACCATGTGTCGTGGTTTTAGGGAGGTCACCCTAAGGTCTGTTCCCACCTTTTCCATAGCTAATTGGACCTCTCTTCCCTCTAATTCAGACGAGCATACAATTCCCACATTTCTTCCTGGAATTCCTGGCCACCAATATTTCTTACACCTTCTTAAACCTTCATTAGGCTTTTTCCTTGTAATCTTTTTTGGGGGGGTCTCAGTCTTGGATGCTAAATTTACCATATTAACTGATTTTTACTTTTGTTACAAACAATGGTTTCTCTAATTGTAAAAGAGTTTGCTATTTCAGGATACCATTCTAAGGCCAACAACTAAAAAAGAACACAAGTGAATTGATGGAGGTATTTGAAATTTTGTAACTGCCTCAAAACCTTCAGAAAATATTCATCTACTTGTGAATAACCCATAGAGTGCAGCTTGTGAATTGTCATACATATCTTTCAAACTATAGCCTTGATTTAATTTTGTTGGATAAATTTACCAAATGATTTAATATTATTGTTTCAGTATATTAAAAAGTAAACAAATCTATGAACAAGACAGTCTCAGCCCAGGGGAAGGGGCGGCCTGTGTATTTATAGCAATATCCCCTCCCACAACTACAGGCTCCTTCCACATGCTCAGCCTTTCAATATATTATTATTATTATTATTATTATGTTATTTATATAGCGCCATCAAATTCCGCAGTGCTTTACAATGGATGGATGAACAGACATGTAGTTGTAACCAGACAAGTTGGACACACAGGAACATAGGGGTTGAGGGCCCTGCTCAATGAACTTACATGCTAGAGGGAGTGGGGTAAAGTGACACAAAAGGTAAGGATAGTATTAAGTTGCAGAAGAGGAAACAATCGCGAGCTACTAACAGTTTAATTGATACGCTTTTATGAAGAAGTGGGTTTTTAACGATTTTTTGAAGGCGTGGAGACTGGGTGAGCATCTAACGAGGAGATAATCGAGTTCCACAGGAACGGTGCAGCCCTCGAGAAATCTTGAAAGTGAGCATCAGAGGTGGGAGTACGGACAGAAGATAGACGTAAGTCTTCAGCAGATCGTAAGGGCCTAGACGGGACATACTTTTGTATAAGGGAGGATAGATAGGTGGGAGCAGCATTATGTAGAGATTTGAAAGCAAGAATTTGAAAGCCGTGCGGGCGGATAGGAAGATGAGCCTCGTCCCCGCATTCATTATGGACTGTAATGGCGCAAGTTGGGAGCACCTGTTGTAAGACCACAGAGAAGTGGATTACAGTAGTCAAGGCGAGAAAGGACAGTGGAATGGACCAGCCCCTTAGTCGCATCTGGCGTTAAGTAGGGGCAGATGCGCGCAATGTTTTTGAGATGGAAATGACAGGATTTGGCGATAGACTGAACATGAGGCTTTGAGGAGAGGTCGGAGTCAAAGAGAACACCTAGGCAGCGAGCCTGCGTGGTGAAGCTGATGGTAGCACCATTGACTTTGAGGGAGACAGACACAGGAGTAGCAACACTTGAGGGAGGAAAGACCAGAATTTCAGTTTTGGTCAAATTTAGTTTAAAGAAGTGGGCAGCCATCCAGTTAGAAATAGCAGAGAGACAGTCAAAAAATACATAAATATATTACAATATTAAATTATTTTTCATAATATTAAATTATGTTAAAGTTTATCAAAAGATATTAAATCATTTGAAAAATGTATCAAACAATATTAAATTAAGACCTGCGTTAATAAAAAAAAAAAAAACAATTGTCATTTTACAAAACCTTTTCTAAATATGATTGCTTTGAATAACCACAAACAGTTGTACAGTTGTATGCTCTTGGTTACAACCAATCCCAAACTCCCACATCTTCAACTTATTTAAGGAGACCTGAACTTGCCACACTTTTTTGCTAACAATATCTCTGTGATGTTAATGATCTATTAAAAAAGAAACCTGGTTATTCTTATATTACTTATTACTTATGCCACAGTATTGGGCAGCGAAATACCTACAAGCGCGCAGGATTCGGTTACTTGTGAAAAATATACGACTTGTTTCTTACATGTGAAATTACCTTGCGTTTTGCCAAGATGTTTGGCAATAAAATCAATGAAACCATTACAACAGCATGAAAAATGTTTAAAAAAAAAAAAAAAAAAAACAATTATACCTTTGTGTTAAATAAAACCAGAACATTTAATATCACCTCTTGGTGTTTTTATCCAAGCGTTATACATATAAAATCCATTAAAAAATTATATTACTTAACCTGTAGATATGGATATCTGTCTATAGGTTGCAAAAAACAAACATTATAAAATAAATCAAAATGTGTTAAAGTGTTTCATAGCAAATGTCAATGTCAGAAAAAGAAATTCAATAAAAATAGATTTGCAGAACATATCTTTTTAATAGATTTAAAAGCTTATAGTTACTCCGAAGTGTATAACAACAGAATCTAATACCCAAAGGAAATATTATAACTAAGCCTGACAGTTAATATGTAACCTCTGCAGATGTTAATATACGTGTGCTTTCTTATAGCACTTTAATATAAGCCATGTTAAATAGCATGCAATGTGTTTGTGCTTTATAGTACCATGCTGAGCTATAATAGGACACATGCGTTGATACATTAAGGGTTCCATATGCGTTTTTACTGTGTGGCTACATGCACAGCCCATACCTACACAAATTGCAGCTGTATCCAAGACACATGGAAAAAAAAACTAGTCGTTACTGTTGGTCAGCCGCAGACATAACATCATAATACGCATCACCGAAACAAAAGAATGTGCCAGCACTTTTATGAGTATTAACATTAGCTTTACACTATTTGTGCACCTGGGTTTTAATTTGAATAAAACCAAGTCGTAATTAACTGTTCTGCTTCACTATTTCAATATTGTTACTTCTAAATTAGTTTCATTTTTAGGCAAAATCATGGGTGCATATTCTATGTATATACGTATTTGTTTATATATATATATACCATGAAATGGCATTGCCTGACACAAGTGTCACTGTTATACATCTTTAATATCACAGGATATTTCAAGGTTAAGGTTATTGTTAACATACTGTTATGGTAGTTTAGGGATTAATGGTCAGTTTTGGGGTATTGTAAGGATTAACGTTTAGTGATAGTGTTAATTTGATATAGGGGTTAATGATTAGTGTTAATGTATGGGTTAATATTTAGTGATAGTGTTAGTGTAATATAGGGTTTAATGTTTAGTGTTAATGTAAGGATTAATGTTTAGTGATAGTATTAATGTAGTATAGGGGTTAATGTTTAGTGTTAATGTAAGGATTAATGTTTAGTGATAGTATTAATGTAGTATAGGGGTTAATGTTTAGTGTTAATGTACGGATTAACGTTTAGTGATAGCGTTAATTTGATATAGGGGTTAATGATTAGTGTTAATGTATGGGTTAATATTTAGTGATAGTGTTAGTGTAATATAGGGTTTAATGTTTAGTGTTAATGTAAGGATTAATGTTTAGTGATAGTATTAATGTAGTATAGGGGTTAATGTTTAGTGTTAATGTAAGGATTAATGTTTAGTGATAGTATTAATGTAGTATAGGGGTTAATGTTTAGTGTTAATGTACGGATTAACGTTTAGTGATAGCGTTAATTTGATATAGGGGTTAATGATTAGTGTTAATGTATGGGTTAATATTTAGTGATAGTGTTAGTGTAATATAGGGTTTAATGTTTAGTGTTAATGTAAGGATTAATGTTTAGTGATAGTATTAATGTAGTATAGGGGTTAATGTTTAGTGTTAATGTAAGGATTAATGTTTAGTGATAGTATTAATGTAGTATAGGGGTTAATGTTTAGTGTAATGTACTGGTTAATGTTTAGTGGTAGTGGTAATGTAGTATAGGTGTTAATGTTAAGTGTAACTTACAGGTTAATGTTTAGTGGTAGTGTTAGTATAGTATAGGGGTTAATGTTAGTGTTAATGTAAGGGTTAATGTTTAGTGTAATGTACTCTTGTAATGTTTAGTGTAATGTACAAGGGTTAATGTTTAGTGTAATGTACACTTAATATTTAATGATAGTGTTAGTGTAATATGCGGGTTAATGTTTAGTGTTAATGTTTAGTGTAGCATACAGATTATTGTTTAGAGATAGTGAGTAGAGTATAGGGGTTAATGTTTAGTGTAGTAAATGGATTGATATTTTGTGATGGTGTTATATAGAGGTTAATGTTTAGTGTAGTGTACAGATTAATGTTTCGTGATAGTGTTAGTGTAATTTAGAGGTTAATGTGTAGTGTCAATGTAAGTGTTAATGTTTAGTGTAGCGTACAGGTTAATGTTTAGTGATAGTGTAATATACGGGTTAATGTTTAGTGTCAATGCAAGGGTTAATGTTTAGTGTAGTGTACGGGTTAATATTCAGTGACAGTGTTAGGGTAATATGGGGGTTAATGTTTAATGTTAATGTAAGGGTTAATGTTTAGTTATAGTGTTAGTGTAATACAGGAGTTAATGTTTAGTGCAGTGTACGGGTAATTATTTAGCTACAGTGTTAGTGTAATACAGGGGTTAATGTTTAGTGTAGTGTATGGATTAATATTTTGTGATGGTGTTAGTGTAATATAGGGGTTAATGTTTAGTGTAGTGTACAGATTAATGTTTTGTGATAGTGTTAGTGTAATATAGGGGTTAATGTTTAGTGTCAACGTAAGGGTTAATGTTTAGTGTAGTGTACGGGTTATTATTTAGTGACAGTGTTAGTGTAATATAGGGGTTAATGTTTAGTGTCAATGTAAGGGTTAATGTTTAGTGATAGTGTTAATATAGTATAAGGGGTAATATTTAGTCATAGTGTTAATATAGTATAGGGGTTAATGTTTAGTGTAATGTACAGGTTAATATTTAGTGATAGTGTTAGTGTAATTTATTACAGTAGTGTATGATCTAAAGTGAGGACTTTACTGTAAGGGCAGCATTAAGACATTCATGTCACAGTGTCGTCTGAGACTGGTGGGAGTAACAGTGGAATCTATCATTAAAATATCAGTAGGTGCCATCTGATAATGTAACTTCCACTAATCTTGGCCAGACAAGGACATGTTCGCCCTTTGTGCCAGAAACCAGGCCCCCAGTTTGCTTAGAGGTGATCTGAGCACTATTATTCCTTCATTATGGTGAATAACTACATAGATTATATTATCATCTATATATTACTGTGTTCAGAAACACAATCTCCCCACTGAAATAATGGGCAGATCATGTAACATACATACATATACACTGTATATATATGACCTTGATAAAGGACCATGTGATGTCAAACACATTGAAAAATGAGTCAATTATGGATTATGATCACTAAATTGGGATTTTGCAAAAACAGACCCGTGAGTGCCCATATATCTTTAAAAGATTGAATTATATATGGGCCGGGAGTAGTCAGGCATCAAACTATTTCACACAGGGAGTATGCCATGTCTTCCTTATATGTCGGATTATCTACAATTAGCATATACAGTTCCTTAAATAATGTTATATTACTAATAATGTGAGCTATGAAATGACAGCGGAACAGCTGTTTTAGTTGCTTGGATAAGTGAAAGTAAAACATTGACAAACTGTAAGCAATTAGACTTGAATGACCGGCTTGGCGTGATATTTATCTAAGGAGTTATTAGCAGTTTTAACAAAGCGTGACACAATTGACAAAATCAATATGTGCTAAAGTGCTGATGCCTACAATAGGCTAAATCTCCCGGTCTTAGCAGTCTGTGGACGTCTGTGTAGAAGCTGTAGCAAGGACAGATAGAACAGTTCACCATCAGCTGATTCAATTCCCCGGGTTTGTTCAACGCGTTTCGTCTGTTCTTATTCAGACTTCCTCAGGAGCGATCCAGAGTCTTCTCTATTCGGCATTTAAATATGTCGGGTGGCGTCCTTTCTGTGTGATTGCGCATGCGCGCGGGCGCCGACGTGATGACATAACATCCGCCGGCGTCCGGCGCGCATGTGCGCTCCACCGTGGAACGCATGCAAAAAACTTTATTAGTCTAAGCCACAAGGACAACACTGGAACTTATAACGAAAAGAAAACCAGTGTGTTCCGATGCATATTTAAATGCCGAATAGAGAAGACTCTGGATCGCTCCTGAGGAAGTCTGAATAAGAACAGACGAAACGCGTTGAGCAAACCCGGGGAATTGAATCAGCTGATGGTGAACTGTTCTATCTGTCCTTGCTACAGCTTCTACACAGACGTCCACAGACTGCTAAGACCGGGAGATTTAGCCTATTGTAGGCATCAGCACTTTAGCACATATTGATTTTGTCAATTGTGCCACACCGTTTGTGAGTGTTTTTATTTATATGTTTTCTATCACTTTGAATTAAAAGTTTGCACTATGATGTTTTCTCTTTTTATATTTTTTATGTGAATATCCTCACTTGCTAGCCGGAGGGTAACTATATCCAGTATTTATATTTGGTGATAAGTGGCGCCCTATCTCTGTATAGTATATACAGTCTTGGTTTTTGCATATTTGGTTAAGGGATACAGGGAGTGCATCCCTATATATAGTGGCTTGCCTGCACTTTCTAATGGTCAGTTCTTTCACAATCCACTTTTGGTTTTAACAAAGCGTGACACCAAAACAAGTCAGATGCAGACACAAAATGAAAACTTTAAGAATTTTAATACTTAATTTATCAAAGTGTTTTTGGGGAAACCTAGCTCTTTCTTTTTTTCCCTTTTTAACCTTTCATTTCATAATGCTGCTCCCACCAATCTATCCTCCCTTATACACAAGTATGTCTCGTCTAGGCCCTTACGATCTGCTGAAGACTTACGTCTATCTTCTGTCCGTACTCTCACCTCGGATGCTCGCCTTCAAGAAAATATCTTGGGGGCTGATATGCTTGAGGTGGGGCTGCCCTAAAACAGTTTATAAATATGCTGTGTGTTCTTTTTCTGACCAGGGTCTTCTATGGATTGGCCAACCATCTCTGGAGATCCATCCTGAAGAATCGAACAATTTATGGACAAACCATTTTTGATACAACATGTTAGGAGGAATTATTAAACAGACCGCGTTTATTGTGCAATCTGACAATTCTTCAATTTATTGATGAAAGTACAGGGTTTATAAAGGTCTAGTTTCAATATATTTTTAAGAGCGGTGCAGAGTCAAAATAATACCAACAATTAATTGGTTAGTAAGTTATCTTTCAACATCCAGACTGCTGATATATACCATATGTTGTTTTTAGAAATTTGTATAATGTTTAACTTCTTATTTGCTGATTACCAAATCAACTCTTAATACTCTTATATGTTTATTATTTTATCAGTGCTAACATATCACACTGCAAACATTCTGTTCTATTTTTAGATATATCTATTTTACTGGTATCTATTAAATATCACTTAATTTACAATTTATTCTTAGAATTTAAGTCATAAATCTATACAATTTATGACTTAAACATAGAAACATAGAAACATAGAATGTGACGGCAGATAAGAACCATTCGGCCCATCTAGTCTGCCCAATTTTCTAAATACTTTCATTAGTCCCTGACCTTATCTTATAGTTAGGATAAACGTAAGCATTGATATTATATGGAACTGTAGTTGAATGTTGTGGCAGATGGATACAAGATAAAAAGAGAAAAACAAGTTTATCTAAGGTTATATAAGGCATATAGCCTTGGCCAGGTGTGACTACGCATATTTAATATTTTAACTTAAAAACATAATATTGTATACCAAGAGTTTAGGTGAAAAATGGAGCTAAAATTTAAGCAAAACTTTTAAATTAAAATAATATTTTTTTTGTTATTGTTTACCCGTGTGTTTTTTTTTTTCCATATGTTGTATTAAATAATACTGTTCTCTGCAGGAAACCATATCATGCAAAATATCCCACTAATTAAAGACATGGACGTTACCTCCTCATCTTGACACTTAAATTCTGGCGTGAAGTTTGATTTGCATGCGTTTATCCAACACAAAGAGCTTTCTATCCTTAACTCCTCAGGGTATAACACAATGAGGGATCTCGATCAATAGGAGAACTATTAATGCAGATTGGGTGGGTTTAAATATGTCTTGTTTGTCAATTTTGGCTAGAAGACTAGAATAGGGTTGTAGAAAAATTTCGAGGCAATCATGCTTCTATAATGTAAGATGGTCATTAAATTCTTCTTACTCAATTCTAAAGGGCTGAATTCATCTCATAAACGCACGCTATTTGGCAGAAGTTACCAAACAGAAAGCACAAATAGCTTTTAATCAAGAAACCCATTTTATATGAGACCATCATCCCCACTTTAGCTCCAAACAATGTCCTCATGCTTTCTATTCGTTTTATAAAACGAAAAAGAGGGAAGTGTCTATTTTGATCAGTAAGGATGTTTATTTTTTGTTAATAAAAAAAGATAGGCAATATGGAAGGTAGATATTTGTTGCTACAATGTCATGTCAATAATGAACCATATACACAACTAAATGTTTATGGTGCCCATGAAAAGCACTGATACCCATTTTCTGTTGGATAGGACTTTAGATTTGTTTTCCTCCACCACAATTACTCATACTTTTGTCATATTATTCGCCAACATAGTTTCTTAGATCCATGGCAAGTTTTACATGCCACCAGAAGAGATTATACATTATTTTACATTTCACCCAATGGCCCATTCTTCTTATACTAGAATAGATAGATTTTTAGTTCCTATAATGGTCATGCACGAAATTCAAGGTGCCCATATTGGTTTGGTTTAATTGTCTGGCCATGCACCTATCATACCTACACTGTCAGAACGCTTCTCAAGTAAAGGAATGGGATCATGATTCAATCTTTTTAGACCCAAAAATAGAAACTGCAATTTGTAAAGAATTGGTCTCTTAATAAATCCCCTAATTCTCCAATAGGCCTAATTTGGCAGGCGCATAAATCTGTCATTAAGGTACTTTTTATGAGATGGGAGACCTAGAATTGGCTAAAACCACATATCTCTTAAGATAGTAGGAGCAAAAAAAAAATGGGGGATGGGTCTGCGCCGATGTGTATACTGAGTGTTGAGTCCAATGTATATTGTCGTGTCCAAAGTTCTACTTTTGGTGGGGTTCAAAAGGTACGGTATCGTGGAGAGTAGTCCAAATATAAGAAGTAGAAGAGATCTTACTTACAATTAACAGAGCTTAACCCAGCTCTGGTGTGGATAGCTTGCAGCGGTATTATCCCCACTTACAGGATATTCGGCAGGTGTCCTCTTCTTTGTGGTAGCAGGTGGCCGTAGTTGGGGAAGATAAAACGAAGACAGTAATAGTGCAGTATGTTCTACACTGATCAAAAATATAATAAAATATGGTAGATACACTCACATTCGGTAGAGCTTAGGCTAGCTCTAGTTGGTTAGGCGTACAGCGGTATCATCCCCGCTTATGGG
Organism: Pelobates cultripes; assembly: GCA_933207985.1. Classification (NCBI taxonomy): domain Eukaryota; kingdom Metazoa; phylum Chordata; class Amphibia; order Anura; family Pelobatidae; genus Pelobates; species Pelobates cultripes. The sequence goes on from OW240918.1 coordinate 21,868,781, forward strand.
ATATACAATTTTGTACAATTTTGGCGCCAATTTTATAATTATTTTATACCTATATAAACCCTAACCAGCCAGGTAGAATTGTTTGTTATCTATTGATAAAGCCTTACATTGGTGAAACGCGTTTGGATATTTTATACTATTTTATATATTGTTAATAAAAGATTTTGGTCATTTTTACGTATAAACCATCATCTTTTCTATTACCTGGCTATTTTAATAACTTTCTATTTATTTATTTTTTATTTATATTTTATATAATTTTTTTATTATTTTAAGTCCTGTATACCATACTCCAAGAATCCCAGGTGGGGATTATACCACCTACGCTGTTACATAGAGCAGTTAGCCTGCCCTATACACTGTGAGTATATTTTATTATTTTATTTTACCATTCAAGATTTTATTGAGAGCACTATCGCTGTTTTACCTTCTCTTCGAGCTCCTGATACTCCGATCAAGATCACTCCTCATATATCCCATAAGCGGGGATGATACCGCTGTACGCCTAACCAACTAGAGCTAGCCTAAGCTCTACCAAATGTGAGTGTATCAATCATATTTTATTATATTTTTTATCAGTGTAGAACATACTGCACCATTACTGTCTTCATTTTATCTTCCCCAACTACGGCCACCTGCTACCACAAAGAAGAGGACACTTGCCGAATATCCTGTAAGCGGGGATAATACCGCTGCGAGCTATCCACACCAGAGCTGGGTTATGCTCTGTTAATTGTAAGTAAGATCTCTTCTACTTCTTATATTTGGACTACTCTCCACGATACCGTACCTTTTGAACCCCACCAAAAGTAGAACTTTGGACACGACAATATACATTGGACTCAACACTCAGTGTACACATCGGCGCAGACCCATCCCCCATTTTTTTTTGCTCCTACTATTTGTATTCCAAGGACACCAGAGGGAATCCTTGTTTGGGACTGCTGCCTCTCTGACTAGCGCTGACTCAACCCCCCGTTTTGATATCTCTTAAGATTCTTGAAACATTGTTTTTGTTTGTTCAGGGTAATAAGGCCTGAAAATTGTCTGGCCTCCCAACTTAAGGCATGTGCTTTAGCATCAAAAATGGCTTTTGCATATGCTGTGGACAAATGTAAAATCTTGGATCTGCAACAGATTGTGTAAAGTTTTGCCACATTCTCTAGGGGTTTATATAATCTAAAAGACAATCCCCATACGTTGACACCTGCTTGAGCAAAAATTGAACATTTCTTGTCTTCTGTGGAACTCCTCGGCTTGACACAGGAGGAACTCAATTACCTCTGTAGGCCATTTGAACAGCAAGAAGTGATGCAACTGCCAGAGCGATACAACTGCCAGAGCACAAGTCTCCAGGTCCAGATGACTTTACCAATGCTTATTATCAAATGTATAAGGAGATACTATCTCCACATCTTACTAATCTTTTTAATCAATGCTGTAACCAGGGCGCACTATCTCCAGAGATGCCACAGGCATACATATCAATACTACCAAAGCTGGGTAAACCACCAATCAGTTGTTTGAATGTTTTACCTATTTCCTTGTTAAACAGCAACATGAAGATATATGCGAACATCTTAGCAAATAGACTAGCTATGATTTTACCATGTATAATGCACAATAACCAGGTGGGCTTTGTGCCTGGCAGACAAGGGGCAGACAATATGGGAAAGATTTTGAACATTGATTCTCAAATGTCTGAAACTAAAAAGGGTCTTCTCTTTGCACTTGATGCGGAGAAGGATTTCGATTGACTGAACTGGCAGTATATTGATCAGGCAATGTCAAACTATGAAATACATTATAGCTCTCTACAATAAAACCATGGCTCAATTCTTAAATACAGGCTTTATTTCCTCCCCTTTAAATAAAATGAATAACACGTGACAGGGGTGTCCCCTGTCCCCACTTTTTTTTAATTATACCTAGAACCCCTAGTGCAAATAATTAGTTCACACTCAAGTATGAGGGGTATTGATATGAATGGAAAATACTATCATCTTTCTATGTACACCTTAATTTTAATGTATATATTATTATATGTTTTGTATTCTTGAAGTGGCATACTTTTAAATATGGTTTCCCAGCATAAAAAAGTTTCAAATTGTCTAACACTGTAGCCCATCATTTGTGAGTGTGTGAGTATGTATGTCCATACAGTATGTAATATTTTATATAGAGGAAATGAGACAACATATGGGAGCTCTGAGGCATTGTTACAACATGGGGCAGAATGGCAGAACGGCCCTGCACACCTCAGTCCTCCATGTTTCTCTAAACATAATTTATATGTAAAAAAAAATAAAAAAAATAATAAGTGTATGTTGTCATAACTGTCTACTACTGTTGCTAAATACTGATTGTAAATATGGGTACAATTAATGTGACAACATTGGCAAAGTTGTAGTATAGAGGCAATAAGGTGTTGTAAGATAATTGTTGTTAATTGTACATCAATGTTCATGGTTAGTTAAACCTTTCACTGAATGTATACTCCCACTTTTCACAGGAATTTTGCATCTGGAACCCTGGGGGCTTGATTCACTTTATCAGAAGCCCCTCCCTTCTTCATTGATGCTGTTCCCATCAAATACGAAGACTTTATCTTTCACACTGAATTTGTTTTCTGTGTAGACAGTCTCATTGTTTTGCATGTAACTGGTTGCCCCCGATTCAATGTATCATCAATCTAACATTAAAGGGACACTATATTCACCAGAACAACTACAGCTTTTTGTAGTTGTTCTGATGAGTATAATCAATCCTTTCAGGGAAAAGGCAGTGTTTGCATTACAGCTTAGAGGCACCTTCATTGGCCACTCCTCAGGTGCTTCCTTGGTCAGTGCTGCACAGTGTGTCTCCACATTCAGTGTCTCCACACTCTGCATGTAGATGCTGAATGTTCTCCATTGCATTGATTCAATGCATCTATATGAGGAGATGCTGATTTGCCAGGGCGGCATTTGACCATGCAGCCGCCTCGCCTCCTTGGCGATCTCAGCCAATCAAATGCTTTTCCTATGGGAAAGCATTGGATTGGCTGAGATAATTAATTCTGATTATGTCAGCCAAGAAGGTGAATCAGGGGCAAAGACAGCGCTGGCGGCACTGGAAATAAGGTGAGTTTTGACTCTATTTAAAGGGAGGCCAGGGGGAACTAGTGCTCTTAACCCTATAGGGTCAGGAAAACATGTTTGTATTTCAGACCCTATAATGTTCTTTTAATAAATGTATCTTTTTAAAAGTAGAAATACAACAATTCCACAAAGGGTGTGTGATTTGCGTCTTTATTTTGCTTTTATAACGAGCATTGATCTTACCTCTGTTCATTAGATTCTTAGGTAACACAGTTAATTTTCAAATCTCTTGTTTTTTTAAAAGTAAAAATAAATCCTTGTCTTTTTATGTTGCTTTATGGCCTTATAGACTTTCATTACTGTCCCCGGTCACTTGTCTCTTTCAGAAAACTATTTTCTTTTATTCTTGTATTTATTTGTCCTTAACATAATACAATGCATGTTTTGACTGAGGAATAGGCTCTGGGGCATATATTAGGGCATACTATAACTGTGTAGTGGTGCACAGTAATTATGCCACAACATGATAGTCCTTCATATCTTTCTCATTAGCATGTAGCTATTCCACAAATGTTCACTTCTTTATGCATTTTTTGGCCATTTTCCAGCGTAATTTTAAACAAATTCCCTAAAATACACAGTTAACTGTGTAAAGAGGAAATCGTATGAACTTTTTGCAGTTAGACCAACAGACATGTTCCTGTGTGTTATGCCTGTAAGGTGTATACATGCTTTTGCTATTAAGTTCTCTCTGGCCCATTCTTCTCCAGTTATCTTCAGTCCTGTCTTTATGTACAACACTCTATTCCAGGGGTGTCCAAAAGGTAGATCTCCAGATGTTTTAAAACTACAGCTTCCATGATGATTTGTCATTCTAAAGCATTCTAAAGGCATGCAAAGCATCTTCGCAGTTGTAGTTCTACAACATCTGGGGATCTACCTCTTGGACACCACTGCTCTATTTTTTTACCTCAATCTGTCTTAAATGACTTGTCTCTACCCTCCTGTACCCATTTCCATACTCTCTTATTAATACTCTTCAATTTGGTTTCCTCTCCTTCTTCATGCATTCTGCTGAAATGATTCCAACTAAAGTTACCGGTGACTTATTTATGGCAAAATCCAATGAAAAGTCACTACTTATTCTTTTTTACCTTTCTGTTGCTTTAGACATGGTCAACTACACTGTTGTTCACCTTGGCATTTGTAGTTCAGTCCTCTCCTGATTCACGTCTTATATCTCCTGATGTTCATTTAGCATCTGTATTTCTGGTAATGTCTTCTCCTCTCAATCTGTATCAGTTAGAACACATAAAGGCTCCCTTCTCTCTATATTACCTCTCTTGGAAAATGTATTCATTCCTTTAGATTCTAGTACCACAAACATGTTGTTGAGATGTACCTCCACTCCAACACCTGTCTCTTTCCTTCCTGGAATATGTTATCTACTGCCACTTTTTGTGTCTCCAAAAAGATGTCCTCACATTTTTTAAAGTTCTGAATCCATGTTTCTTCTTTTCTATCCTTATAAATCTAACATTACTTTGCTTTTCATGCAGGTCAATGGCCTAACCTTCCAAGGTTACTGCCTTGTATGGTTTTTTTTGGAGGGGAGAGGGGTTTGGCCTCAAGTTTACAGCCAATATTCAGTCTTTCTCTAAATGTTGTCATTTTCACCTTAAAAACACTGCTTATATTTCCCCCTTTTTTCAGATGAAACTAGAAAGTTCCTGCATGTATTATTTCCCACATAGACTACAACTATAGTTTTCTCCTAATTGGTTTATCAAGGCAAATATTGCCCACTGTGGTCTGTAATGATTAGTCCTTATTTATTAGACTACAGTAGGATGAGAATTTTATGATCAGACAAATGAAAAATGAATTATATAAACACAAATGAGAAAAAAAATAAACAAAAACTGGTTTTAAACATGCTAATGCTGGTCAGAATTTAGTCAACCTAATTCCAACCAAATTCCAACCAGAGAGAATGGGATTTTACTATTTACATCCTGCTGACATTCGACCAGTTTTCGCAAGTTTGTGCATTTGGTTTAATTTGAGCATTCAGGTGTATATTTTAAGTGTTTAGTCTGGTTGATGGTTTATTCCTGTATTATGTGTTTATTTATTTGACTTATTTCTTTATTCTTTATTGATTTAGTGGCTGTTCCCTAACAAATCAAATGAACGTATTTGGCTATTGTCAAAGTAATTTTTTTGTGACACGTTCATATGGTTCTTTGGACTTATGGAATTCAATCAACTTACCAGTCGGTCAATATATGGATTCCTTGCAAATCCATATTACAAGTCTAGTAACCATTACAGAACAGTGGAACTTTCCTTTTAAAGTTGCTGCAGTTTAATCTTTTGAAATTCAGCTCAAAAGAAGCTGAAATTCATGTTCTTTTTTTTCTCACATTGCTTTCCTCTGCTTTCCATAGTAACAAAGGAATGGATTTAAAGAATGAGCCCTGCTAATCAAAGAGTTCATTTACAGTGCAAACAATAACCCAAGGTCTTTGAAACATGGCCATTATTGGCCATTCTCAGCTCATACAGTATGTTTGGGACAAGTCCAGCTTTTAAACAGCCTGAAAAGATCTTTAACAGTCACTTCTAGTGTGTAACTAAATTCTATGGATGTTTATCTGTACAAAAAAAAAAAGAAAGGATACCATTTTACAAGAATCAATCTTTTCAGTTGCATTTCTGTTCTATATAAACAAAAAAATAGTTTTCATTTCTCACAAGTAGAAACTCGCTTGGCTAAGTAGACACAAAGAAACCCTTAGGCAATCAACTACCTGGATATGTTTTAGCCTGTAAATCGGAGCTAATTATAAAATGTCTTAGAATCTGGAGGAGTGAGATTGCAACATTTTCCATATGGGTTTCTTGTAAAAATGTACTTTAATATTTTAAACAAATATATTTATCTTTTTTATCGGACTAACAGAAATTTGTATTGACAAGCTTTCGGGAGTTACTCCTTTATCAAGTTCCAAGCTTTTTTCTTGATAAAGGAATGAACTCCAGAAAACTTTTCAGTATAAATTCATCTTGGTCCAATAAAAAAGGTATTATAAGAAAGTGCAATACTACATTGTTTTGCATCTATGTTACTGGCCTAATACAACAAAAGATACCTGCATCATTGTGCATAGATCTTATATCTGTAATTTTCACCCATTACTCTCATGCAAAATATTATGCTTTAGAATTTTGGTGCTTGAAGTAATCTTTAGGCACAAATATCATTTTATTGTACTACCATTTAGGAAGCAGGACACCAACCAGTCCTACCATAGTGGACATGTTGAGTCTTTGGATTAGCAAAAATCCAGAATTTGCTGGTGGATGTGGTTGTAGGAACTCCCAACAAGACAGGCACTTAGCAATTGGAACATGATCCCCAGTAACACAGGAGGAGAGGTTTGCAGAAATACAGTATCTTAAGAACATGATAACTAGAATGAACTTCTGGAAATGCAAGATTCAGATCACATTGAAACCCAGAGTTTAAAAAGAATTTGGGCACAGGTGAGGATAACTTGAATTTATTTGGTGCAGTCAGCATCACTTCTATATTACCATCCATGAAATCAGGGAGCATGGAGATTAACATATTTATTCTTTATGCCAATCACATGCAAACTTATGTTTTTGCATAAAGTATGAGTGATTATATTCTTTTTTTCCCCTCTTTGTTTCTGTTGAGGGCATATTAAACATTATCATGCAATAGCTGTACATCTAGTATTTGCAGCTACTGCAAGCCCTTCCATATTTCCCCGGCACAGCCTTTCAGGATGTGCCGGCAAATTGACCAATCAGAGGCTTCTCATTAACAAGCAACTGTGGTCTATCTATGTGCACGACTTTTCATTGACACCTCTTAATGAGCTATAGTACGACTTACTAAGATGTATTAGCAGGCAGGCTCTAGCCAAGAGCACCTTATTTAAGAGTAATTTATAAAACAGTCAATTACAATAAAACTTGAAAAATACATTAACACTTTACACATACACAGTGCTTTATGTGTTTAGAGTGTTCCTTGCACAAGTGCAAATTTAATTTAAAAAGTACCAATGCTTCATTGAACAAATATCACACCCAATTACAAAGCGCAAATGGATATTGATGTTTGATTGGATGGATGGGAGGACAGACGGATGGAAGACTAAATGCATGACAGAGAAGAAGCTAATGGATTGAATTTTTTTTTGAATATTTACACCTGCTTTTTTGTTTATCGGGGAAGCTCATCTGGGCAGTCTAGTGAAGAGAATCATGCATATCCCATATCTATTTTTAAATTTAAAAAAATAAATTAAAAAAAAAACGGAAGTGCATCATAAAAAGAAGACACTGACCCATACAGGAAGTGTGTCATCAGAAATGGACAGTTAAAATGCAGTGAAAAAAACAGAATGAAAATCAGAACAGCTGAAACAACAGATGGAGGTAATTTACCAATGGATGAGATGTCCAATAGAAGAGGAAAAGGAGAGTACGCCCATCACACCACCAATGGACTTCCAGCACTTATTGTATTTAAGGGAAGGGAAGGGAGGGAAGCAATAGGCTTATGGATACACTTGTTAGTATTTGGAGTGTATAAAATGTATGTTTTTTAACTTTTGGTTCCTGAAGAAGTTTCCTAAGGGGAACGAAATGCGTAGAACCATATTTTAATTTAATTTTACTATATGTCAATAAATCCATTGTTTTATACTTTCAACCATTGGGAGAGTGTGAACTTCTTGGTCTCCAGATTGGCGTTACTACAAACGAACAGGACCTACCCCCCTACCTGTAGGGCTGGCAACCTGAAGGCTTACTATATACAACAAATCTGTGAGTGTAACCTTGAACCATTGGGCAATTAATAATTTAAATCTATTTAAATACAATTGCTTTCAGTAGGTTTCAGTACCAATTTTGAACAGAGAGTAGAACCTAGGATAATTAATTTTCATTGTACTTTTATAGACATCAAAGATTATTAGGTTATTATTTGGCTATTATATTAATTAAGCTGGACTTAACATGTCAGATTTTTTACAACAAGTGGTACATCCAGACTTTAGGTCTGAAGATGTGGCAAATGTGTTTTCTAACAAACCATTGGGGAACCTTAACAGTGACTCTAACGATATAAATCAAGCATTTTTTGCGATACAAAAATTATACCAAACACAGCTAAGGGGCTTTTGGGAGCTAGCCAGTTTGAGACATTATATCGAACAGAAGTTGGTACCAAGAGGTCTTAGACCTGACATTTTACTGCCTGATAAAGTGAAAACAGAAGAACAGGTTGCGGAATGGAACTCCATCCTGCTAGACTGTTCGGCTAAAATAATGCAATTTTTAATCAAATTAGAACAAGAGAGTCTAGAAAAAACCAACGGGGACCTAGACACAGAGATTATGAAAATTAAGACATTTGAAAAAGAACCAGAGTTTATAGCTATGGAAACAAAGCTAGAAAAAAATTTGGAAAACTTTAAGAGGAATATAAGACATAAAAAACATTATAAATTCCAAAGGGATTATAAAGACTTGCAGGAAGGAAATATCTTTAAAAATAAAAATAAAATCAGACGTGACTTTAGAAACAACAGGATGGGAAACAAGGGTTTTTCTTCCTCTGATGAAACAGAATGGTCTGAATCAGAAACAAGGCCTCGATTTAATAAAAGACCACCCCCCAAAAAGACTCAATACACATCTACAGTTCAAACTAGAGGGATCCTAAGAAATACAGATAGGAATATTTCCTTTTCAGATCCCCCTGCTTTTGGTCCCACTTCAGACTCTAATTCCAGACAAGAAACCCCCTTTGGTTCATCCCAGTCCTCCTCGATTTTTTTAGATCAGGAATGGCCCCAACCACAAAGGGCACGACTCAGAGACAGAAAAAAGCGGGGATACAAAGTACATCAGTCCAACTTCCAATAGTGGATAAATTGGAAGAAAACAAAATCATAAATTTATCCAACTTTACTCTTAAACCTAGGCATGTCTCATTGCTACAGAAAGGATTATCATTTGTCCCCACACCCTCTAGAAATAGGTTCAATTGGGCCAAAGATGTAAACCTATTTGGTCGCAAATTGGCCCTTCATGCTTTCCATGAAAAGAGAAATCTAAAGAACTTGAGGGAACTAGGTCTTACATCAGAGGATAATGAAATTTTCAGTATACTCACAGATCTGCACTCTGAACAAGAACCTTTAAATTCCCTTACAGACTGTAAACCTCCGTGTTGGTTTACCCCAAACCTCAAAGAGTTCCCATGCATAGATTTATTCGTACAAATGTGTACTAACGACTTAGAGTTTCAAAGTACCCAACAGTGCCACACTTCAAATTTGAAATTTGAGGAAAGTCTGGCTCTACAAGAATTACAATTAGAGACAGAAATTGTGATAAAATCTTCTGATAAAGGAGGAAATATAGTCCTTATGCAGCGAACACAATATATTGACATGTGTATGAAACATTTATCAGACGACAATACCTATCAGGTTCTGAAAGAAGATCCTACTAAAGGATACCTTAGGGAATTACAGCTATTGGTGCAAGATGGTTTAACGGAGAATGTAATAACACAAAATGAACACAGATACATTATGTCTCAGTCTAATATCACTATAGCTACATTTTACTGTCTCCCCAAGGTGCACAAGGATTTGTGTAACCCTCCGGGGAGACCTATTGTCTCAGGCAATCATAGCCTAACTGAGAGAGCTAGTCAATTTCTGGACAAATTACTCCAACCGATAGTACAAGGCCTTCAGTCCCACATACGGGACACTAAACAGACGCTATTGACTTTGGAAAACCTTACAGTGCCACCCTATACGTCTCTGGCGAGTCTAGACGTGGTGGCACTGTATAATAACATTCCACATGATAAAGGTTTAGCAGGTGTAGCTTATTTCTTAGAAAAGGCTGAGACTTTCAATGAACAGGAACAACAGTTCATTTTGCGGCTATTAGAATTTGTGTTAACACACAATTATTTTACATTCAATGGGAAATATTTTTTACAACTCCGGGGGACAGCTATGGGATCATCGTGTGCACCCAGTTATGCCAACCTATTTCTGGGTTGGTGGGAAAAGACCATGGTATTTATTGACTCAAATGCCATTTTCACTTCATCTATATTAAAATGGTATCGCTATATAGATGACGTGCTAATTTTCTGGATAGGTCCCTTTACGTTGTTCAAAGAAATGGTAGACATACTTAATGTAAATTCAATCAATCTTCAACTTACTCACGTCATACATGTTAAACAACTGGTATTCCTGGATTTATTAATTAGCATCCAAGAGGATGGACTAATCTCTACATCACTCTATAGAAAACCCACAGCAACCAACAGTTTGCTTCACTGGCAGAGCTTCCATCCATATCATATCAAGGCCAACATACCCTATGGCCAATATTTAAGAGCAAAAAGAAACTGCTCGAACCAGGAAGATTATGAAAAGGAGGCGAAGGAATTAAAAAACAGATTCAAGAATCTTGGTTACCCCAACAGAATATTAAAAAGAGCCTATCAAAGAACTAAAGCTGTAGATAGGATAGAAAGTCTGCATAGACCCCCGAAAAATAAATCTACAACTCCAGGGGTTACGAGGTTTATAGGCACCTTTGACAAAGACTGGAACCAAGCACTACAGGTGTTGAGTAAAAACTGGCCAGTATTACAGTATGATACTTGCCTAAAAAACACTATCACTGAACAACCCTCAATGACCTATCGCAGAGCAAAGAATCTGGCAGACCATCTAACACATAGCCATCTAAAACCAGCACAAATTACTTCTACTTGGCTTCAAACCAAAGGTCTCTTCAAGTGCGGCCATTGTAAGGCCTGTGACTTTATACTTCCCTCAAAAACTGTACATAACAAACGAACCTCTAAAGACGTAGTGGTGAATTCATTTATCAACTGCAGCTCCACTAATGTGATTTATCTCATAACATGTGAATGTGGGCTACAGTATATCGGTAAAACTTATCAACAACTACGCAGACGGATTTTACAACACATCAATTCCATTACGAACCCACGCATTGATACACCAATTGCCAAGCATGTACGCCTGAATCATGCCTCTAAATCGAATGTACTTAAATTTCAGGTGATCCAAAAAATGTTTCAGAACCATCGGAAGGGAGATATTAACGTTGCCCTTCTTAAAGCTGAGTCCCGTTGGATCTATTCCTTTCAAACTTTATATCCGAAAGGATTAAATGAGGAGTTTAATTTCACTCCATTTATTCATGCATAAAGACAAATTGACCTGTTTCCTCCTGGCTATTAAAGAGTTTTTATCATAAAGTGGCCCTATGGTCATTTACATTGATAGCCAAAGTGTATGGTTCTTCTACATGGGAATTTTTCTTTGATTTTTCTTTGATTTTTTTCTTTGACTTTAAGATTCCAAAATAACTTGGGAGAATTAGATTTATGCTTTCTTGTCTTGTAGTTATCCCCTTCATTTTACATTACAACTAGAACACTATTATTTTATAACTTGTTAAGTCCAGCCATCTACATGTATTTTATTTTTATTTTTGATTTATATATGGTTTTGATTTAAACGTTTCATTTTGATATTCACCATATCCATTTATAAATAAATCTATCCAGCCCTATTTCTCTTCACAGTATACTGGACATCTAAGGGTTAACTGTGAGGGATAGGGCTCTGAGACACTTTCCTCACTTGCCCCTCCCCTCTCTCATTTCGGCTAAACTATCAGCCAATCCGGAGAGAGGGCGGGCTATTTAAATGACATGCTGTCCGTTTACCCGGTTCCCTTGAAAAGCCGTTTTACGGCGAAACGCGCGTCGGGTGCAGTGCAGCAGAGGGTGTGGGAGACAGACAGGGACGATCCTACTACGATTTAGAAAACTTCCAGCCACCCCTCTGCTTCATTTAATTTATTTTATTCAGTTCTAGACGCTTTATTAGTTTAGACTTTTTTCTCTACCTTTTGTCAGCCAAACTCAGCTAGCGATTATTATAGAGAGTTAGAAATCGATTTTGACTGAGATTGGGATACGGGAGTAGCGATACCTAACAGGGATATTGGGCTCTACTTTTCATTTAACCCTGTCCTTTTCCCTTCTTACTTGTGCCAGCAATATATATAGGCACCATTTCATGATATTTATTATTTTCCTTTGTCTCTCTCCTGTCGCTAAATCTATTTAGCTTTGGTTGTAGCGATTGCGCTAATTAGACATTTTGTGACTGTGTTACTATTTTAAATTACCTATTAAAAGTTATATTTTATTTATTCAATATGGATTGCTAACTATGTACTAGTAGACTGTGGGCATAAAGTTTATGTTTCCCACAGTTTTACTTGTACCCCTTTTTTTCTCTACTAATTATTGTTTCAATAGGGGTTACCCCCCATTTTCATCTATAGCAATCTTGACACACTCTTTCCTCTCTCTGTTTTTTCTATCTAAATACAACCACAACAGTATTACGCTATGTTGTACAAGTTTCGTTCACATAATTGGAACTTCCTTCGGGACCATAATTTAAAACAAACTGTACAAAACAATGACAGGTATAAAAAGCAGACTAATCCCCTCCATCCCCTCAGTCCCGTTATATAGGGCTAAGTTTTATAGTCCCTAAGTTCACAATTGAAACCGTGGGCATCTTTCCCACTTTTCCCACTTTCCCACAGTAGAAGGAAGCCAAGAGAACATGTGGAGCCAATGCTCAGTTCTGGTGATCCTTCAGTAAACATAGTGTGACTGGGAAATATAGTTTCTTTGTTCTCTTTGACATTTTTTTTATCTTCATGGTATTAACACGGCTAGTCACTGTGCACAAAGTACAAGATACCATCCATTAATCAAACAATGGGGAGTATTGGAAAAAACAATCAATACTCTATTCAATGGGGTGCTACTAATATTATAATAACCTACTTTCATTCAATAATGGTTTGTTTTGTTTTTGACTATCTTTATTTGTAAATCAGTTTTTCCAAAAAGTTTTGTTACAAAGTAACAGTTTGAGGTATAGTGGTAAAGAAGCATTGGTTATAAACAAATTTAACAGATGACATGCTTGATAATATCATGTGAAATTTACGTATCTGTCATAACATCTATAACAGAACAATATTAGCATCCACAGAACAAAAATTAACTTCACCAATTGGGTGAGTGTAATCAACAATGCATTAAGTACTCTAACTTGGTCAAGCAAGAAGTGAAGGAGGGATTGAAGTCAGAGGAAAGGGAAAATGGCACAGAAAACAGAGAAAGAGAGAGGAAGTGAAAAAAAAAGGTCAAGGCAGGCGGCGCCTTCCGGCTCTCATCACATTCGCATGAGGGAACTGAGCCGGGAGAGCTCACAAATCAGTGCTCCCTCGCCACCCGCCTAAACCTCAACTAACCGCCTGCCTGCCTACACGCTGCCTTCCTGCCCAAATAGCCCTGCCAGCAGTGGACCCCAGGTAAAAAATCCACCCAGCTCTCCCAAAGGTAGGGATTGAAGTCAGAGGAAAGGGAAAATGGCACAGGGTGTGTCACGGCAAGGGTGCATAATTTATTATTACACTATGGAATATTATCCTTTAATGTAATTTGTGCATTAAATGGCACAAATTACAGAGATGATATTGCTGAGGTCAACAGGGGTTACATCTTTTGAAGCTGGGACCCCCACAGAGGTCAGGTAACAGAAGGGGTAGTATGAATGGCACAGGAATGTGAAAAGGATTTTACTATATGGATGTGACGTAATCAAGGCTCTGCAAGGTGTGAGGTTCTACACTTGGAATAAGTCTGAATGTCTCTTCATCCATTTGGCATGTACCTTGTAAAGGATAGTTCAATCCTTTGATATGGTAATGGGATTAGCTTCACAAAGACCCTTGTGTTCCAGTATCATATCCAAGGGAAACATTAATACTTACCCACAGCTTAATAATTAAGCCTCATTTTTATTATATTTGGAATGGGACAAGCCCAATCTTTTAATTAAGCCTAAACATGAGTTACACAACTTAAACCGTGTGGCAAGAATTGTGATGTCTGTCCTATTGGATCGTGGGTGGGACGTGCAACATGTCTATGGAATGGGAAAATAATAACAAATTTGTAGATGCAATTATTATTTCTGTGGCAGGTACAAAAAAAGAAGATAGAGTCAAATGTTTCCATTTGGATTGACAGTGGTCTGGAACAAAGGAGGTGGTCAGTTATTATTTCTGTAGGTACGCCTTAACTCCACCCTGGGCAAAACTTGATCAACCACAGGGTATATATCTAATGATCCTGTACTTGCTTGGGGCCAAGATCTAATTTTGAGTGAGTCACCATCTTTCCTTGCCAGAGACCCCCTGGACAGAAGTTGTACTTTGAAAACCTAGGTGAGTAATTAGGACTTCTGTATTTTATCCTTTTTATTTTTATCTGTTGTTAGTGTAAATAATTTGTTTATCATATATTGTTATATGCACTGTGACTATTTTTGCTCATAATAAACATTCATTTATTAAGTTCTGCCTTTGTCTGGTTAAGAATCAGGTTACCTGAAGAGACTAGTTAGTATTTGTGCAATTCCTTAAATATTGTATTAAGTAATATTTGGTGGGTTTTATTATTGATTTACCTGGGGGACCAAGGCACCCCATTTATAAATTGTCTTGGTGGTGGCAGCGTTAAAATAGTAATAGTTATATTATTATGTTTAAGTGTGGGTGGTGTTAAAAGGGGGATTTTGTCATTGTTTCCGGTCTAGTGCAGCCAAATTGTGAACTTTAACCCTTTCACCACCACAACTACGTCACGCACACTCTTGGAGTAGGGTGCGTTCATGACAGGGTGGATTTCAATTCAAACAAAAAAATTATCTGTGAGTGTTGGAAGGAAATGTTAATGTGCGTGTCCAACTGTCAGTGTGTGTGTGTGTGTGTGTGTGAGTGTCTGTCTGTAAGTCTCTGTGTGTATATCTGTCAGTGTGTGTCTGTGAGTGTGTGTGTCAGTGAATGTGTGTGTATGTCTGTCAGTGTGTGTCTGTGAGTGAGTGTGTGTGTTAGTGAATGTGTGTGTATGTCTGTCAGTGTGTGTCTGTGAGTGTGTGTGTGTCAGTGAATGTGTGTGTGTGTGTCAGTGAATGTGTGTGTGTGTGTGTGTGTGTCTGTGAGTGTGTGTGTCTGTGGGTGAGTGAGTGTGTCTGTGAGTTGTGTGTATGTCTGTCAGTGTGTGTTTCTGTCTGTCAGTGAGTCTGTGTGTGTATATCTGTCAGTGTGTGTCTGTGAGTGTATGTCTATCAGTGAATGTGTGTATGTCTGTCAGAGTGTGTCTATGAGGGAGCCTGTGTGTCTGAGTGATTGTATGTGGCTGTAAGTGTGTGTGTCTGTGAGTGAGTGAGTCTGTGAGTTGTGTGTATGTCTGTCAGTGTGTGTCTGTTAGGGAGCTTGTCTGTCTGAGTGATTGTGTGTGTCTGTCAGATTGGGTTTGTGAGTGAGTGTGTGTGTGCCTGTCAGTGAATGTGTGTGTGTGTGTGTGTATGTGTGTGTATGTGTGTGTGTCTGAATGATTGTGTATGCCTGCCAGTGTGTGTGTCTGTCAGTGTGTGTGTGTGTGTGTGTGTCTGTGTCATTGTGTGTGTATGTCAGTGAGTGTGTGCGTGTCTGTCAGTGATTGTATGTGTCTGTCAGATTGTGTCAAATCAGTGAGTTTGTGTGTATGTCAGTGTATCTGAGAGTATGTGTCTGTCAGTCAAAGTGTGTGTTAGTCTTTAACCAGAAGAGGTGCGGCCTTGACAGGAAGGAGTGTGGCAAATCTAACTTAGGGGGTGCCTAGGGCAGCACAGATCCAAAATACACCACAGCCAGGGGACCTGTCTGTGTCCTTCTGTTAGCAACATGGCATAAAGTATTGAGAGATGTGATCCCAGAAGAAGAACAGATCATTTCAAACTGTGTGAGAGTCCTGTGAAATAGTGCCCTACCCTGTGCGGTCATGTAGTATGTTTTGACTTGGTAGTAGCGGAATGATTATCCCTGCTGGGTTGCTCTCTGGTATTAATTCAGCTATGGATTCGATGTTTAGCAGAAGACTTCCCAACTCATAGTGTTTTAGCACAATTTTCATTAAAAGTAAACACAAAATAAAATATGCAAATATTGGTTATGGTTATTTTAAAGCAATCATTCAATGAAGAACAAAACATAGTTGCCAATAGTTAAATAGGCCTGTGTTTATTCATATATCATTTTAGAAAATGAAACACAAAGTATTCTATCACTATAAATAGATTGAAACTTCTCAAACTAAAACAGAATTGAAATAATTTTAAATTTGTATTTTGACATGCATACAGCTATAACATAGGCATATTGTTACTTTAACAAAGCAAACATGAAATAAGAATGCGCCGTCTAGAACCTGCTCATTGATGGTTCAAAAGAAGCAACTGATGAAAAAATCCAGAAGATTTAATAAATGTGTGACACTTAGATAAATCTTTCCCAACTCCAAGAGTTTTCTTTTCCTTTCTTGGGGACAATATTATTATTCACAATTCATAATGGGGAAATTTTGTTTTTCAAAATCCTTTTTATTAGGTTTACTTGCAAGTTGAACTGTGCACAGAATTAAAAAAAAAACTTGCATTATCTTAGTTGATATTTTAGTCTTACAATTTTACATGCTTATTTATTAAAGTGAGTTCAAGCAAATTTCAAATTTTAAGTCAAACTAGATGAACTGAAATCATAGATAATTTTGAGAACTTTTTTAGTTCGGCTAGGTTGATTTTAAATTCACATTGAATTCACTTTGCATTCTCACTTTAGCAAATAACATATTAGTTTTGTTCTAGTTAATACTAGAAATGTCCATGCGTTTATTACTGGGGAAGTCCTTAGATTTTCATTGCCAAGTCATGGATAAATCTATCTATTTAATTACCAATCATTTCAGTTTTTAGTAAATATAGGAAATTTCAGTAAGTTCTAAGGACCCAAAGTAACCTTAGATTACATTCAAACGTTTTTGATTTATTTGATGCTAAAATATTTATCATTTGGTAAATAAATCCCTAAGATCTCATCTTCAATTGAATTCCATAAGAGCTGGGTGATAAATCCAGTAAAATGCTGAGAAATCTCTATTCCAAGAATTCAACAGTCGTAAATATAAACTACAATGTCAAATTTTACCAATGTGACATAAAATATTACACTGCCATCTGCACAACTGTGTTTAAACATGAAAATAATTCTATGCATTTTTGCTGTAGAATTAGATATTACAAACCAGGTCACTGAACAGACTGTGAAATTAATTGCATTTAATTTAAAAAATATAGAACTGATTGTTACCCACCCAACCCCTGAACTTGGGGTATTACATTCATCATACATAACATACAGGGCCGGAATGTAAAAGAGAAATAAAGGCTAGTGCAGGACTATCATGCAAAGATGATTATATCTCCTCCAAGATAACTCTATTGCTACCTACTGGGTCACTCAATTCTTGAAAACATTTCATGCATGTGCATCTAACATACACAGCAGGGTTTCAGTTTTGATCATGAAAATACAGACTATGGTGCCTTCAGACCAAGTAGGCTTTAGATGAACCAGTCTGCATTTGACATGATTCTAAGGGTCCTGGATTTGAACGACTCAACTCATATCAAAGATAATATATCAATGTTTTTACATTCCACATTTTATAGAATTGATTGGACGTTCCTCTTGGAGATTCTAGAGCATTTCAGTCTGTCCTTCTGATTTATATTTGCAATCAGGTCTCTTTATGACCACCTGACAGCAAGAGTTTGGACAATGGGTCTGTCCTCCCCAAAGTTCCTGATTCTTTACAGAATGACGCAACATTTGTCCCCTACCCACCCTCTTTTATGTGTTATACATTAAACCACTTGCATGTGCAAGAGACAATAGGGATATCATTGGAATTGTATGCGGAGAGACTATAACATAAGCCTATTTGCAAACGATATTCTCTTGTCTAAGAATCACCTATCTATACCAGGAAATTGCTAAAATATTCTAAACTATTAAGATATAAGTTAACACGCTTAACCTTTCTAAATGTGAAGGTCTATGTATTTCACTTCCAAATGGGAAATTCCTGAACCATTCTATTTTAAAGCCAATGTTCGACAGCCAAAATACTTAGGGATTACTATTACTCTGTATTGACAAAACCTTTTTTGATGTTGCCTTAAAAAAACACTTACAATTAACTACAGTAAGAATTGTCTGCTATTCAAAGTGGACTGACAAATAACTGAATTGGAGAAATTCTCATAGTCAGCTATATATATGCAGTTCAACGATATTTGAAAAAAATTTAAAATTCACATTGAATTCTAAGTATGTCTAACTTTAGTGAATAACCATATGAGATTCTTCATATCTAGATGGTCATCATATAGCATCTCTCTTATAGGCGGGGTTCTTCATTGATTTTCAAATCTTCAAATGATGATCCAACTAAACATACTCTACCAATTTAGAGCTCTCCCAATCAACTTGTTCCTAGGAGATCTACTGAAGCTCAGAGATGGTATGCTGAAATATCCTTAGCAGGTAAAAAGGTTAGACTGGCAACTGACTTGGTGTTACTTCCTAGGTCTTCCAGGAATCTGGGAGTCACTGATCCTGCTTTATTTCATAGAGCCACTCAGTTTGCCCAAGCCCTCAAGTTGAACTCCACATGGGGCACATTAAACTGGGTGGACATTGAGAATGAGGCATGCTTCCTTTCAAACATCCCAGTGTTGTTCTGGATCTACCTACAAAAAAAACTTCCTGAAGAGCTTGCCACTGCACACACATATGTTCTTTGGAGAAACCACTCTTTTTAAGACAAATTGGCTTCTCATGATTAATCGATCCTGTTTTTCACAGATACTGTGGAAAAATGAACTTCTATGGCAGTGGTCTAATCACTTAACAGCTGGAAACATTGCTTGTTTGGACCATCCACCAGCTGTTGAGATCATGCAGATAAACATGCCCCTTTAAGAGATTTTTTTTTGTGTTTTTGATGTGGGCGAATTACATTCTGAATACCATTTGAACTAATATATTCAATTACTCACGCAAAAGCTCAATTCAGCCATTCACAACATACTTCAGATTACTCTCTCAGATGGAAAAAACAAATTTCAGAGGCTCAGGGAATACAATTTGGACAGGGAAATAGATGATAACAGTTGGAGTAAAATCTTCACTTAGTGTCAATTTGCTCTATGAGCAAAGAAAATGGTTATGAGTGTACATCAAGATGGTATAAGGACCATCTCAAGATTACCACACATTTTTCAACTAAGGCCTCCTTCATCCACATGTGGTGCCAACGTTTTCTCACTCCTAAGTCATCTATTTAGGTTACCTATTACACATGACCCTGCACTTTCATTACTGAACAGCCACCCAATTGCCTTCCTCATCGCCAAATCTTTGCCACAAAATGTGAATAGCTGCACAGCTCTGTTTAGCTAAGAGATGGATTTGAAATGTGTAAGTAAAAGATGATATTTGTGCACATGATGGAGGGATTGTCTGTGAGGCTTACCGTAAGGCTTGTAGCACACAACAAGGTTTGGCTCCATGGAAAGAGTATCAGGCTTCAACAACCGATTCTTGACTATTTACATAAGCTTATGGTTTCTTATAAAAAGGGCTGGCCTGTCTATGCCCCAGTGGGGCAATGGCTCTAGGCGGCATGGCTCTAGGCGGCACTGTGACAGTACCTTTAAGAAATCTGGAGCAAGGTCCGGGCCACCTATTTGCACATATATATAGCGAGTACCGCTATATATATATATGTGCTATTCTGACCCTGCTGGTGTGTATCGTGAAGAGGGAGCCCTGATAATAATCTTACAATCCCCAGCAGGTATTCTTGTCTGGCGAGCCACAAGAGCGTTACCACGGGTTGCCATGGCAACGCTCCGGCATGCATCGCTGCTGCTTGGGATTGTAAGATTACTATCAGGGCTCCGTCTTCACTGTCCTCCAGCTCCACTGGACCACCATACAATCCTGTATCCTCCTCCCTGCCCACATGTAAGAGGCAGAGAGGGAGGAAATAAGTGCAGGGAGGGGGAATAAGTAAATGCAGGAAGGGGGAATAAGTGCAGGGAGAGGGAAATAAGTGCAGGGAGGGGGGAATAAGTGCAGTGAGGGTGGGACAGGGGAGGGCTGGCAGCCTTAGTCCTGGGGGGCAAATCCAGTTAAGTGGCCCATTGCACCAAGAAGAGAGTAAAAACCCATGTGATTGAAATGGGGGGGTGGCACTACATAAACAGACACACTCACTGTGTCTGTACTTGCTGATTTGACACACACTAACAAACACACACTCACTGACAGGCACACACACAGACATGCTGTTAAAGGCATACTGACTCATATAGACAGACATACTGACACACACAGAAGAAAAAAGGATCAGTCACAGTGCCAGGCAACCAGTTAAATTATGTAGCAGAAGAAGAAAGGTCCAGGCATTCCAGAAATCAAACAAATAGGCAATTTATTGCACCCACAGCCAAAGCAACGTTTCGACCAACCAAGAAATGTAGTGGGGGGACAGGGGATGAAGTTGGTTGATAACTACAATTTGGGAAATGGGCTGTGGTGTGGGTGATATGGGTTGCAATTGGGGAGAGGAGCTGCAGTGGGGATGTTATGAGGGCTTTGGTGGGGGGGGCATGAGGCTGAGGAAGGGGGACAGGAGCTGAGAGGGGGGGCAGGAGCTTTACCGTGAACAAAGAAGACTGATCAGGGAGAATACATGAGAAGGGACCTGGGAAGATTATATGGAAAATAGCAAAATACAGAGGGGGCAAACAATGCAGGTATTGAGACATTGCCTGTAGATCATAATACATTCAATCCATTGACACTAAATGATGACATGTGATGCACTTCTGACCCTTATATTACTTTATATATATATATATATATATATATCTACCCATGCCTTAACTCATGGGTCCTCAAACTCCGGCCCCCCAGATGTTGCTGAACTACAACTCCCATGATTCTCTGGCTATCTATGTAATTCAAAGAATCATGGGAGTTGTAGTTCAGCAACATCTGGGGGGCCGGAGTTTGAGGACCCATGCCTTAACTGGTGGTGTTTATATGGTTTACAATATCTCTGCTGATCCAGTCTAAAGAATCAAAGAAAACACCCCTCTCTCCGCCCCCCACGTCAGCACAGCTTTCCATAGAGGTGATAAACATTGTAAGTAGAGAGTGTTCTCGAGTCTTTCTAATAAATTTAAAATCGTATAAATCTCTATATAAGTTGATGTGCCTTCTTAATTGAATGTTGACGTTATTTCTTACAATTTTAATTTATATGAACTTAGTTGAACTATAAATGAGAAACTATAACGTAACATCTACTTCATTGTTTCTTTTTTTTATTTTTAGATTGTATTTCTTATTTTCTTTGTTTTGTTTCTTGTATTTTGACCTCTCCATCAATTGGATAAACATAATGGTTCCAAAAGACTCTGCATTTTGCCATATGGACATTAGATGGCGCCACAAGCAGAGCATTTCATGTGCTGGTGTACAGGCATTTGTTTGCATAATCTCAGTTTATTTTTAACTGGTATTTATAAAATGCAAACAGCTTAATGCATACATGGTAAAGTCAAACAGAGAAGCTCAAATGTGAGACCAAGAAAATATTCCCCCATTTCAAGAACAGCCAGTCTGTAAATAAACATGTGTGGGTAGCACCAAGACATACCTGCCCATTTATAATAGTATCCAGATGCATTTGTTGCAATTTTATCATACATAAAATTACATTTAAAATTTTCAGCATAATCTTAAATTATGTAGAACTTTGCTTTGTATTTAGTAATTATAAAAATCTGATCCAGATAGGTTACTGATTCTTAGTGCAAAAATGTTCTTAGAACCTAATTTATCAATAATGTAATCAATATGGTTGATTAAATATGGCACAATGTGGATGATTGGTGCCTTGGACGAATGGGAGAGCTGAAACTGAAAATTTAGCATAGTAGATCATTCAATGACTAATGTATATGTTGCCATTAGTACCAGGATTAATTAGGCTAGACAGACAGGCATATGGATAGATAGATAGATAGATAGATAGATAGATAGATAGATAGATAGATAGATAGATAGATAGATAGATAGATAGATAGAGGTAAATAAAGTCATTATATTTAGCTATGCTATTTTGCCATTTTATTACTAAGCTCCAACAAGTAGCTGTTTAGTAATTAGACTCTTTTACTTTGGAATTTCCGTTCCTGCATTTTTGTTTTATTTGCCACGCAGAGAACTATCGTTCAGAATCTTTAGATTTTTGTTTAATTCTGTATTTTCTTTACAAATAAAAGATTTCCGTTTGAGATGCGTTAGTTTAAGTTGGCATGATACATAGCTGGACTCGTCCTGTAGCTAGCCACGTCTGCTGGAAGGGTGGATTGCAAAATCAGTGCAGTCAAAGTTTCACAACAGTCATTTTATCAGCCATCTGTTGTGTTATTTCTATCAGCGAGTCTGTGAACTTGAAACCAGTGTGTCGATGCTTTAACAGTTAAGTGCTTGGACAAGCCGCCAGTTTTCCTCATGTTTGCACATTCAACTTTTAATGCCTTTGGTTTTCATGTACACGGAATAGTTAATTCCCTTTTTCTATTTGAAGAGGACAGACAGGATTACAGTAATGGTACAGAACAGTTTTCTCACAATCTCCATCCATGGAAAATTGATTAAAAGTGAAACTGCCAGCAAAGGGTTTATTAACTAAACAGTTGTTGTGACTAGACATTCGGCTTACAGAGATTAAGAAAAAATAATCTGAAAAAAATCCCAAAAAGTGATTTATTTATTTATTTCTCTCTTTCTTTAGATATTCTGCTGGAAGAGGGGCCCAGCCATTTCTGCCCTTTCTATTACATTTACTTGTTTGATATAGGATAGCCGTGGGGATTGGAGTCCATAGTCTCTCTCCACCAAAACCACTACCCTGAGTTGTGGTGGTTATGGTGCTTAGCATGCCCCATTGGTGAAATATAACAGGTTTACAACACAATGAAATAGTGCAGTGTAACTGACATGTATAGTATTTTTACATACTATTATAACACATCTTAGAATTTAACAATGATATGCAATGTCCCATGACATTATTGCTCATTAGAGTTCTGGACTTAGAATACCACAGTATTATTATAATAGTTATTTAATCAAGCCTCCCAACTGTCCTGATTTCAACAAGACAGTTGCTACTTTTCAGTTTTGTCCCATTGCCTCAGTTTCGCACTAGTTACCTTGCGTCCCAAATCTGGGAACACCAGGGAACTTTCCCAATTTAGAACAGGGTCACTTGCGTATGCTGTCCTACGAGCACTAGGACCATGCAAAGAGTGCTTTATTATTCTGGATTAGGACTGTCAGCCTGTCGTCAAGCTGATTTGCCCCTTTAACGGGTGAACTTGCCCCTTTTTCCCAACATGCCTGCCCATTCTGGGTGTCGTCAGTGACACAAGTTGTGTAACTTGCAACACCCTCGAGGACTCGACTACCAGTGGTCCAATCTCATACCTCCCGCATGTTAAATGATGACTAAATCTAATAATGTTAATACAAATTTAGTACACAATAACAGAAACAATTTACAAAAGCATTTACTTACACAAGCTGCAGTGAGTTAAAACACGAATAGCAAAAATTGCTCAAATTGCTCGAATAGGAAAGTATGACACTGGATGGGATGGGGAATGTTTCCAATTTGCAATGTACTATAATTTAATGCCAGATAAACATCAAAGTGCCAGTGTATTCCAAAACACAGTTTACAGGGTGCTGCAAGGCTGGGACCATACGTTCCACTTTGCTGACCACAAATACACCGTTCAGGTTTTGCAGAGAATGCAGGAACCACAGTTCATAAAGCAAATTAACCAGGAAACGGGGAACACCCACGTGAGTTCAGGCAAGCATCTGTTCTCTGTTTTTAGCAAAAATATTAAACTTGTCAGCACGCACAATATACAGCAAGTGGCATAAATGGTGTAAATTCCATTTAAAGTATTGCTGTCACCTAACAACATAAGTCGGTGCTTTATAAAGTGTATGGAATTGACAGGAACTTTGATTTTTAATATGACATTTACTTATTCAACAAATATGTTTGTGAGGTCTAAGAAATAAAATTGCAACTAGAACTCACACTGCTGTATTCACCTCTAGCCTGGAATTCTGTTTTAACTTAGTCGTTGTTACAAGCTCTGCCAATATTTTCAATGAAGATAGTATGCAGGCCTCTCAGCAGTCCCTGTATTAGCAGGACAGTCCTGTCCCTCTGTTCTGGCTTTGTTCCCTGGTATTCCGCTTTTGTGGACACCAGGAAACTGGTGTCCATAAAAGCGTCTACCAGACCACCACCATAGGGACTTTCAGGTTGTCAGGCAACTTTTGGTCACCTAACTGACACTGGACATCCTCACGCTATGGATGAGGACATGCAGTGTCATGTAAAACCCCATAGGAAAGCATTATACATTATACATGCTTTCCTATGGGGGAAATACTACTGCACGACCACTGAGAGCGGCCATTAGGTCTCCCACGCCTGTCAGTCTCTTCATTTACCTGTCAGAGCACTCTGATTGGATGGCTTAAACCCACCAATCAGAGTGCTCTGAGCCTAATTGCAGGGCGGGGCAAGGCTTTATAAGCCTTCCCCCGCCCTGCAGAGCTCAGTCTGCGCGGAGCCCTCGCCGGATGAAGATGGATTATTTTTTTTGCGCTCGTTTTTTTTTTTTTTGAATTGCGTCGGTTATTTTGCCATGGTTTTTTTATTTGGCCTTTTTTGGGGCTGAAAAAAGAAGATTTAGAAGAAAGAAAACATCGAATGGTAAGTTTTTTTGTTTTTTTTTACAGGTACTTAGTTAAAGGTCCCCCCCTCGTTATTTTTAGGGTGAGGGGGGTAGGTAGGGGGTTAATTTTGTTTTGGGGGGGAGGGAGTGACTAGGGGTTTGGGGACCCCTAGTCACCTGGGGGGGGACACATTTTTTTTAGGGCCCCCACCCGCCGCTCAGGGGTGGGGGCTGGGGAGAAGGACATTATGTCCCCCCCTTTTTAGTATTTAGGGCCCCCACCCGCCGCTCAGGGGTAGGGGCCGGGGGGGAGGACCTTAGGTTCCCAACCCCTTTTTAGTATTTAGGGCCCCCACCCACCGCTCAGGGGTGGGGGCCAGGGGGGAGGACCTTTGGTCCCCCCCCTTTTTAGTATTTAGGGCCCCCACCCGCTGCTCAGGGGTGGGGGCCAGGGGGGAGGACATTAGGTCCCACCCCTTTTTAGTATTTAGGGCCCCCACCCGCCGCTCAGGGGTGGGGGCCAGGGGGGAGGACCTTAGGTCCCCCCATTGTGATTTATTTGCCCCCACCCACTGCGCAGGGGTGGAGGCAGGGGGGAGGACATTCCCCCCCCTTTTTAGTATTTAGGGCCCCCATCCGCCGCTCAGGGGTGGGGGCCAGGGGGGAGGACCTTAGGTCCCCCCCTTTTTAGTATTTAGGGCCCCCACCTGCCTCTCAGGGGTGGGGGCCAGGGGGGAGGAGCTTAGGTCCCCCCCATTGTGATTTATTTGCCCCCACCCACCGCTCAGGGGTGGAGGCTGGGGGAGAGGACATTAGGTCCCCCCCCTTTTTAGTATTTAGGGCCCCCACCCGCCGCTCAGGGGTGGGGGCCAGGGGGGAGGACCTTAGGTCCCCCCCCCTTTTTAGTATTTAGGGCCCCCACCCGCTGCTCAGGGGTGGGGGCCAGGGGGGAGGACATTAGGTCCCACCCCTTTTTAGTATTTAGGGCCCCCACCCGCTGCTCAGGGGTGGGGGCCAGGGGGGAGGACCTTAGGTCCCCCCCATTGTGATTTATTTGCCCCCACCCACTGCGCAGGGGTGGAGGCCGGGGGGAGGACATTCCCCCCCCTTTTTAGTATTTAGGGCCCCCATCCGCCGCTCAGGGGTGGGGGCCAGGGGGGAGGACCTTAGGTCCCCCCCCTTTTAGTATTTAGGGCCCCCACCTGCCTCTCAGGGGTGGGGGCCAGGGGGGAGGAGCTTAGGTCCCCCCCCATTGTGATTTATTTGCCCCCACCCACCGCTCAGGGGTGGAGGCCGGGGGAGAGGACATTAGGTCCCCCCCATTTTTAGTATTTAGGGCCCCCACCCGCCGCTCAGGGGTGGGGGCCAGGGGGGAGGACCTTAGGTCCCCCCCTTCTTAGTATTTAGGGCCCCCACCCACCACTCAGGGGTGGGGGCCAGGAGGAGGACAGTAGGTCCCCCCCATATCATTGAGTAAACTTTGACAACCCCCACCCCCGAGCGGCGGGTGGGGGGTTGTCAAAGTTTACTCAATGATATGGAATAGGGGGCGGACCGAACATCGCATATGTTCGCCCGCCGTGGCGAACGCGAACAAGCGATGTTCGCCGGGAACTATTCGCTGGCGAACTGTTCGGGACATCTCTAGTATTTTATATTTGTTATTGCTAGAGTGGGTTGAGGGGTTCCACTCAGGTGGTTACAACAGATTTTGTTGTTGCACTCTATCACCTAATTCACTGTATTTGTTTTATTTTCTAAATCTTTAATATACATTTAAAGAAAAATACAGCGTCACATGAAAAAGGCTAACACAAATATTGGTGATTCTCATCATTTAATTCATTGGTGTGATTCACCTAGAAATTACCTTTTCCACTTTAAAATGGTTTAACAATTAGTTTTTAAAATCCAGCATGTTTTTCTGGATATTTATATCATTTTCACCAATGACGTAGAGGTTATGGGACCCTGAAGTAAAATCAATTTGTTAATCAATCAGGCTATAACAAAGTAATCACCACACTTAATTAATTAATTGATTGCACTGAGGCTCCATAAATAAATTCTGTCTGGGTGGATTTTTCATGTACCGCTCAACAGCATGAAAAACATAATATAAAATGGTGGATATGGCAACTCCAGTAAAAATACATTGCCAAGTGCTCGTCATTGAACTCAGTATGCAGTGGGCATTTTAGGGACAAATATTGCCAATCTCATCTAGCTGGAATTCTGCATCACTTATAAAATAAGTTATAGAGTTTAAAAAGATAAATACACACAAGGATCCAATCAGAAATGGGTGAGCAGGTGCATGCTGGGAAATATTATGTTCTGAGTTCGAGTGAAAGTCAAGCACACGTGTGTTAATGTGATTATTTTCTAACGCTGAATGATTATAATAAATGCTAAGGCGCTATGTTGATGTTTTTATGCACTATTAATTACTGTATTTATTTTTATTTTTTAGTGACAGATCCACTTCAAGGCGTTGAATTTATTAGGACTCGATCTTAATCCTAAAGACTCCAATGCAAGTTTGGATGTTTGTCAAGCCTAATTTAGAACCAAAGATTATGTCAGATGTATATTCTTGCCAACTTTAAAAAAATATATACAGGGTGCCTGCGCAAACAGTGTGTCCCATCTCGGCATGTGACTGTATTACCCAAGTAAGGGGATTTGTACACCAGGCAGAAAATGTATAATCAAACAAAAAAAAAATAGGCTAAACAGCTAATCTGAAAAAAAAAAACATATTGAAACAGTTCCATTGTGGATGTGTTGACCAATTTTTTGCATTTTGATTTTTAATGCATCAGAATTTACAGGTTAATGAGTATACCCTGAGGGCAGACTGGACCTAACAGATAATCTTAAAGAATAATTCTAGTGCAGCATGTTTGCAGTAGTTCAAACGTTAAGGAATCAAATACTAAAAATTGTCAAATTATAAAAAAAGGCAAAGTAAAACGTATACCGAGTGAGCTATTTAGAAACCATGTCTTTCATTAAATCAGGTGTTTCTGAAGAGATGCATACGCCCGCGTTCTGACATATTTTTCTAAATATGAAAATAAAGATGATGATTGCTTTTAATTAATTTATTATTATTTTTTAAGGTTACAAATGTCACAGAAAAGAAAAAAAAATTGCCTGCCATACACAACACAGGAGGATGTATTTATGACAACCATATGTAATATAAACAAGATTCTTTGATAATTATACATGAAGCAGGATGTAAACATCATCATCGTGCGCACTAGACGCAATAAATCTTAAAATGTATCTAAATAATGAAGGATCATGATTTTTTTTTTTTTACGCTTACCTTGGGTCCAGCTTGATATATGAACAATGAGAATAATGTGCCTTTAATTTATTTAAGATAAGTTCTGGCAGCTGGCTATTGTCTACACCAGCCCCTTGCCTACTATTCTCAGCAAATATATCCACTTCTATTTGTTTAAAATTAATAGTCAGGGCCAGTGGTGGAATTAATGTACAGAGTGCCCTGTTGCAAGAATTTCTTTTTACCCCTCCCTAGAGCAAGGGTGGGCAAAAAGTAGAACCTCAACTGTCCCCAACAATGCTTTGCCAGGTGGGGATCTACCATTTGCCCATCCTTGCAGGGTGGTGTTTGTGAGCAGTGTTTGTGTTTTTGAGTGTAAGCATTTTTTTGTATGGAGTGTGTGAATCTAGAAACGTATTTGTATGTACTGTTGCTAATTGAATGCAGTGGTGTGTTTGTAAAGTTGGCATTTAGATCAAGGTGTACATTTGTATAGAGTTTTGCTGTTTGAATACAGGGCTGTTTTTATATATAGTATTGGTGTTTGACTGCAGAGATGTATTTATGTGTAGTGTTAGGGTTTTGGATGCAGGGGTGTATTTCTGAATAGTGCTGGTGTTTGAATACCAAGATGCATGGCCCGGGATGCCATCAAGGCATGACAACCATGACAGCTGTCATGGGCCCGGTGGTCCTGGTGGCCTGGACTGCTCTGGGAGTTCCTGGCCCCACATTGCCTAAGTACACATATATATATATATATATATCATGATTTACTCTCTCTCTATCTATCTATGTACTTGTGGGCCCCCGGATACCTGTTTGTTGTAAAGGGGGCCCGCAGCACACTCTCACTAACCTTCCCAGCAGCTCCCCTGTCTAAATCTCGGGAGTCCCATGGCCGTGAGAGTTAGACACGGTAGCTGCTGGGAGGGTTAGTGAAAATGTGCTGCGGGCCCCCTCTGCAGAGTCCATGCCACTAGACCACCAGGGAACGTGATCTTCCCCCTCCCTGGCCAGCTAAGAAGCAGGTAGGGGGGACAAAAACTAAATGTTTAGAAATAAAATATAAAAAAAAAATCAAAATGCCCCCCCCCCATTTTACACACATTACACACACTGCATTCACTATACACACTACACAAACACACACTGCATTCACTGTGCACACACTACACAAACACACACTGCATTCACTATACACACACTACCACAAACACACACACACTACATTTACTATACACACACTGCATTCACTATACACACACTACACAAACACACACACACACACACTACATTTAATATACACACACTGAATTCACTATACATGCACTACACAAACACACACACTGCATTCATTATACACAAACACATACTCTGCATTCACTATACACACACTATACAAACACATACTACATCCACTATACACAAACACTACATGCACTACGCAAACAAACACTCCACATTCACTATACACACTGCATCTAATACACACAAACAGCCTTCACTATACACACTCTGCATTCACTATACCCACACTACATCCACTACACAAACACACACTCTGCCTTCACTATACACACTCTGCCTTCTCCACACAAACACACTCTGCATTCACTACACTAGATCCACTACACAAACATGCACTATGCATTCACTACACACACACTACATCCACTATACAAACATACACTCTGCATTCACTATATACACCAAATCTAATACACACAACCACTACATCCACTACACAAACACACACACTCTGCATTCACTTTACACACACACACTACATCCAATACACAAACACACAAACACTCTGCATTCACTATACACACTGCATGTAATACACACAAACACTACATCCACTACACAAACACACACATTCTGCATTCACTATACACACACACTACATCCACTACACAAACACACACTCTGCATCTAATATACACTTCATACATTACACAAATGTACAATCTGCATCCACTATACACAATGCATCCATTACACACACACACCGCATCCACTTTACATACGCACTCTGCATCCACTATGCACATTCTACATCCACTATATGCACACAACAATCAGAACAATCCTGTGGGCGTACTCGAGAGACCCACAATTTCTGATGGCAGCCATGTGCATGGACATATACACATACACTTCTGAACATACAAATACTGACACAGATATACATTGCAACACAAAGATACATTGCCACAGAAACATATTGGCAAAGATACACATATACACTGACACACTAGAATGCACACAGATTCTGACACAGATACACACACATACACTGACACACATACAGATACACACTTATTCTGGCACACAAATACACATACATTCTGACACAGATATACATACACATTGACATACACAGACACAGGCTGAAAGATAAAAATCCTCAAAAAGAAATGTGAATTAAATACATTAATAAACAAAACACCACATTAAATGCCTTTCCTGTAATGAATTACAATACTCACATGTGTTCTCTTAATCAGAGGTGTCAATGGGTCTACTGATGTTTACAGCGCAAATGTCATATGGCTTGTAATACAAGGTATGGGCTACAATCACTAAACCAGGAATTGGCAAGAACTACAAGAGAATTATTATTAATGATAATTATGTCTAATTGTAAATAGTCCCATAGACTTTATATCTAACCCTGTTAAAATAAAATGATGTAAGAGACTGCATCTCACCTCCCAACGAGAGGCATCGTAGATGTCTAAAAATTACATTTTTATTTTATCATCATTAAAAATATATCAATTCCAGGATAAGCTAAATAAAAATCAGTCGGAATTTGGGTTACTCCAGCAAATATTTTTTTAATGATGTTGGAAGCTGACTGTAAAATTTTGATTAAAATTGCAAAGTTGCAGAAATATTTTACACTTGGCTAAATTGAAGGGGGTTACATTCTTGGATTTTTAATACCATGTTTGTTTATGCCCTATATATAACACTAAATGCATTTGTGAGGTCTAAAAGAAATAGCAATTAATCTAGAAACTCACATTGCAGTGTTTACCTTCATCCCGTAACTGTTTCGGCATCTTGGCTCTCTCCTATAAGCTCTGCTCTTTGCACCTGCCAGTCAGCATCTGCCTCCCCCGATGCAATCTGTACCCTGCCTGGGCCAGGACTGAACCGGACTGTGTTGTAAATTGCTAAATATTTAACATGCATTTAAGAGAAAATCGAGCATAACTTGAAAAAAAAATGCTAACAGAAGTTATAGATGTTTTTTTTATAGTATTATTTAATGGTGTAACTTTCAGAGAAGTTACAGTTCCATTATAAAAAACATATTTTTTAATTTGGAATTACTGCTCTAAATGTTGAGTCT
The DNA here is from genome assembly GCA_933207985.1 of Pelobates cultripes. Classification (NCBI taxonomy): domain Eukaryota; kingdom Metazoa; phylum Chordata; class Amphibia; order Anura; family Pelobatidae; genus Pelobates; species Pelobates cultripes. Next base: position 21,900,470 of record OW240918.1, read on the forward strand.
GGCTGTTGAGTCAGTCCAGTGAATTGTCTCTTGGAATTCTGTGTGGAAATAAACATCTGCAGTTTACTGATTAATGAACATTAAGACATTGAGGTCCCGAATTAGGAGCATTTCCTGCCATTTGGTTCACAGATCAAGTGAGAAAGAGCAAATAATAGATGGGAAAAAAAGGAAATGCAGTAAAAAGAAATAGTATTAAATATATAATGTAAAGAGATTTTTTTAAATTGTGCCTTCTTTTTTTCAGCTCTATTACTCACTTTGGACATTTCACTTGATCTGTGAACAAACTCAACGTTTAGTAACTACCCCTAGTCATCAATAACCCTTTTTTCCTCATCAATCGTCTCTTTTTTTGGACAGTTATTCAGCATTGCATATTTCAGGCGCTATGTAATTCTGCTCAATTTTGGGAAAGGGACCAAATGTGCCAATCACCTGATTGCCACCAAACTCATGAAAATGTATTTTGACCCAAAACGAATCTCCTAGTCTAATCTCAAAGTCTAGATATAACAGCTCTGATGATCAAAATTGTGACAATGCCACTTTAATACACTATACTTGGTGTTAATTCTACAACACTGTGTGGATATATTTCTGTTTTTTTTTTTTTTAAACCCCTAAACGTATTAATCCTTAATAGGGAGCACTTGGGGTGGGCGGCAGCATTGCAACATGGCTGTATAATGCAAAAGCAAATACAAACATACAAAATTAAGTCCTGTGCTCAAATGCCTTCCCCTGGTGAACGATAAACATGCATGCAGCCACCTATTTGATCTAAAAGAAAACTGGATTCATCAGACCAAGCAACCTTCTTCCATTCAAACACGTGTCTAATAGAAGACCACCCAAGTGCAGCAAAATATATGAAACAAGGTAAAAAATTACTTCCCTTAAAAGGTCTAGGTTGTAACAAGAAGTTCCTCAGAGCTTCAAAAAAGACATACAAGATATAAGATACACCTAGATAAAAATAACAAGAAAGGAAACAATCATAGTGAAACATCGTTTAGTAGATGGTACCCTAAGGTGATATTGCACTCACGAAATTGTGATGAAAATCAAGCCCATCTAGATTTTCTTGGTCTTGTCAAGAAGTCTTGTGAGGAGATGGTTAATGCCCTTAAAATGAAGAAAAACCGAACATAGTATAGGATTGTATGGTAAAAAAGAATTACATTTTATTGGAAGCACTTACACAAGTTGTAGATAAAAACGCCCATCAAGTAAATGTCTCCCTTGTAAGATGGTAATCAGAAGTTGCAAATACAAAGATGGCAAATCAAATAAAATAAAATCAAAACAGCTCTACGCGTTTCGTCTAAAAGACTTAGACTTCCTCAGGAGCAATAAATAAATAAAAACAATCAAATAAATTACAAATGTACTGAGTCCATCAATGTTACTATTATCTTCTGTTCGGTCTTCTTTTTAAATCTTCTTTTGCCGGGTTCTCATCCACGCCATCCAATCTGTGCACTTAATAGCAGCTGATTGCAATAAACAGAAGTCCCATTCCATATATGGACTTCCGTTATTCACTTCGTGGAGCGCATCTGCGTTCCACCTAGCCGGAAAGGGAAGATCTCTTCTTCCATTGCTCCATGGTCCATTCCTGATGCTTATCTCCCCATTGAAGGTGCTTTTAACAGTGGACAGGGGTCATTATAGGCACCCTGACCGGTCTGCAGTTACGCAGCCCCATACTCGGCAAACTGCGAGGCACTGTGTGTTCTTACACCTTTCTATCATGGCTAGCATTACATTTTTCAGCAATTTTAGTTACAGTAGCTCTTTTGTGTGATCAGACCAGACAGAATATCATTCTCTCCCTACATGCATCAATGAGCCTTGGGCGCCCATGATCCTGACGTCACTTCACTGGTTGTTCTTCCAGGCACCACTTTTGGTAGGTATTCAGCACTGCATATTGGGGACACCCTACAAGACTTGCTGTTTTGGAGATGCTCTGACCCAATCATCTAACTATGACTATTTGACCCTTGTCAAAGTCACTCAGATCTTTTTGCTTGCCTGTTTTCCTGATTCCAAGATATGAAATTCAAGAACTGACTGTTCACTTGCTGCATTATATATCCCACTCACTGACAGGTGCCATTGTAACAATATAATTAAAGATTATACTAGCTTTAGTGTACTAATAATCTTAATTTTAATAATTACAGGAGGCGAGTATTTTGCATTAACATCCTGTACTACTCCATAGCAGCAAAGAACACATAGAAAAAAAGGAACCAATCAGAAACAGGCAGATAGTATAACATGCTCCTCCCACTGAGGCACTTCCTCTCGATAGTAGCGACATCACAAGTCACAAAGAAATTAAGAAACAGCAGGAATAATAAGAAGAGTCCAAAACTTCAGGAATGATGAATAAACCATCAAAGAATCCAATGGAACTGTGAGCCACGTTGAGACTGTGCATGTTTGACTCAGACAGATTTGCTGTGATGAATTAAGCTGAAAGAGACTGAGAAGGTTTTAGTGGTATGAAATATAACGTGAAAAATACTAGCAACCATTGGCATGAAAGGCTAGAAAATACAAACAACTATAATTAATGATGATTTATATATAGACAAGTAAAATGTAACTATAGGTTAAATAGTAATAGTACGAGTATAAATGTAACTAAAGACTTGTAAATACATACCATGGACATGCAAGTACAAACCAATGTACTAAGCTGCGTACACACCAGTGAATGTAACCATACGTAAATCATCCCCATCATCGGCTCACCGAGTGAGCACCCAACGAAGGGTCAATCCCGGCTAGAGATAAAAGCCATCGGGCCAACGTGGTAACCGAAACCGGCCCATGTGGTCTAACAAAAGACACCAACAATTGTCTGGATGAAGTAGCTCAAAGTGTAGCTGTAGCAGTCATGTAAACGTGTAGTGCCTAGACCACACAAAGTTGGGGTTCTGATGGGAAAAACAGATAGAAAATCGCAGTTGAATTCGACTTGGTACGTCGAGATACCCGAAAAGTGACCCCTTCTGGAGAAAATGAGAAAGTGTCTACATCCAAGGCCCAAACGTCAGAAATCCAATGGAAAGACACCTAACACAAAAGGAGTGTAAACTTCGCAGTCAATTGTCGTAATGACAACCTATTGTTTGGAGGCCACTCCTTTGGAAATTCAATATGGAGGGAAGAGAGGCCATAAAGAGATCGGTATTCTGTCCCACACACCAATTGTTCCAGGAATTCCAGGCTGAGAGATATTTCCTCATTCCAGGGGCCCATGAGTCCCAGAGGATATCTCTAGCTGTAGGCACCCCTGAAAGACTCCAAGCTACTAAAGAGAGGTGTTCTTCTTGTAGCATGGGGTGACGATTCTCCATGGGATCCATGAGCATCATCTGATTGTCTGGCAGTAGGAGTGGATCTTCACATGACAGTGCTAATAGATCCGGGAACCATGGTTGACCCGGCCATCGGGGTGCCACCAGGAGGATCGTCACTTCCTGCAGTCTGATGTGATCACTCTCGTAATCATTGTGAATGGTAGGAAAGCATAAGCCCCTTTGGGTGGCTAGTTCTGCAGGAATACATCCACTGCCGAACTCTCTGGGTCTGGCAACCAACTGTAGAAAATCGGTAGTTGCCGTTAGTGCGAGACGCGAAGAGATCGATCCTGAGCGGGCCCTTCAACCTGTTCAGCATTGCAAATATGTGCATATCCAATTGCCAATGGTTGCTGTCTCTCCAGTGTTGGGATAACCAGTCCACTGTCAGGTTGGTATCTCCTGGCAGGTGTTCTGCCATTAGCGTGATATTGCGCAGGAGGCAATACTCAAAAATTTCCTTTCTGAGTTCTGGCAGCGTCTGGGAGTGAGTGCCACCTAGGTGGTTTATATATCGAACTGCGGAGACATTGTCCATATGAAGCAGGATACAACAATTGGATCTTCCTTTCACTAGTCGTCGAATAGCGAAGGCACCTGCCAAACGTTCCAGGCAATTGATTGCCGGGCGAGTTCTTCCATCGTCCACACACCGCCTGTGGCCGTCTGCCCATTGGTAGCACCCCAACCCCATTGACTGGCATCCGATTCCAGGGCAATATCTGTCCGTTTGCCAAATACGGCTCAACCGTTCCATGCCTGCATACATTCAGGCCACCATCGAAATTCTAGCCGTACCTCCTCTGCCATGGGGACCAGTTGGTCGTACGTGGGGTTTTTCCTTAGAAAACAAGCTTTAAGGCATTGCATGGCCCGATAGTGCAGCGGGCCAGGGAAAATCAGCTGGATGGAGGCGGATAAAAGTCCCACTCTCCGTGTCTGCATTCTAAATGGGATTGCGTCCCAAAGCATGATTCTGCATATCTCCTTGCAAATCGCAGAGACTTTGGCAGTTTGGAGTCCGAGTGTACATGACACCGAGTCGATTTAGAATCCCAGAAATTGGACACATTGAGTTGGAATCAGGAACCCGACGGATTCTAACAAGGTCACCGTGTAATCCATGGTTGAGACTAGATGATTCCGGATCTGGTTGAAGAGTAGAATGTCGTCCAGAATAATCAAGCAACAAATGTCCTCGTAAGTGGGCCATCACGGGTTTCAGGATTTTTGTAAAGCACCAAGGTGCTGAGCTAAGTCTAAAGGGTAGGCAGGTGAACTGCCATGGAGTCCCGGCCCAAAGGAATCGTAAGAAAGGACAGCTGTCGGTGTGTATTGGCACAGACAGATATACATCTTTTAAATTCAGTCACCCACTTCTGGATTGAATGGAGGACATGAGTATCTGGGGTCTGATGGCCAGAAGCGGCTGGTGGCACAACCCTTCTGTTGACCAGCCCATCCAAAAAAAAACTTTTTGGGTGTAACGAAACACTTTGTGTAATGATTCCTGTGCTTTGTTCAGGGATGTAAACACGTTAACGTGTTTATTCAGTTCTTTCATGAACTGATCTCCAAATAATTGACCGTGAACTTGAGGGCCCAGCTCTTTGGCCCCAAGGTCCACCAATTTGCAATCAATTTGAAATAGGGCTGTCAGGCATCTCTCCAAAGAGAGGGCCACATTATTGTTGCCTACGAAATAAAAGTATAGTTGGGCCCACTCACGGATATCGTGCACCCAGTCTCACACCATGTCTGCAGTAAATGAACCAGTTTGAGCATATGCCTCGCCTGCCAATGTCTTCACACAGCCTAGTGGCCCAATTGTATCTAGGAGTTTGTCCTTGGCTCCTTTAAATCTCTTTTCAACTCCCTTCCTTGGGTCTCTGCCTCCTCTTGCCATGAAGGCCAACATCATTGGGTCAAACTCAGGGGTGTATGCGACCTTATCTGGTAGTGAAGGTCTGAGGCATTCGGACATTAGGTGTTTGCGAACTTCTTTGTTCAGTGGCTTGTGCAGCCAGAAGTGCATGGATTTTAGCAGATGAGGGGGCGGCGTGAGCGGGGGTGGTGCATATTCCGTGGGTCAAACATATGTTGACCTGTGGAGTCAAAGAATATTTCACCATCCACAAACCAGTTCCTCGGTCATGTCACTCATCTGAGGCAAAATCTGGGGGTCACCCAGTAATAAGGAAACTGCAAGCACATCTCCACTTGGCGGCACAATATTTTGGGGCTCACCTCACCCCGGGTTACTAGGCTTGACTGGCTAATTCACCCCAAGGTTTTGTAACTAACCTGAAACAGTTCAGTGTGAATTCTGTAAGTTTTCTGTGATAATTGCAGCAGACAAATAATTTGCGACCATCCTGATGAACTCCTAACAACTTACAATGTTTAAAATTGCCACCGCAGATCTCTTGATGCAAGATCCAAAATGGCCACGAAAAAATGCGAAACACGCTTTGTGAGGAAATTGACGACTGTTCGCCAGAAAAACATGTGAACGGAGGTAAAAGAAAATGAACGGGGAAACAACTGAATGAGAAAAAAAAGCTGAACGGAGAAACGAATGTCAAAAGACTGTGCAAATGCGAATGTTGAATCGAGTTCGAGCAGGAAACAGCCTGTCAAACTTGCGAAATCTACCAAATGCATGTGGTATCTTTTGTGTTTGGTAGATTAGTGCCCCCGAACCAGGTGAACGCTAACACATGAACACATGCGAAAAACTAATGCCGACGGGCAGGAGAGTCTCAACAATGCCTCACACCCCCTGAGGGAAGCGTGTAGTGGTGTGAGAGCCCTCCAGAAGTGGCGAGCATAGCCACAAGCAGAGGGGACGTGACAGACAGCAGGGACAACCCTGGGGAAGAAAAGATGAAGTGGGGAATGGCAGAGAAAAGGGGGGCTACAGGCCAGGTTACCCAGCAAGGGGTCCCAGATTAAAAGGGAGCCCCCAGACCCGACACTCTCCACAAAAACGATTTGGAATAATACAACAATCAAAAAAATTTAAATATATACATTAAATAAAACAAGACAAGCCCAAAGTGTTACACAATATTCTAACCTGACTTGTGATGGAGCAGCAAAGAAAGAGGAAGTGCCTCAGTTGGAGGAGCATGTTAAACTATCTGCCTGTTTCTGATTGGTTCCTTTTTTCTATGTGTTCTTTGCTGGTATGGAGTAGTAAAGGAAGTTTAATGCAAAATATGAAGCCTCTTGTCATGTAATAAAATCAATGTTATTCACTTCACCAGTGGCTTTAATTTTGTGGCTGATCAGTGTATGTGTACCATATTTTAAAATGTAAGCACAATTCACCTACTGTATGTTACAAAACATCCTTTACGTTGCCATGCCTACATCTCAGACTCTGAAAGATAATAGTAGTGCAGCAAAATAAGTATAACTCATTGATAGTGATGTCCCGAACGGTCCGCCGAACGGCTCGCCGCGGATGGCGAACATAAACATAAACTGGAATGTGTCTGCTGACTGTGAGGTACAAGGTCAAAGTTTATGTTTATGTTCGCCATCCGTGGCGAACCGTTCGGCGAACCGTTCGGCGAACCGTTTGGCGAACCGTTCGGGACATCACTACTCATTGAACATACATTTTTTTGATCAAAAATTATAAACTGAATGGGTCAAATATTCTGTGTAGAACATCTGTGTTTTGTGGATTATGTTTCCTATATTGAACAATATAAAACTTACACAGAGTTTCAAGATTGCTCAGTGAAGTGTAAATTCATGCAGATTTTAAGTTTGGAAAAAGTCTGAAAAATGTCCACATCAGATATAACTTCAGTCTGGCCTAAAATGTAAAATTCATATGGAATTCTTTATTTGAATTTTTGACAATCCACATTCAGTAATCATGTAGGTATGTTTTCCTGGCTAACAATCTGTACTATACATGGACTTACAGGCTACTGTTGCAACTTACACAGATACCCGACTCTGTGATAATTTCCTCCCTAGAGTATACCTAGGGTTTTCTCTTTTGTGCCACTGTGCTTTGAATCATGAAGGCTTCAGTATAGTCAGAGAGCATGTTGTACTAAGTTCTCTGAGATCATGAAGATCATATATAAAAATGGTGTTGTGAATGATGGAATTGACTTGCAATGCTATTTATAGACAGACTCATTGGAATAGATCACCTTATACTCCCTCCAATTCATAAATAACCATAACCAGATGTTTCGCTCAGCTACGTTGGTACTATTGAAACAGAGATCTGTCAGATTGTGCAGAACTTGTTCTATTGTGATATTCAGCACCTGCAATTAACATATCATGACCATTTACTTTGTAACTAACATCTTTTACAGACACTGATACGTTATTATTACTTTGCCTCCCCACTTAAGTTTCCACTTTATGACAGACAGGCAGACAGACCGACAGAGAGAAAGACAGATAGATGTATTCTTATTCTAAAGATTAACAATTGCCTTTACTTACAAAAGTCCTTAAATCTGGGTCTTTATGGTGAAGCTCCCATAAAATACTACATGGAATAAGTGATTTCAGTGCAACAACTGTGAATGATTGACATGTCACAATGTTACTCACTAAGGCCGCAATTTAATATTTTTTCAAAGCTTTTAAAAGGCTTTAACATTCTTGAATAAACTTTTTAAATGTTTTAAAATTTCGAAAAATATGTAAATATCTTGTTATTTTTAAAAAAAATATATTTTTTCAAAAATCATTTGAAAATCATATCCAAAATATGAAGTTAAGGCCTAAATTGGGAGTTTTACTAGGAATTTAGCATTTTAAATGAAAATAACTGAATTGGATTTAGTTTTCCTGGGTAGCAATTTTTAACTAAAATTGTAAAATCCCCAGTCAATTACTGACAAATCCTAGGTCACTGTATAACACTCTTAGTATAATATGGTGTTATCTGTCACAAGAACATATTTATTAAAATCTCATTCTCATGAAAATCTGTGTAATTTTTATATATTTTTATAGATTCACTAACTATTTTTTATAGCTATATACCATGTGACAGTTTAAACAATGTAATTATATATCATGTTTGCATTTTTCGAAGACCTCAAAGAGATCAGTTACCATATGCTCATTGCTTAATTGCCCAGCATAAGAATTACCATTTTTTACAGTTTCTCTGATCTTTGTCCAATCCTTTGACCCGGCGTTTCAAATTGCTTTCTTAAATTTCATCTTCAAGGCACATTGCTAGGTTATCTCTGCTAATTGGTAAAATAATCAAATAAAACTGGATCCTTTGCCACACTACCCATAATAAGGCAGACAGATCTTTAGAACTTTCATAATTTTGTTCCTTTAATGGGACATTGTTATAACTTCTATTACTTGGCTGAATTTCCTTTAAATGTTAAATGTTACTGTAATATCAATAATATGTAATATTAAAAAAGTGACACATTTGATTTAGGTCATACAATGTAGGTCATACAATTTCTTTTAATAAGATGAGTTTAGGAAATTCCCTTTTTTTTGTTTTGCTGAGTGGAATAAATTCATAATTCTGGGTTCTACAATGGAAACTTTCAATGAACTGAACCAGAAATAGGACAACTATATGTATCTCCTGGCTATCTGCAGCATGTGCTCTTCATATAGCTGAGTTACATGTACCATCTTTAGGTTAGTAGTTGTTTCTACTTGATCCTATCCATGCTAAGGACTCTACAGTTTCTATCATATCTTCTCAGATCACCTAATGTTCTTATAATGACACAAAGGAGAACTTTGATAGTTCTTAGAATACTTTGATTCAGTGTGTCAGTTTTTTAAAGGAGTGGAGGCTCTATCTGACCTAGAAGGTTATGGAAGAACCAAGCTGCCAAAATGGCCTGAGAGCTCAGAACTGAATTAGTCAGTGTACTAATTCATGGAAGTAGTCATGGAATTTTCTTCAAGAATAAACTAAGCATCACACCTAGCATACATCAGACCCATGGAGATGGATAGATATAAAGATGGGGTGCTTGGAGATCAAGAAACATAGCAATGGAAGCTGCAAGCAGTGAGAATAGTTGTTCTTGGTAAATGCATTTTACATTTTAAATCAGAATGACTCATACTGCACATCAACTAAAACCTGTCCTATTAATAATCCTTCCATTGTAATTTTTTTTTTTTGCCTAGGGTTTTTTTTTACCCATCCTAGAAAAATAAATTTGCAAAATAAAATGTAAAGTTATAAATAGGACCTTCACTGCCAAAGTTGAGAAAAAACCAAACTGAGCCATAGCGAATGTACAACTAATATCACTATCTACTATAGAAACAGTGACGTCTGGTACTGGTCATCTGTAGATAAACCCATATATGAGTGAGTGTGGACGACCTTTGTAAAATTCTTTGCTATGTATTGGCTGAGGAACACTTCGTAAGTAACACTAACACCCCAATATTCTAATGATATGCTGTCATATAAAGACATCTTTCCTATAAAGCATTATGCACTCAGAAACAGGTCAAAATATGGAACCTGTGAGTTCTCTGCTGTCCAGCTTCATGATCTTGAGAAGTGATTGTCTTTTTGTATTTTGATTTATTTTAGGTTTATTTGCTTTGTTTTTAAAGTATCATCTATGTAATGTATTAGAAAAAGTGATTTTCTCAGTACTAAGTAAATCATCTTGCCATTGTAATTCTCTCAAGGGAGACAAGTAAATAGCAATGTTTGAGAATGTATTTAAAGTAAGGTAAATTATGGACTGGACAGGAGTGTGTGTGTGTGTGTGTGTGTGTGTGTGTCTTTGTAATGTGGATAACATTAGTAATAAAGATAACTAAATTGTCTTTGGGTTTGTTTTATATATATATATATATATATACTTTTATATACTTATTTTAATTATATATATATATATATGTTCAAGCAATTTAATAATGGTTTAATTTAATTTTTATAGGGGAGTGGATGGTTAACAGAATCTTGGGAATCTTAGAATCTTGACAATATAACAGACCCAAAGATGATTTATTTATCTTTATTACCAATGCTATCCGCGTTACTAAAACATCCTGTTTCAAGGTTGTTCAATTCTGTGAATCATAGATGTAACCACAAGTGCTGCCGTCTAATTGAATTTAAGAAATCTGTACTGTAATTGTGCTTCACTCTGCAGTCTGCTTTCATTCTATGTTGATACAGTTGGTTGTAGGTAATAGGATTATTTATGGATTACTGCTTCCAGACTTTATAGAAGTGCCAAGATTAGGGAGGCAGCATGTGCTTGGGTTAATGGAGCCTAATTTGGTGCCAGTATCATTCTGTGGCACTGACTGGTATGTGTGAAAGGATTATATCTTGTTATAACATACTTATTTTTCAGTGCCAAATAAAAAAAGCTAATCTAATTGATTAGCACCATAAGAGACCATGGCAGCATTTAGCGGACATCTTGTATTTGAATGTAAAATTGGCATCAAAAGATCTAAAGCCCCATTATAGACCTAAAAATTCTTTGTTAATATTTGCTGGACCATTCACTGAATAGAAACGTGTGAATTTACTATTGTCTCTTTTCCTGATATTCCAAGTCAGGGTTATAAGTGTATTTTAATTTTTAATTTCACTCAAAGCAGCAACATCTTAAATGTTAACAGAAGTAATGGAGAACCTTACTTTATCATATTTTACATCTTTATAAATAACATGTTCAAAGCTCTTTAGAACTCACTGTAGTGCTTAAAACAGATTGACAACTTAATTTAATGCTTTGAGTCCATTCCAAAAGAGATTACAGTGGTTTTGGATAGTTGTTCCCATGCTATGGGTGTCTACAGTCACTTGACCCTTGAAGAAAAATGGACCTGGATAAATTCAGAAATTCTGTTACTCAAAATACGACTTTTACAGTCATAACACATTTTACATGTGGATAATTGTACCAGATTAAAAGCATTAAAAAATCGTGTGGTCTTGTGAGCATTGCACATTTATTCACGAAACTCCAAATTTTACGAAGTTCTAAAATTCTTCTGCATAGCCATGGCCACATCTTTGCTAAATCCAACAATTTGTCACTTAATTTTTTAAAATGTTATTATTATTTTTTTTTTATGTGACTTTTTTTTTAACATTCTTTATTTGTCAGTTTTTATGGATTGTTTCTCACAAATAGCACATATAGTATTCAACAGTGGTGGGTGCACACCATAAAAAGTTGGTTAATACAGAAAAAAGAAAAGGGGTGGAGGAGAGGCAAGTCACAAAAAAGAGACATTATCACCAGCATCACATTTCTGGGTGAGAGCCTTTTGTGCCGATCTGGTTTTGGTCGGTCGGCTGGCGACGATAGCACGTGGAGCTGGTTACCTATCAACCTTTGCCCGTGTTGTTTGTTAGGTGAGGGTAGTAGCTAATGTGGCTTTGGGGAAGTGGTCTCTTGGTGTTCGCCAGCATTCTCGGCGTTAGGTGGCTTGGGTAGAGTTCCATTCACCTGATACGTACGGTGTCTGTTTTGGGGAGTGGGGTATATGCGTGCGCGGTGGGCGCAGATGTATGTTGTGCCTGATCTCTCGGCCGGGTAAGGGTGCAGGCAGTGGTTGTCTCAGGTCCCTCCCATCAGGGAGGTGTTTCTTTGCCCTGCGAGCATGTCTAGAGTGTTGGGTCTCTGCCCACATTGGGATTGGTGTAGGTGTGTCTATGCTATATCTGTGGTGGTGGGGTGGTGGATGGGGGACAGATGAAGAGGAGCGGGGTGGGAGGGTTGGGCATGTAGTTTCGGGTTCGTGGAGGCCGTGCAGCCACGTCCTTTTGTGTTCCCAATGTTAGATTTAGGTCGACTGTGCGATGAACCAGGGGTCCCAAATCTTGTCGCAGTGGGCTGTCGTGAATGAGGGCCGACATGCTATCCATTTGCCTGGCTTCATCCATTTTTTTTTTTACGTCTGCTATAGTCGGGACTGTGGCTACTCCCCAGTGCGTGGCTATGGACCTCCTGGTTGCTAAGGCTAGTTTGGCTAGTAGTTTGTTATGCGCTCTGGGTGTGCCCTTTAATGGTTTTGACAGCAGCCATCCCTTGGGATGGTGTCATGTAGGATATTTGATGCCAGGGCCACTGTATCTGTCCAGATTTGCGTTATGTGTTGGCATTCCCACCAAAGGTGGTAATATGTCCCCTTTTGAATGCATCCCTCCCAGCATCTGTCTGATGTGGAGAGTCCCATTTGTTTAAGTTTTAGGGGTGTATGGTACCACCGCATCAGTGTTTTGTAGGCCTGATCTTTGTGGTTGACACAAATGGTCACTGTTTCTGTGGCTTCCAAAATGGCTGCCGAGTCCATGGGGTCATTGGGGGGCCTACGTCTCTCTCCTAGGCCGAGACATATGTCAGTGGTAAGGTCAGGGCCGTTGTGAAAATTTGGCTTTTTTGTATGGAATTGTGGATGCAAGTTCGTTCAAAAGTGGTGAGGGGGGTTTGTCCTGCTCGTTTGTAGTCAGTGGTGTCTAGAACTTTTCTTATTTGGAGGTATCAGAAGTGGTCGTAGGTGGTGAGTGGTGTGGTTTGGGGCAGTTCCGCAAACTGAATTATTTGTTGGTTTTGAAAGAATCGGTAGACTCTGTGTAGATTGTTGTCCTCATAATGAGCAAAGTCTCATGGGCTCATGCCTGGTGTGACTTGTTCGTTCCTCAGGATTGGGGTGAGGGGCGATGGGTCAGTCATGAGTGCGTGATTCAGAGAAAGTTTGTTCCAGATGGCTATGGAGGTGGTTAGTGCCGGGGTGGTGTTTGGGATCTGTGGTCGTGGTGACATTTTTATTTTTTTATAAATAATTTGGAGCAAACTTTGGACTGTCATTTATATGTGAATATGAAATTTATACACGATGTTCCACTTGCCTGAAAGCCACAGTAGACATTGAACATTGACAATAATTGTTTTAAACCTGGAAAGTCTAGTTCATTAACAACTAGCTCTTTCTTTCTGTAATTTCTAGTCCTACATTTTCTGCATGTTGTACCTAGTCAGTGCTATAGTAACCAGCATAGGAATTGCTATTTGCTGTTAAAGGCTTGCCTATTAACTTCTCGTAGATAATCAAGGCATGTGCAAGAGGTGTGTAGGGTGAAAAGCTTACCCTGTCTCCTGTGTAGATCTGTTAGATTTAGGTTTGTTGGCACCGTAGCATACGTTAAGGTTAAATTGTTAAGGTTGTAAAGAAAAATCATGACTAAACACAAAGTAATCAATGTGGGAGGTAGTAATATAACCCATAAGTTGTTAAACATTGAGGAGGCATTGAGTTGCCACCTGGCCGGCAATTTACTGGCACAGCCGGTATTTGAGCCTGTCTTGCTGGTGCCGGCCTTTTTCACTGATTAGATTCTGGGAGAGTTGTGAGTGAGGTGGAGCCAGAAAATTCACCTCTTTTATACATTGGAAGCACACACATTGCTCTATACACACACAGTGACACCCCACACACACTCAAGCACTGTATACATACAATGACAAACACATCTATACACACACACTCACTCACAGTATACACACACACTAACAAACACACTCTCAGACACAATATGCAAACAGTGCTAGGCAAAGTATACATACAAAGACACACTACTATATACACTGACACACTATTACACATACATATTCCTGTATGCACTGTCAGATACAGTATATACATTGTCAGTATTTTTTTAGTGATTAAGTTAATATTTCTCTTCTAGTTCTTATTCTCTTATGTCACTACTTGTGATGCTACGTAACATCCTGTGATGTCATGTATATATAATTAATTATGCAAATTAGTATGGCGGGTATTTTAATCCAAATAGTAGTGGCAACGATAGTGATAAATTGAGAAATTGCCCTTCTTTTCTGTAATTTGGATGCCTGTTACTGGGTTAGGCTTAGAGCTAGGGTCAGTGCTAGGGTCTCGATCAAATACACAGACACATAAAAGCATGCATAAACAAGGATAAATGTACACTTCGTTTTACGTTAAAGTAGCACCAGGACATAAGGCATGACCTGCCTAACATTAGTAGAAGTTACACTCCCAGGTCATATTTGCTACCTCGCTCCCTCTTAGCCTGCTGAATACTTGCTAGCGAAAGAGAGAGAGACAAAGAGAGAGAGAGACAATGGGAGAGATTAATCAAGGCAAAAACAGGTGCTATTGGCATACTTTATATGGCAAAGAGCTAAAATAAGAGCAATGATAATGGAAACCAATAGACTATCTGACAACATAAACAACTTTGTAACCAGAATAGCCCCTTTTTAGCCTTAATTAATTTCCCCAAAGTGAGTTGCATAGTGTTTTGCCAAACAATGAAATACAGTTTGTATTGCATTGTGTGACATCATTCCCCACAGCCACGGGATTTGAAATCATGATTTTCCTTAAATTATATATAAATATTTCTATATATCAACTTTTTCCATACAGTAAATCACTAAAGGTTTTTCTGTAATAATAATACGTAATCATAAATTAGAAAATGTCAGTTTAGGAATATAAGAGAATATACAACTCATACACTGAGTAATACGATTAATGCTGGGCTACAAAACATTAATTTAAATCCAGAACAAAATATATTTGAGACAATTACTGTAATGACAGAGTAAGAATTTGATGTTTTGTGATCTAAACATCGCAAACTGTGTGTGTTTACATACAAACTCCCTCTCTCCGCCAAACAATCTATTCACCCTGAAAAAAAGAAAATATGACAATGTGAATGTATCAAGAGATCTTCCAAATGGCCCCTTACTCTGACACTGTGACTAAATCCAGGGGACCTGCACAGAAAATGTTTATACACTGACTTTGTTTTACCTAGAAGGCTAAACATTGAGTGTTACGGTCATAAACGGAGAAATGAACTGCATGTGTGTGCTTTCATTCTACCATTTGTCCACATCTGCAGTAGAAAGGCAGACTAAGCCACAAAGTCGAATTTCTTTATTAGGGAAGTTAATCCTGATACATAGGCCCACTGCCAAAATACACCGTCTGTGAAAAACATTTTACAACCAGATAGAAAATACTTAACAACTATTTTAGTTCTTGGATTAAGTTTATGCATTGCTCTTTGCTAGTGACTGCCTGCCATTGGAGGGAGACAATCGTTATCCTTTCATGAGGCTCATTTTCTAAAAAAAAGGAACACACAGTAAGACATTAATGTAAAAATAAAACTGCAAAAACAATTAGATGCTAAATATGTTTTAAAGCAGTAATTTTCTACTAAAATTTCAAGTTGTTAGTAAATTGGTGACTGTGCAAACATTCACCCAGTAGTGCGACTTTAGCATATTGATGGATCTCACATTAATAGTTACAAAGTAACGGATTCTTTCTACAGTTTTTTACACGTGATACTTTCTGTGAGAATTTTACTCACCATTTATCAGAGTGATGTAATTGTATTCGCTATATTTGTTTTTGGATTGCCAAAGTGCAAATGAGAAAAAAAATACAGAGGCTCTGTCACCTTCCGGAGTCATATATTTTGCAAGGACCCCCAAAGGTGGCATATCCACATTGAGTGTGGTGGTCTGGGGTTGCCGTGGAAGGTAGATAGACTTTCCTGTTGCCCCTCATCTACTTTGTTACGTTCCTGGATCTTCATCGACCAGGAACCGCTTCAGTGCCTTATTCTAACACATGCCTCTGAGTGAGTGCAACACTACTTTGACTTTTGATATTCTTTGAATTAGAATTTAAGGGAAATAAAATTTAAATAACGATTCTATATCTATGAAATACTCACTATGCACACTGCTGAAAACTTTCTTCACGAACCGTTTCGTCTTATTATCTTATCTTATCATCTTGTCAGTTAGTAAAAAACCCTAAATAAAATAGAGATCAAACGCACTCTAACAATAACAGCATTTGATAGTGGAATCACTTTATGTATTGGCATTCAGTGTAGGTAATGTTAGTCTATTTTGTGCAAGACTCCTTCAAAGATATTATCTGTCACTTTTTCAGTATTCTTTCCAAGAATATGATTTTGTCTATGCTATATTACAAAAAAATTGGATATAAAAATTCAGAGATATAACAAAAGGTTAAGAATTTTACATTGCATTATTTTAATACAATAAGTATTATAAGAGTTAAAGGGATACTTTGACTCACACAGCCTGCGTGAAAAAAGGGGTTTCATTTTCATTGAGAAGTTAACTTGCTTTAGACGTTTTTATCTCCTACTCTGTAAATTTAACTTCATTCACACACAGGAGGCTCCTTCAGGGTCTAGGGTCTATTAACCAAGCATGAGATGAGAAATTCTAGATTAAACAGATTGTGTAATACAGGAACCTAAAATATCTAGGTTATTTTTCAGGACGTGTTTAGGAAGAATATGCAAGTGACATGAAGGAGGTACGACTAGGGCTGTACAAACAAAGTGATTTAACTCCTAAATGGCAGGGAATTGAGCAGTGAGACTGCAGAGGCATATACACCAAAACTGCTTTGTTATCCTAAGTTGTTTTGGTGCCTATAGTGTCCATTTAATTTAAAAATGTCATGAAATCAGGAAAAGTTTGCTAATATAGGCGTGTTGCAGAGAGTGAGAATTCAGTACAATTCCGTGTTTATGGATAAGATCATGATAAATGTAGGGTTGCATGTTATCAGTGAGAACTACTTGTTGGTCAATGCGATACAATGCCGCAATATGTGGTTTTCACTAAGCAGAAGGGTAATGTTTTTCATGGATTTTACATTAATATTAAAATCCTTTGTGTTGTCAAAATAATGAGCTCCTGCTGTTTTATGACCACCCTAATAATTGCATGATGTTATAATATGCACACAGAATAAAGATGAACTGCTTCATGAAGCACGGATATCAATGTTTACCTACTTAAATATGAAAAAAAATCACACAAAAAGCAATTACATATTTCGATGTAGTATGAGTCACACATATTGATCGGTGACCATAGAAACAGTGATCAGTCTTCTCTGTCATTGCTACCCGAATGTTAAAATCTATAGCATAAGCAGGAAACATTAAACATCTTGGGTTGGGCTTGTCAGGGAGTCATAAATCTATTGTAAACTGAAGGTTTGCCGTGAGTTATGTTATGATATTTCACATTATTTTCATGGGGTTTATTTTTTATTTATTATCGCTACATGATATATTTAGAAAAAAAATATAGAAATACCAAATCTTTAAAAATAAAATACTGACATTAAGTAGGTGATCTATAATACGTTGTAAAATAAAAGATATCCAATGTAGTCTACCTAAAGTTCAGATATGTGCAAAAGGATGATATGTTTGCTTTAAAAAAAGTTTGATTTTGATAATTCCTTTTCCTTCGAAAAAAATCCAGTAAGAGAAGTCATTGACTTCCATAATGAACCAAAAATCCAGAGCATAGGATGGGGCAATTTTAAGGGTTAACCCTGTTTTTTTTAATGTATTTATTTGTTTGTTTAATACATATTTCTTGTATATTGCTCTCATCCATGGCAATGCTTATAGTGAGTACTAAGACAATAATTAGCACATTAATTATAGAATCATTGACTAGCACATCAAACATTGGAAGCAGGTATCTTAACATTCAGTGGCCATTAATCATGCTGGAATGTACCAGTCTGAATTGCTAATGGAGGGCCAATGGAGCCCTACCTTTTACAGTACTGTATACACCAATAAATTATCCCACATAATAGAAAACAGAGGCACAGGTCCAAGGTCCAGGCTTTCTCAATTCCCAGAAGCTACTACACCAGTTGGAGAGAATATCTGTAACTGGTACTTAAATTGGCTTATCTTCTGAATAAATACGCTTTGTACTTTTCTAAAGAATCCAGACAATTACTATGACATTACTATGACCTTATATCTAATGAAAATATCTAATATTTCTTTTGTGAGAAACCAGGTCATTTGCATTAACAATAAACATTTACATAAGCATGTATTAAAAACAAATCCTTTGTTTTTTTCAACACACATTAAATGTATTGCTGTACAATAAATCAGAATGTATGGACATACTTTCCATATCTCCCAATGTGTTCCCCAAATTCATTCCACCAATATCCTATTTCAACAGGCTATTGTCATATTCTCCACTCGCAACTCAAGCATTACCACTGTTTTCACCATTTCTAAATTCATATCTAGTTTACTCAATCCTTCTCCAATCCATTTGTGCCACTTATCTCCATTTAGTTTGCTCCCAAAATCCCATCCCAACCCAATGACTTTTCCCTTGCATTTAATTCCCATACCATCCCTCCCTATGCCATCCCTCCACATTTTGTTTTTTGGGGTTTTGTAAATGTGCATTTTCAAGAATGTAAAATTTTTAGAGTTGTTTATTAAAGGAAGAATATTTGGGAATTGACAAAGAAATTGCAAATGTAGGTCAATAGAGCCTAATTGAGAAATACTTTCCATTTGTTTCCAATATTTTCCAATTTAGCTATACTGGTCTAAAATTTCCATCAATTCTAAATTCTCCAAATGGGGACAAGCCGGAAATTCTGAATCCCTGCAAAATTGTTCTTTATTTTGTGTTTTACGTTTATCATTTAACATACATGTTAGAAAAATAAGTACTGAACAATAGTATCATAGCATGTTGTAGCAGTTAAACTACTCGAATGTCAATGCAGACATAGTCACAGTCAAGCCATAAGAAGCTAGATTGCTTGTTTAAATTGAGTCATCAACTTCCATGGATAGGTAAGTATACGGTGAAACATTGAATTACAGCTAGAATTTCCTGTTGCCCTGTCGGCATTCTGTCGACATGTAGATCATCTGGTGTTATTATTATTATTATTATTATTATGATATTTATAGAGCGCCGTCAAATTCCGTAGCGCTTTACAATGGGTGGACGAACAGACATGTAGTTGTAACCAGACAAGTTAGACACACAGGAACAGTGGAGTTGAGGGCCCTGCACAATGAGCTTACATGCTAGAGGGTGTGGGGTAAAATGACACAAAAAGGTAAGGATAGTATTAGATTAGTGATAGTTGCAGAAGAGGAATCAGTCAGGACAGAGCTATTAACAGTTTAATTGATTGGCTTTTATGAAGAAGTGGGTTTTTAACAATTTTTTGAAGGAATGGAGACTGGGTGAGCATCTAACGGAGGAGGGAAGCGAGTTCCACAGGAACGGTGCAGCCCTCGACAAATCTTGAAGGCAAGCATAAGAGGTGGGAGTACGGACAGAAGATAGACGTAAGTCTTCAGCAGATCGTAAGAGCCTAGACGGGACATACTTGTGTATAAGGGAGAATAGATAGGTGGGAGCAGCATTATATAGAGATTTGAAAGCAAGAACCAGAATTTTAAATTGAGCTCTATATTTTATAGGAAGCCAATGTAGGGACTGACAGAAGGGTGAGGCATGGGAGGTGCAGGCGGACAGGAAGATGAGCCTCGCCGCCGCATTCATTATGGACTGTAACGGCGCAAGTTGGGAGCACGTAAGACCACTGAGAAGCGGATTACAGTAGTCAAGGCGAGAAAGGACAGTGGAATGGACCAACACCTTAGTCGCATCTGGCGTTAAGTAGGGGCGGATGCACAGAATGTTTTTGAGATGGAAATGACAGGATTTGCCGATAGATTGAACATGAGGCTTCAAGGAGAGGTCGGAGTCAAAGAGAACACCTAGGCAGCGAGCCTGCGTGGTGGAGCTGATGGTAGCACTGTTGACTTGGAGGGAGACAGACACATGAGTAACAACACTTGAGGGAGGAAAGACCAGAATTTCAGTTTTGGTCAAATTTAGTTTAAGGAAGTGGGCAGCCATCCAGTTAGAAACAGCAGAGAGGCAGTCAGAGACACTAGTCTAGAGGGACGGGGAGAGAACAGGAGAGGAACGATTTTTTGAAGGAGTGGAGACTGGGTGAGCATCTAACAGAGGAGGGAAGCGAGTTCCACAGGAACGGTGCAGCCCTCGAGAAATCTTGAAGGCGAGCATCAGAGGTGGGAGTACGGACAGAAGATAGACATAAGTCTTCAGCAGATCGTAAGGGCCTAGACGGAACATACTTGTGTATAAGGGAGGATAGATAGGTGGGAGCAGCATTATGTAGAGATTTGAAAGCAAGAACCAGAATTTTGAATTGAGCTCTATATTTTATAGGAAGCCAGTGTAGGGACTGACAGAAGGGTGAGGCATGGGAGGTGCGGGTGGACAGGAAGATGAGCCTCGCCGCCGCATTCATTATGTCATAAAGGTTTCAAGGATAGCTATGTGCGGGCACACCGCTAGAGGATTCTATTCCCAGTGGGGATAGGGTATCTATTTGGCCGTTTTGCTATCTGGTCAGGATCCTGCCCTTGATATGTATTCAATCCAGGAATACAAAATCAGGGCACATTTACCAGAGCCCCTCTTGAGGTCTGCACTCAGGCTCTCCATCCTGTGTATCTTGTCAACTCTGGCAACCCATTGCTGGAAGGTGGGCATACCCATCTGTTTAAAATTTATTTTGGGATTAAGGATTTTGCGGCCGTTAGCAAGTAGACTGCAAGGGACTTCTTGTAATTTGCGATGGTTGTGTTCTTGTGGTGCAGAGCATGGGAAGAGGCTGGAGGGGGAGGTCAGGTCCTGTTATTTCCTGGATCTAAACATTAACCATAGCCCAGTAGGGGGTGATCTTAGGGTACGTCCACCACATGTGCAGTCCGGTGCCCACAGCCTTGCGCACTGCCAGCAGTCCTCTGGGATCGCCTCATCCATGCGGTGCAGTACATCAGGGGTCTTATACCCCTGTTAGCAGCTTAGAACTCAATTCCTGATATTTGGCACTAACTGAGCATTTGTGAATTAGTGTAAAGATGTTATTCTATTCATGCTCCGTGAGTGTCATCCCTGTCTCCCTCACCCATCACGAGACTAACCCGACTGGCCTCCTCTCAACAGCAAGGCATAGAGGACTGGGGTGCCTTTGATCATGTGTCTTCTGTCAGCACAAAGACTCTCGAATTGCATAAGTATTCTATGA
Source organism: Pelobates cultripes (assembly GCA_933207985.1). Taxonomy (NCBI): domain Eukaryota; kingdom Metazoa; phylum Chordata; class Amphibia; order Anura; family Pelobatidae; genus Pelobates; species Pelobates cultripes. Next base: position 21,921,853 of record OW240918.1, read on the forward strand.
AATTGTACCCAGTCTTTGGTGGCAGGGTGGCATAGGTTAGTACTTGGTGGTATCAAAACCTAATCAGGCTGTTTAGCTACCTGTCCTGGATCAAGTCTGAGAGTGTCTTGAGCTGAGTCAAGGAGCACCATTGACGGATATATGCCCAATCTGAGCGAAAATGTTGTACCTGTACTGAACAATGTTTTTTACATCTCACAAAAACAGTAATTAACTTTTTATCTCTCATTTGTCTGTTCTGAACAAATAAAAATCTGCTTGAAACCCATTGAAAGAGGCATTTTAAATTATTTTTTTAATATATATTTTGTCTAACACTGCGATCACATTCAATCAACACATCTAGCATTTGAGATTACCTTTCAATAAATGTTTAATTTGTGACAATCACAGGGCACAGATCAAATATAATCACACAATATCTCTTTTGTTGATTGCATTTTAATTTAATTTTTTTTTTGCTAACATAATCTAACCAACATTTAGCATACTTTTAAATATCACAAACAAATGGCAGGGCTTCTGGAAATTTTAAAGGCGACATTTAAAAGTCAGAAATGCTAGAAAACAAAAAGGAATAGCAACACTAATTACATTGTTACAAAACAGAATGGAAATTGAAAAGGTACATCTTTTAATAAGTAGAATCAGCAAAAACATAATAAAGTTCTATATTATTTGTGGAAAATATACGTGCTGATGAATCTAAAATTTTTCTTCATTATTTAGTTATTTTAATTCCTTTTGTTTGTGATCAATTCTGCATATATGTAATTGTTCTTCATTTATTTTTCCAGTTTATTGTGGCTTTTTGATTCCCACATTGTATTTGACCATTGAGAAGAGACCACTGCTATTCCAACTGGACATCCATTATTTAGGTCACTGTCCCCTTGTTTCTTTAAATTGATGATAACCACAATTGTAGATTATGCTAACATATTGTTCCTATTATCTCACCGGTAATTTTAGTAATGACAGGATGCTTCATATTTTGCATTAACTTTCTTTACCTAAAACTGCAGCAGCACTGATCAATCATGAAGTTTTATCCAATCGGAACAATGAAAAATAACATATATAAAGCCTTGATAGCCTTGACTCCTCCTCTTTCTTTGCTGCGAGAGAGCATAATCTAACAGAACCAGTAACAGGTACGTAGAAACCAGAAAAATGGAACCAATTCAATCAGCTCTACAGAAAGAACAAAGCTGTAGTATAAGGAACTTCCCAACTCGGGCAAGATGACAACATTTTCACACTAAAAAGAACAGAAATAAGTGAAAGGCAAGAGTAATGGCATTGTGTCATCATAAACCAAAGCAAATAATACCTTAATATCGTAGAATTATACGACTATGACTACAGTATATTGCAAATTAACTGTACAACACACGAAGTATAATTCATGCATTAGTTAAAAAAAATTTAATACTAAAAGAGATAAGCCATAGCAAACAACAGGGCTTAGAAGGGTGGGAAATAGGGAGGAAAAAAAATATATATAACATTACTAAAATAAGATTATAGGTACACTACATTTTCATAATCTACAATTTTATCACATGACAGGAGGTTTCATATTTTGCATTTATAATGCTAAGAAAGTTAAGAAAAGGAAGCGTGAGAAGAAGTTCGAAAGTAAAAGACCCGAAAGGTATCTTCGTGACACTAATCAACGAAACGCATAATGTCAGAAAGAGAGGCGCACAACGAAAAAGCTTGTGATGTAGCCACGCCTCGTATAGAGTGTGCCCCGAAGCAAGAGTAAATCCCAGCCAACAATAGAAGCCTGAGAACCCATCTTGTAAGGGTCGTAGAAAAGACCGCCTTGTGTGGTTGTACATACACGATAAGTAGTTGAACAGTCGGTGCACGACACAGTGGTTTGGTAACGTCTTAACTACACAAAGTCATGGAGCCAAGGGAATAAATGGATTAAAAAACGTAGAATAATTCATCTAAGAAAGGCACGAAACCAAAAAGAAAACCCCATCTGGCGTAAATGTAAGACCATCCACATCGAAAACCTGAACATCCGAGACAGCATAAAAGTGTCAGTTTTACCAAAAGATGACGCAAGGAGAGAGGCGAATTGTCCAACTAATCCAGAAGGAAACAGAGGACCACATCGATATCCCAAAGATGTGAATATTTCGGACCAGGGAGCCGCAATATTCGAACACCCACAAGAAATCAACAAACAAAAGTGTTATGCTCCACTGGTAATCCTTGAATCGGAACATGTGCCGCCGAAATGGCCAAATGCATAACGTTAATGGACCAGTACGAACAACCCAAATAAAACAGATAGGAAATTCAATATGATGGGGATAGGTGCAGTAAAGGGATCAGAGTCCCTCTCCAGACACCAGCCAGTCCACTTGTTCCAGGCAGCGAGGTAACTTCTTCTAGTGCCCATGAGTCTCATAACAGGTTTTTAGTGGTTTGCGATAAGTTGTCGACGTTCCAGTATCCCCTGATATTCTCCAGGCCTCAAGTTCCAGTTGGCCTTTGATTACAAGGGGATGAGGTTTCCCTTGGGGGTTGGATAATAGAAGGGCAAACATTGGTAGAAGGAGAGTATCGTAAATGGACAATTCCAGCAGATCTGGGTAACATGCTTGACTTGGTGATCAGAAGCAGTTATATTTCTTGAACACAAACTTGGTGTAGATCCCTCACCAGCATGGAAAAAGGTTGGAATATGAACACCCCCAGAGGGGGCCATAACTGGAGAAACATGTCCACCGCTTTGAATTCTGGGTCTGGAAGCCAGCTGAATAATCTTGGGAGTTGACAGTTGATCCATGGAGGGGACAGGTGACCCCTATATTTGACTAATGTCTGGAAGACTGCGTTGTTTAGCTGCCAATCATGCCGTCTTGCCAGTGAGTATAAATCCGCTGTGAGGTTGAAGATTCCTGGGAGATATTCTGCTTGTAATGTTAAATTTCGGAAAAGACTAAAGGTGTAAATGTCCTTGCTTGCTCCCAACAGTGCATGTGAAAGGGCTCTGCCCAGTCAGTTGATATATTGAACAGCCTAAATGTTATCCACGCGGAGCAATATGCAACAATAGGACATGTGACGAGCTAGACTTCAGATAGCGAAAGATCCTGCAATCAGTTCAGGTGATGTGCAATCTGGTTTTCTCTAAACCATCGACCACCTGTGGACGAGTCCTCGCAGGGGCTGGCGTCTGACTTTACCATGAAATCTAGTGATGGACCAAATATGGCCTTCTTATTCCAGGCCATTAGTGGAGTTACATCCGGAATTCAGGATTGAGAGACACCATCTGTTGCATGGCTCTGTAGTGCAGGGGACTGGGGTGAATCTCTTGGATCGAGATAGAGGGCCCACCACTCAAGCGAGGAGCCAGTGCAGAATGTGGTCCATCCGGAGTATCTTCCAAAACTCCTTACAAATGACTGCGATCTCCGTGGGAGGCAGGCGGAGTACGCATGATATGGAGTCTATCTCGAATCCTTGAAGTTGAACGACCTGTGAGGAATTGAGGGTTGACCTTTGTTCACTTGGAGAAAGCTTCTGTGGCGAAACGCGTTTTAGATGTATTTTTTTTTATTAAGTTGTCTTTAAATAAAACTAGTTTTCACTGAAATTGGACCTTCCTGATTTTACAATTGAAGATTTTATCTGGAGGATTCACCCTTTTATTTCATTGGGGGAGAAGATACCACCTATGTTGCATTTAATTGAGCAAAACCTGGCTTGCTCTCCCTATTGTGAGCGTTTTTTCTTTATTCTTATATTTACCAGTCTAAAGAAATATAACACTATATCCGAGCTCTTTTTTTATATGTACCACACAACACCTATGGACCTGTGAGCACCCTTTATGATTGATCTGTGCTGCTGGTGTTCTGAGTAAAGAAAGTTAATGCAAAATATGAAGCCTCCTGTCATGTAGTAAAACTAGACTTAACTTTATCCCAGAGCAAGACAGAAGCCTCATTACAGACAGAATCCTCTGGTGAAGTGATCAATTCTAATGACTTTGGTCCAATCAGATGTTTTTCTTAGAGTACAATTGTATGCACACAGCATCCATTGTCGTCACATTTTGTATGCTGAAGAGTGGGTATTGAAAAAGGTAAACTGTACCTTTTCTGAGAAGGCTGTACAGGAAGTATCTAGCCCCCAAAATCACTTCATTAAAATGAAATGTTGTGGAACTCGGACTGTCCTTTTAAGTAACTCATAAAAGGACACTATAATCATGAGATATTCTCAGTTCTCTAGCTGTTTTTTTATTATATACATCATATCTTTCATATATATTACATAAGTTATAAGATGAGAATATTATGTCATATTAAAATGTATCTGTTGTTTCTTAGTTCTGTGGGATACGTTAAATTTGTGAAAATGATTCAGAATATAAATGTATTGAAATTAAATTGTCATCACCTGGTGCTGTAGGAAATATTAAAGGACCGCAAATTAAACAAAATATAGCATATAATGGGAGCCTATGCACATATGGGTCTTTCACAAGCCATTTCGAAGTAGTCAGGAAATATTACTTGACTCCAGATCTAGCGAAGCTTTAAATAAAGTTTACACAGAGTAAGTAATGTTGTTATAGGCCTCACTTAATTCTTAATACAGACTTATTCTGTTTGCAGACGCTTCCCCTATTTCTGTCAACACCGCATTCAATACTACCAAACAGCTATTTTCTCAATACAGTCAGCACACATTTTCAGTATAAAATATAAACATCCTCTTTACGTGCTTTAATAAATCCAAGCTGTATCCAAACATTTTAAGGCAAAGTGTTGAAAATGTATAATGACCATTGATTTAAAAAAAAAAAATATCAGCTTACTGGTTTATAAATGTTAAATAGGAGAATTAACTGGAAGTAATTATCAGGTTCTGCTTTGATACCTTTACCAACCTGAAGCAAATTACAGTTATATTTGTGGGAAACCTTAAGCCAAAGTCAAACGATTGAGTGAAAAAGTATTACAAGGTTAATTTTCTATTGATCTATCGCTCTGTCCGTCGATCTGTCCATCCATATTTTTATTTGTCCATCTGTCTTCCTATGTTAGTGGTAGAACAACAGATGCTTTAAAAAGGATCACTGCCTGTCGTAGCAGAATACCAGACATCTAATGATAGACTTTGTTTAAAAAGTTCTGCCTTCCACCAGATATACAGGAAAACACCAGCAAGCCAACAATTAAATGGTTACTCCAAGCCCCATAACTACTTCAGTGATAATGAAGTGGTAATAGTGCCTGGAGTCTGTTTGGCTGAGTGGTTTGGCCTTAACATGAAGCTCGTACGAGTTTAACCCCTCTGCAGCCGGAACAGTAACTTAGGCAGTGTCATCGGGGTGTTATTAGTCAGTCTGGATCTTAAGTTCTCGGCTGGCCACTGTCAATTGCATTCATTGGCTGAGAGCAGCCAGCTGACACTCTCAGCCAATAAATGTTGATGACCACAGCTTCTGGCTTCTGAAGCTTTGCAGCAGCCAGAAGTGTGTCACTGACCACCAGATAGCATGGGAGCCAGGTGGGGATCCAGGTAATGGGGAAAGCCATCACTAAGCATTTTGCCCCATCACTGGAGATGCAAACCAAGGTACTCCTGGCATCAGGGCTGTAGTGGTTATGATGTTTGGAGTAACCCTTTAAAACTAGACATATAGAAGAAAATCACTGCGCGAAAAGCATCATAAACCACTGTCCAATGTGTGACACTTAAGCTACTGCCTATTTAACCTGTACCAGTCCCATCCTCCACATTACCATCAACTACTCCTGTCATTTTTACAGAGGCTGATATACTTCTCCATATATTGAATAAACAACCTCCTAGTTTTGTAAGAGCTCCTGATATGCTGTACTGCTTACATGACCAGACTAGACCCACACACATACAAACCTGCTGTCTACTTTTATATCTAAAATAAGATCTGACTTACCCTTAGATTTATACTCCCCATGTGGGGTATCTAAACAATTAAAACCTATTTGGTCCATGAATACGCAGCGTTAGTGGATATCATGCTAATTACACTAAAACAGGTCAAACCTAATACCTTTCTATGCAACCAAACTAATTCAATTCTCCTTCGGGGTAATTCTTGTTTATTATTTCATGAATCTCTTGTGTTCATACAGCAGCGGTAAAATTATACAGGAAGTGACACAAGTAACAGCAAATTATTTCTTACATGCCAATTAATTAGAGGTTCCCAAACCAGTCCTCATGGTTCACCAACAATCCAAGATTGATGTATATTACCTTTTTTATTCCAATGGAGATACTGACAAAACCTGGGATGTTGGTGGGTCTTGAGGACTGGTTTGTGAACCACTGCATTAAACTATGTTACTTCCAATTTAGAACAAATAAATTTTAACTGGAAACTTGTACAAGAGACATTTTTTTCTAAGATCTAACCCTAAGATCCAAAATAATAAATAACCATTAAAAAAAAACACACAAAGCTTTGACACTATGAAAATGTGATTAAAAGCAAATTGAAGCTTTAGTTTGTCACAGTCAAAATGCCAACCATAGGAATTCAAAACCCAGAATTCTGAAGATGGAATTTGATGGCAGTATCACAGAATCAGTGAGAAAAGTTGTCAAGTTAGCAACTGTTCATTAGTCAATAAAATACAAATAACCAAGGCAGGGGACAGAAGAAAAGTCAAGGAATTAGGACATGGGCTTGATAGATCAAAATCAAAGTCACAAATCACTAGAAACAGGAAAGTGCACACAGGGTCAATGGAAGAGTCAAACAGAGCTAATGTGAGCAGTGAATAATAAGCATGATCTGTGGCGCCATTGTACTCAAAACAGATCTAAACATTATGCAATATTTACACATTTCGATATGATGTTAGATAACTACACATTACTTCTGGACTGTGCAATTTTATCCTAGAGAGATCTCAGCCTGCCGAACAGGCACAATGCATATGATTAATATTTTATTAACCAAATACCATCACTCAAGATATGAACCTTGAAATGTTGTTGTGCGTCTTGGATTCTTGAGAAGCAGAGATGCTGAGTTTGTATCTTATTTAGAATTGGAAATGTGAGCAGTAATATATAAAATCTTTACCGTTAGATTATATGATTGCTAAGACTACATACAAAAAAGAACTATTGAAGAATATGTCAAATAGGCATATATAATGGTGCCCAACGATTGCTAATTGTTACCTTCACGTCATCTTAAGGCATAAATAAGCTTCATAGAACCAATGCCAATGTTGAACTATGAGGAAAATATGTTACTACGTGTAATTACAATAGGCATTCAATAGAGTGCAGATTCAATATAGTTAACCATACAAATGGACCCATTGTAGCCAATGTGTTTTTCCTCTAACAATTTGCAGATAAAACAGAATTTATGTATTTTGTTAGAAAGATATTAAACTTATTTTGTCCAGCATGCACTGTTTTTTTTTTTTTGTATGCATCATGACAATTTCAGGTCAATTAAGATTTTGGATAGGCAGTAATTTTCATTGTTTTCATTAATTCGGTAAACTATGTATTTTTGTCGATCCCGAATTTCGGCCTACAGTTACTCTATGGCCTGCTGGCTGCTGTTGCTGTCAACGGGCCATACAGTAATGGTCAGCTGAAATTCTATTGCCGGCTGGAAGCACTAGCAGCTAGCTACTAACCCTCGGAGACATGCAAGCTTAGTCGCTATAGTGAGAGCGCTCTGATATTTCGGCGTCCTGCTAAAAAGCTCTGTATGAGCATAAAAACACCTTAGGGTGAAGTTGGAGTAATGTTATTGCGTCAGTTCTTTTTTTTCAGTTTTTTTATTCCAAACCAGTGAATTTTTAAAATTGTAATAGTTGTGGTGTGTGATTTTGGAATTGTTTATGTTGCTCCTCACCTTATTAATATTAGATCCCTCACCTGCAACCCATGGGGGGGTGGTTGAATGTTGGGACACTAGGTTCCCCCCGTATCGATATTAAATTACCCCACCCAAGTCTGTAGTAGAACATAACAACTAAAATTTAAGCTCAAACGTGTTGTACAATAGATATATTTATATTTATTTTTTTAAGCAATGATAGTAGCATTCTTATATTGAATAAAATATTCAATTAGTTCGGCAGACAAACTAAAGAATGGGAGACAACTAGAGTAAACATGCTACCATTACTGGCTAAGTAGATTTAGAGTGCAAGCTTTTTAAGAAGACTCAAGTCTCTTCGTCAGGCATGTTATACAAATGGATAAGAAACATCCCCTTTATATACATTACACAATACATTTAAAGTTTAGATGGACAGCATTTAAGAGCAGAACACTAGGAGACCAAGGTGAAATAGGTCAACCACAGCTAAAAAACATTTGCATCTCACCGACCGGAAGAAAATGAAAGATAATAAAGTCAGAGAAAATGGATGAAGTGTCTGTCAAAATGGATGCAGTGTTTGGGACATGAAATGTATGATGTGTTACAATAACCCTGTACCATTTTGCTTGTTAGCTAAACATACCTGACGAAGGTACAAAACTGGTCTAGAAGGTTTGCACTCTATCAACTTATCCAAGAAAAGTATCTTTAGTCTTTTTATTTATTTATTTATTATGTTTCTATGGTTAGCACTGTTTGATTCTTTACCCTTTTTATCGTAGTGTTGTTGTTGTTATTGTTCTACAGGATTCTATACGGAAAATCATCTTATTGAATCCAGTGTATTATGTTGTTTTCTGATTATTAAATGGGTTAACTTTGCATACTATATTTAAAATATATATAATTGTGCATAACTTCCAGTGCACTGTAAAAAACAGATCTGATTGCAGCTTTCTATTGGTTATAAATTGCATCATGTTAATAGGTCTGTGGACACAATTTACCACACACTTACCAAATAAGCATCCTTGGTTTATATCCACACACTTAACAAATAAGCATCCTTGGTTTATATTAACACACTTACCAAATAAGCATCCTTGGTTTATATCCACACGCTTACCAAATAAGCATCCTTGGTTTATATCCACACACTTACCAAATAAGCATCCTTGGTTTATATTCACACACTTAACAAATAAGCATCCTTGGTTTATATTAACACACTTACCAAATAAGCATCCTTGGTTTATATCCACACGCTTACCAAATAAGCATCCTTGGTTTATATCCACACACTTACCAAATAAGCATCCTTGGTTTATATTCACACACTTAACAAATAAGCATCCTTGGTTTATATTAACACACTTACCAAATAAGCATCCTTGGTTTATATTAACACACTTACCAAATAAGCATCCTCGGTTTATATCCACATGCTTACCAAATAAGCATCCTTGGTTTATATCCACACGCTTACCAAATAAGCATCCTCGGTTTATATCACACACTTACCAAATAAGCATCCTCGGTTTATATCACACACTTACCAAATTAGTATCCTTGTTTTCCATACATTTGAAAGTTTTGCATTTAACGAATACGGTCTTATAATATCTTATTATTATTAGCACTTATTATTTTCTGTGTTCTGTACTTATCATTTATATTAATAGATTGAATATCTGTTTCAGCCGCATTTTCTCTGCAAAATAGGTATAATAAAACAAATGGAAATGCATGAGAAAGTTATATGTGGACCCCAAGAATATACCAGATTTTATACCTTTTACTTAGAAGCAGGACTTGCTCTGTATATTTCACATTTAGATATAAGGACATACAGATAGGCAGCCATAGAGATAGATAGACAGACAGAGCATAATAATGGGCATGAAAGAAACTGAAAGAGACTGTCGAGCCTGCCACCAGTCTTCATCCTTTTACCTTCAATTGAAAAAGCAGCTGTGCTCATTGTTAATAAAACTCTTTACGCAACATAACTCTTATAGCCCATTGTAGTGGTTATAGTGCCAGGACTAATTTGTCAAACTGCTTTAAAATGGTTAGAAAGCCTGTGGCTGCAGCCCTGCTTCCTGCAAGGTGAATACAGAAAATTCCAGTGAGATGTGCAGGGTAATGCTCATTGGTTGAGAGTGTCCTTTCTGCTGAGTTTTTTCTGCATAATCCTCTATCAGACCTGCTTGGCTCAATTAAGACATCCTGCTTCTCCTGCAGGAGAACACTGGATGTGGTACATGTGTCGAGGATGTGTTTCTTTTATTTATAAATGTATTTTCTATGTCTACTGTATATGTACTATTGCATTTACATTTGGATTGAATACATCTCCTGTTAGATTTGCAGCAATAGATGTGTTTCCATGACATTTTTGAAAAATCTCACTGTTCCCTTCTTGATAATATTGTAATCAATAGATAATTTACCCAATACCCAGAACTGGAGCCAGACATCGTGTAAAGACTAATTGTTTACTATATCGTCTTATCTGTAAATTTTAATATTAAAAATGAATTCGGATGAGCGAAGGCTGAGAGTCGCATGACAACGTTTTGCCAATCTGTCGCTTCGTCCCTAAATTCACCTTCATTTCCAATGAGGGAAAATTAAGAAAATGTTTTAATTCAATAACTTGCTCTCTTGGATCAACATTCAGTGAAACAAGATCTCCAGCTGGTCAGCGATTAACAGTTTACGACAAGTAATTCCGTGTAACCGAATAAGAGCATTGACTGAACGATTTTACATATGTTAATAGTTAGTGAAAAAGAAACACATGGTAAATGTGGGCAAAATTAAAGTGAACTGATAGAATGAAAGTAACTTTGTGCAGAGTATTTATTTTTATGATAGCTAGATCGATAGAATAATTATTTTGAATTTAAGAATAAGAATCTGTACACATTCTGAGCAACAAATGTTTCCCTTACTCGGGTGTCAAGGAGTGTTTTAACCCCTTATTTACCAGGCCGGTGAGCAAGTCACTTGAGTGTTTCATTTTGAAATACTAATTAACAGATTGACACGAGCCATATGGAACCATAAATATGCTCTTATTCCAGACAAAATAACAAATGTGTTGCTTGGGATTGTCTAGAAGAGAGGGTTTGCCCTCCAGAATTTATGGTTCTGAGTTTAGAACAGCTGCAAGGGAACTTAAACAAATAGGAACTTAAGGAGCGAAGAAAAAAAAACAGAATGCAAGAGAATACTGAGAATGGACAACATCTAAAGTAGCCTGTCCTTCGCTGCGTCCCTGCTCACATCTCAAGCTGGTTTTAGCTCATCTTGTGCCATTACAAAGCCAATCAGGGCCATTTGCACATCAGACTGATCTCACCCAAGAGATCAGAAATGCAGCCAGTCTCTCTCTGCATGAGAGAAACAGCAAAACCATTCGATTGTTTCGGCTTCGTCAGGGAAGTAAAACTGAGACCCCTCTAGGCACCGTGAACAAGGGATGCACATTTGGATTACCCTTTAAACTTATTTTTTTCTGAACTTTAGGGGTTTTTTTTTTTTTTTTTATAATTCTTTATTTTTGGTGCGGTTTCAAGTATACACAAGCTTGTCTGGACGGCCACTTTCATAATAATTCAGGGTAAAAAAAAAGTAAGATAATAGGTGATAAACACGACATCACAGTAAACATTTCGCACAATTTTTTATATATCAGAGGTGAAGTCCCTGGGGAGAAGAAGGGGATGAGCTGTGTAGCTTCTGCGTTGTGAAAATTGTTTTTCTCTCCCTGATTGGTTTCGAGTAGCATACTATGCTATCAGAGATTACGTGGAGGCTGAGTGTTAGTATACTAGGTGTTCCTGGGTGGGCTAATGTTAGTTTATGAAGGTGCTAGTAGAGTATGTTGTTGCAGTTTAATAAATCATGAGAACGATGGTGAGGAAAGCGGGTGGGTAGCCAAGGTACTAGTAAGGGTATCATGAGGCTTGTCTTGGCTCACCTTGCAGGTAAGTACCCCTAACCAAGGGGGCATTGGGTGGGGGTTGTACACCTCTTGTGGGTGCGCCTAGTGTGTGTGTGCGAGACGGGTCTGAGGCTGCTCTTTTCTGGGCCTGATAGTATATGGCATGAATAATAGTAGAGTAGCGAAACAGTAGGTCAGGATAGTTCATAACAGAGGTAAGAATAGCGTAAAATAAAAAACAAGAACATTGGTGGTCTGGCAAAGTTCGTTCCTCGATGTGGAGTCGCTTCGCCCTCTTCTTGATGTGGCTCTCGGTACGTATGGGATCGCTTGAACTTTAGTTTTTATCACCTGTTCTGTAAATTGAATTTTAACCACACACAGAAGGCTCCTGCAAGGTCTAGCAAACTATTAACAGAAAATTATAAATTCTAAATTAAACAGAATTTGCCATAAAGCAAGTGTAAACATTGGATGACTCTTTACCGGAAGTGTTTAGGAAGGCTGTGCAAGTCAAATGCAGGGAGGCGTGAGTAGGGCAGAACAATCAAAGTGATTTAACTCCTAAATGACAGCGAATTAAGCTGTGAGACTGCAGGGGCATGATCTATACATCAACACTGCTTCATTAAGCTTGAGTTATTTTTTCACTTTACATTTTCATTGAGTTTAGTAAATAAGAAAACACAGTCTATAAAAAAACAAACACTTTTATCTCTTTGTGCTTCTCGATGCGTATTCATTGCCCACACTCTTTTCCAAATATGGCTTTGCAAAGGTTAAGTGCTGCTGTCAGCAAAAAAATGTGCTTTAACCCCTTAAGACCGCAGGGCGTACTATTACGTCCTCTAATAGGCGGCTCTAAACGCCGCCGGGCGTAATAGTACGCCCTCCGGTCTTTCTGTACTTACCCGGTCGCCGGCGGTCCCACGCCGGCGATCGCGGTGGGGGGGACTCCCAGGGAACCCCCCGCGGCACGACCGTCCTCCAGGAAGCCCCCCGGCCGTGTGAGAGTGGGGTCCTAGCGAGGACCCCACAATCACATGGCCGGGTATAGCTGGCTTCTGTATTGCCAGCAGGGGGCTGCCTGTAATTACAGGGGGTCCCCCTGCTGGCTGAAAATAAAAGTAAAATAAGTTAAAAGTGTAAAAAAATAAAATTATATATACTTAGATCATATATATATATTATATATATATGATCAAAGTATATATATACACATATACATACACACATGTACAGCGTCTAGTGTATTTTACTATTAATATATATATAATTATATATATATATTAATATCAAATTACACGTAGACTGATACTGATTAAATATATATATAATTGTTATATATATATTTATATATATTATAAAAAAAATTAAAATGTAAATACGTTAAATAAAATTACAAAAATAATTAAAAATAAATAATTAAAAAATATATAGATGTGTGTTATTTCGTTCTAACTGTATTGTGAAATTAATATATATATATATATCAAAATACACATAGAACGAAATAATATATATATTTATACACATAAATATATACGTATATATCATATATATATACCTATATATAAATAAAAATATTTTAAAAAAATTATATAGATATATACATATATATACACATACGTATATATATACATATATTGATTCTACATATATATTTATGTAATATTTTTACATAATTAGGTATCTTAATTAATTACAATTAGCAGGACCTGCCTGACAACCCATGCCGAAAGTAAAGGGAATTTAATTTGCTAGCACTATATTTAACCCTATAACTTTTCGAGACACCATAAAACCTGTACATGGGGGGTACTGTTCTACTCGGGAGACTTCGCTGAACACAAATATTAGTGTTTCAAAACAGTAAAATGTATTACAACGATGATATCGCCAGTAAAAGTGACGTTTTTTGCATTTTTCACGCACAAACAGCATTAAACGGACAATATTATTGCTATGATACTCTTTACTGTTTTGAAACACAAATATTTGTGTTCAGTGAAGTCTCCCGAGTACAACAGTACCCCTCATGTACAGGTTTTATAGTGTTTTCAAAAGTTACAGCGTCAAATATAAGGCTTGCGTTTCATTTTTTTCACATTAAAATTCGCCAGATTGGTTACGTTGCCTTTGAGACCCTATGGTAGCCCAAGAATGAAAATTACCCCTATGATGGCATACCATTTGCAATAGTAGACAACCCAAGGTATTGCAAACAGGGTATGTCCAGTCTTTTTTAGTAGCCACTTAGTCACAAACACTGGCCAAAATTGGCGCTTTTTGCATTTTTCACACACAAACAAATACTAACGCTAACTTTGGCCAGTGTTTGTGACCAAATGGCTACTAAAAAGACTGGACATACCCCATTTGCAATACCTTGGGTTGTCTACTATTGCAAATGGTATGCCATTATGGGTGTAAATTTAATTCCTGGGCTACTATAAAGTCCCAAAGGCAACGTAACCAATCTGGCGAATTTCAATTTCAAATGTAACGTGCTATATTTGACCCTGTAACTCCCCAAAACGCCATAAAACCTGTACATAGGGGGTACTGTTTTACACGTGAGACTTTGCTGAATACAAATATGTGTATTTTATTGCAGTAAAAGCAAACAGTATTATGACACTGACCGTTAAAATGTCATGTAGAACTAAAAAATCCAAATAAATCGTATTTTCTCCCATTTTTTTCACATTAAATTATGTTTCATAGCTAAATATTTGATATTAAATGAAAGCCCTGTTTCCCCTGAATAAAATGATATATAATAAGGGTGGGTGCATTTACTATGAAAGAGGTGATTACGGTTGGACAGACATGTAGCGCAAATGCCAGGTTTTGTTTACATTTTGTTTTGTTCACAACGTGTACATTTGGCTCCGTCCTTAAGGGGTTAAAGAATGAACTTAAAAGAACAAACATTGAGATATCTGTAGTGTGCTTTCCCACATTGCTGGCAAATGTAGAGATTGCACAATATCTTTAGATTCTGTTGTTTTTTGGGGAATTTTTTTTTTACATCTGAGTGATATTGACATACAGATGTAACCTCTCCCTATTATGTTATTTGATGTACCACCGAACATATGCCCTTAGCTAAAATAAATTGTGATTGATCATATTGATGCATTATGGGAATGTGAAAGATTTGCATCTCTTGATGCCATTCAGATGGAAAAATAAAATCAAAGAAATTAATCTTTCACAATTTATATACAGTGGGACCTCGGTTTACAAATTTATTTCGCAATACAAAGCAAGTTTCCCTAGGATGCATTGCACCTGGGAGGTTTATAGCACTGCCCTCTGCATGCTGGAGCCTGTGGATAGAATGTAGCGTCTAGAGTGGAGGTGTTGGAGCGGCTTTTGCATTGAGTTTTGGAGCCATTCTGGAAATTGTTTGCAGTTGTTTTGGGACTTTTTGGTGCATTTCTCAAGCTGTGGAAAGGTAGAGAGCTGAGCTTCATTGTTTGCATGCCTTTTATTGTGTGTTCTGCATTGTGGGTTGGTTTCCAAGCCTCCAGAACGGATTAATTGGCTTTCAATGCATTCCTATGGGAAAACGTGTTTCGGTTTACAAATTTTTCGCACTAAGAAACATCCCGGAGAACGCATTAAATTCCTAAACCAAGGTCCCACTGTACTTTTAAGAATTTGACTAGCATACTGTTAGGGAATATGGAGCTTTACATTGATTTTTTATTTTAGATCTTTTAGAAAATGTTTTTGGTTTTCTTTTTACATTACTTGATATGATAACATTATAAATCTGGTTAGAGCATTGGAAATGTCACTGTCTTGGAACTAGGAAACCCAGGTTTGATTCCTCACCACTAAGTGTCTACCTAATTCAAATCCGTATAGATTGTAAACTTGTTTGAGCAGGGCCTTCTTCACCTCTAAATATCCCCTTTTCTATATTTGTAAAGTGCTGTTGAATATGATGGCACTATATACATGATAATAAAAATTATATCTTGTAACTTATTTAAGGGCAGCACTGTATAATGGACAAATGATTTTATTTGAGTCAACCACAAAAAAACAGAGGTCTGTGAAGGTTGAAATTGTTAAACTAGGTAGAAACTTGGTAGAATCCATGTGTGTTCAGGTAATTTCAGTTGTGGTGTGATAAAACCCTTATGATGATGTTATGTTTCAGCTTTAGAAAGATCTCACTGGTGAGAAATGATTGCATCTTCCCAGAAATGGAAGATAAGGACGCAAGATTGGCAGGTTATCCGGGCAGAATGGTTGGACAACGAAAGGGCCTGTGCCCTTTTCATCTCATCTTTAAGGTGGATGTCCAAAGGGAGTTGTTTGTCTGTTCTGCCAGCTCTGAGGATACCTCCGGTACTACGCTGCACTGATTAGGGTAATTTCTCAGGTATCCCCAGATTGAGAGCATGAGAGAACAAATACACGATGGTGGGACAGAAGTCCAAAATGGGGAAAGTCCTGCCACATCTTGGACAGTTGTGAGGTATGTCATGTATAGGATAACAATTAAAGGATTGGGAGAAAAAGATGGTTTCTCTTTCCAACAAGCAGAAAGGCTGGAAGAAGAGTTCCCACCACTCCCACAGTCTTGTTTATATATTAGATACTTCTAGCACTGGGGACCATGTAGTAATAATATTCTTTATGACTTCAACTAGATGTAATTTGGAGATCAAGTATATCTGAAGGATTTAACATTAATCTGAAGCAAATAATAAATGGCAGTAGAAACAGATGATAGTTTTTCTGATGACTATTGGCAGATACTGAGTGGGTCATTCTAGGTTCAGAGTACACAACTGGCTATTTTAATATAGGGCTTGGAAAAGGTGTTGTTTTTTTTAAGATCATGCCGTACTCAAAACAGAAATTGGTCTAGTCCATGGTCTGGTCCAGAAGGCGCTAATCTAGATTTGAATATGCAATTAGCTTTTTCATAACTGTATTATTACTAATGTCTATATATAGTCCCCTGGATAAGGGCGCTTTGTCAATAACCTTATAAATAAATAAACATGTATATATTTTGTGACTATATAGTCTTTCTTTTTTTCTTTTTATCGAATGAATATCTCTGACAATAACATGGGGGGTACACAACACTTAAAACATGTTTAAATATTATCAAACGTTTTTATTTTTTCCTTCGGGTTCTTTTTTTTATATGGTTTGGGGTATAAGCAAAGCAAACTTCATTTGGCCAGTAGTGGAGCTGGGTAGATTAGTATAAAGCTAGGGTCATTTGAAGTTTATTCATAAAACTAACTCCTGTGACTCAATTCTGCTATTTCCTACTTGGAAATTCCCAGTTTAACAAATAAACTAATTTTCTCACGTATTTCCCCCAAATCAGCGCTGCGTCAGGCAAATGTATACTGAGCACTCTGAATAATTGGGGAATGCAGTTAACATATTTAACCTCCTTTTTGATTCTCGTTGTTGCAGCAATAATATTATAATTTGCAGATTTTTAAAAACATGGAAAAAAAATCTGCCTATCAGGAAAGAGGAGGGACTTTGTGTTCTAAGCACAAGATGTGTATTGTACGAATATTAAATATTTTTTAGAATATCTGACGCTTTACAAAAAACAAAAATACATATTTTATGAACAATTGTATTCTCTGTTATTTATTTTTTTGTTGTGATTTTTTTAGTGAAACACTTCAACAGTAACAGAATTATTTTAATAGAGTGCACTACTTATACCTCAACGTTTGATGGTAATGGTAGAATTCTGAAAGACAAGCAATCTATACTGTTTGTTTAGCACTGAATGAAAAAAAAACAGCTTGACACCATTATACAAGTAAAATACAGTGTTTGCTAATCACAACCATAAAGACTAAAAATGTAATAAATAGTTTATACATAATGAAACATTAAGATGGAGAATAGGCATATTTTGAAAGATAAAACAGCTTAATAAAACTTTGGAAAAACATACTTCCATTCTTTTTAAACACAATATTCTTCACTACCCAATGACAAA
Source organism: Pelobates cultripes (assembly GCA_933207985.1). NCBI lineage: Eukaryota > Metazoa > Chordata > Amphibia > Anura > Pelobatidae > Pelobates > Pelobates cultripes. Next base: position 21,939,700 of record OW240918.1, read on the forward strand.
GCAATTCAAACTCTGAGGAGGCGCACCTCAAACATTCCTTACTGGAACAAGTTAAGTTAAACGCTGCAGCGATACACTTTCATTCTGCCAGGCTCACATTGCAGCAGTAATGACTGCAGTAGTTAAGGCCATTCTAGGATTAAGATATGATTGACACCGACTGATGTTTTCTGAACTATAAAAACATTCTGCAAGAATTATTCTAAAGAAGAAAAAAAATGGATGGGGTCTGGCATGAGTGGGCGTTTCAAAATACCATAAAGTACCACTGAATTTTTTTTTAATGTTTGAGGCAGAAAAACTGTCAATTTTGAGTAATGAATCCAGACAAATGGCAAAATGATTGTTTTTGCAGGACACCCTCCAATCTGTGATGACATACTTATGTGTACTGTTAAAACAACATCGGCCAAAGTTTAATAGGTGTTCTCAAAGTTATTCCATTTTACAGTATTTTTTATTGTTAGAATGGCTTAAAGAGACACTATAGTCACCAAAACAACTTTAGCTTAAGGAAGCAATTTTGGTGTATAGATTATGATCCTACAGTCTCACTGCTCAAATCTCTGCAATTTAGGAGTTAAATCCCTTTTATTTCTGTCCATGCCGCCCTAGTCACACCTCCCCTGGCTGTGACTCACACACCATGCATGGAAAAAAATGGTTTCACTTTCAATTAGATTAGAATTTGCAATGAAGGAAGTAAACATTAGCTGACTCTTTACAGGAAATGTTTCGGAAGGCTGTGCAAGTCCCATGCAGGGAGGCGTGACTAGGGTGCATAAATAAAGTGATCTAACTTCTAAATGGCAAAGAATTGAGCTGTGACACTGCAGGGAAATGGTCTATACACCAAAACTGCTTCAATAAGCTAAAGTTGTTTTGGTGACTATGGTGTCCCTTTAAGGTGGAAAGTGAGAAATGGTGGATATAAGGTATATGGCTGTTTGTTCCTATTATATATTCATTTTAAATATCCTAACCCTTGTTATGGTCAACAAATTATCTTTTTGTTTCTAGCTTTATGGGAAAGTCGTTTAGCAGTTATTTAATAAAATGGAAAGTGCGGAGGAATGAACTGCAAATGTTGATCTAGAATATAAACAATAGAAGATAACTAAATTGGAGAGTTTTTTCCCTTGTCAATTCTTTACAATTCCTAAATAAGTGAAAACATGTTTTAATCAATAAATAGTGATGAGTGGTGAATTTAAAACAGAACTTCAATTGTTGGGCTTTTTTTTTTGTCAAGATTTTATTTTCCACAGGTATGCTGTATCAGCCTAAATTTGAAATGCACACATTTCAATTTGGAAGTTTCATTTTCTTAATAATAAACCTTTAGAAATCAAAGTCTATGTAATGTCCCTGGCAAACTTGTTATAAGTAGACAGATACAACACACTGTAACACTTTGAAAAAGCCTTGCTAACAAGTGAAACGCGTTAGTGTTTTATGCAGTCTTTTTTTGCTATATTGTTTTATTTTATTAATCTCCAATAAAGATAGCGAATATTAGCTATTTTGGTGCCTTCCAGCCTATCCTTTTTAACGTCACAATTTCATCATTAAGAACCTGAGGACTCGCAAGTGATATCCTTGGTGGGGATTATTCCACCTACGCTTCCTATACTGAGCAATATTCCCTTTGCTCCCCGCATGTGAGTATACCTCCACTTTTTATCCTAGTTTTATTCCAGACTATACAGGGAGCACTATATTGTGTTTTTATTTCTCCTCCTATACACTGAGGATACCGGTTTGTGGCACTGACACCAGAACACCCTGACCCCAAAGAAGCCTCTGAGAGTACACCAGGACCATCATCATATCCTAGGACGGGGATTGTACCCTCCAGGCGCATATATCTGGAGCTGAATATAAGCTCCAGAAAATTGTAAGTGCAATATTTTTTTCTTCATTTATCACTATCAAGCAATTCAACATACTACACTATATCCATGTCGTCTCTTCTCTCCCCTATATTTCACTGAGCTTGAGAAGACTACTATAGGCGCTGCTTCCTGACACTACCTTCTATAACTACCATTCTGCCAGAAAAGAAGAGACTTTAGTTCCAGGGAAGTTCTAGCAGCCTTATCACAAGCACTAATACATTCCATCCCCCAATTTCTTACCTGGGGAATAACTATCCACACATTCTCACAGAGAATATTAGTAGTTTGATAATAAATATCAATCTTTTCTTTAACTTATACAAAGGCTATATACAATCTAACTATAAAGTAGAACTGTCACATATCTGGAAGTGACAGCTATTTGTCCCCTTACCTCACAGTAATTGCTATTGAAGTTTTTACTGTAAATGTAAATAGTGAGGCAGATTTTAACGGAAAGGAACACTCAAAGCACCATAACCACTACAGAACACCTGTAAGCATAAAAAATGCACTTACCTCCTTCTGCGCTCAGGGTGAAATTGACAAACCGTAACGCTTCAGGCATGCGCATGCACCTAGGCACCTGCTAAAAAATTATATCCTTTCTTAGTTCTAATCTCGGGCATATGTCAACACATTTAGCACTGTAAGGGTTAAGTTAGCATGGTATGTTTCCACTGTGTCCAGCAAGTCATGAACTCCATGTAAACTAAAACTGTTAAAAATTGCAAAAGAAAAATTGTACATTTTAACTTTAGTTAAATATAGGGTTATACATAAGTCTAACATGTGACAATTCCACTTTAATCCCATAATGTTCACCATTTTGGACGCACTAAGAAATGTTACTATGTTAATTTGAAGAGACAGAAGCAATACAAAAGTAAAGGAATTCTGGCAAACTCAGTTTCCATGTAACTGTAACCACTCGGCAGAGGCATAACTACAAACCACGGGGCCCAGTGCGAAAATTAGGTCTACCCTCCCATAGGTCTACTCCCCCCCCCATTCATCTACTTCCCCCCCCATACATCTAATTCTCCCCTTCCCCAATATGTCCACCCCCCTCACCACAAACACATGCAGACAAACAGATACACATGCAGACACACACACACACACACATACATACAGACACACATACATAGAGACACACACACATATACATACAGACACACATACACACAGACATACACACACAGTGACACATACACATACATACAGACACACATACACAAACACACACATACATATATAGAGACACATACATACAGACACACATACAGAGACATACATACAGACAAACATACACTAACACACACACATGCAAAATGTTTAAGTCACCCTCCTCTTTCCTACCTTTTAGGTGCAGGAGGGTGACTTTCCCTGGGGTCCAGTGGTGGCTCAGGCTGAAGGGAGTCAGAGTTCCCACTCCTTCCTCCCGCGTGGCTCTCTCTAATAGCTGGGAGGAGTGGCTGTCACTTCCCCCCATGTTTGATGTCATCACAGGGAGCCAGGTCGCGCTGTTAAAGCAGCGCTGAGCGGGGCACTCTGGATATTCATTGCTATCAGGAGGCCCTAACAGCATGGGCCACCCGATGGACCCTTTCAATGTGGCCCGGTGGTTACACTGCATGGGCCGGGGCTGCAACACATGGCGGCGGGCACCCGGTCTCAGGGTTCTGCAAGGCGGCCGAGCCCCCTGAAATGATTGGCCCAGTCACAGCTGCAACCCCTGCAACCACGGTAGTTCCAGCAGTGCCACTTAGTAAGTCTTTGTAAGCCTTAAACAATGGTTTAATGGTTTATTGAAGGAAGCAGGTGAACTCTGTTAAAGTGCTGTTAAAGCGCTGCAGTGCTGAGCGGGGCACCCTGGATATTCATTGCCACCAGGAGGCCCTAACAGCATGGGCCACCCGATGGACCCTTTCAATGCGGCCCGGTGATTACACTGCACGGGCCGGGGCCACAACACATGGCGGCAGGCACCCACCTGAAGTGATGGGCCCTGTCACAGCTGCAACCCCTGCAACCGCGGTAGTTCCAGCAGTGCCACTCAGTAAGTCTTTGCAAGCCTTAACCAATGGTTTAATGGTTAATTGAAGGAAGCAGGTGAACTCTGTTTTATATATATATATATATTATTATGTTTTTCATAAAAAGTTTTTTTTATTTTATTGAACTTATGATGAAAAAACTCAATAGTTTTTTATTTGTATTCTTTCTTGTCAGTGCTGATTTAAATCTCTCTCAAGACATTCATTAAAGTGTGAATTGTCAGGAATTTAGAGTTATTTCTAAGTAAATTTTACATTTTGGGACAAAATGGCTGAAGTGAAAAAATTCTCTAAACCAGCTAGACTTTCAATTCAGCTAGTTTGGAGTGAAATTTAAAATTCACAGGTTTATTCACTAAACTCTTAATTGCAACTAATTGAAATTTGAATTGCAGAATGTGTGCTAAAATACCTAATTTGGAGAAATCTCGAACTTAGCTATAGTCAAAGTTTGGCCATTTTAACTTTTTTTTGTTTGTTTGCTCATTTTTTTGCTCTTTGGTTTCAATTCGGATTTTATTCACAAAACAGCTGATTGCAGCAAACTCAAATCTGAATGGCAAAATAAAGGCTAAAAGAACAAACTGTGACTTTTTTTCTAATTCGGCTAATTTATCCTTCAATTTTCATCCGACAGGGAGGCTAACGCGCATGTGCATTGCTTCAATGCTTTCCAAAGGGGTTTTACTGACGCTGGATGTCCTAATGCAGAGCGTGAGAACATCCGGTATCGGTTAGGCAAACAAAAGTCACCTAGCAAGCAGGAAGTGCCTCTAGTGGCTGTCTGATTGACAGCCACTAGAGGCAGTCTTAGTACTGCCATGTAATCATTGCCGTTTCTCAAACTTGCTAAAAGAGCCAAACCAGGATTCGAGTTGAGTTGGAGAAATTTGCGAAATCAACTAAATTTTTTTATATTTGGCTGCCCAGTTTTTTAGCTGCCATTTGTAATTTAGTAAATAAACCCCTTGCTGTTAATGTAACCAGTAATAAACTAAGGAAAGTTAACCAGGCGTTGTTTGATGAGCCTTGGAAAAAAAAAGAAATCGGTTACCTATTGCTTAAATACATTTTTACACTCAAGATAAACACATTTTTCTCGCAATTATGCCCCATTCTTCCACATGATGACCTTCAGTCTGAAAATGAACATTTAAACTTTTCTAAAAAAATACGGAAAGTGTACATAGAGACTTGTATTTTCGTGACACTAATTGTGTCTTTTCTTGCAGTTCTTTACCATATTTCTTGGAAAACAGCAGCTGTGTTTGTTCAGATCGAAGCATATGCATGACTTGATGATAGAGTAATCTGTAAGAATTCCTAGAGTCGCCATTCTTTATGGCTTCTGAGAATAACAAGCAGTGTGCTTTGTGGGGATAAAGAACCATAAAGTCATGAGTAATTATTACATTACCCCTATGGATATTGTATTATCTGTCTAGTAAAGACATTGTTAAACAATCATATGTTGCATTATTATAACACAATACAGAAACAGTCCTTATTATTGTATTATATATTGTCTTCACACAGAATGTTTTGATTTTCTGGTAGTTGTTATTAATGCATATTAGCCTGTCGATAACAGGACAACAATGAGAGAAACCATAATGTATTATTAGCGCTTTACAAATATACAAAGGGGTACTTAAAAGGTGAAGAAGGTTCTGCTCAAATGAGGGTTTGAGGTAGGTGGATATTTATCCTTAGGTGTCTTATCCAAGGACACTTACTGGTAAGGGTTCTAAACAGCCTATTTATATTTATTTTAAAATATTTTATACTGGAATGTCCATACTGTTAGCAGTCACAGCATGATTTTAATTGCTATAATATACATTTCAAAGAGATGAAATCATGTTTCTGAATTGGAGAATTTGGAATCTACTCATAAGCTATTACCCCCTAAACCAGGGGTCGGCAACCATCGGTATTCCAGACATTGTGCACAGAGCAGCCAGGGCTGAAGCGCCCTACGACAGTTTCCTGGTGTCCTCAGGTGTGCTACACTGGAGAACTAAATCAAGATGGTGGGATATAACCCCAAAATTGGGACTGCTCTACCAAAATCGTGACTTTTAGTGGAACATAGTTTCCAAGTGAAGACATGGAGAGGCCAGCAGAGGCACAGCATTAGTTGTACTTATCAAAAAGAGGAATGTTTGTGCATTTAAATAAAATAATATTGTGGCACTCATATTTTGTCATATTCTGAGTGATCCATATAAATATATCAAATTAGACAAAGTATAGTAAAATGTATGGATTTATAATATAGAGAGAGAACACTGGTCATAGTGTTTTGATTTTATGTTTCCCTTATTCCCTCTGTAATGCGTTCAGGATAATTATTTTTGTGTGAATAGGTAGCTGTTTTAACTATCCATGCATGACATTACTTAACACCGTCATTAAGTAAATGTGGTGTTTTCTGCTCATGGTAACAGGGGAAAGTAAAAAGCTGTAAGGACCACCCTAGTTTGAAACCAACTCATCATTTACTCTAAGAATCCTCTGTAAAGAGCAAACATTTGGAAAACTAAATAAAAAGTGAAATAGGCGACACAGTTCATTGGATGAAATTTCCCCCCCCCCCCAAAAAAAAAAAAACCTGCCATCTTTTCTCGAAGAAGAAGAAGAAGAAATTAAACTCCTAAACTCCAGAACGTACTTTCTCTGTAGTCAGGTACCCTTTACGAACAATTAAAAATAAAAAATCCAATCACTGGATATGTTTCAACATTTTAACTACGCCTTTAATTTCTCACAGGAGCAAACATCCATTTTCTGAACCCAGGACAATTAATCACATGGAATTTAATCAGTAGGGTATGCTGGGAGTGTTTTTACAAAAAGAAACAACAAATGTGTACATTGCTACTATTATAACATCAAGTTGACTGAAACAAACACCTGAGCATTGAATAAATTGCTTGGCTCTCATTCTAGATTCATTTCTACTTTGAGAAATGTATTCACCAAAGAATTCACTAATGTTGATACTTTGCCAGCCTACGCTATGCGCACCCTTAGGTGTACAGGCAGTGAAACCATTTACAACGCATTTCATTTCACAGGTTCTATGCTGTAATATCTGTCATTTATGTTATTCAATGCACTACACTAGATCATTTATGTTTAACCCCTTAAAACCGGAGGGCGTACTATTACTCCCTATTCTAAGCAGCTCTAAATGCCGCAGTACGCCCTCACGGTTTTTGTTACTTACTCGGGATCCCAGGGAGTCCCCCGCGGCGGATCCTGCCCCCTCCGGTCCCCCCCCCCGGCCATGTGAGAGTGAGGTCCTTGTGAGGGTTAGCTGGCTGCTGCATTGCCAGCAGGGGGACTGCCTGTAATGACAGTTAGTCCCCCTGCTGGCTGGAAATCAAATCAAATAAAGTTAAAATCAGTGTAAAAAAACCCCCAAAATTATATACTTAGATCATATATATATATATGATCTAAGTATATATATACACATATACATACACACACATACACTGTCTAGGTATTTATATATATATATATATATATATTAATATCAAATTGCACGTAGACTGATATTGATTAAATATATATATATAATTATTGTTTTATATATATATATATATATATAATATAAAAAAATAATGTAAATACGTTAAAAATAAAAATTTTAAATAATGAAAAATAAATAATTAAAAAATATATAGATGTGTGTTATTTCGTTCTTACTGTATTGTGATATTAATATATATATTTATATCAAAATACACATAGACGAAATAATATATCTAGATATATAAATATATACGTATATATCACTATATATAAATAAAAATATTTTTAAAAAATTATATATATATGTATATTGACATATATATACACATACGTATGTATATATATATATATATACATATATATATATATATACATATATTAATTCTACATATATATTTATGTAATATTTTTACATAATTAGGTATTTTAATTAATTACAATTAGCGGGACCTCCCTGACAACCCAATGCCGAAAGTAAAGGGAATTTAATTTGCTAGCACTATATTTAACCCTATAACTTTCCAACACACCATAACACCTGTACATGGGGGGTACTGTTCTACTCGGAAGACTTCGCTGAACACAAATATTAGTGTTTCAAAACAGTAAAATGTATAACAACGATGATATCACCAGTAAAAGTGAAGGTTTTTTTGCATTTTTCACACACAAACAGCACTTACATGGAAGATATTATTGCTGTGATACTTCTTACTGTTTTGAAACACAAATATTTGTGTTCAGCGAAGTCTCCCGAGTACAACAGTACCCCTCATGTACAGGTTTTATGGTGTTTTCAAAAGTTACAGCATCAAATATAAGGCTTGTGTTTCATTTTTTTCATATTAAAATTCACCAGATTGGTTACGTTGCCTTTGAGACCCTATGGTAGCCCAAGAATGAAAATTACCCCTATGCAAATGAGGTATGTCCAGTCTTTTTTGGTAGCCACTTAGTCATAAACACTGGCCAAAATTGGCATTTTTTGCATTTTTCACACACAAACAAATATTAACGCTAACTTTGGCCAGTGTTTGAGACCAAATGGCTACTAAAAAAGACTGGACATACCCCATTTGCAATACCTTGGGTTGTCTACTATTGCAAGTGGTATGCCATTATGGGTGTAAATTTCATTCCTGGGCTACTATACAGTCTCAAAGGCAACGTAACCAATCTGGCGAATTTAAATTTCAAATGTAACGTGCTATATTTGACCCTGTAACTTCCCAAAACGCCATAAAACCTGTACATAGGGGGTACTGTTTTACACGTGAGACTTTGCTGAATACAAATATGTGTATTTTATTGCAGTAAAAGCAAACAGTATTATGACATTGACAGTTAAAATGTCATGTAGAACTAAAAAAATAACAAAATTTCTTATTTTCTCCCATTTTGTTTCATATTAAATTATGTTTCATAGCTAAATATTTGATATTAAATGAAAGCCCTGTTTCCCCTGAATAAAATGATATATAATAAGGGTGGGTGCATTTAATATGAAAGAGGTGAATAACGGTTGGACAGACATGTAGCGCAAATGCCAGGTTTTGTTTACGTTTTGTTTTGTTTTGTTCACAACTTGTACATTTGGCTCAGTCCTTAAGGGGTTAAAGAGGAACTTAAACATTATTCACAACATATAATTTGTGTTTAAACACAATAGTGAACTAAAAGTTAGCCTTGCAGTCAAAACATACCATGCAAGTGTGCAAGTATGGCTATATGGACTATAGAAAGAATGCCTGAGTGTGCATAAGTGTTCTGGAGCATTCTGGTACGACACACCATAAGTAGATCAGTGGTGCAAAGGTAAGTCCACTTTATACTTACCACTGTTACCCTATTCATTCAGTGGATATAAGGAACTGTCAGCGTAGCCGTTTCATCCCAGCATAATAGTGCTACATTAAGTGACTCATTGTGTCATTCTTGCAACATCATTGATGCATCATGTTCTGTTCCAATGTCACAAAAGTATGTCTTGCGACTGATTCAGACCACTTCCCCCGTAGCCACACTTTTAGCCCATACGATGCAGACATGGCATGCTTATTCTGGTTATCAACTTTAGCTGTCTGGGTTTATTGACTATTCTGACCTATCCAATCCTGATCTTTGCTGCTTCACCCTCTCTACCATTATTCTGTAAATCTTCAACCTCGTCTTGATGCTTGACCAAGCATCCTCTGTTTCATAAGTTTTGTAGAAATTGCAATGTTTCCATCCTCTAGTAGCTGTCTTCCAAAGAAGCATTTGATTGGCACAGTGCGGATAATTTGTGCAACTGCACACCAGCCTCCAAATGCTTGCCTATGGGGCAGCAATGTATTGTCTGAGATCATTAATCCTGGATTGTCTGAGATCATTGGTGAGGGAGTAAAGGTGAGTAATACTCACCTTTCAAGCCATCAAAATGCGGTGGTGGACACCAACATGGGTAGAGTAAAACAATAGAGTTATAGAGTTAATACACAATGCCATAGTGTTCCTTTAAACCCGGTTACCTCCAAGAAACAGTAATATTTTATTTATCTTTCCTAGATTTACGTGTTGGGACGTTATAATATCCTGTCACATCTAGAGAAGAGATAGTTGTGCTGTAATGGCCGACATGACCGGAAGATATCCAATTGATTTTTGTTTTTAGTGGATAATTGATATATCTTAAACCTGCTCATTTAGGGATTGGATCTGCAACCACCCGCCTTTAGATATTGACTATATGCATGTAAGATGGGCACGATCAGGTACGTCTCTTTATGCAGTCAAGATTGCTGATTGGTGGATAATCGATAAACACAAGGAAAATTATAAAATGAAAGAAAATCCATAAACTACTGTAGGCTCTAAAACACAATGTATTGCTGTTAAGGCATAAACACTGTTATATTACTGTGTAATAACTCACAAAATCATTTTCTTTAAATCATTTATTTTAAGATAATTTATTTATCTGCCTTTTCTTTCTCATTACTACTTATAAAACATCAAATGTACACTGGAATAGGGGTCAATGTAAATTGTACATATGTCCTGAAAAGGTTTGCCTCTGCTGTTTAAATTTTGGCTAAACTTTTAGTGGGTAATTTTCTGTCCAATTGCATGTTGGGATTATAGAATAATTACTTTTTATTTGCAAGAACATCTGTTAATTCCCACTGGAGACTAATGGTTCTAATTTTCACTTGTTTCACGTTCAAAATGTTAGAAAAGATATCCGTAAAATAATGTTTTCAGCTTGTTTATGTATGGTTCTGTTATTTTCCTTTTGTGCCTGAATGTTTTTATAAGTGCAGTCTATTTGGATTTAATAAACGTAAACAAAATAGACACAATTGTAAAAATAAAAACCTTACTTTTGGAAAATAAAAACATTGTATAAATTATCTAGATGCTGTTTTGCAATAGTTGTTTACGTGACCTGAAACTCAATTTTTAAATATGCCATCGAATAGTCTCATTGTCATTTATCATAGGTTGTAAAAGTATTTTTTCCTTACATAATAGCTTAAAATATATGTGCTGAGTTTTCTCTTTTTTAAACTTTTGTTGTTTCAAACGTTCCCCCAACGTGTAGTTTCTTCAAAGCAGTACCCCATGCATGATTTCGATTATGGAATTCTCACATCTGTTACCAACTTTACTTACGTAAACTATTTTTATTTGAAATGTTTGTCACTGAAGGAAAACAAAGAAACTTCTCTAAATTATGTCAAACAAAGTAAACAAGTCAATTTGCCTGCCAAAAAAACCTCCTAACAGGTCGATTCCACTTCATAGAAACTAAAACTAATCAGACCAAATGTTTTTATTGACTCTGGTGAGACTATGATTCATCTGCTAATCTGCATGTCTCTGTAATATAAATGAGTCAATCAGTTATATAACTGTTCAATAGAATTAAGGCTGTGAATTTTGGATGCGGTACACAGCGAGTAAAGAAAAGAAAATAATGAATTCTTGTTTGTTTGTCTTGCGTTATGTTTCATTAAATATAAACAAAGTTAAGATATGAATAGTATATTGTTTTATCCAACAAAAACATAATAATTGTGATATGTCTCATTTATAACCCTGCAAACTACGTATAACAGAAACAAAGAAATGGCGTATTGTAATGTGTTGCTTTTGAACTGTAGCAAGCAATTCATGATCAGATGTTTAGAATGTTGGTTGCATTCTCTTCAGATGCTAATTGATTTCCTTGACATCTCTTTTTAGTCTGGCACAGTGCCCGCCTAAGTACTTTGTCTGACCTTTTAGACCTCATGCCAGATATCGATTGAGAATCTACAATAGCAACGTTGTATCTTCTCTTCAATCTTTGATAATCTGCCAACAAGAGAGAGACAGGAAGTCAATCGGTTGCAAATGTTCTATTAATGTCTGTATATTAGTATATCCTTATGGGAGTAATGTAATTTGTATTGTTAAAATATCCCATGCAGAGAATTATTGTATAAAATGTATCTATACACGTTCAGTTTAATAAAAATTAATAAGTAGAATACATTTTTTTGGCTTATATACATCAATAATCATTCGATGAAAACCGTGCAGTAATGGACTTTGAATAAGACATTGGTATGTACTGTTTAAATGATACATTTTTGTGAAACAACCATCTGTGTTGCTTTTATTGAATGTTAAGCATATTAATTGTAATTAAAATATTCATCTTTATATGAAAAAGAGGGGGCAATAGAGAAGGGGATACACAACTATAATCCACACCAGCAGATGCAAGGAGTGATTATGGGATAGTATCGCAGATGGGAGTGCAATGCCACCTCGGCATACGTTTGTGATTTGTTTCCTGTATCACTGAACTGAGGGATTAATAATGGAGCAGAGTGCACATCTTCCGCCAATTAAAATATTGTCTCAAGGACATCCTTCCAGTGCTTCATAAACTTTGGGGGGGATGGTTACTTCGGGGGAGCTCAGTATCCTACAGAAGATAGAGATGCCACACTGTACTTGATAGTCCTTGTGAGCAACAGGTTTCAAAATATGTGGGTTCTCTTTGTAGGCCTTTCCATCCCTGTTAAGGAATTATACTGGTGTTTGATGTGTAGCATGACCAGAGGTGTATCAGTTCTGTTCCCCAGAAGCGACTCTAAAGTATGCAGGCCAGTGGGTTCACAGATTTAAGTCAAGCAGATTATGGGGCCTTCTCCCAGAAACCCCAGAGCTGTTGTGTGTCCCTGGTGGAAAGTCTGGGTTGAAAGAAAGCATGAAAGAACCCTGAGTAAAAGGATAGATCAAATGTATTACTTCAGTAGAACCATTTAGTCAAAGTAGCCCCAATATTGGGATGGCAGAGTAGAGCTGAACTCCTGTTCCTCTTATCCAGCCATAACACAGCTGGAAGGGTTCCCTGTGATTCTGCCATTTCCAGGTCAATCCAGTGCATCACCCCCTCCTTTGCCTACCAGTCCGTTATTCATAAGAGGTGGGTGGCTAAGTAGTATTTGTCAAATGAGGGAACACAAACCCTGCCCAATAGCTTGGGCAGCCACAGTACTTCCAATCTCAATCTGGGCCCCAGGGCACAAGTCACTTGTTCCCACAAGGAACTATCCAGTGACCTAAAAAATCCCTTTAGGAGTTTAAGCAGAATTGTTTGCATCAGGTAAAGTATCTGGAAGAGCAGATTCATGTTGATAATGTTTAGGCGCACAAACCATGGCATGTAGAATGGACTCTCCGTAGTAAGGGTAGAACATTTCTCGGGTACAGTTGTGTAGAATCCTTATGAATCCAAATTCCCAAATACTTGACAACTTTGGGACACCATTTAAATGGGATCTGAGCCTGTGCCTGTGCTTAACCAGTATTGTGAGACAAAAACAAGAGTAAACAAAACTAAACAGAGGCTATAAAATTTAACATTTACATTTCCCCCCACCACCCAGAGCCCAGCAGCCTGTACCAGATCCTGAGTACTCCATAGGAATCAGGCAATAACCCACAGTACATAAGCTCTTCTTTTACCCCCCTTCTCCCCACCACTCTACCTTATCTATAAATTGGAACACCATCCCTTCCACCTGACAGCTTATGATTATGGGTTAAGCACACACAGAATCAATGCATACACCTGTCCTGCAGCCCAAGACGCTGTCTATCACTACCCCAAAGAGGGTGTGCCCTCCGAGCAAATGTTTTTTACACTTGTTACTCTTATTATTTTAATTTTATTTTTGTATTATTATTGTGTCCTCCACCCCTAATTTCCTTGAGATGAAAATGTGTCACCCCCTATCCACCCACCCATCTCCCTCTCCTTTCAACCTGCCCTCAAGAACCCCAAATGAAATACTGAGTTGGAGTGTAGGAGTATCTTCCATTGATACCTTTCCAGGTAACAGGGCATCCTCCTTCTAGGTGGTTTACCCTTACTTCCAGCAAAAGTAGTGATGAATCTCCTTGTCTCCCCCATGAATAAGTATAACTTTGCTTCTGACTGTCACCCCTAATTCTCACTCCTTGTCCAAGCATTAGTCCCAGACACTTACTGTAAGAGCCCATAGACCCCTACCCATATGGTGAGATTCCATGGGTTTCAAAAGACATAGATTTCTCACAAAAAGCATACCCTCCATGGAATTTTTGCAGGTGTAAAAGTGGAGTAAATCCCATGTACATTATCCTACTACTCAGAGCTGTTGTAAAATCCCAGGACTGTGTGTCCTCAAACTGTTTGCCCACTGAACATCTGCTAGGTAGAAACTATCGCCCACTCAATTCTCTCTCATGGACATTGTGAGCAAAAACCTTTAACCCCTTAAGGACCAAACTTCTGGAATAAAAGGGAATTATGACATGTCACACATGCCATGTGTCCTTAAGGGGTTAAACCTGCCTAAAATTAATTATTTACTTACTAATCTGAATCGACCCTCATTTTGCATGTTCTTTCTTACCATCTTAACCATGCTCGACCACATTGCCTTCCTCATTGTCTTTCTAATTAATGACTACTAATTAATGACCTATACCCCTGTACTAATTGCTATAGACAGGTGGTACCTTAAATACCTTAATATTTCCTAATACATATTTGTATCTTTAAGACATAATTGCCACTGAAATTTACCTGTATTAGCTGGTTTCATCCATGTTTGGAAAGAGCACCAGTAAAGTTATTTACGTTTAAATTTTAGCTTCAGTAATGTAGTCTACTTTGTTTCATCTAAGTGCATTGATAGTCCATGTGTAAGCAAAACAGAATGACTCCTTTCTGTCCATTTGGCTGCATTCCAACACGACGTGAATGGAGAGACAGCTGACAGATCAACCACAGCAGAGCATGTGTGGGAGAAAGGGAATAGCTTTGATTTAAATTAAGACTGTGTTCCTTTAGCACATGGATCCTCAAACTCTGGCCCACCAGATGTTGCTGAACTACAACTCCCATGATTCTCTGGCTATCTATGTAATTCAAAGAATCGTGGGAGTTGTAGTTCAGCAACATCTGGGGGGCCGGAGTTTGAGGACCCATGCTTTAGCATAACATACAGAAATTAAGAATCTTAATATACCATTCAACTATAAGAACTTTGAGAAGCTACAAAGCTCTCTAAATCAATTTTTTTTTATTCTAAACATTCTATTCATTTACTCTGTAAATCTAAAGTCATGCCCAAAAAAGGTGCTCTTCAAAAAAAACTATAGTATTTATCCATTCTTCACCGCGGACCAAGGAAGGTTATTGTACTAGTAAGTCACTACGTATGTATATATTACGTGTTTAATGATAGTCATGTGGGTGCCATGTGTGAGAATGTAGTTTTGGTCTTTCAACTTTTGTGAGTTGAAAATAGGAATAATACTTTTCTTTTGAAGGCAAGATGAAGAGAAAATTGGATTGGGTAAGACAATGTCACACAATTTTCAAGTGAGCTCATAGGAAAAAAGTCATAGTAGGGTAATTTGTAAAGATTACTTTTTCGGTTCACCAGAAAATAGCTACTCGAAAGCAATGTCATAGACATTATATGAATTTTACAAATAATTTTAGAAATGCACAATGTATAACAAACAAATTATCTTCTGCATATACACACCCTTATACATACACTCATCCTCTTTAATGTGTATTCATACTCCTACGGGTATACACACACTTACCACCAAATATAAATACATGTATGAACCCACTCACCAAGCAGTGATACAGAATTCAGCACACATATCTCTATAAATGACGACACACTCACCCCATACATTAATACGAACACATACTTTACACTTGCACTCATATCTTAATACTTGCACACTCAGCCTGAAAAATGCATTCATGCACACAATCGTTTTCATATACAAATGCATGGACATACATTCAATACACTAATGCTCTCACAAATTCTGGTAGGTGTTGCAATAATGATTAGACAATAACAGGTGCTGAAGAATTTAACTCATTTTGAATTCATCTTCAGACCTCTGTCCAAACTCACTTCAATCTAATTCACTAGTGAAGCTCAAGGATTAGTGATAACTCAAAAAATGATAGTTAAACATCTCCAAATGAGAGGATAGCAAGGTACCATTTAAGCAAGTAATTGAACCTGTTTTAGCACTGATGCAGTTTACCCTTACACTCTGCCTTAATAAAGATATATACTTAAATATTTGCTTTTTATATGGTATCATGAATTCTAATAATTTAATATGTGTGTTTTTTTTATCAGTTACAGTTTGATGGTAATCAATGACAGATAATGTAAAATGCAGGTTTTTTTGTGTACATGGCTTTATTAATTCCTTTTCTACGAATCCACTTTGTACAGTGACTCTACAGTCTATAAGTCTATCAATTTCAACCCATTCCCCTGATTTGCAAAACCCTCCACAAATGTGCTACCTTTTACTTTTTCTTTTATAAAAGCGCATTCAAGATTATCTCCAATTGAGGCAAAGCCATATTTAGAATTGACACTGTTATTCTTAGAACAACAGCATTTTGTAGTCTTGTTTATTAAAAGATACAATGTAAAAGAAAAATGTGAAAATGAAAAATAAAAGTCATATACAGTTCTGTAGCTTAATTGTGGGTATATTTCCTCCATAGAATATATGAAACAAAAATGATAAGAACTGCATAGTGAAGCATTTAATTTCCAACATATAATAATGTAGATAATAGATGTTTACACTCACATTTATTTGAGCATTTATCTGCTCAATATAGAACAGGTACAAATATACAGCTGTACAATCCTTACATCTGGATATCCTAACGAGATGACAGATCTATATAACAGTGCAATATAATCTGTCGATCACTAGGAAAGGGCTGTATACTAGAGGATTATACAGACTCACATGGTCTTGATACAACCTGGCTCTAAATAAAACAATGTATGTGTTACTAACGTTTGCACAAAGTCCAGCTCTCACAGCCAGATAATATCTACAATGTAGTCAACACATGGTTCATTGTTTTCACTCTCCCTAATGGTCCTTTTTTAGAAAATATCCAGAGCTGCAGAATATGTTGGTTGACCACATAGAAAAATATGAAGAATTATACGTGTTTTCTTGTCAAACACGCACATTCTGTCTCTGTTCTTGTTCTTACTGTACTCACAGATAATTGACAGCCATTCCTTGTTTATGCTTTTGTGATATGTCCATAACCTAGTAACGAATGGATAATTCAATGAGAAAGTGCTCCGGGCTAAGGAAATGCATCTGTTTTTTTGGATGGTTAGCGTGAGGTGAGATGCTTGAAAGAATATAATGAACATTAAGTAGGATAAGCTTAGCTGGTAATAACAATGTCTGTGACACTGCTTCTAACTCAGGAAGGTCTTGTTGGATTTTTGTCATCTTTGACATGTCATTTGATCTACAGGCTCCTCACGCACAGAAACATAAGATAGTGTGGTCTAGAAAGCATGACTTCACCATGAGTAAATATTTAAATGTACAACTTTGTTAAGAAGAAGACTGTAAGTGCAATAAAACTATGATATATTTTATGTATATAAAACGATGATATGTTTTATATATATTTTATGGAGCCAGGTTGTGGGCATTACACACTGTCTCACCTTTTGAAGTCAAGTGTTAAAATGAATACCTACTACAAAAAGATCCATGTGATGAGACCAATCTCGCCACTGTGCATTGGAGGAGCCTGGTTGCCCGCCTGCTGCCTTTAGACTATGGCCCCATGTTGAAACGCTTGATTTTCCCCTGCAAAGACACAAAAGCCGGGTCATTCGGTTCTTGCCCTTTTTGAGCGTTGACACCCCAGCCCATTCGTGTAATGAAAGACTATGGGAAAGACTTTGGCTCCATGGCAATTGAACTGTATGTGTGTGATCTGAGCGCCATTCAGTAATAATGTGCACTCAAATCTGAGCTATCTGGGGATATGTTGAATTTACCTGTTTTATGCAATAGCTGCACAGTTATATACAGTATTTTTATGTATTTATTTGTCTTTTGCTGCCAGGTGTTCAATGGAGTTTTGCCTCTGTCCTTGGAGATAATTGGATTACTTCCCAATTATCTCCAGGATAGAAAACTCTGTGGAACTGGTTTTGGGCAGAAAAGCCATGCTTCATTTGGTTAAGGACTTCGATCTATCTTTTGAACCAATGGACCAATTTGGATGATTTTGACATGTGTTTGTATTTGGAGTATGCTGATTCTGAAAATGTAAGAAATGTGAATGTGATGCATACTTTTAAAGTTATGAATAATGTGGAAAAACTGTATTTCTCTGTCTGTGATAATTACATTAACCCATTGTGTAAGGTAATTGTATCACAGGCAGAGGGGAGGATTTTGTGTGGGAGTGTCTGAGTGTATTGTATGTGTTTTATTGGTGGTTTTCCAAAACCCTGTGGGTGGTACTAATGTGTAAGAATGTGTATATAAGAACAATAAACCCACAGCTCTGGCTGTTCCTGCTTGACCCTCAAAATGGAGCCTTGTCTCAGATTGATTGTATGCTGTTCCAGTTTGACTACTAGGAGTGTAAACCTATGTTTTTTCCTATTCAGCTGTTTACAGCATTCGTATGGTTCTGGTACGGCTGTTTACGGCATTCATAAGGTTTCCTGTTTGGCAGATTGGTGTCTTTGGTAGCTGCCTGTGTATCTGGAAGGGGAATATCCTCTAAACGGCATTTAACCCCTTTTATGCCCGGGGTGCCGTTACACTCCAATAAACTGAAACAAAAATGAATGAGAAGCTCTAGTAATAATTAATGGATCCTCTGTCGGCTTCCAAACAAACCTGTGCTAGTGCATCACATTCATTTTTTAATTATATTGTGATCCAGAAACAAGGAAAATGGTGAATCAATGAGGTTTAATAGACTAACAAGAATATTCACTAAAGTGAGAATTTAATGTGATTCAAAGTGAATTTCAGATTTAAGGCAAGAGCAGCCAAACTGAGAGCATAGATGACTTGGATAATTTTTCTATTTCGGTTATTTAGACCTTAAATTTGAAATGCACTTTAAATCCTTACGTTAGTAAATACATTACATCAATCTCCTGGAAAGCAAATTAAGGATTCAGAAGACCAACATATTGACTGAGTATGGTTCACATTGATGTGACAACTATCTGAAGCATTTGAAATGTAGTCATTTTTTGTAGGTATCAAGGACACCACAGCCCCCAAAATACTTTTACAATATAAGAACCTAAATGAATCTGTCAAAAAACAAATCACTCTGGTGTGGTCAACCTTGAGAATATTGACTGAGATTCTCCTGCATGGTAAACAGGCTGAAAACCTCAGTGGCAGACTTAGTAGAACTATAGTCGTAGCATAAGGAACCGGTTGAAGGCCAAATATAGACTGGAGATCCGATATATATCCAACCTCTTTCCTACAAGTGGCCTCTAGTCTTACATAGGGTACTCCTGAACTGAACTTGTAACATTAGAAATGCGTAAGTCATTTATTATTTTGAGTTGAATATTTATTCACATTTGGTTTCTACTGCATGCTAAAAAAATATAGTATATGAATAGTAACTTAATTCAAGTTATTCTTACTTTACAAATTCATTTCTTTCTTAATATATTGAAACAAGATTTAAGAAGATCAAATGATATCAATTTCCAAATGTTCATGACATTTACCCCTTCACGTTGGCACTCATGTATACATGGTTGCCAGCGTCTGCACCCATACCATGTAGTCATGTCTACACAATTAAAATAATTTCAAATCAAATTTGTTCATGGTTGTGCTTGTAGCAGAGCCGGCGCTAACATTCGAGTGCCAGCTCTGCTGAACTCCCCCAAAGCCTCCACACATACACAGCATGGGCCTGTAAAGAGATCTATAGATGTTTCTGCACAGCACTGCTCTGTGCGCTGTGCAGGCTGCCCTCTGGCTGAGAGCAGTACTCAGTAAAGGCTCCCTCCTATTAGAGAGGGGTCGGCTCTCAGTTCTCACCCCACACACTAACTCCTCACACACAGTCACCACGTCACAGTCACCCTCACACACAGTCGCTATGTCACAGTAACCCCCCCCCCCACAAACAAAGTAACCATGTCACAGTCACTTCCCACAGCCTTACTCCAAACACACAGTCACAATGCAAAAGTTAGCCTGTCACACTCACTATGCCACAACATCCTGACACAGTCACCCTCATAAACACACAGGCACCCTTAGGTACAGGCATCACCCCACAGACAGTAACCCCCATACTCACACAATCAACCCACATAACACAGCCCCATCATAAATTTAATGCACACAGCGAGACATACAAACAGTCCCCCCCCTATACACACACAATACGCTACAATCAGCTCCCTCCACACATATGCTCCAAGACACAGAGATACATGCTCTCCCAGACACAGAGATACACAGACACACACAGACATTGCAGGCACAGTCATGGTTACACATACACGCAGATATGCACTCACAGATGTACAAGGTATCACGGGTGGCGGTCTGAAGACCGGGGCCCCTGAGTGTCTGATGAAGATGATAGGAGTCTCAGCATGGAAAAGGACTATCAGGATCTGGTGCAGGGTAACCACTCGCCCCCTGGTGTTGAGCACCAGGGTATGTGCGGCCACATACCAGGGCCCTGATGCAGCTCAAGTGGAAGCCACAAGATTACAAGACAAGACTACAAGAACCCAGAACCGGAGAAGGATAGAAAGCAGAACCCAAAACATGTACACAATACATGAGGGAAACAAGAACAGGACATGGACAGGACAGGACAGGGCTGTACATAAACTGGGAATACAAGAAAAAAATAAAACAAAATAAGAGATACAAGGTAAAACAAGAGGAGACATAACTAAGTACTATATATGTAATAAACATTGGCAATTTAGACATACATAAATGGCTGAGACGTATGCAGCCCACCAGTACTCCAATTACAGTGGGTCCTAACTGCTTAGATATGTATGACTAAATTAACAACAATAAAACACACACAGTAATTACCTGCAAAGCAAGGAGCAGAGGAAATGAGACCACTACCTGCAGACCAGACTGAAATAAAAAGGATTAATGGCAAAGGAATGGGTGTGGCAACAAAAGGAATCCAGGAGACTGGGAATTCCAGAAACGGAATAAAGGAATAAACCCAGAAAACCTAGCATAAAGAAAACCAGACATAGTATAGAAAACCAGAAAACCCAAGAAAAACTAAACAAGAATTGTAAAAAGAGTACTGGATACCAGGGGCCAAAGCCAGACATATCCGCAGAATGGAACAAGATGTGACACAAGGATACTGACTACCAGACACACACTCCCAGACTCATACACAATACACAATGCCAGAGCACACACAGGTACCAATACACATTGTGATTGCGTGACTGTATCTGTCAATGTATGTATGTGTGTGTCATTGTGTGTCTCTATGCATCAGTGTGTTTGTGTGTGTGCGTGTATTAGGGTGCATGTGTGTAAACGTGTATCGTGTATAGTGTGTATGTATATATATATATAATTCCACAGATAGCTCAGTACTCCACCTTCCCAAAGTAAAAGTTATTCCTTGCCTGGGTACAAGTCACCATGTCAATAATATATTAAAAAAGAAAGAAATTGGCTGCACTCACAGGTCTTCCCAAAGAGAGCTTTTTCGTTCTTTTCTATTCATCAATGATCCACTGATCATGTTGGTCCGTAAATATGTGGATCATTGATGAATAGCAAAAAACGATAAAGCTCTCTTTGTGAAGACATGTGAGTGCAGCATATTACTTTATTATATATATATATATGCATGTATCAAAGTGTATGTATATATATATATATATGCATGTGTAAATCTGTGTGTGTGTGTGTGTGTGCCCACACAAAGTGTATATATATATATATATGCATGTGTATATCATTGTGTGTGTGTGTGCCTGTGTCTGTGTGTGTGTGTGTGTGTGTATCTATGTGTGTGTGGCGACATGCCTGCAATGTGAGGGTGATATGCTATGGGTTATGTCATGGTAATGTGGCAACATATACAATATACATAGGAATATTTATATAACCTTGTAAATGATCCTTCTATTCATGCAGCGATGATCCTTGCAGCTTCTCCCGAAATCCAGCTGAAACGAAGTGATTATAACTCCCAATCCCCCAAACATGAGTCGAGACTTCATGAAGGGGTAAAACGATCTGATTTACTGTGGGCTACCCGCCCGGTATTTATGCAGGTCTTCCACCTGGTGGACACTCCCCTAGGGGACCAGATGGAAGACTGGGACAAAAGTAACACAGTAGCCAATCACAGTGGCTATAGCATAAGCACTCCCCTTTTACATAAATCACTCCCTCTTTTCCATCCTGGAGATAATTAACTTAAGGTAGCAAAGAGAACCTTAATTATCTCCAGGAAGAAAGAAACATGGCTTTTCTTATTTCAGCAAAACAGAATAAAAATATATAACTTTCTTTTTACACAACATAAACTTTAAGTTCCACATATCCCCAAATAGCTTGGATCTGAGTGCACACAGTTCTCAGAATCGTCGACTGAAGTTTGACTTTCACCAGCCGTTCGTGTGTTTGTAGCCGACTGCAAGTTCCATACTATAGCTATCTGGGGTCGGTCACTTTCGCATACTTTCAGCGCACGAATGAAGTAGTATCTCCTTCATTCGTGTGTTTTTCCACTGTACGAATGAGGATGGGAGAAGGTAGCAGCGGTGTTCGACAAAATAAGTAGCCGAAATCAGTTCCAGGGAATCTTCGCCATTTACCACTGCGCGTTCAACAATACAAAATGGCGATTGCCACGTGTTCGGTAAACGAACGCGGACCACCAGCTATTCCCCAATTAGTCTGTGGTTAACCGCAACAGTCAGGGTGGTCAATAGGCGCCACACGACCTCAGTGGGAGGTCGGTGATTCGGTAGTTTATTCGCTTTTATGGCTATTTCCACGAAATCCCGCTGTAATCCTCCAAATAACCGAACAGGCTTGTTCGTATGGTCTGTAAATAGGGGATTTCGTTACAAACCTCATAAAGTTTTTCTCTCCAGACAAAATTGTAGTTTTTGTTTCCATTAAATAATGCGCTCTCTAGTCATACTGAAAAAAATATATATAGTTAAACATAACTTTCCAGGACACCCAAAATACTTAAATTAACACCCAAGAAACTGTAAATTGCTTGGTAGTGAAGGAGTTGATGGGGTAAGGTTTTATGTTCATTTGTGTTGGCACATTTGAAGTACAAATAATCATATTATTTAACAACTTTTTCTGTGAATACTGTTTTTCTTTAAAATGCTTGTGGTTGGCAAAATTAAGGGCCATAACACCTTTTTAAATAATAATGACTAAACCTGGATACCTAATTAAATCGGGATGAGTATATACTTTCTCTATTTCCTTCGAGACGTGCAGATCTGTGATGTGAATTCAAACTAGTTATATAATAATGAATCTAAAATATCATTCAACTAGAATATTATAACATAATTCCCACAGTGATGTCTACACTAACAAACTAATTAATGTAATTCTGCAAGCTTGTTTCTGTAAGGTACATTTGAATTTCATTTATTAAGATCTGCAAACTCTTTAAATACCACTGTTACATCCAAAGATATTACATATTTTTTAATTTATAAAACAGATCAGAAAAAAAAGTCATTTTCTGAATTCATGTGCACAGTTCCCACATCCATGGTAATTAAAAATGCAAAATTTTGTGCAAAAAACATCTGTCCCAGCATTTCAATTGACTCAAGTGCTGTCATAATCTAGCAATTAATTCTGTCTCCTTCTCCCACATTGGGTCGTACCATGAAACCGGGCCTCCAAAGATATTTTAAAGATCCGTGAACACTTTGTTTTTCTAATTTCACAGTTAGACATAAAAAATTGCCCAAAATCTTTACTTTGTTAACCCCTTTTCACTAAGTATGCTTACTGCTAAAACTGAATGGAGCTCTTAATTATATTTTTAGAAACAGATGTACAATGTTTTTTAATTATTTTATTTGCCTATTTTGTCACACCTACTATGTGGGACAAAATTGAATTTTGGCCTTATGTAAAATTGTCAGACTCTGTGTGAATTATTGCAAGAAAACATTTTACCAATATCTAGACAAAGGATGCAATGATAAAAAAAATAAAATGACAGGTTTACATAATTTGCATTTGTATGTATTTCTTAAATAGAAAGTATATATAAAAGCTATATATATATATATAAATATAAAAGGCCAGACTCTGGCAATCATCCCCCCAAAAATATAAAAGGAGTAATATTACCCGGGTGCTTCCATGCCAGTAGATAAATGTAGTCAATCAGGAGCACTCCCTTGGATTTTCAAAACGGTATTTAATCAAGTGTTAATAACTCACATCAACGTTTAGACCCTACAGGGTCTTTCTCAAGATAATAACAACGTGCAAACAATATCAATATATAGCAGAATAAGGAGATATCTAACTTACCCCACCTGTGAAGTGATCCCTGTGTCCATCAAGTGCGCATGTGTGATCACGTTGGTACATACGTGCGTGATGACGGGGGAGACCGGTCAAAATTACTACTCCAGAAGGAGACTTTTTGGATTAAACAACTGGACACTCTACAACCTAAAGGATTGAACGAATATATTTTGTTTAATTCATTTCTGGAGACCCGCTGAGCTCATTTTTTCTTGTTCTCTTTTTTTATTTTATTATTATTAGATTTTTTATATTTTTTCTTTTTTCCTATTTTTTCTTATATTTGTTATATTTAAAAAAAAATTTTATTATGGAAGATTATTTGCTTATTAGAATTTTTTTAGTCTAGTTTATTGATGTTCTACTTTTTGTTTTATTATTGTATATTTTTTCCAGTGCTCTATGACAGCTATGTTCTGTCTAGACTTAGCATCCTGTATCCTGTAAGTTTGGATACATGGAGATGTATACATACATCATTAGTTTTTTTGAACATTGATTTCAAGTTCATGTATTCCTTTTCTGGTCCATGATCTCTCCTGCTCTATTTTGTAATCATTAAGATTTGTTAACTGGACCAATTTTGTATTATACCTATGCATTTGATATTACAGGGTTAGACCTGATATTTAGTCATCCTTTTGTCCATGTTATTTACAGTAGGCTATATGCTACATTTCACGTACTTTTTTATATCATACATATATATTTTTATTTTATTCACATTTACATATTTGGATACAATTTCCACTTGCACCATATTTATGCACACACTATAACATTCACACAGGCTTACACTTTTCTTGCTATTCTACTTCTCTCTTTATAGACACCTATTAGATTTTATTATTGGGATGTGGATATTTTTAGAGATGTTGCTCACTGCTATAGGTATGTCACAGCTTTGTGTGATATGGTCCGGTTTCTATTATACTGTATATTTAAGTATCCCTTGGATCTTCCATTTAGTATGTTTTTATGGGGGCTTATGGTTCCCATGGATACTGTTTGTTTCCATGGGGTCATGCTGAGGTCACGCTATCACGCACGTACAGGGGTACGTCATCACGCACGTACGTAATAACGTAATCACACATGCGCACGATCGATCGGCACTTGATGGACACAGGGATCACTTCACAGGTGGGGTAAGTTAGATATCTTCTTATTCTGCTATATATTGATATTGTTTGCACGTTGTTATTATCATGATAAAGACCCTGTAGGGTCGAAACGTTCATGTGAGTTATTAACACTTGATTAAATACCGTTTTGAAAATCCAAGGCAGTGCTCCTGATTGACTACATTTATATATATATATATATATATATATATATATATATATAAAAAGTCCTCCTTTTTTAAAAATTTTAGTGTTAGCTGTGTGTTCCAAGTATAGAAACAAAAAGTGGTGAGCGGTGCCAAATTTTCCATAAGGCCCGCGAGGCCATGGCCTTGGGGCAGGAGGAATATCTCCCTCACTGGTTAGCCCATTTTCATGTCGAGGCCGCTCTGGTAGTGTGTACAGCGGCCAACTGCACCATGCATGTAGAGAAGAGAGGGGGGCAATACAGGATAGCTCACACAAAACGGAGCAGGCAATGCAGTTCTTCCCTTCTCTACCCTGTCAAGCTGGGGGCCAGTGCTAGACCCCAACCTGCCCAGCAAGGGACCTGCCAGGCCAGCAGCAGCCTGTCACACTCAACCCAGGGACCAGCCACCTGTGCCCACCAAGGTCAATGTGTGACTCTGCACAGGTCAGTGTATCTGTAGCGGTCAGTGTGTGTCTGTATGGGTCAGTGTGTGTGTCTGCATGGGTCAATGTGTGTCTGAGTGGGTCAGTATCAGTGTGTCTGCATGAGTCAGGGTCAGTGTGTCTGCATGGGTCAGTGTGTGTCTGCATGAGTCAGTGTGTGTGTCTACATGGGTCAGTGTCAATGTGTCTGCATGGGTCAATGTGTGTCTGCATGGTTCAGTGTGAGTGTGTCTGCATGGGTCAGTATGTGTCTGCAATGGTCAGTGTGTGTCTGCATGGGTCACTATGAGTGTGTCTGCATGAGTCAGTGTGTGTGTCTGCATGGGTCAGTGTGTGTCTGCATGGGTCACTGTGAGTGTATCTGCATAGGTCAGTGAGTGTGTGTGAGTGTGCATGGGTCTTCACAAAGGCCAAATTTTCTTCATCAAAACTGCAGTTTCACCTACTGTCTGTCCTGTACAGTTTATTGGCATTATATCCATATTAATATATTTTATTCTTTATATGTTTCTTAGTGGTTTGGCCAATCGTAGACAAAGACAAAATATACACGTTGAAACTGCCCGTCTTAGAGTTTATTTAAAACACAAGAACTGTAATTATAAAGAGTTGCATTATGTATAATAAAATAATAAAAACTCAGCAATTTGACTTAATCCCCACAGTGTTTATTTCATCAGTAAATAAATAGCAATGTGTTTATGGCACTTTGACACACATTAAGTAGGAAAAGATTGGAATTTGCGCTGGGAATTGGCAGGGTATGAGGCTGGCAATGCTCCTACTTTATTTTCTATCTTCTGTAAATTATGTTAAGACTGTATTTTTCACCTTTTAACATCATCAGTATAAATGCTTTTATTTATTTTTCCACTGCACAAAAGCTTATTGATTCTTCTCTGTAAGGGTATGTAAAGTGCAACTAGTGATTTAACTCAAGTGATAAATATAACATAACTAGCAAGTTGCAGTGATTGTAAATAAGACATTGTATATTATATTATATTTTACAACAGACATCTGACCAGGAGTGCCCTGGTTCCTCCCCCCTCCCTACACACAGGGCCGGACTGGCCCACTGGGATACTGAGAAATTTCCCGGTGGGCCAGCATACTATTGAGTCGGTGCACTGCCACCTAGTGGCGCTCCCCTCCTACTTCCTGTCAGACCGAGTAGGGGAACAGAAGCTCCTCTACCGTGGTCTTCCTGCTCGGCCGCACTACAGAAAGAAACAGGCCTATAGGGACACATGGGAGGGCTAATAAGACATACAGGGCTGGGAGGGGGCTATAGGGATACTGGGAGGAAGGGCTAATAGAACACATGGAGGACTGGGTGCACATGGGACACATGCGTTGACTGAGATCATCCAGTTGTCAGCCAAAGTGAAGAGCCCACTCTTGTTATTTCAAAATAAGCAAGATAACGTAATTTTTTTGTTACATCTGACACTCTCAGTCAATGAGCTGGCCCTGCACAGGTTTGCGTAGGAGAGATATCAGAACCTTTTAAGCAAGAGCTTCCAGCTCTCCTGTTGTGGTAGAGGAGGTAGGGAAGGACAGTAAGCAAAACTTCAGTTTTAAAAATGGTTTCACTACTGAGGTAAAGGAGCTAAATATTCAAAACAATAGACATTCAATTCACATGACTATCACTAAATTTACTCTCATCCAAATCAATGAAAGCAAAAACATCCCAAAATAAATCATCTTAAAATTATCCATGAATTGGTTTTAGTTGCAAGTGAGTTGGAATACTAAAATCTCAGGATCTCTTTTTGTGCTTATTAAATGGGTACCCTTCATTTATAACTGATGTGAATTAATTAACTAATGGATTACTTAATAATTCCCAAATGTTGGCCTCCCTCTTCCTTCATCCTATGTGTGGGTATTACAGGTAGGGAGGAGGAAGTTGTGAGTCTGTGTTGATTTTTGTGTTTGTTTGATTATTCAATTTAGCCCAATTTATTTACAATTTACGAATGTGTCAAACCAGAAACATTGCAGGTTTTAAACAGAATGCAAACCCTACATGGTATATCCCACCAATGCTAATGCCCAGTTATATATTCGGGTTTGGCCACACACATATCCTCCACAGCAGATGTCTCACTTCAAGGCATCTGCTGGATAAGCAACTCGTATTAGTTACAAATAGTTTGAGCAGTAGCAAACCATAATACACATAATAAGGCAACAATAGTAAACAAAACAAAAAAACACATAAAATAAAAACTGAAGCCGACCAGTCTAAAACAATCAATGAATGATGAATGGGGAATATTAATAAAAGTAAATATAAATGTCAAAACAAATCACATACCAATTGCCAGCTGCTAAGTACTTCACTGTACCAGCCCTCCTCCCTCTGGTATGGTGCATCATCTATTTCTCCAAATAAATAACGCTTAATGAAAAAAAGAAAAAAACAGTTTGAAGAAAGATGACATCAGGTCTGTGGCTGCTAATTGCGAGACTAAAATCTGCAGTACTTCTTTTTTCTAACAGATGGGAGGCAGGTTGTCAAGGACAGGAAAGAGAAATGTTATTATTCCACTAGAATGGTTAAACCAGTAGAGAGCGGGTCTTTTTAGACCTCAGATTAAGGAACCGTAAGAGTTTATTTACTAAACAGTACATTTTTGTGACCTAAAAACTAAATTGTTACATTTTTACAGATAAGCTATATTTGCTTAAAATTTGAAATTATGTTTTCAGGACATTATGATGAACTGTTTAGTGAATAAACTCCAATATGGTAAATTTTTCACAAGGTTGAACATTTTGGGGACCCTTACAAAATCAATACTGTCCCCCAGGTCATACACTTCCAGTCTTGTATACACAAGTATGCACACATGTACAGAGGCACACACATTCTAGTACATGATACAACTATGTACATTACTAGGAACAAACAGGATATAGATATGCATCACTCAGACACACACATGCATTGCTGCACACATGTGAAATATACATACCCCTGTCAAAAAAAAAAAATTAAAATGGAAAACCACTCTAAATAGTAGTGAATAAGTCCAATTTAGTGAATAAGATTCTGAACATCGTTGCTTGAGACTTACAGTATGCTTACTACTGGACTAGTGCATTTGGTTTCAAACCAAATGCAATTTTTGGCGTTCTAATTCCAGAACTTGGAAGCACAATATGGACGTATCACGAAACAACCGAAACAGACAATGGATGAATAGTTTCATTTGTTTCATGAAAGTCGTCCGAACTGAAATGCCATATGGATGAAGTTTGGTCCACCATAATACTTAATTAATATCATGGGGACTCAGCTCAGACTGATAATGAGTTTTTCATGAGTTTCTTTTCTTATTAAGCAACCTGTGTGGGGTTTAGAATTCCTCCCGCCAGAGCAAAAACTTGGGAGGTACTCTGGCTTGCTTTCAATTAGTTAGTCACATTGCCCCTTTTAAAATGTCACTTAATTCTCCAAGATGAAAATTCATAACTATATTTATTTCACCTACTGCCTACACCTTTGCAAACCTAGAACTTTTGGAATAACTGTCAGAATTAAACATAAAGAGAAAAAAACAATTAATTTAATCTGCTCCTATCTATAGAAATTGTAGAAATCATTTCTAACGGTCTAATTGCCATTTCCATCCAACATTCATATTGCAGTCAGACTCATTTTAATATCCCGTTTTATGTGCCCTTGAAGCCTTTATCCATACACCTTCACCTTGGACCATCTGTTGGACTACATTCCCTATGACAATGACCCATGTGAAGTCTACTTCTGATGATCAGTGCCACGGGGGCTACCATACACTGATGTATTTTCAACTGACAGTTCTACAAATGTTCAATGCTTATTGGTTTTATTTTCTGACATTGTCCTTGGGGAGACAGCTGCCATCTGTACACGAATGACATTGAATATATTCTGTATACAATAACTAAAGATGAATCACTGACAGATATGCCTTGCAGACTTTTATCTCAGAAGATGTTGACATGTAACATTCATATTAGCGTAACTCAACACCTTCAATCTCTTAAAATCCATCAGCATTGAATATAACTGGTACACATTGTACTATCACGCCATACAGAATTGCACCAACTATAGACAAGTCTTCATGTTGTCATGAAACAATGGAAAGAATCCATTTACTCATGGCATCATTAAAAGCCAAGATAATGATAGCACAACACTGATTTACAGTAAACAGTGAGGCAGGAGGAGGCCCTCCTAAACTATTTGGTTACATAACAAAATCATGTAGCTACTTAAATGGCATTTTGTTTTTGCATAGTGTTTTTGCGTGAAAACTTGTGAGTAAAACATGCAAGTCAAGGTGACAGCTAATCCCATGTTTATGTGATGAGTGGGTATATCTGATTGTGTTAAGGAAAAGATTGACACAGGAGCTCTCCACTACGGGCAATACAGCATGGAATAGTAGCTAGGACCTCTATAACATACAGGAGCGTAAACCTCCAGGGCAGACAAGACACTTTATAAATCCCCTCCACATTCTATGAAAATAGCACTTGCAAATTCTCAGATTAAAATAAATAATTAACCCTCACTTCAAATGATCCATAGAATTCTATATTATTTTATTCATTATTTATGGCAAAAGGCAAAATGTCTTGGACTGTAAACAGACCATTTTAGCTGCCATACTCCCAAAGAGGTCAGTAAGGTAACTGGGAATTTCTATGTGATTTTCATTGTCTATTCAAACCATGCGGACATTGCTGGATTTATTCACTGAAAGAGGAATTGCGGAAAAGTAACAAAGAAATTGCACATTTTCATTCAAATGAGCTGAACTGCAAAGTATGGCCTAATATTTTTGATTCCTTTATCAATTTTCCTAATTTACTAGGTAAGTAAATATCCCAACACAGGCATTTTCTGGGAATCCAGACATCTGAATCAGTGTTTACAGTGGGAGTTACAGGAGTTCCTGTTATTTGTAGTGAAAATGAAATGTGTAATGTTGTTACATAGAGAATGTTATTTACTGCGGTATCTTGAGAATCCCATACGTAACGTCCATCTGCCTATATGGATATAAGTGAATGAGTATGAATTGCCTTAATTAGTACAAGAAACTGTTATGTAGTGAGGTTTCCAGCCTGTACGCCATGAAATAATAAATAAGCTTTTTTTCTGAACTGAAAATAACGTAATCAAACCACACCAATTCAATTCATACCATTACTCAAGGTAGTCGGAATCACACACCAATTCAATCTGAACCATACCTCAGTTCAACCTAAATTACATGCTCATTTAATACAAACCAGACCTTCACTCAACCCACACCATACATCCATTCAAACTCCAGGTAGACTAGATTCTACACCCTACCACCCATTCATTCCAAATCTCCACTCAAACCTCAATTAAACACTGTTCTTCCTCCAACTCCACCCGATTGGTTCACTTTTTCTAGAAACGCAAACCACATTCTTGGAAAAAACCCTGTAAGCATCTTAGTGATTCAAGTTTGAATTCTCAACTCATTCTACTTAAAAGCTGTTTCATCAGCCATAACAATCAATTCCTCCAAAATTCTACCCTCAAACCTACCACTAAACCAGCCCTCTTGGGACATAAATCATGTTATGAGTATATGAGTAATATCCTGGAATAAAATGGAAATCTCAGAGATGGTACAAGATATTTTTATAATATAATAATTAATATAATGATAATGATAATAATAATAATAATAATACTTTTATTGCTTTCTATGTTTCAGCACAATCCCATTTCCTTCTATGCACCAAATTCGCAAGGCTCTTTGAATTTCTTTTCATTTATATTTATGTAATAATCAAACCACACACTGTATAGGTTTTATTTACTTTTCATCTCATTGTCTCCATCAGGCTTTCTTCTTTAAAAACATCCTTTCAATACTTCCTCTGCAGCATGGATCAAGCTTGCTGTTAATTGCATGGGGACCGCTAGCTGCCAAGTTTATTTATTGACTCTGCATGTTTATTGGATGGTGCAATAAAAACATAGCAATTTAAATATAATAAGGCTAAACTACTTCCTAGGTATCCACTCTTCAGGACGCCTATTCTCAGGTACAGCCCTCATCACCACGAATGGATTGGAATTGATTTTTGCTTGGAATCTGTAATAGTCTCTTATTATGTGCCCTGCTCTGTCCTTAGATGCACGTCAATAGTATTCCGTTCCAGACACACAAGTTTTCATCATATATGTGACATTGCATATTTTGAACTAAAAACATTCTGAAGAATTTCCTAAATAGAAAAGTAAATCTATTTTCATTGCTGTTCTGGTTGGTACTTTAAAAATGTTTTGTTCTACCAAATATTTTAGGATTTGCTGAAAAATACCTCCTTCGACCTATTGACTCTTATTTTATAAGCTTGATTTCATTCCCAGTGTCTTTTTTTCCTTTTCATAACTTAGAATTGAATATGGGCCACAGAGCAGAGACGTCAACTCCTAAAGGATTTGAATACATTCATTCCACTCCATCACTTCATTTAAGTGGTACATGTTTATAGGACCACAAGTGGCAATGTGCAGTTATCTCATCAATAACTCGAGTGAGTTTATGATATCAAAAGATAGCCATTTGTGGTGTAATAAACACATAGCATTTAACGTGCACATCATTGTAAAATTACTACTTCATAAAAATGAAAAGTAGGTTTCTATATTGTGCTAACCTCAATTCCACCAAAAGTATAAATACGTATATTTAAAGAGATATTCCAGTTTGGATATGGCCCTATTTTTATACATTAATTAGATAATACGTTCCCATTAACTTAAAAAGATATATCTGGATGGTCTTCTTTTGCACACTGAACAGGTGATGCCTTCTGAAATCAGGAACTCGCTAGTTTCCCTTTGTTTTCATTCAAATGTGTAATATTTTTGCAAACGTTTGCACAATTTGCAGTCTGCTGGCCCAGTGCCGATAGTATCAGCTGTGGGTACTTGATGATTCTGGTGATTTGCTGCTGCCCTCTCCTTCCAGCTTCCCTCCTCACCCTCCAGCCATTGTACAATGTTAAGCGCCTCTTCCAGGGAGCCCTGGGTACCTGCTGCATCCACCATCTTGGGTGCACCACCGTCAGAGTTACCCATTTCTGCGGGACTATCACAGAGGGTAGCTGCCAGGTTGGGGACCATGATCACCCCCACCAGTCCAGAGGGGAGAAACTGTGCACTAAAAGATTCTTTGACACTCTGTCCACAGTTGGGCTGGATTATAGCACCATAGGACTGAAGATCAGCAGCCTCTCCCGCCTGATGCGCCTTCCAGATCGCACTAGATACCTCAGCTTCTGTACAGTTATTATTATTATGATATTTATAGAGCGCCGTCAAATTCCGCAGCGCTTTACAATGGGTGGACGAACAGACATGTAGTTGTAACCAGACAAGTTGGACACACAGAAACAGAGGGGTTGAGGGCCCTGCTCAATGAGCTTACATGCTAGAGGGAGTGGGGTAAAATTACACAAAAAGGTAAGGATAGTATTAGACTAGTGACAGTTGCAGAAGAGGAATCAGTCAGGAGCTATTAACAAATTGCAGTAGGAGTTAGTATAGGTCATTTGGAGAGGAAATATAGGTGATTTTATCCCTAATATTAGGGTATTAACAAGGAGCTTTCTCACTACATGTCCATACTGCAGGAAGGCAGGCCCTGTCCCGCCCCCTCATAAGCAACATTTACATTTTAATTTTTATTTTTTTAAAGAAAACACAATTTCTTGCAGAAATATCCCATAAACAATACTCAATATATATTGGTAGATGGAATTATTCAAAACAGAAATAGATTACAAGAATCAGAGTACAATATTATTTGCTATATGTAGCATGGGAAATACTTCAATCAATAAATAAACCTCAAGAAGTCCAATTTTTATTCAGACAGCGATCAGAAGTTATCAAGAAAGTTCTAAGTATGTTGAAAGAAAGATGAAGAAAAAGGGAAAAGGTTAAAGAGGGGTAGAGAGTCAAAAAAAAACATAGACAGAAAAAGTCAGGGTGTAACACAGGGATCTTAAATATGGCTCCTCAGCTGTTAATGTCCTACGACTCCCAGAATTATTTAAATGCAAAAGATAACCAGAGAACCATGGGAGTTGTAGTTTAGCAAAATCTGGGGCACAGGGATTGACTGTATGTATATATTTATACACTAATGCCTGGTATAAAGAGTACAAAAGAAAGACGTTAAATGATTTAGAAAGAAGAGAGGTCTTGTAAAACATCTACTAATGAAGTATTTAATAGTGTGGCTCAATAACAATCAACCCAGGCACCCCTTCTTCATTATACAGGTCAAGTGAAGAATTAGTAAGTTCTCAAATTCAAAAGGATCTTTTGCAGAGAAATTAAGTTTTACAACCAAATTTCCTGTGAAAACAGCTTTTTATTATTTAATTTGTTATTTTTCTACATTAGTTTCGACATTGCTGTTCATTTGGAAATTTCATCACAGTCATTGCTTGTTTCTTACAATTTATGAAAATCGTGCAAATCTGTCTTGCAAATACCAATCTGAATTGCTTCTTTTACTATTTGTTACAGGCATTTTATTTGTTTTATTTGTGGAAGGGTTGAAGGTAAATTTGAAGATTAGTTATAGTTTAAACATCAATTCAACTGAGTTCGAGACGTTCAGGAAATTGGTCTCATTCTGAACTCCGACCTAAAATGTAGCCAAATAATGACCCAAATGAGCTGCAGAATGGCCGATCATGTTTGTTTTTATTCTGCCCGTGGCACTAAAATAAGAGATGATTGATGGAAAAAAGGTGATATTATATATATTTTATATATTTTTCATTGTAATGGTTATTTTTCATTATATGTATTTGATGTACACTGATTGGCTCATTTTCACGCCTTTTGGTTCATCTGATTCTTTTCAGAATTCACGCATCTCAAAGAAATGTTCTAGATTCTGGAACAATTGCTCACTGAATTGACTTTTCTCACCATGCACACATCTAGTGTACACAAAAAAAAATATGTTAGCTGCTAATAATGTTGTAGTTACGGCAAGAGCTTTGCATTGGAAGTATTTAATAAAATCAAACAGTTTGTCTTCACTTTTTGCAGTTGTCAAATTCTTATTGATCATCAATAAATTAACTCAAATTTGAGTCATAACAATATTACAATATACCCTCTTTTTTTCTTCAATTGTTTTATTGTTTTGGGAAATTGCTTGATTTCATATGTGGAAATTAGCTATCAGTGACCTAGTTTAACATCTTTTACGGCCACAGCCAGAGGGCTGAGTCATTTTGAACCAGCTCTACACATGACCTAGCTACTCATTCCCCATTGCTAAATCATTCATAGGCCACCCAGATTGCCTGTTAACATATATATATATTTTCTGGAAAAGTTCAAGGGTTTATCCACATTGTCTATGCCAGATGGAAGGAGCCAGAAAGACAAAACTGATCAAGATAAAAAAAAATAAAAAAAAATTAAATGTCAGATCTCTTAAGTTGTAATAAAACAGACACTGAGAAAACTGTTATTAAAATGATTTTCCCCCTGCATAAACTATCCCACGAAGAATATTTTTTTTTATTACATAAGGCATGCTATTTAAAGGTACACATTCCAAAAAGAAAAAAATTATTTCATGTGTTGAAAAATTGGATAGAAATGATCTAACCTGGATTCTATCTGGCGTTGCGGCATCATCAGCTGTAGAATGTGTGACGCCTGTCTGACGTACCTGTCTAATACCTGTCCAATGTATCGCAAAATATGGAGATAGCACATAATCTTTAATGCATTTTATCACCAACACTTTCTATAAATGATAAATGTTTATGTAAAGAATTAATATATATGTTATGTTTTTTTTGTTGTTTTTTAGTGGAGGGGTTAAAATATACAAAGAGCCAAAATATAAGAAACACATTATATATATTTCCCCTGAAACATAAAGATACTAATGGATGAATTAGGGCTAAGGGCATAGCTAAAAGCTGCTGTGAAGATATTGAGTTTGGAAGGAGGTCTGTTCAGAAGATCTGAAACAAAGTATGAAGAGGTGAGAACCAGATATACCATTTTTACTTACTGGAATCCATTATTTTTTACACTATCTGTCAGTTTATCTTGTATTCTCTGTGAGGCCCGTGATCTCGGAAAGTTTACGGTGAGTCAGCAAACAGGAAATGTTCTTCACTCTTCATGTTGAAGGGATGGGCAAGAAATTCAGAAAATTCCTTATCTTATTTTTCTGACAGTAAAATGTTACATCAATATCTTTCTGCTAATATCTATCTGCTAAAAAAAAGTCTGTTAACAGACAAGTAACCAGCAATGTACTCTTATTAAACAAACACAAATTAATACAAACAGGTCTTCCAAACACTTTAGTGTCCTGTTTCAGTTTAGGTGTCCACTGCCCCCTATTAATGTATAAAAAATATATTTTAATAACCTTTTAGCCCTTGCGTTGCTGCTCTCCCCGTTGCCAGTCCTGCCTCTTGGCTGAGCTAAACCAAGTTTGATGATGTTCCCATGAGCGTCCGCATGGGTGGGAAAATGGGGCACTTACCCCCCCCCCCTGGGTTTTTCAACATGCCCTCTCCCCACAGGCAATTTCCTCTTGGACTGTGACAACTCAGTCCGAGGGAAAGAAGGTGGGAGGTGCTGGAGGCTGGTGGGAGGTGCTACCGGCCGCATTTTAAGTTGCCAGGGGAACGGAGGGAGCATGGTGAGGCTCCCTTCCGAATCCCTAGGAATTTGGTTCCTCTATGCTCCACCCCTGCATTCAGGCCCTGCTTTCCGTATGCAAACCCCGCCTCTCATAAGCTCCGCCCTCGCACACACTCGTCGGAAGGAAGAGGACAGACTTTGTCTCCCAGTGCTCCCAGTTTCCCACAGCCTTCTGTGACTGCTAGACTTCAGCCCATGACAGCGATTGATTTTGTGTGTGTGTGCCTGATAATGAGTGAGCTTGTGTGAGTTTGTAGTGACTATGTGTGTATCAGTGAGCTTTTCTGTAGTGAACATGTGTGTGTGTGTGAGTCAGTGAGCTTGTGTGTGTGTGTGTGTGTGTGTGTGTGTCTGTGTGTGTCAGTGAGCTTGTCTGTAGGGAGCATGTGTATGACAGTAAACTTGTCTGTAGTGAGCATGTGTGTCAGTGAGTTTGTCTGTAGTGAGCCTGTGTGTGTGTGACAGTAAGCTTGTCTGTAGTAAGTTTGTGTTTGTATACCATTTAGTTTGTCTGTAGTAACCTTGTGTGAGTGTCAGAGTTTGTACAAAGTTTGTGTGTGTACCAGTAAGCTTATTTGTGTGTGTCAGTGAGATTGCCTTTCAGTGAACCTATTTATGTGTATCAGTGTGCTTGTGTTTTTATGTCAATAAGTTTGTGTATCAATGAGATTGTCTGTCTGCTTGTGTGCTTGTGTCAGTGAGATTTTCTATGTCTGCATGTGAGTATGCTTACTGTATAATTAAATTTAAAAAAAAAATTCACTGACAGAACCAATATTTTGAATTAAAAAAAATATATATCAATAATATAAATATATATATATACATACATACATACGCACACACACACACATACTACATGCAACAATGACTTCGAGCATTGATGTCATTACAAATATGCCCTCCTCCCCTCTCCCAGCCCCCCCCCCCCCCACCCAGGAAAAATGCTTCTCTAGAAACACGGCCACTAGAGCAGGGCAAGCTTTTGCACTCCAAACGTCTAAAGTGCCAAAGGTTGCTTACCTCAGAACTAGAGGTATGTTTAGCCCTGCAACATAAACATTTCAGTTTGTACAAAATTGCAATTTATATATTGCAGGTTTAAAGCTAACTCATTCAGAGAAAAAGAAGAAACCCTACCCTACCACCAACTTTTTCTCTTTAGTGACCTCTTCTCCTAACATTTTATATCCATGCTTTTTGTGTTTTTCTATTTTTGGTATTTGGTATGTATTATTCTTTTGTTGATTTGTATATATGTTATGCTTATTTTGTTTTTGTTGTATAGTCTGTTATTTTATGATTCAAGTATTGCACTGTCTCTACCATTGTATGTATTACATATGGTGGAGATTGCCCTTAGCTGAATATATATATATACTTTACTTTTCTGTTTGATCTATATATTCACGTGGAATCTGGGGACTTGAGCCTTTCTGTTTAATGAATTTTTGATATGTATTGAATACTTGTAATAACATAGGGTCACATGTAACCTAAATGAAAATGCAGCATAGGTTACCCCCAAAACAGAGAGGAACCAGCAAATGGCCCTTTCAAAAAACAGACAAGTGGGATTCTATGTGTCACATTTAAAGGGAGACATGATAAATAGCCCCCTTTATTCAGCCTATATGCTGTGGGGTGGAGGTGAATCAAAACTGGGTAGGGCCCTGATTAATGAAATGGGGTGAATGGTAATGTAGGTAGGCTTGGGGTCTCTAAATCCCTAAACCAGCAGAGGAACAGCAAATGCAATTAATATAAACTGTAAGATAAAAAACTGCAAATAAATAAATAAGCCAGACCAGCCAATAAATGAGGAGCCTCTTAGTTGGAGGGGGCATTTCTGTACCGCCTATACACTAAGCATAATATGTATAGGCACCACATTTGACAAATACAGGTATAAGAGAAAACATATTAAAATGGTCCAATATACCAGTTACAAGTATTTGTGAGAAAGCTGCTGGCATGTTTGGGAATGTAGATATTTACCACCAAGTAAAGCTTGTTCTTCTTTCTTATTCAGTGCTTGTTCTGTTCTTTTTATACAAAGTATCATGGTCATCCCTGTTAATTTTTATAAGGAGCATCTTCCCACCAGCCATGATTGAAGTTGTCAAGAGAAAGGCACTCAAACATTTCTTAGCAATAATTATCCATGCCTTTATGACAGTATGTTCATGCATTCTTACTCTCATAAACTTCTGTTATTATTGGCATTTATTTAGTCCCAACTTATTTTGCAAAACTTTACAATATACTTTTTCAAGCCTAACAAGTAGTATGCCCTTTATATAAAAACAAAATAGAACATCACAAAATAGAAGGAGGGTTTCCTAAACTTAAATTTCTTTAAGAATTCCAAATTTAAATTTGTTGCTAAAATATCCTAAAACTGGTATAGTTTAATATGATAAACAATATTGTAAAGTAACTTTAAAAGAATAATCTGCACTGTACCTTTAAATTAATATACTAATAATGTCAATAGATGTATTGACGTAAGTGGCCAAGCTTCAGAAGTCGTCTAACAGGTTCGTTTAATTTTTCCAAATATGAGCGAGGTTAATATTCAGATCTCTGACACTTGACATATATCACATGTGTACACTAGCTATTGTTCACTTGTCACATAACTATTTGCCAAATGAAGGGAAAGAGCAAGACTTTAGTTTGCTTGAGTGACAGACCTTTTGGCAAAAATAACTGAGATATGTTTTCACTGCAACTGCTTACTTTTTCTGTTCTATTCTGCCCTGAGCATTATTTTTTATAAATGATGCTAAATACCTGAGCTCTGAGTCATTTCATGAGGTTTTTTTTTTTTGTTTTTTGTTTTTTTTCGTAAAATATATACTGTCCAAAAAATCACCCCAAGTCTCAAGAATCCAATTTTATCTGCCTAGGTAAACTGAGCAAGTTGACTTATAACGTCTAGAAAATAAAATTATATATAACAACGTTAATTCAGTTATTAGCAAGATTTAAAAGTAATATTTTCCTGAAATTCAGGACTGTCAGGATCCGGTAAAGTCGAGATGGCGCATGATGCAAGCTAACTCTCCTGAATTTTATTTAGCCTATTATGTAAACTTTGCTGCTCAAAAAGCACACACTGCACCGAATGACATACATTTACCAAACAACTAGCTGTTGACTTTCAGCAAACCTTGACTGGCTGTCAAGAAGTGCTTGACAGCAGAACCATAACATTTCCCAGATGGAAAGGATATAGAAAATATAGGAGGGGGCTTACACCATGAATATCTAACCAAGCTCATTGTGTGTATTACCTTAGGCCAACTCCATAATGCAGAAAATGAGAAGTTACTATACAAGTAGAAAGGTTCATGGACAACCATCTGTTCCACAGCCATCGTTTGAGCTTCTCATCTGCGACAGAGAAACATGAAATATGTAACCTAATTGGCCAGCCTGTAACACCTCTTCTTTCAAATAGTTTTTATTAATACATTTTTCAATAACAATACAGAAGAGAAAATAATTATAACCAAAAAACAGGGGGAATACAATGAATAACGATCATCCAATTATATATTTTATATGTATATTACAGCAGTTCTATAATAGTAAAATATAACAGTGGTAAAATTAAAATGTCATATGTGTCTTAAAATCTTGGTATATTTATTAAAGAATAAAATTAAAATAATATTTTACCATCTGGTCTGGTGCAGGTCTAATGAAAAACATATAGGCCATAATGATCCATGACGCCCTCTTCACAGAGTGTCCATTTATGTTTCGTGTCTGTAACACCTCTAATAAAGATATTTAGAAAACCAACAAAACAAAACTCTAAGCACAATGCTGCCTAATAGAGTTGAGCAAACCCGAACTGAAAAGGACCTGTTGTCCCCCCCCGTCCACCACCTCTAAGTGGTGGGTAAGGGCCCTAAATAAAAATTGGGGGCCTAATGTCTTATTTAAATACCTGTTAAAAAAAAAGACTTACCATTTGATGTCTTCTTTCTTCTAAAATCTTATTTTTTCAGCCCCAAAAAAGGCCAAGGGGTGAACATTAGGTCCCCCCTTATTGTTATTTAGGGCCCCCACCCGCCGCTCAGGGGTGGGGGCCGGGGGGAGGACA
The DNA here is from genome assembly GCA_933207985.1 of Pelobates cultripes. Classification (NCBI taxonomy): domain Eukaryota; kingdom Metazoa; phylum Chordata; class Amphibia; order Anura; family Pelobatidae; genus Pelobates; species Pelobates cultripes. Next base: position 21,980,784 of record OW240918.1, read on the forward strand.
GTAGGTCCCCCCCTTATTGTTATTTAGGGCCCTCACCCGCCGCTCAGGGGTGAGTGCCGGGGGGAGGACAGCAGGTCCCCCCTTCACATTCTTATTTAGGTTCCCCACCTGTCGCACAGGGGTGGGGGCAATAGGTTGTTTTTTTTTTTTTTACAGTGAGCAGCCACTGGCTGCTCACTGTTTACTAGACACGCCCCTACTCACGGTATAGCGAGTATGGGCTGAATTTACTAAGTAATCTTTACTTAGTATTAGTAAATGTGGCTGAAAGACCAATTTAGGTCTTTCAGCCTTTTGGTAGATAGCTCCCTAATACTGTGGGAATTAGGGAGTTATCTACTAAGCGGCTGCTTATTTTATGTTATTTTAAGTTTTTTTAAGTGAGTTCCCTATCCACATTTGTTTGCAGGGCACTTGTCCTACTCTTACCCCCATTTTACTTCTTTTGCAGCCCTCTAGCCCATTCCATGAGTTTTTTAGATCCATTTTTGTTCCCAAAAGTTCAGGTCCCCATTGACTTCAATGGGGTTCTGGTTCGGGGTCAAGTACGAGCCCGAACCCTGACTTTTTTTGAAAGTTCGTCCAAACCCGCCCGACCCGAACATCCAGGTGTCCGCTCAACTCTGCTGCCTAATAGAACATATAAAAAAATATTAAAACAAATACCATTATTATTATTATTATGTTATTTATTTAGCGCCATCAAATTCTGCAGCGCTTTACAATGGGTTTACAATATTTATAAAATAAAAAGGATAAAAAGTACATCAAAAGCATTAATCCAGCACAGTTAAATAATACCAACAAGTCCGAATCTTCTGTCATCTATTCTACACAGTCTATACTATTCTAAAATAATAAACGGTTGCCACTCATTGTAACAAATAACGAAATACAGACAAATATAAACAACAAAATGAGCTCAGTAACTTTGAATTATGGCTCTAGTGAAGCTCAGAACTTTAATAGCTCCCAACCCACACATATTTCTCGCCAAACAACTGGAGAACAGCTGATTTTTCCATGTTTCCACAAAGCCAACCATTCAACTGCTCTATCTAACCACTATGTTAAACACTAAAATATTTTTCTGGGAATCTAACATTATTTTTGGCAACATGGGATATTGAAAAAAATAAACTTTCAAGGTAATTAAAAATGAACAGGGTTATTTACTAACATGATAATACAACGTTAATTCAAACTCATCCAGACCACTTCATCTCAATAAAGTGGCATGGATGCAGTGGCATTGTCTAAAAACAATGCAGTTTTTTTTTTTAGAAACTACAATGTTTAGATTGCAGGGTTAAATCCACCTATAGTGGCTTTCTCAGTTACGTAATACGCTATAATGTTCCTTTAAATTTGAAATTCATTTTGAATTCTCATTTTAGTGAAGAACAGTAAATAACCTTTTAAAATCCAAATTCTAGGTCATACAACCCATTTATATATCATTTTACATAAACATGATCCCGCAATAAGTTGTCTTAGCCTCCAGTTGGAATGCAGAATGTCCTAATACTTTAGAAAACAAACATTGCACTTTTTAAGACTTCTACATCCAAACTAGGCTGAAATTTGAGTCTGTTAAACACAAGGCTACAAAGAACAGTTTGATTTTCAGAGCAGATACATTTTCAGAGAAGGTTTGCTGAACATATATAATTCACTTTTATTACCAGAACAGTAAGCTAGCAAATGCTAAAAAATAAAGTTAAATTGTGGGTCGGCTAAACCTGCCACAGTCTCAAATATTTAGTTTCAGACATGAATTTGCTGCAAATACAAAGGACTAGCTGTAACGTGTAAACAAGAAAGACTGCATAGTCATTACTGCTTAGTTTGGATTTCTTCTGTATAGCCAATTCCCCTTTATTTGTAGCGTGATTTACATTTGCCAGTAACTTAACTGTTACAATTGGAGAAGTTTCTGGAAGTGGTAAAAGTTATTTGAGAGCACTGATGTATAGTCATATTTTTTTTGCTATCTTATTTTCAGATTTTTCATATTTTGTTTACGTATACCGCTACTTGTCTTAGATCAAGTGCCATTTCTAAGTATTTTTTTAATGTTTTCATTAAAGTGTTGACTTGATATATAAAGTTGTTCTAGACAACAAATGTCTACGTGCTCAGCCAACCACTAGGCAAGGTTTATTGGAGTTATGTTCCACATAGGTAGTTTAGGAAGCAGTTACCTCACTGTTCCATTACATCAGATATAAAAATATATTTATTTTTATTTCACCAGTCCCAGAATCTCACTAAGCATGCTAGGAGTTGTAGTCCAGCAGTGGCAGGCAATTTCTTGCACTCTCTTTGATAGGACAAAAATTCTTAACAGAATGGTTTGCATTTTTTGCCTTCTGACTTCTGAGGTCAAAATAACAAAACTGATTTATGTTTGTATGTTCGGGGCATTTTTTGTGTGCTTATTTTTAAGAGAGAGTTAGAGAGTTAAATGGTTACTATAACCACCCTGACCACTTCTGCTTTTAGATGTCACCATAGTGATAGAAATCTGAATGTGCAACGTTTCAGTTTTTTTTTATTTTTTTATTTTTTTTTTGCTTAACCACCAACCTCCCACCCTCCCTCCCGGGCTACGATCGTGCGCATGCACTCTGTGCCTGTGAAACAGCCCCAACAAAACCTACTCTACGAGAAGAGCACAGGGAGCTTCATTTTGCGCAAGGAGCTTCCTTTGGTGCTGTTGGAGACCAGCACAGGTAGCTTCTTTTGGCGCAGGATTTTGGGCAAGTTTAATATTTTTTTAGGAAAGGTTTTACAGCAAAATCGAGCTGGTAGTGAATAATGAGCAATAGTTTATTTTACATTAAATAACTACTATAGATTAAAAAAGGGTTAGCGTTTTACTCACTCAGCTGTGTCCAAGGCGTCTGGGATTAGCACGCTGTGTGTGCCGACACCAAAATCAACATATTGCCAAAATATTGCCAGCCAGGAAGAGAGTATTCAAGCTGACTGATTGACAATTCAAGAGGCAGCCCCACACAAAGAAGCAATTATTTTTACTGAAAACACCCCTTAGTATAGGTATATTGGCAGGATATAGATTCAAATCTGCACATAGAAACAGCATGTAACATCTCTAACATGCTGGCAAACCTACAGAAACCAAATAATACAATTCACATTTACAAATATATTTAAGAAAAATATTTATTTCGTTTAGTTTTGACAGAATGGGGGACATTAGCGATGTGGCAGGCTTATGCAATATATGATCAAAAACTGTGACTTAACCCCCCATTATTTTTATCAGTGGAGACTGTTGCATTCAGTGAGCGTTGAAATTGCCGTTTAGTGAATGAGTTAGTGAGCTATAATATACATATATATAATTACATATATAAATTAAATACATCTCTGAAATGCATCTGTATTTAATGAACACATTTTTCACATTTCATATACATAAATAATTTAAATGTAACATGTGAACACCTTTCTTTTTTTGTAAAAAAAAAAGCTTTAAATAAATCATTTCAACTCGTATTTTAAACACCACAATTTAACGTATAGCATTAAAGAATGTGCACTTCGCTAATACACATCTGTTTGCAAGTAAATTCATTTCTTAATAGATTACATTGTGCTCAGTAATTTAATATCTGTCACTACATCTACACTATCTTATTTGTAGGAGAACATAAATCCCTTTGAAACCTCAAATCTATTTTTGTGTGGGATGGATTTAAAGTAAATTAAGTTATAATTTTTCTCAATCTTCTCTTCGGTTAACTCCAAGACCACTAGAACTCAATTAATGTCATGCAGTAATTTTCACTAAAGGCTATTTAAGGACCAATTAGCTGGTCATGTGTTCCAAAATCTGTTACAATGTTCACAGAAAGCATGGGCATAGATACATATAATTTAAAGTACAGTATGGCTATCATCTCATAAGTATTATTTAATATACTACTTCTTTCATGTAGTAAGAAAATAGGCTTGTTTTTAAATGAAATATTTGTTAAAGCAAATCAACAAAAGACAAAAATGAACCCCTATCTTATAATATGACAGGATCCATTGGCCATAATAATACACATTGAGTTAGACAGTGTTTGAAAACCAATAGAGTAATAGAGGTCCAGGAACTCCTTGGTTCAAGACAGGTACTTTATTAGGAACCACAACAGCAACGTTTCAACCCCAAAGGTCTTTGTCAAGCTGGACAAAGACCTTTGGGGTCGAAACGTTGCTGTTGTGGTTCCTAATAAAGTACCTGTCTTGAACCAAGGAGTGCCTGGACCTCTATTACTTTATACATTTTTTGAAATCTGGTGTTTGATTCCGGTTCAGCAGGCACCCTGACTCAGATGTATGGGAGTGAGTGTAGTTCCACACACACTACTAAAAGTGTTTGAAAACCAACCGTTATTCTCTCTGGACTTCCCGGGATCTGTGCAGGGAGTGAAGAAGGAAAGACTACAGAGTCTAACTGCTCCCAACTCTCCTCAACGGAGACAAGAGGTGGATGCATCACTTGGCAGACCCCAAGTAATAAGGCAGACTGTTACAAAATTGTTTGACTACATAAAGGGCCACTATAAGCACCCACAACCACTTTATCTTAATGGAATGGTCTGCGAGCCATGCCTCTGTCATTTTTACCCTGCAACTGAAAATATTACCATTTCACTAGAACATCAATGTTTACGTTGCAGGATTAACATGCCTTCATCGACTGACACTGACAGCAACTAGAGGTGTTTCCACCGTGTTATCTGAGTTAAACTTGGTTATTCAATCAGATGGTCACGTGCGCACTAGCCAATCTTATGCTTTGGACTGGCTGATATTAGCAAGACTGATGATCTCAACCAAGGAGGTGTGACCGGCTGTGGAGAGGGCACTACAGCGAGGTAGAAAATGTAAGTAAAGTATCATAATCCCTATAACATTACGAATACATGTTTGTTCCTTTAAATGAGGGCATTAGGGCACTCCTGACACCATTACCACTGCAGCATGTTGTAGTAGTTTTGGATGCTTGGAGTGTTCCTCTAACCTGCAATAAAAGAAAAAAAATAGTTTTCAGTAAGCTGTTTTGTAAAAAAAAAAAAATAAATAACGATTCCAAGAAAAAAAGTAATATGTTGCTAATACAAATACTATTTTCTATAAAAGCATGTGTGTTTGGTTTGCACTTCTGCATCTAAAATATAGACGCATCACACTGAAAGCTAATATTTGCTTTTGTATCACTCCTTTTCTATGGTACAGTGCATACATACAATGAAATATTCCACTTTTGGCAATAGCGGTGAAATGTGTTTGCAGTTAGAAATATTTGCAGACCACATTGGTCACATTTAAACTTAATAAACTTCGCCAGGTTACATTGCTTTTCTTCTGTTGTCCTAGTTATTGCAATCTGCGCTTTGGGATTTTGTATATTTAATCTAGATTCCTAGTTGATAAAACACAGTTCAATAATTTACTATTGCATGAGAGCCATTTGTTCTGTGCTCGTTACTGTGTGTTCTTAATAAAATGTGCTCTGATTAAGCGTGTGCTGGCCGAGAGAGTGCAGACTGAATACACTCAACAACAAAAAATGCATTGTTTGTTTCTTGTCCTCAATATGTTATAGTGTATTTGATTGAATACTTTGTTAGATTGCTCAGACTGAATTATGCAATGCGGCTCACACTTTTTGTAAAATCCATAGGAATATGTAAAGTCACACACAGAGTATTTTTTAGCGGAGGTTATGTTGTGGCGAATTCAAGGTGAAGTCAAAGTTAAAGGGTTACTCCAACCACCATGGTGACATCTGTTTTTTGTAGTGGTTGTGGTGTTAAGAGTCTAGATGTGCAGCATTTCTGCTTGAAATGTTGGAAACCCAGAGCTATTCGCACTTTTGTGCTGGGAGCTAGTTGTTCTGGGTTGTCTAATATCAATCCAGTTTCCCCCTGGACAACTAGAGAAGGGGGAGCATGACTTGGTGGATTAATGCATTATATAAATGTGGCAAGTTTGAAGGGTTTTGAGAAGAGACGAAGGGATGAGACTTACAGTAGACCGGAAGAGTTGAGAGACCCTGAGTGCTTTTCCCACACTCTCACCGTAGTTCTGGGAGGCTTGTTGCTTGGTGTCTCATTGTTTTTTTTTTTGTTGTTACAGCTTGGCGGGATTCCTGGACAGCACAACTGGAAAAGGGAGCGACGCAGAGTCGATTTGGGGAGACAAGTAGCTGGCTGTCGAGGCTCATGGAACAAAAGGTTGGAGAGCTGTCTGTTGGCCGACCGCCCAACAGCTGACAAAGTTACGGATACTGTTAAACTGGTTATGTTAAAAAAAGCTGTGGCCATTGCCCTTATCCACTGTAGAATGTGTCATGTGTGTTATTGGGGGGGCAATGGTGAGGATGGATGGGTCAGCAGTCATGTGCAAAAATTACATCTGAGATTCAGAGGAGAAAGATCACATCCCTGAAAAATCCATAAAAGATATCCAGTGTAATTTTTTTTTATTCTACAAACAAATAATACTTTTTTTTTTAAAGTATTATCTGCATAATATGGTTAAAAAAAAGTAAAAACATGTTCAAAATTTTAGAATAAAATAGCACATTTTCATTAAGTTACATGTCCATGTCACAAATTATTAACCATGCTGTATATGCCTGCAAGGGTGTGTAACGTCCATTTCACGTATGGAAAATATTTTGTGGGACCTGGACAGTGAAGAATAGCATCGAACTTTGCAGTGGTTAATGGTCTTGTGTAAGAAGATGAGAAAACAACTGATGCTGTTCAAGTACAAAAAATGAGCAAATCAGCACATATTTTATTCCAGCTTTTGTTGAACAACAGCCATTTTTGTGGTAAGTGTATTTTGTCAGAGGCTTCCATTAGGTACACACAGTAGTTAATGTACAAGTGTAAACCACACTTAGAAGATCAAATATCTGAATTTGCTGCTAGCAACGAGCAAAAAAATGTAGGGTCATTGACAGCTGTCACCGAGATGTAATTATGATTTTAGAATTGTAAGTTCTTTGAAGTATTTCTTGTTTATATTAAAAGCTATGTTGCAGGGCTTGTTTTCGGCATCATTATTCCTCAACAGGATGAATATAAAAAAGATTTTTACAGACATGATGGGCATCTGAGTGATCTTGGGTAACAGTACAAGATGCCATCAACAGCTCTTCTGTAATTTTCCTGTCTCTTCCATTTCCCACAATTGAGTAATTGCAACTTTAGATGTATATCTGCCGCTTCTATGGTTATACTGAGAATATTCAAGTAAAGAGATTCTGGAATGGAGAGTATGAAAATCGCACATCTGAAATGGAGACTTTTATTTGTTTATTTGTTTACATTTATTTATGATGTAACAAGTCTTATAGAACTCTATTACCCAGGATAATTTACATTAGTTATAATACTAATACAATAGAGTAAATTTAATATATATATAATATTTATATATAACTAAAAATATGGTTACATGGAACAAGTGAATACTATGTTTTTGTTATCGTCAATACTGATAGAGATATAGTTGCGGGTGATGATTGGTTGCTCAGCTGGGGAGTGGGGAACATGGACACGGGATGGATTAAGAAAAAGAGAATCTATTGAAAATGACAAATTGATGAGTGATAGACTGAATGTGTGGAAGGAGCTTGCTCTAGTAACAGGGGGCTAGATGTCTTTATAATAATAAACTTGGAAACGCGAGGGATTAGACCTGAGACCTCACACATGCAAAGCGTGCACTCCACCATCAAGCTTTATCCCCAGATTTGAGATACACCTGCTGTTCGGGAGAGAAGCCTCATTACAGCAAGATACATTTTTGGATAACGTGTAATGGTACTGTTTAATAAGTTATTTAGAAAGTGTTTTGTCAGAAAGAATACATAGACATTTTCCTAATTTTCATGTCCTGGAATGCATGAAAAATACAATATAAAATGCGTAACACACATAAAGAGTAGACAACAATCAACTGTTCTTTAAAGTGTGGTAGTATTTGTACCATGCAACAGGGGTTTACCCAATTAATATTCCATTTATAATAGTTATAGTAAATCTGATGCCCCAGTGTACATGGAAACTGGTACGTGATCACTGGGAGGCGCTGTGAGTAGCATTCTTACCCCCAGCGAGCATTGTGGTATTTAATGTGTTTGTGTCTACCAAGAAAGAGGTATTTAAAAAAGAAAAACTTTAAAGCAACGTATTAAGAAGTATCAAATTGACCTCAACCTCTGAATGTATTTAAAAATTCAATTTATCACCAAAAGAAAACTCAGTAGGAAATAGTTATTTTTTTAAATAAATTCCAACATTCCAAATTCCTATTATCACTTATTTAATTTTACCTTGAATGCGTTTGCTTCTTCTTATCAAAATATAGATTTTGTATAACGTCCCACTGAGAATATGACCAATAAACCCATCTCAAAATATTATGCGAATGTTCTCCAGGGTTGGCTTTGTAACCATTACGAAAAAACTGAAACTCTATCACAGGATATAAAACAGCAAGTACGGATGTAAAACAAAACCTACATTGTATAGAATTGTGTCCTTTAGCTTGTAGAAACACTGGGATGCATTCAACACAACCTGACACAAAACAGAGAGGACATCTTTTATACGTGTGCGACCAAAAGTACTTTCAGTAGAAGAAGTGAACAAATGAGCTATTTAAATGCTTATTATATCAGAGAGCTTGTACGACAAAGCTCTCTAATTATTCTCTCTCGGTTTACAATATGTGTGTAATAGAGGACGACAGACACCGAAACACACATTCCACTTTGACTACTTTCAAAAAGCTGAACTCATAGTTTGGTCTTATTCTAAGCAGTTCACATAAACACCAAGAGTCCAGTAAGGTCAACATGAAAAGTAGCTATATAGATCTATAAGACAGATTCCTACTCTGATCATACAAAGAACTACTTACTAGCAAAGAGAAATAAAAAAACATAAATATTTATGCTAACAATAATTTAGTATAGTAGCTTTATTAGGTCTATATAGAAGAATAAATGAGCTACCTTAATCAAAATATATTTTAAGATCAAAACAATATTTTTGTACATGGAAAAATTGTATTTTATCACCGCAGAGATTGTAAGTAACAATGGAAGTGCCAGTAAGTACTGTGATTTTGTAAAAGAATAATTTTGCCTGTATGTATCAAGAATTAGCTTTTTAGG
>OW240918.1:22014335-22040180 GCA_933207985.1 Pelobates cultripes
AGAGGAGACTGGTCAAACAGCCGAAATCCATACACAAGAAACATGAGAATATACAACACTATTGGGAATCGTAGTTAGAATCACAACAGGGCAATGATCTATGGGTGGTTGAGCCTTTTTTAGTCTGGTACTTTACATTTGAAACTAAGCCCCCATAACGTTTTAATATGGACGTTTTGGCAGGCCATGACATCATCAGCGTCATAAGGTCGGCACGCATGTGTTGCAGTAACGTCATTTGGTCATGATGTCTGTGTGCGCGTGCCACATCATAAAAGGGGGCGGAGCCACAGAGGCCAACATTGGAACCACTGGAGGGAAATCTGGGACTGTGAAGAAGTTCCCTCTCCCTCTGCTGACAGTCCCCAACGTGAGTATACATGACAGGGGCAGGCTAAGTGGGATAGAAAATAGTAGGGAAGCCAAGGAGCAAGCTTTTAAAAACAAACATTCAAACAATTTTTGAAGAGACCTGTAAAAGTGGTTTCTCCTTTTTTCCCAACAAGTTTTATATTCCATCCATTGTCTCCAGTTCTTCTTGTAACAGGTCAGATTGCCTTTAAGCTTAGTTGGCATTTCTTCCATTTCTGTACAAAATTAATTTTACTAATAAGCATATCTATTGTGGAAACCCAATTTTTGCATCTCTTCATAATACATAGACTTCCTGCTGTACAGATCTTATGACAAAGGTTACTTCTTAGTTAAAATCATACAAAAATTTTAATAATAAATTGACTTAATATTTTACGATAAATATGATGATTATAAATGGCAAGGACTGCAGGCCATGATAGACAATGACACTGTAACAGTGCGGTTCGGAGCATCCCTACAAATAACAATTACAGTGGAACCTCGGAACTCGAACTTAATCAGTTCCAGAAGGCTGTTCAAGTTCCAATTTGTTCGAGAACCAAATCAACATTTCCCATAAGAATTAAAGGAGCGCTATAGTGCCAGGAAAACAAACTCGCAAAAGCATTACTCAATAATTTCCTATGGATGTTCTGCGTGCTCAATGAGATTTTCACATTGAGCGTCGCGGAAGCACTTTTAGTGGCTGTCAGGAAGGCAGTCACTAGAGGCTGGATAAACCCTGCAATGTAAACACCTGCAGGGTTAAAACCTGGGGGACCCATTGAGCTGAAGTGGTCTGGGTGACTATACAGGCTCTTTAACCCCTTCAGGACCTGCCTGTTTTTGCGATGTTGTCTGTTAAGGACCAGGGCTCTTTTAACACTTTTGTAGTGTTTGTGTTTAGCTGTAATTTTCCTCTCTCTCATTTACTGTTCCCATACAAGTTATATATGTTTTTTTTCAGGACAAAAAGGGCTTTCTTTAGATACCATTATTTGTATCATTTCATATAATTTACTTTAAAAAAAAATAATAAAATATGGTGAAAAATTGAAAAAAATTGACTTTTGCTTAAAAAATATTTTACTTACCTACGAAAGCTAATGAACGAAACTGTTAAATAGATTAAAAATTTTGTCCTGAGTTTAAAAACACCTAGTGTTTATGTGCTTTTTTGCTTTTTTTTTTGCAAGTTATAGGGCTATAAGTACAAATAAGAAATTGCTGTTTCAAAATATATATTTTGAAAATGTATGAATTGTGACATTGTAACACTATTATCTGTCATAAATCTCTGAATCACACCCCACATGTACATATTTTTTTAAAGTAGACAACCCAGGGTATTCAATATGGGGTATGTCCATTCTTTTTTAGTAGCCACTTGCCAAAGTTAGCGTTCATATTTGTTTGTGTGTGAAAAAAGTAAAAAACTAAATTGAACGCTAATTTTGGCCAGTGTTTGTAACTAGGTGGCTACTAAAAAAGACTGGACATACCCCATTTGCAATACCTTGGGTTGTCTTCTTTTGCAAATGGTATGCCATCATGGGGGTAATTCTCATTCCTGGGCTACCATACGCTCTCAAAGGCAGCATAACCAACCTGGCAATTTTCAATGTAAAAATATTTGACCCTGTAACTTTCAAAAACACTATAAAACCTGTACATGGGGGGTACTGTTATACTCGGGAGACTTTGCTGAACACAAATATTAGTGTTTCAAAACAGTAAAACATATCACAACAATTATATATGAAAAATGCAAAAAAAGTCACTTTCACTGACAATATCATCGCTGTGATATGTTTTACTGTTTCAAATCACTAATATTTGTGTTCAGTGAAGTCTCCTGAGTAAAACAGTACCCCCATGTACAGGTTTTAGGGTGTCATAGAAAGCTACAGAGTAAAATACAGTGGTAGCAAATTAAATTCTCTGGACTTTTGGCCTGGGTTGTCAGGCAGGTCCCTCAAATTGCAATCAATAAAATTACTTAATTATGTAAAAATATTACATAAATACGAACGTAGAATTTAAATATATATGCATATTTATATATTTGAAGTCTACCTGTATTTATATAATTATTTATGTAAGTTTGTATATGGACATATGTATATTTTGTATTATTTTTATTTATTTATTGATATATACATAGATATATATATAATTTCATTCTAAGTGTATTTTGATATATATATATATATATTTATATATATATATTAATATCAAAATACAGTTAGAATAATATTTCATCTAGATATATTTTTTTTAAATTTGTATTATTATTTGTACATTTTTAATTTAATTTAATTTACTTATTATTTGTATTTTATAATAATATATATATATATATACTATGTATATAGTTATTATATATAATATATAATATATTATATGTATATTACACTTGTGTAATTTAATTATAAGTGTATTTTTATATTAATATATGTATATTAATATAAAAATACACTTAGTATGACATTGTATATGATATATAAATATAATATATGTCTATATATAACAAAAATTTTTTATTAATATTAATTTTATTTTTTTATTTTACAATTGCAGGGAGACTGCCTGTCAGCACAGGCAGTCCCCCTGCAGGCAGACATTAGGACACCTATTGTGATCATGTGACCACTCTGTTGGGCGATCACATGGCCCCCAGGGTCCTAATTCGCTGCGGGGAGACTACCTGGGCTGTAGGCAGTCTCCCCACACCGAGAGCACCGCCGATCACCGCCGGGGGAACAACGGTGATCGGGTAAGTACATATTACCGTTTTGACAATTCAGGACCGTCCTGAACCGTCATCGGACACGAAGGGGTTAATGTAAATTTGATTAAATTTGTTCCAGACCCCCAAAGCTACAGCATTTTAACACAAATTTTATAGTATAATAATGCCTTACACATATAAAAAAAATATAGGAAAATAATAATAAGCACAATGTACAGTAAATGAAAAGAAAATGTAACTTCACTTTACCTGTGATGATGAGAGTTGGTGGCGTAAGTGGAAGGGAGAAGCGATATTATTGTTTGAATGGGGATACGTAACTGTTCTCCTGGCATTTAAAACGTGTCTAAAGTGTGTCTAATTAAACATGTCTGTGGCCTGATTTGTTCTAGTACCGAAGATCGTTTGCGTACCAAGACATTTTTTACTCAAAATCTTTGTTCGACTTGTTCAAGAGCAGTACCTTCTACCCCAATTTTGTGTCTTTACATAAATTCCGCACTACTGGTAAGTTGAGTTATGATAACCTTAGATGGCACATGTCATTGTCATTATGTAGGATTAAAATTCAGAGAAAGAATAGTCTTTTAAAGCTGGGTAGCTGCTTCTGCTGTTTAAAGTCCATTTTAGAAATATAATTAATGCCTTTATAATACATAACCCTTGTGCCAGTCCTAGATTATTTATAGCAGTTATAAATTTCATTTTTCTCCCTGCCCAATGTATAATAGACAGATTTACCAAGACAGCTGGCATGTAGGCACATATTAAAACTTACAAGCGAATAAAAAATGATCAGTCTGCAGAGAGCCATTAAAATATATACTTTTTATTATAAACCTATAAAACCAGAAATCTCTCTCTGTATTTGTACCTACTTACTTCTTCTATACCTCTACTTCTATGTATCGTTTTCATGGGTCATAAATCATAAACCATAAACTGCTTTATATTCCAAAATAAGTATATATGAAGTCTACTGCAAGCATGCCCCCATCGATTAGAGAGTCCATCAATCAATTTTCCATTTCAATTTACTCTATCCTAGATCACATAGACTTTACCCTCAGCATCATCACATAAACTCACAGGTATAACAGAAAGTATTTCTATGGACGGGCAATTCATTTTTACTCATTTGGAATCCCATCTGCATTTATTCACAACAGTTATAAGAAGTGGTTTTACCAAATTTTTGCACTCAGTGACAGATTTGTAATTAGGCAATCATATCCTTAAGATAAGGGGACATCTGACTATTTGGAGTTGATATCTTTATATGCCTGTGATTTTAGATGGTTTAGATAAATTGATTAAAAATCATGATTAAACTATACTCGTTCCTGCACATTATACAAACACAAAATTGCAGGGAGGAAGATCGCCAAAGATTGCCTATACATTGAACTGATAAACATAATTTAGCTAGTCCACCATTTTTAGGGATATGAAGGATTGTGACAAATGTTAACCAAACACAGGTCGACGCATGCCTAGCCATAGACTGTCCAATACCATGCCCATAATAACAATAAACACCTATAACAATAAACTTTGCAGGGAGATTCTTGCCATGCATGTCCCTAAATGTAAAGGGAAATAGAAAAAAAGGGACCACATAGGTTTAATGGCCAAGGTCAACAGAATGGACATCGCCAGTTTCTACAGTTAGCTTAATTCCAGGTCTACCAGAGCTCTGTCAGAAGGGGATTTCTAAGTACTGATATTAGAATGTCACTGACGTGATTTGTATGAGAGAAAGAAAAAAAATGTGTATGCAAAATTATTTATGCAACATCAGGTAGTGCATGTTAAGTTGTTCTGTTTTTTTTAAAAGAATTAATTCAATCCATATAGTGTCGCTTACATTTCAGCTCCAGTGCTGTCTTGTACACTGCCCATAATTTAATATCGCTGTCAAAGCTCAATGTAAATGGTACACTCCCATTTGCCCATTCAACAGCAACCTTTGTAAGTCAAACTTCAAGGTAGCTTCCTAGCAACTACGGAGGTATAGAAATAAAGGAGTGTTTCAAACACGCTGAATATAGTACATTTATTCTTTCCAGAATGCAATAACAGCATGCAATGCTGTATAGTACAGATGCTTGGTGTAACTGGTTTTCTGACAATATGCATTATTTTTACATTATGATTTTCAGTGAGCTGATTTTCTCAGAAATCGCATCATTTAAGCTCCTTAAAAATAACTAAGAGTAGGGTATTTAACAATGTTTTGTATCTATGCTCGTCACTTACTTTAAGGGACAAAAATCCTTTACACTGCTTAAAAATAGCTACGAGTAGGGTATTTAAAAATGTTTTGTATTCATGCTTGTCACACTTACTTTATGGGACGTAAATATACTTCTGTTTCTATGTTAATATATATTAATGCAAATACTGTATAATTATTATTAATAATATGATTTCTTAATGTTTTTATCCCCCAATATTTCTCAAGAATAAGGCATAAACTAAATCAGGCATAAACAAAAATAAAATAAGTAAAATTGTATAAATGTATATAATGCAAAAGGTTTTAGAATACCAAACAGCGATTCTGTACATTAAATTGCTATTTTATTCTATAATGTGTTAGTTATGCATTCCCTGCTTCAAATAAGATATGTTACTTATGCTTCATGTACACAATGCTATGTCTCAGAATATTATGCAATTCTTCTTTTTTTTTACTCTTTTTAAGTGTTTTATTTATTTTATGTGCTTTTATGTAAACAGCGCACTCTAAACACACAGCTGAGTTCTCACGTGTCCTATCTTGTAGGATAAAATGATTTAACATGATAGCTATTTCCTGCATTGTTGCTGCACACCACTCGAAGATCGTACATTATCTATACTACCAAGCATGGAGACTTATTTTCTCATCTTCCTGAAAGCACCTATGGCTGTACAGCCTAAACACAGCTGATTTAATAAGTGTACAATTATTAAAGTAAGATTCACAATAAAGAAATAGCGTTCCATTTAGTACAGCTAATGGGATTGGGCCCATTATGTCTTAAAACCCCTTGCACGCTATTTCTGAGAAATCGTATTCTATTTTGATCGCAAGGGAAGGATGTCTGGCAATATGCGAGAAACACAGTGTTGAGCGATGAGATTTATCAATCAAAGTGGCTGTTTTGGAAAATGAATACCCACTTTACACAGGAGAAAGCAAAGGAGAGAGACAATCAAATATTATTCAATCTTAGAACATGGCTGTCTCCTTGGCAACAACCAATTACTAGCAATTAATATTACCTGATGCTGAAGAATTCTTAAAACAGACAATATAAAAACACACATCCAAATTCTACACAAAGATTACGGAGGACAGTTTATATAAAAAAAATAAAAAAAAATCCAAAACGACAAATTTTGCCAGCTTGCATATATTATTTAATTCCGAAGTTCGGGGTGAAAGATCTAAAACCTTGATTCAATATTTTTGAATAAGCTTTGCAAACGACTTAATATTATTGGATACGCTTTTTAAAAGATGTAATATTTTGAAAAATATTTTAAAACTTTACTGTTTAGAATTTTTTTACATATTGATATATTTTCTATTTTTAGATTTTGAAAGAAATATTTGAAAAGTTTATCCAGAAACATAAAAAAAAATCGGGGCCTATTTTTGATAATCTTGCTTTTGTGAACTAGATATAGCATGTTCTAGAGTTAATACAGCTCCTTAGCAAATAATCTCCTTTCTTTGCACATGATGTAAAAGATAATATATTCAGTTTACTTGTGTAGACACATAACTTTTTTGCTTCTGAATCAAGAAAGAAGAAACTTGATCTACTTGTGAACCATAAACAAATAGTTAAGTAAATGTTCCATCTATTTTGAAATCCCCACATCACAGAACATTATGTGGACTACACACTAAATGTTGAATGGTAACTGAACAGCAGACAAATGCCTTTCAGTCTTATGAATAGCCAAATGGGTCACTTTGGTTAAAAGACAAATTCGGGTATTTCAGCTGAATCCGCATATAACTAGCCAAATTGTAGCATAATTGTAATAGTGTTCTCTTCATTTAGTTGATCCAATTCCCCTGATACAGATGAGGGAAACTGCACTTAGAATTCCAAAGGAGTGCATAAGCGACAGTCCAATAGTGATGCAATATAATTCTCTAGATTCTCAACTTCCGGTGTACGATCAAAGAAACTGTGCTTTGGAGTGAGGTGCATGCAAGTTAATTGAGAACCAGGACGTTAGGTAGGATTCACATCCGCAAGTTGCAATATTCTGATTGAAAAAGTCCCTAACGTAAAATGAGTTTGGAGTTAGGTGCACGCAAGTGCTGCAATGTCCCTCTCCAGATTCATCACTTTCGGTGTACAATCAGAGGAACTGTGCTTTGGAGTGAGGTACACGTAAGTTAATTGAGAACCAGGATGTTAGGTAGGATTCACTTCCGCAAGTTGCAATATTCTGATTGAAAAAGTCCCTAACGTAAAATGAGTTTGGAGTTAGGTGCACGCGAGTGATGTAATGTCCCTCTCGAGAGTCATCACTTTCGGTGTACAATCAGAGGAACTGTGCTTTGGAGTGAGGTAAACGTAAGTTAATTGAGAACCAGGAAGTTAGGTAGGATCCATATCCGAGAGTTGCAATATTCCGATTAAAAAAGTCCCTAATGCAAAATGTGTTTTGGAGCATTGGACACATGGATTCTTTAGAAGCTTTTTTGTTGTGTTATATTATTTTAGCTGACATAGTTACATTGGCCAAAAAGAGACATGCATCCATCTGGTTTTGCTATTCTCACATCTGTTTTGCTGTTGATCCAAAATAATGCAGAAAATAAAAATAAAACAGTTTGAAGCACTTTCCAATGTTGCAACAAACTAGCAAAACACTTCTTGACCCCAAAAAATATGATTAAAAATTATATTCCTAAATATTGTTTTTTCCAGTATTTATCCAGTTGTTGAAACATCTGTACAGACTCTGATAAAACCACCTCTTCAGGCAGAGAATTCCACATCATTATTGTTCTTACTGTAACAAAACCTTTCCTTTGCCTTAGACTAGATCTCCTGTATTCCAGTCTAAATGCATGCGTCCTCTGTAGAGCCCTGTTATGAAACGATTTCCACACAATGGTTTGTATTGGCCCAAAATATATTTATATATATATATAAATTAAAAAATGTAAATTTGTTAAACTATCTTCATAACTAAAATGTCCCATTCCTTTTATTAATTTTGCAGCCTACCGCTGTACTTTTTCTGTTGTCATAATATCCTTCTTTAGAACAAGTGCCTAAAATTGCACAGCATAGCAAGGTGTGGTCTTACCATTAATTTATTAAATTATATTTTCATCCCAAGAATTACTGCACCTTTTTATAAATGACAGTACCTTACTAACCTTAGCAACTGGTGATTGACATTGCACATTGTTGGTTAGTTTGTTGTCTATAGCAATTACCAAATCCTTTTTATGTGTTGCTATCCTTAATTCATTACCGTTTAGGGTGTAAGTTGCTTGTAAATTCTTTACGTCATGCGTACGTATGCATGTGAAATTAGGTTTTTGTTATTAATGATAGAGAATGAAAACCTGCTTAAGGGTCGTGTGAGTGAAAATATAACTGGAGTAAATACCAAAGGCAGAAGTCAGTTGTGTCCGAGGTGGGTGTATCCTACCCTAGTGTACGAGGACATAGAACCGGAAATCAGCCAAGAGTAAGGGAAGGAATGGGGGGGCATTTATAAATATTTTGAATATAAACAGTCACAGAATAGAACCCTGAGGGACATTACCTACCACTTCTGCCCAGCTTGAAAATGTACCAATAATGACAACTCTTTGTACTCTGTCTTTACACCAATGTTCTTCCCAATTACAAGTATTTTCATCGAGACTAATTTCTTTTAGTTTGAACACTAACCTATTGTGTGAAACTGTATTGAAGGCCTTAGCAAAATCCAAGTAGATCACATCCTATGCAATAACCTGATCTGTATTTCTACTTACTTCTTACTTCTTGACATGACCTATGTTTCATAAAACCATGCTAATATTTGCAATGAATTCCTGTAAATTATCTCTTAATAATCATTCAAAATCTTTTCCAGCCCCAGAAGTTAAGCTCACAGGTCTATAATGTTAAGGTAAAAATTTTGAACCCTTTTTGAATAAAGGAACCACATTTGGCTTCCTCCAGTCCTCTGGTAAAATGATCAAAGAAAAACAAAACCTGAGAGATTCAATACAGAAGTTCACTTATTTCCACACTTAGCTCCTTAAGTACTCGTGGGTGAATACCATCAGGCCCTGGAGCTTTGTTTGCATTAACTTTCTTTAGTCACTATAGAGCCTTGTTTTGAGTCATTCAGTGACAATTTTTCTGCCATTTGTTTGTAGTACTCACTTGCCATAGTTTCTGCCTTTTCCTGGTCTTCATTAACTAACACACCCATCTTGTCTTCCTTATATCTTGTATTTTTTCATGATTCAAATGCTTTAAATGCCCTTTTCTTATTTTAAATTTATTGCGTAACCTTCCCACTAAACCAAATTGGTTTTAATGTGTTTCTATTATATATTTATTACTAAATGGTACATGCCGAGAAGTATACATTTCTAATATTTGTTTGAGTATATTCAATTTATCCTCAGTGGTTTTTTTTCACTATAGTGTCTATACCAGTCAATATGTTGTAAAGCTGCCCTAATCTTATTGAAATTGCACTTTTTAAAATTATATGTTTTAGTATACTCCATGTGCATTGGGTTTTTTGAGTTTTGTGTTCACTATTTTCTAAGTTTTCCCTTACTTGAATATTTGTCAAAAGATCAACATTGTTTGTTATAACCAGATCCAGACAAGCATCCTTTCTAGTTTGTGCTTGCACCAGTTGTGACATGAATGTGTCATTTAACAGGTTCAAAAGCCTAATTCCCCTTGCTGAACTACTAGTCCCTCTATCCCAATTTATATCTGGGTAATTAAAATGTTACCCAATTTATGTCTCTGGTAATTAATGTGTTACCCAGATGTGCAACTTTCCCAAATTGCTCTAAACAGCTTTTACATTTCCCTCGTCACATCCCGATGGCTTAACATTTGACTTTAACTCATGGATGACATACATACTCCACCACCTTTCCTGTTTTTTCTATTCTTCATTAATAATGTGTAAAGGTAGATATCCAGATGTTGTAGAACTACAACTCCCTTGATGCTTTGCATACCTTTAAATGCTTTTAAAATGACAAATCATCATGGAAGCTGTGGTTTTAAAACATCTGGGGATCTACCTTTTGGGCACCCCTGGCTTAGTGTATGCAATTGCCTCTAGTTCCTCCCTTTTGTTATTTAGGCTCTTTGTTTTAGTAAGCATACATTTAATATTTTCATGAGTCTCTTGTACTTTATGTTAATTTGTATTACATACATTTGTAGTTACATACTTCCTCTGTTCTATCAGTAAAGGGTGAATGGGTCTCCAAAAAAGCTTTCTTTCATCATGTTGGTGAGTGTAGGATTACCACGTGAAATTATTGCCTGTTAGTATGTACAATTTCAACTAGGATATATCAATAAATTGGTTACAATGGATCTCTATTAACTAACTTTATTTTTATTAATTTATTAATTTCTCCTAACTACATGGGAATATTGTAACTATGCGAGGTTCGTATGTTACAATTTTTTAGTTTTTTCCTTATTGTTAATCCAAGACTTAATATCCCAAAAGGTGACCACAAACAATAAATATTGTTTCTAAACGCAGGAAGCACTCATGCACTGCAATAACACCTTCTGTTCAGTTGTTACAATAAAATGATGCCTGAAAATGACTCCGCAGAAGTACAAACCAGTCACAGACAATTTATTATTTCTACAGAAAAAAACAAAACATTTATTAGTAGAAATACGTTTATTAAAGAGGAACTACCCACTCCGAGGATTTTCAATATTGACATCCCATACATTTAGGAAATATGTATTTTGGACTGTGTGACTCCATCTTGGCTTTATATCAATCATCATAATAGGTTCTGTTATTTTTATGTCATTAAACTTAGTATGTGGCGGTAGAAAAGCAAAAACACTGGGGGCCTTGTATAAAAAGTGTTGCTTTCAATAATGGTGCTTTTCCTATTTGCACCTACTTATTCGTTTGGCATCAGTCGTTTTTTTATGTTAGACTTTTGTTCTTTTTTTTTTATTAACAAATTTGTCACTTCCAATATATAAAACAGAGAGCCTTTCTTTGAGAAAAATGTCAGCTCGCCAGAAAAGGAAAGTGATAAGAAAGTTGCTCTCATCTTTTCTTTTTGGTTAATCTATAAAAATCCTTTAATCTGCAAATGTGCCTTTTTCCCCTAAATAGTTATTACTTTTTTTGCACTCCAGTTTGACAAATGCATTGTTTATTTATCCAGTGCCTTTACTTTACAAAATAATGAATAAAAAGAGACACAAAATAGGATAGTTTTGGCACCCATCGGTAAAAAGAGAGATAAAGTGTGGGATAACAGTTTTATATATAGGAAAAAGTGCATGCTTCTTGACCTCTCTTCTGCCTTTGACACCATTGATCATGCTCTCCTTTTTCAAACTCTTCAATCACTCAGTCTCTGTGACTCTGTCCTCTCCTGGTTTTACTCTTATCTCTCCCAACTCTCATTCAGTGTCTCCTTTTCTAATGATACCTCCTCCCCTCATCCTGTCTCTGTTGGAGTCCCCCACGGCTCTGTCCTTGGTCCCCTTCTATTTTCTCTTTATACTGCCTCTCTTGGCAACTTATTACCTCTTTTGGATTCCACTACCACCTGTATGCTGATGGCACCCAGATATATCTCTCCTCCCTGGACCTCTCTCCTGCCGTCCTGCAACGTGTCACTGCTTGCCTTTCTTCCATCTCTGACTGGATGTCCTCCTGCTTTCTGAAACTCAATCTCTCTAAAACTGAGCTCCTTGTCTTTCCTCCTTCTAACACTGATCCTCCTCTTTCGCTCTCCCTTCAAGTTAGTGGTATTCACACAAGTCCATCCTTGCAAGCACGCTGTCTTGGCATCATACTTAATTCTGGCCTCACCTTTGAGCCTCACATCCAGTATGTTGCTAAATCCTGTAGATTACATCTTAAAAACATAGCCCGCATCCACCCCTTTCTTACACAAGATGCTACCAAGGAGTTTGTCCGTGCTCTAGTAATTTCCTGCATGGATTATTGTAACCCTTTCCTGATTGGTCTTTCCAAAAACCGTACTGCTCCGCTACAGTCCGTAATGAATGCTGCCACCAGACTGATTTTCCTCTCCAGTCGGTTCTCTCACACCGCTCCCCTTTGCCAGTCCTTACATTGGCTTCCTGCATCCTTTAGGAGTCAATTCAATGTACTAATTCACACCTATAAAGCACTGAACAATTCTAGCCCCTCTTATATCTCATCCATAGGTATGTCCCTTCTCGATCTCTATGCTCTGCCTGTGACCTTTTCCTGAATGTTGTTCGCACCTGTACGGCCAACTCACGTTTGCAGGACTTCTCACGGGCAGCTCCCTTCCTAATAGCCTGCCTACTGCCATCAGACTTTCCCCTAGTCTTGCATCTTTTAAGAAGTGCCTTAAAACCCATCTTGTTAGGAAAGTTTATGGCCTCCCAGAATAACCTCTACCTTACATACCTGTCTCTTGCTCTCTCCTAAAGGGCAGCACTCTACTCTCTCCTCCAGCTCTGCCTCACTCCCACCTTAGTTGATTGCGAATTCCTGTCCTATTGTGTTTTACACCCCACCTCCTAAAGAATGTAAGTTCGTTTGAGCATGTCTCTGTGTGCATAGTTACATAGTTACATAGTTACATAGCTGAAAAGAGACTTGCGTCCATCAAGTTCAGCCTACCTCACATTTGTTTTTTGCTGTTGATCCAAAAGAAGGCAAAAAAACCCAGTTTGAAGCACAATTTTGCAACAAGCTAGGAAAAAAATTCCTTCTTGACCCCAGAATGGCAGTCAGATGTATCCTTGGATCAAGCAGTTATTACCCTACATTGAAAGATTATATCCTTGAATATTCTGTTCTTGCAAGTATGCATCTAGTAGCCGTTTGAACATCTGTATGGACTCTGATAAAACCACTTCCTCAGGCAGAGAATTCCACATCCTGATTGTTCTTACAGTAAAAAACCTTTCCTTTGCCTTAGACGAAATCTTCTTTCTTCCAGTCTAAACTCATGGCCTCGTGTCCTATGTAAAGTCCGGTTTGTGAATAGATTTCCACACAATGGTTTGTATTGGCCCCTAATATATTTGTATAATGTTATTATATCCCCTCTCAGGCGACGTTTTTCTAAACTAAATAGGTTTAAATTTGTTAACCTTTCTTCATAGCCGATATGTTCCATTCCTTTTATTAATTTTGTAGCCCGCTTCTGCACTTTTTCTAGTGCCATAATATCCTTCTTTAGAACAGGTGCCCAAAATTGCACAGCATATTCAATATGGGGTCTTACCAGTGATTTATAAAGAGGCAAAATGATATTCTTGTCCCGAGAATGAATGCCCTTTTTCATGCATGACAATACCTTACTGGCCTTGGCCACTGCTGATTGACATTGCACATTGTTGCATAGCTTGTTGTCTATAACAATTCCCAAGTCCTTTTCATGTGTTGTTATCCCTAATTCGCTTCCATTAAGGGTATACGTTGCTTGTGTATTCTTTATGCCGAAGTGCATAACTTTGCATTTTTCAACATTAAATTTCATCTGCCATTTGAGTGCCCTGTCCCCCAGTCTATCTAAGTCCCTCTGCAGCAAAGTACTATCTTGCTCACATTTTATTGTTTTACAAAGTTTGGTGTCATCTGCAAACACTGAAACATGACTTTCAATGCGGTCTTCAAGATCATTTATAAACATGTTAAATAGAAGGGGTCCCAGAACAGACCCCTGAGGGACACCACTTGCCACCTCTGTCCAGCTTGAAAATTTACTATTAATGACAACTCTTTGTACTCTGTTTTTAAGCCAATGTTCTACCCAAGAACAAGCATTTTCATCTAGAACGATTTCCTTGAGTTTGAACACTAATCTATTGTGTGGAACTGTATCAAATGCCTTGGCAAAATCCAAATAGATCACATCCACGGCAACACCCTGATCTATACTTCTACTTACTTCTTCGTAGAACGCAATCAAGTTAGTTTGACATGACCTGTGCTTCATAAAACCATGCTGATTTTTGCTGATAACCATGTTCTTCTCAAGGAATTCTTGAATATTATCCCTTAATAACCTTTCAAATATTTTACCAGCCACAGAAGTTAAGCTCACAGGTCTATAACTTCCAGGCAAGGATTTTGAACCCTTTTGGAATATAGGAACCACATCTGCCTTCCTCCAATCCTCCGGAACACTTCCTGAAAGAAAAGAATCTTGAAAGATTAAAAACAGAGGTTCACTTATTTCTGCACTTAGTTCCTTAAGTACACGTGGATGGATACCGTCAGGCCCTGGAGCTTTGTTTATATTAACTTTCTTTAGTTGCTGCAGCACCTTGTCTTGAGTTAACCAATTACAATTATTCTGCAAGTTTTTAGTAGCAATCATTTGCACATCTATTGCCATGGGTTCTTCCTTAATATATACGGAGGAGAAATAGTTATTTAAAATTCCTGCCTTTTCCTGGTCTTCATTAATTAACACCCCCGTTTCAGTTTTTAGTGTACCTACACTTTCATTTTGTTTGTTTTTAGAATTTATGTACTTAAAAAATGCTTTGGGGTTGGTTTTGCTCTCTTCAGCTATCATTATTTAATTTTGAAGTTTAGCAAGTCTAATTGCCTTTTTGCACGCATTATTTGCATCCTTATATCTTTTATAAGATGCATCTGATTTGTCCGATTTAAATGCTTTAAATGCCCTTCTCTTAGTTGTAATCTCTTGTTTTACTTCTCTACTAAGCCACATTGGTTTTAATTTGTTTCTTTTATATTTATTTCCCAACGGTACATACTGAGAAATGTACCTTTGTAATATTTGTTGGAAGATGATCCATTTATCCTCAGTGTTCTTTTCACTAAAGAGTTTATGCCAGTCAATATATTGTAAAGCTTCCCTTAACTTATTGAAATTAGCCTTTTTAAAATTATATGTTTTAGTATTCCCCATGTGCTTTTGTTTTTTTGAGTTTATTTCAAAGGACACTATATTGTGATCACTATTTCCCAAGTGCTCACCTACTTGAATGTTGGTCAAAAGATCAACGTTGTTTGTTAAAACCAGGTCCAGACAAGCATCCATTCTAGTTGGTGCTTGCACAAGTTGTGACATGAAGGTGTCATTTAACAAGTTTAAAAACCTAATTCCCTTTGCTGAGGCACTAGTCCCTCTGTCCCAATTTATATCCGGGTAATTAAAATCTCCAATAATTAAAGTGTTACCCAGATTTGCAGCTTTCTCAATTTGCTCAAACAGCTGTTGTTCCTCGTCAATATTAACATTAGGTGGTTTATAACATATCCCAACCAATAGTTGGTTTCCCTTCTTTTCCCCAAGCAGATATTTACCCATAAAGCTTCCACATTATCCTCCTCGCATTCCATTTGCTTAACATTTGGCTTTAAATCATGTTTGACATACAAACATACCCCACCACCCTTCTTGTTTTTCCTATCCTTCCTAAATAACGTGTACCCATTTAAGTTAGCTGCCCAGTCATGTGTCTCATCCCACCATGTTTCAGTTATGCCTATTATATCATATTGTTTAGTGTATGCTAATGCCTCTAGTTCCCCCATTTTGTTATTTAGGCTCCTTGCATTAGTAAGCATACATTTAATATTATGCATCACTTGTATATTTTGTGAATTTTCAACATTACACAGCTTCTCTGTTCTGAGCTTGCCCCTCCCCCCGTTTCCACCCCCCTTATACTGTGCTAAAGCCCATCTCCTTTCTGTCCTATCTCCATTTTGTAGATTGCTATGACCCTCCCCCCCTACTACTAGTTTAAAATCTCCTCAAACCTTCTAGCCATCCTATCCCCCAGCACTGCAGACCCTCTCCCGCTTAGGTGCAATCCATCACCACTATAAAGGTTGTACCCAATCGCAAAGTCGGCCCAGTGCTCTAAAAACCCAAAACCCTCCTTCCTGCACCAAGACTTAAGCCACGCATTGACCTCTCTAATCTCCCGCTGCCTTTCCACTGTAGCGCGTGGCACAGGTAATATCTCAGAGAATACCACCTTGGAGGTCCTTTTCTTAAGTTTGCTACCTAATTCCCTGAAATCATTCTTTAGGACCTTCCATCTTCCTCTTACTTTGTCATTGGTACCAACATGGACCATGACCGCTGGGTCATCCCCAGCCCCTCCCAATAATCCATCCACTCTGTCAGCAACATGCCGGACCCGAGCACCCGGGAGACAGCAAACTGTCCGGTTGAGCCGATCAGAGCAGCAGATTGACCTATCTGCTCTCCTAATGATAGAGTCCCCTACCACCACAACCTGTCTTGCCTTCCTTACATTTTGATCCCCACCCGTACTAGGGGGGCTGTTAGCTCGGCTGTTAGAAGTAACAGCTTCCTCTAATACAGCTACTAAATGTATGTCTCTGTTTGCCTGTATGTATGTATGTATGTCTCTGTATGTATGTCTCTGTATGCCTGTATGTATGTATGTATGTCTCTGTGTGCATGTATGTCTCTGTATGCCTGTATGTATGTATGTCTCTGCATGCATGTCTCTGTGAGCTTGTATGTATGTATGTCTTTGTATGCCTGTATGTATGTATGTATGTCTGTATGTATGTTTCTGTATGTATGTATGTTTCTGTATGCCTGTATGTATGTATGTATGTATGTATGTATGTGTCTGTATGCCTCTATGTTTCTGTATATATGTATGTGTATGTATATACACACAAAATGGACTAAGGGGAGAAAGAGCCACACAGAGGGACTGTGGTGGAGAAAGAGACAAAGAAAGGGGCTAGGGGTAAGAGACACAGAAAGGGGCTGGGTAAGAGGCATACAAAGGGGATTGTAAGACACACTAAAGAGGGTATAAAATACACTAAAGCACAAAAGGGGTAATTCATTCAAAAGAAAGTAAGAAACTCAAAAGGAGGGATTACAAGACACACAGGTGAAGATGCACTTTTTGGGGGGGAGGGGCTGCAAAATTCATCTTCGCCTGTGTAGATAAAAATACTTGCACCGGCCCTGACTATAGTGTCCTTTTAATTTACATTTAAATAAAAATGGAGCAACACAATAATTTTTTATTTTTTTTTAAAGATTAACACTTGTTACTGGTGATCCTCAATTATTTTCTTATGGCATCATTTTCAGAAAAAGTGATAGTCCCGTTTTTACTTCTCCTCTCTCTTTTTTGGGATGGCTATAGTTATTTGGGACTGTGGTTAAGAGATCTCATGCTTGCTAAACTTACTTTTATAATTCTGGAAACAAAAATGCTGCGTAATTGTTTTGACTTTCATTAACTCTTTGAAATATAACTTATCTCAAAACATCATCAGAGTGTAATCATAACAAAATTATTGTTGAAACAATTTACATTTTTGAAAAACCACATTTTCAAACTGGATCAGGAGTGATTTCTACAGAATAAACATGAGTCATATTTTCTGGTCAAAATAACCGTTCAAAAGAAACCATTGGTTCCATATTGGCAAGCGTATTGCTTGAGAGCATTTTGCTGAGCGCACGGGTACATATTTACACACTTGTAAGTGGGGAGAAGGAATTTGGCAAGTATAATAAATAAAGTAAAGTTGTTTGTGAGTCTCCAAAGCTTTCAAAACCATTTGTTGGTCTAAGATTGTATACTTTTTTTAAACATAAGCAGAGCGCTTCTTTCATGAATACACAATTCCTAGGCGTGAAATGGACTGTTTAGGATTTTAAGAGTGAATGTAAATGTGTTTAATGAGCCACAAGGGATTTGTGGCAAGGCTGGCAAAAAAAAAACCTTTGAGTAGCAGATGCAGACAAAAGTATTGGATTTCAGTCTCCAGGTCTACAAAAATGTCAGACAAAGAGAAAGTTAATAGTGGAACCCATTTAAGGTATGTGTCTGAACTTATAAAGCCTAAACAATTTCTGCATGTTTATGCATTGTAATTCACTTAGGAAAATAACGCTAAAAGATCAGGGCTTATACATCCAAACAATAATGTCGGCAAGTCACTATAGAATTAATTACCATAGATTTTGGCAAGGGAAAAAGAAACAAGTAACATGACGAGGTATTATAGATTGAACCAAGATTTAAGGTATTTATACTAAGTTTAGTAAAATATCTGTGTTTTTTTGTCTTATTTTTTTTAATTTTGCAATAAATATAGCCTGTCTGTCTATCTGTCCGTCTGTTTGTCTAGCTATCTCAGAATCTGAATGTGTATAAAAGAAGTGTACATTTAAAACATCACTGTCAACAGCACATTTTAAATGCTGACCCTAGTTAGAGCAAAACTGGAATATTGTCGAACTTATAAAAACGAGCACCATTAATAATGAAACTACTTTTAACATGTAAGATTAGGGAGGCTAGGATTGTGTGGGGGGGCATATGGTTTGGGTCTTTACTCAGGCACTGCGCTACCAGGATTCGGTTGACCGGCAGGAGGAGAGCACATTAAACAGTGCTCCCCTCCTACCAGTCTCTGTTTTTAGAGTGGCTCTCCCACGGTCCATGCTCAGCCACGCTACACAGGAGGAGGGAGGTCAGCTGGTACATGGAGGGGGGAAGTGACTTAAACACATGGGGGAGGTAGGAGAGAAAATAAGACACATGAGGGGGCTAAGGAACTGAGACACATGGGGGGACTGTGGGAATAAGACACATGGGGGGCTGGGGGATTAAGACACATGACGGGGCAGGAGGGGATTGAGACACATGAGAGGGATGAGGGAATGAGACAAGTGAAGGGCCTGGAGGAATGTGGCACATGACGGGGCTGCGGGAATGAGACATGATGGCACTGAGGAAATGAGACACATGGGAGGCTTGGGGATTGAGGTACATGGGTTACTGGGGTTATGAGACACATGCAGGTACTAAGGGAATGAGACACATGGAGGGACTGGGAGAAGGAAAATTGGGGGGGAATTAGACACATGAAAGGGCTGGGGGAAGGAATTGAGACACGGGGGTCTGGTGGAATGGGACATGTGGGGGCTGGGGGTTGAGACACATGAGGAGATTTGTGGAATGAGACCCGTGGGGGAGGCTGGAGGAATGAGACACATGGGGGGGGCTGGGATAATAAGACACAAGGGGAGTCTGAAAGGAATAAGACACAAGGTGGCAAGGGAAATGAGACATGTGGAGGAAATGGAAAGAGGAGATGAGCACTTGGGGGGAATTAGACACATGAAAGGGCTGGGGGAAGGAATTGTGACACAGGGGGTCTGGGGGAATGAGAAACGTGGGGAACGTGAGATGCATGGAGGGTAAGGGGGAGAAAGAGTCAATGTTTTGGGAGAAAGAGACACAGATATTGGGCTGTTGAGAGAAAGCAACACATAGAGAGGCTGAGGGGGCAAAGAGCCACATAGGGTCTGGGGAAGGTATAAAAGAGACAGACTAGGGAAGGGGTAAAATAGACAGACAAGGGCTTGGGGGGAAGAGACACCCACAGGGGCTGGGAAGACACAAAGAGACACAGAGGGACTGGAGGAGGGGCAAAAGAGACAGACTGGGGTTTGGGGGTGAGACACAGAGAGGGGCTGGGAGAACACAAAGAAACACATAGGGGCTGGGGAAAGGACACAAATAGACATACAAGGGTTGGGAAGGGGAGAAAGAGACACACAAAGGGACTGGAGGAAGAAAGAGACACACAAAAGGGCAGGGGGAGAAAATACATGAATGGGGCTGTGGTCGAAAGAGTCACACAAATGGCTGGAGGGAAGTAATGGACACACAAATGGTGGGGTGTAAGAGACACAAAGGGAAAAAATGAGGGATAAAATATACTAAAGGGGAGTGTAAGACGAAAAGGTGAGGATAGGCGACACACAAGTGAAGATGCATTTTTTGGGGGAACCAGGGTAGAGGGGAGCCAAGCTCAAGTTTAGATTTGGGGGAAATAGTATTAGAAGAGTACTTACGGTTAAGAGGAGCTTAGGGGTTAAATGTATTTTAAAGGAACACTTCAATCACTACAACACGCCCTAGTGCCAACCCCCCCAAGCCAGAAATGGAAACTGTGATAGGCTAAAGGTGGCCAGCTGAAACGCTCAGCCAATCAGAGCCAGCCTTTGCTTTTCAGGCTAATGCTTCATCATGCTACTGGGGACTCTTGTTTAATATTAAAGCATTAAAAATGCTTGAATGCTAAGTGAAAGTACAGAACCAGGGAACTCCAGAAACTATAACCATTTCAATGAGATGAAGCTGTTACGGTGCCTACATTGTCTTTTTAAGAGAGGATTGACTATTAATTATGGTATTTTTGCACGGGTTGTTGGACACGCTCACTATAGAAAATGTCCTCCACATCCAGGTCTAACTACATTTTAAGTCTTGGGATATGTAGAGGTCACTAGTGCTTTTTCCACATTCATATTCAACACACACCCGCTGGGTCCAGAGCCTCACTTTCAGCCAACTGCATTCAGAACAAAGCCGACACTCAAAAGGTGAGATTACCTACCTTTACCCTACCCACTCACTACAATATTTCGACTCCAACAAACTTTTGTCAAGCCTCAAACATCAGTAAATCTCTCGAACTGGAAAGCTACAAGGCATTATGTGCCAGGACGTGAATTACAAATCAATTAACTTTAATTAATTGTGTCTGGCTTAACTTTTCATGATTATTCACTCACTAATTATTGTGAGTGTTGTAAAATGCGTATTCTTTTTGGCTATGGTTTTTTTTTCTCTCATATAGGTGGGTTATGTATTTGTTTTTTTACTTGCCACAGGAAAGTAGCTGGCAACAACTAAATCTTCTCATTGGGCCAAGTCATGTTGTGTCTAAATATCTCCTAAATTTTCCCCTCTTTGGTAATCCTTGTGAATTTTAATAAGTATAATTGAGTGTTGGATTATTAAAGTCAGTAGTCATTCTATATTTAAGTTTGGAGGGGTAAGAAAATGAGGTTCACGAAAGTGTGAACTGTTGAGAATTTAAAGTGAATTGATTTTTTTAGGTGAACTATTGAACTAATAGAAAATTCTATTAGGTTTTCAATTTTAATATTTTGGCCTAAAATTATAAATTCATTTTCTATTATCAACAAAGTAAACTTTAGTGAAAAACCCTTTTGGCGTATACTAAATATTTTCTGCAGTTGGAGAGTGTTTGTATACATTGCTTGTATAAAGAGCTGCCCCAGCTGTCGTGTGGAAAATAAGCCTTTTAGTGCTATGAATAGTCTTTGAGGAGGAGATTTTCATATGCAAATAAAAACCTGTGGGGTCATGGGACAGAGTTAAATGACCAGCAAAAAAGATTAACTCTCGCAATTTAGGAACAATTCTTATGCAAAAAAGCGTAATTCAATCACCAATAATAAAGTTATCTCTGGTCAGTGAATCTAGTTTCGTGTCTTTGAGTATTTATCTACTATCAATCACTCAGAGAGTTTGCTGAATGTTTAGCACTATTAACAATATGGAACTACAAACAATCTTTAGTCTGGAGAGGGATTGTACGATTCTGAGCCAAGTTACGGTCAGTTGTAAGGCTTAAATGTAAACCCATATAAAAGTTCAAATAATAATAAAAAGTGAAATTGTGTTCTTCAGTAAAATATGTTATTCAAAAAACACATATATACATAATATCACTATCTAGATCTAGAATATAGGGCCTGCAATAGAAATCTTAAATTGTGGGGATATCGGTATCATTTTTGCTGTATGTGCATGTTCCACTAACTGTGTTTTTTTTTTTGTTTTATAATATCAGTTGTATAACATTCTTGATAAGGAATTATTTGCATGTTTGTGTGACCCTGTTCATATAAGTATCATCCATTTAATTATATAATTGGCCTGCATGATTTATGATAAATAGAACCGGCTGACTAATTGCTTGCTGAAAAGTGTGTTCTTATATCAAGAGACAGGTAAGGCAAGAGCAAATACATTATTGCATAATGGCCGACCATGTTAAAAAGTGTTAAGAAAACATCCAGGCAGATTGTCATGTTCTTATGATAAATTTGTAGACATCACAGATGGCACAGATAGATTGCACCTTGCATAGTGTTGAAAGCTCCGATTTTTCACTAAGATGAATATGGCTTGAACTCTGAAAATAATTCTACAGCTGAATCAGCTTCGATCAAACGGAAAAATTATTTTCCGGATTGTCCTTTTAATTTTAATTATTTTTTCATATATTTGTTACTACTTGTTGTTTGTTCTTACTTTTTTAAATGATATATTCTGTATAGATGTATAACACCTTGATAATCAATTAATTTCAACAAAGGGAATGTGTAACATTAAACGGATATTATAAGTACCAAAACAACTTTAGCCTAAAGGAACACTATAGCGTTAGGGATACAAATGTGTATATTAGGTCCTCGGTCCCTACCTGCCGGGAGTTAAAAAGCTATTTAACATACCTTTTCTCTCTTGCTGCGCAAGTCTCAATGGGATCTCAGTCAATCCAATGCTTTCCCTTAGCAAAGCACTGGGAGGCAAAATGCCACACTGCGTTGTGTAACGGACCGTTAAGCAGACAAGGGGTTAAAATCCATTTAGGCAATATTCCCCTTCCAGATACACGAGCAGCTACTGCAAGCACCAATCTCCCGAACAGGAAACACACGAATTCTCCTGAACTGGAACCATATGAATGCCGTAAACAGCCTAACAGGAAAAACCATACGAACAGTTTACACTCCTGGCAGTCGAACTGTAACAGCATACAATCAAATCCCCCCCAAGAACGAGACGACACTTTCTACAGGGGAAAAGAACAGTGTTACTTGCCTGCTCCCAGAGGGAGCAGGCAAGTAACCAGGCTTCTCCAGTGCCCTGTGGCGAGGTTGGTTCCGCCACACGTTGTTTCAATCATCTCTATGAAACCATCTGATTGAAATAGCAGTTTTACTATAACTATACTTTTTTCATAGTGCCCTGTAGGCCATTGTGGCCCCAAACGTGTGCTCCTACCCCCTATCCTCAACAATGCTTTAAGTTTCACCTGACCCCACTACACTAGAATAGGCATACAAATATAAATTGATCCCTATACCTGAATCAAAACCAAGCTACTTCTATTAATTATTTTCATTTGTAAACATCATCACATGTGGTTATGTATTTATTTCTAAAGTGAACTGTAAGAAAAAGAATCCATAGAATATTTAAAAGTATTAAAATATCAATAACATATCATATACAAAAAATATATTAATATATAAAAAAAATCAAATATTTTTAAAATATTAAATCATTTTCAACTAAACTAAAGATAATAGAACATTTGTAAAGCATCCAAAATTTTTGAATCGAGTCCTACGTTAGCAACACCACTCAGACAAATTGGTTAAATTTCAATCCTATTAGTCTCAGTTACTGATTAAAAACACATTAGAAGGTTATTGTTACTTAAGACTTTTGCAGTAGCTTGGTACATTCTGACAGATGTCCAAATGTCAAGATTGACATTAGTCCATTCAATGCAGACACATCAATCTTTGCTAATCTCCAGTAGTCTGCGCATTTAACTTGTTCTGATGACGTTTGGACCCATGGAAGTAGACAATCCATGTGTGGGGCATTTTCTCAGCCTTATTTTTTTAGAATGCACTAAGAGTGATGCCTATTCAATAAACAGACAGTTGTGGTGATTTAGAATCAACATGTAATAAATATCCAACAGCAGAACTGGGTATGCTATCCTTGTTGTCTATTCCTCTCTAAATTTTGGTTCTCTATTCCTTAAAACGTGCTATTTATGTAGTAAGTGGACAAAAAGAGTATGTCCTTCTCTGGCTTCAAAAAAACAAACAAAAAAACAGTAAGAAAGCTGAGAGGTTCAAAAGAGGGGAAAATTTTTCATTAAAACAGAGAGAGAATGAAAGTGAAGCAGGTCAGATAGTGAAGAGAGGGCAAAGTGAAACACAACGTAGAATGATAATTTTTTAATACATTCCCTAACAGCAAATAGATATAAAAAAAAAAAACAGAAAACAGACACCAACGGAATACATGATCATTTTACTGTCAAAATCTTAATCTAAGTATCTAGAACACATGGGTTGAGTATATTGTTTTTCAGTGTAAAAAAAATAATGTGACCCTAATCATTAAAATAAGTTATTCTGACCAAGGAAGGACGTAGCAGAAGTGACAATGCAGAAGATTGGTCAAAGTGTCGTGCAACATTCTAAAGGACAGGAGTTGCCAATGGAATGCGCCTGCTGGCTCCATTGGTTACCATGGTGACGACCTACGCCATTTTGTTGTAGATCATTTTTTAGAACAAAGCACTTTGATATATGTATCCAAACTGATTTTATAAAAGTAGTTTAATTTATATCATTTCAATATCCATTTATTATACTGCATGCATATTACATATTAATTTAATGAGGCATGTTTTCATCTAAATACTTTTATTCTCACTCACTGTAAGTGAGGAAAATTATAATTTTAAGTGGTAGTTAGTTAAACACTAAGGTATTGTACAGAAAATGTTGTAACTAATGTGTAAAATACATCCTTGACTGTTAGTTCATTGAACCAGAAAATAAAAAAAACCTGAGGAGGGCTTCTAGAGCAAATAAAATGAGAAATGCACACAAGGGGAGGAGGTCCGGGTAGTGAAGAAAAAATATAAATGAAAAGAATGAATAATATGAATAAAAATGACTGTTAACTGTGTATTATGGTAAATAATGAAGATGTCACAATAACCCACAAAATCAAAGTTAATGACTGCTGAGAATATTGTTCCCTAATACACCTTTTATCATTAGACAACTCTTATATAACATGATATTATCAGGGCTAATGTTAGTATTTTACCATTAGGGTGAGTGGTAGGGTTAGTGCTATGGTTAGTGTTAGGGCTAACAGTAGGTTTAATGCTAGGAGTAATGTTAGTGTTAGTTCTAGGTTACGGTTAGTGCTAGATTTCATATTAAGGTTAGTGCTAGGATTACTTTCAGGGTAAGTGCTATGGTTAGTGTTAAGGCTAATTTTAGGGTTAGTGCTAAGGGTAGTGTTGGCGTTAATTCAAAGTTACAGTTAGTGCTAGGGTTACACTTACAGTTAGTGCTAGGTTTAAAATTAGGGTTAGTACTACGATTACTTTCTAGACATGTGCAATTTGTTTAGTTCCGAATGTAAATTCGGACGAAATTCGATCATTCAGATGCTTCCGAATGGCCGAATTGCCGAGTTTCTGAAGTGCCGAATTTCGGAAGTGCCGCACTGAACCGAATTGTCGAAGTGACGAATTTCAGAAGTACTTCAGCTTTCTGAAAAGTGGCAAAACAAGAGATGGAGGGAAAATTACAGGAATAATGACAGGAATCTAACCCTACCCTTAACCCTACCCCTAGCACTACCACTAACCCTACCCCAACCCTTGGGGTAGTGTTGGAGTTGAGGGTGGGGTTAGGGGTAGTGGTAGGATTAGGGGTAGTGGTAGGGCTAGGGGAAGGGTTAGAGTTAGGGTTAGGGTTAGGGAATTGCCGAAGTTCCAAAGTGCCGAACTCCAGAATTAACGAAGTCACA
>OW240918.1:22040280-22050995 GCA_933207985.1 Pelobates cultripes
CTTTTATTTTTCGCTTTATTCTTACATAGTTACATAGTTACATAGTTACATAGCTGAAAAGAGACTTGCGTCCATCAAGTTCAGCCTACCTCACATTTGTTTTTTGCTGTTGATCCAAAAGAAGGCAAAAAAACCCAGTTTGAAGCACAATTTTGCAACAAGCTAGGAAAAAAATTCCTTCTTGACCCCAGAATGGCAGTCAGATTTATCCTTGGATCAAGCAGTTATTACCCTACATTGAAAGATTATATCCTTGAATATTCTGTTCTTGCAAGTATGCATCTAGTAGCCGTTTGAACATCTGTATGGACTCTGATAAAACCACTTCCTCAGGCAGAGAATTCCACATCCTGATTGTTCTTACAGTAAAAAAAACCTTTCCTTTGCCTTAGACGAAATCTTCTTTCTTCCAGTCTAAACGCATGGCCTCGTGTCCTATGTAAAGTCCGGTTTGTGAATAGATTTCCACACAATGGTTTGTATTGGCCCCGAATATATTTGTATAATGTTATCATATCCCCTCTCAGGCGACGTTTTTCTAAACTAAATAGGTTTAAATTTGTTAACCTTTCTTCATAGCCGATATGTTCCATTCCTTTTATTAATTTTGTAGCCCGCCTCTGCACTTTTTCTAGTGCCAT
The DNA here is from genome assembly GCA_933207985.1 of Pelobates cultripes. Lineage (NCBI taxonomy): Eukaryota > Metazoa > Chordata > Amphibia > Anura > Pelobatidae > Pelobates > Pelobates cultripes. The sequence goes on from OW240918.1 coordinate 22,040,922, forward strand.
AATATCCTTCTTTAGAACAGGTGCCCAAAATTGCACAGCATATTCAATATGGGGTCTTACCAGTGATTTATAAAGAGGCAAAATTATATTCTTGTCCCGAGAATGAATGCCCTTTTTCATGCATGACAATACCTTACTGGCCTTGGCCACTGCTGATTGACATTGCACATTGTTGCATAGTTTGTTGTCTATAACAATTCCCAAGTCCTTTACATGTGTTGTTATCCCTAATTCGCTTCCATTAAGGGTATACGTTGCTTGTGTATTCTTAACGCCGAAGTGCATAACTTTGCATTTTTCAACATTAAATTTCATCTGCCATTTGAGTGCCCAGTCCCCCAGTCTATCTAAATCCCTCTGCAGCAAAGTAATATCTTGCTCACATTGTATTATTTTACAAAGTTTGGTGTCATCTGCAAACACTGAAACATGACTTTCAATGCGGTCTTCAAGATCATTTATAAACATGTTAAATAGAAGGGGTCCCAGAACAGACCCCTGAGGGACACCACTTGCCACCTCTGTCCAGCTTGAAAATTTACCATTAATGACAACTCTTTGTACTCTGTTTTTAAGCCAATGTTCTACCCAAGAACAAGCATTTTCATCTAGACCGATTTCCTTGAGTTTGAACACTAATCTATTGTGTGGAACTGTATCAAATGCCTTGGCAAAATCCAAATAGATCACATCCAGGCAACACCCTGATCTATACTTCTACTTACTTCTTCGTAGAACGCAATCAAGTTAGTTTGACATGACCTGTGCTTCATAAAACCATGCTGATTTTTGCTGATAACCATGTTCTTCTCAAGGAATTCTTGAATATTATCCCTTAGTAACCTTTCAAATATTTTACCAGCCACAGAAGTTAAGCTCACAGGTCTATAATTTCCAGGCAAGGATTTTGAACCCTTTTTGAATATAGGAACCACATCTGCCTTCCTCCAATCCTCCGGAACACTTCCTGAAAGAAAAGAATCTTGAAAGATTAAAAACAGAGGTTCACTTATTTCTGCACTTAGTTCCTTAAGTACACGTGGATGGATACCGTCAGGCCCTGGAGCTTTGTTTATATTAACTTTCTTTAGTTGCTGCAGCACCTTGTCTTGAGTTAACCAGTTACAATTATTCTGCAAGTTTTTAGTAGCAATCATTTGCACATCTATTGCCATGGGTTCTTCCTTAATATATACGGAGGAGAAATAGTTATTTAAAATTCCTGCCTTTTCCTGGTCTTCATTAATTAACACCCCCGTTTCAGTTTTTAGTGTACCTACACTTTCATTTTGTTTTTTTTTTAGAATTTATGTACTTAAAAAATGCTTTGGGGTTGGTTTTGCTCTCTTCAGCTATCATTATTTCATTTTGAAGTTTAGCAAGTCTAATTGCCTTTTTGCATTATTTGCATCCTTATATCTTTTATAAGATGCATCTGATTTGTCCGATTTAAATGCTTTAAATGCCCTTCTCTTAGTTGTAATCTCTTGTTTTACTTCTCTACTAAGCCATGTTGGTTTTAATTTGTTTCTTTTATATTTATTTCCCAATGGTACATACTGTGAAATGTACCTTTGTAATATTTGTTGGAAGATGATCCATTTATCCTCAGTGTTCTTTTCACTAAAGAGTTTATGCCAGTCAATATATTGTAAAGCTTCCCTTAACTTATTGAAATTGGCCTTTTTAAAATTATATGTTTTAGTATTCCCCATGTGCTTTTGTTTTTTTGAGTTTATTTCAAAGGACACTATATTGTGATCACTATTTCCCAAGTGCTCACCTACTTGAATGTTGGTCAAAAGATCAACGTTGTTTGTTAAAACCAGGTCCAGACAAGCATCCATTCTAGTTGGTGCTTGCACAAGTTGTGACATGGTGTCATTTAACAAGTTTAAAAACCTAATTCCCTTTGCTGAGGCACTAGTCCCTCTGTCCCAATTTATATCCGGGTAATTAAAATCTCCAATAATTAAAGTGTTACCCAGATTTGCAGCTTTCTCAATTTGCTCAAACAGCTGTTGTTCCTCGTCAATATTAACATTAGGTGGTTTATAACATATCCCAACCAATAGTTGGTTTCCCTTCTTTTCCCCAAAGCAGATATTTACCCATAAAGCTTCCACATTATCCTCCTCGCATTCCATTTGCTTAACATTTGGCTTTAAATCATGTTTGACATACAAACATACCCCACCACCCTTCTTGTTTTTCCTATCCTTCCTAAATAACGTGTACCCATTTAAGTTAGCTGCCCAGTCATGTGTCTCATCCCACCATGTTTCAGTTATGCCTATTATATGATATTGTTTAGTGTATGCTAATGCCTCTAGTTCCCCATTTTGTTATTTAGGCTCCTTGCATTAGTAAGCATACATTTAATATTATGCATCACTTGTATATTTTGTGAATTTTCAACATTACACAGCTTCTCTGTTCTGAGCTTGCCCTCCCACCGTTTCCACCCCCCTTGTACTGTGCTAAAGCCCATCTCCTTTCTGTCCTATCTCCATTTTGTAGATTGCTATGACCCTCCCCCCCTACTACTAGTTTAAAATCTCCTCCAACCTTCTAGCCATCCTATCCCCCAGCACTGCAGACCCTCTCCCGTTTAGGTGCAATCCATCACCACTATAAAGGTTGTACCCAATCGCAAAGTCGGCCCAGTGCTCTAAAAACCCAAAACCCTCCTTCCTGCACCAAGACTTAAGCCACGCATTGACCTCTCTAATCTCCCGCTGCCTTTCCACTGTAGCGCGTGGCACAGGTAATATCTCAGAGAATACCACCTTGGAGGTCCTTTTCTTAAGTTTGCTACCTAATTCCCTGAAATCATTCTTTAGGACCTTCCATCTTCCTCTTACTTTGTCATTGGTACCAACATGGACCATGACCGCTGGGTCATCCCCAGCCCCTCCCAATAATCCATCCACTCTGTCAGCAACATGCCGGACCCGAGCACCCGGGAGACAGCAAACTGTCCGGTTGAGCCGATCAGAGCAGCAGATTGACCTATCTGCTCTCCTAATGATAGAGTCCCCTACCACCACAACCTGTCTTGCCTTCCTTACATTTTGATCCCCACCCGTACTAGGGGGGCTGTTAGCTCGGCTGTTAGAAGTAACAGCTTCCTCTAATACAGCTACTAAATGTATGTCTCTGTTTGCCTGTATGTATGTATGTATGTCTCTGTATGTATGTCTCTGTATGCCTGTATGTATGTATGTATGTCTCTGTGTGCATGTATGTCTCTGTATGCCTGTATGTATGTATGTCTCTGCATGCATGTCTCTGTGAGCTTGTATGTATGTATGTCTTTGTATGCCTGTATGTATGTATGTATGTCTGTATGTATGTTTCTGTATGTATGTATGTTTCTGTATGCCTGTATGTATGTATGTATGTATGTATGTATGTGTCTGTATGCCTCTATGTTTCTGTATATATGTATGTGTATGTATATACACACAAAATGGACTAAGGGGAGAAAGAGCCACACAGAGGGACTGTGGTGGAGAAAGAGACAAAGAAAGGGGCTAGGGGTAAGAGACACAGAAAGGGGCTGGGTAAGAGGCATACAAAGGGGATTGTAAGACACACTAAAGAGGGTATAAAATACACTAAAGCACAAAAGGGGTAATTCATTCAAAAGAAAGTAAGAAACTCAAAAGGAGGGATTACAAGACACACAGGTGAAGATGCACTTTTTGGGGGGGAGGGGCTGCAAAATTCATCTTCGCCTGTGTAGATAAAAATACTTGCACCGGCCCTGACTATAGTGTCCTTTTAATTTACATTTAAATAAAAATGGAGCAACACAATAATTTTTTATTTTTTTTTAAAGATTAACACTTGTTACTGGTGATCCTCAATTATTTTCTTATGGCATCATTTTCAGAAAAAGTGATAGTCCCGTTTTTACTTCTCCTCTCTCTTTTTTGGGATGGCTATAGTTATTTGGGACTGTGGTTAAGAGATCTCATGCTTGCTAAACTTACTTTTATAATTCTGGAAACAAAAATGCTGCGTAATTGTTTTGACTTTCATTAACTCTTTGAAATATAACTTATCTCAAAACATCATCAGAGTGTAATCATAACAAAATTATTGTTGAAACAATTTACATTTTTGAAAAACCACATTTTCAAACTGGATCAGGAGTGATTTCTACAGAATAAACATGAGTCATATTTTCTGGTCAAAATAACCGTTCAAAAGAAACCATTGGTTCCATATTGGCAAGCGTATTGCTTGAGAGCATTTTGCTGAGCGCACGGGTACATATTTACACACTTGTAAGTGGGGAGAAGGAATTTGGCAAGTATAATAAATAAAGTAAAGTTGTTTGTGAGTCTCCAAAGCTTTCAAAACCATTTGTTGGTCTAAGATTGTATACTTTTTTTAAACATAAGCAGAGCGCTTCTTTCATGAATACACAATTCCTAGGCGTGAAATGGACTGTTTAGGATTTTAAGAGTGAATGTAAATGTGTTTAATGAGCCACAAGGGATTTGTGGCAAGGCTGGCAAAAAAAAAACCTTTGAGTAGCAGATGCAGACAAAAGTATTGGATTTCAGTCTCCAGGTCTACAAAAATGTCAGACAAAGAGAAAGTTAATAGTGGAACCCATTTAAGGTATGTGTCTGAACTTATAAAGCCTAAACAATTTCTGCATGTTTATGCATTGTAATTCACTTAGGAAAATAACGCTAAAAGATCAGGGCTTATACATCCAAACAATAATGTCGGCAAGTCACTATAGAATTAATTACCATAGATTTTGGCAAGGGAAAAAGAAACAAGTAACATGACGAGGTATTATAGATTGAACCAAGATTTAAGGTATTTATACTAAGTTTAGTAAAATATCTGTGTTTTTTTGTCTTATTTTTTTTAATTTTGCAATAAATATAGCCTGTCTGTCTATCTGTCCGTCTGTTTGTCTAGCTATCTCAGAATCTGAATGTGTATAAAAGAAGTGTACATTTAAAACATCACTGTCAACAGCACATTTTAAATGCTGACCCTAGTTAGAGCAAAACTGGAATATTGTCGAACTTATAAAAACGAGCACCATTAATAATGAAACTACTTTTAACATGTAAGATTAGGGAGGCTAGGATTGTGTGGGGGGGCATATGGTTTGGGTCTTTACTCAGGCACTGCGCTACCAGGATTCGGTTGACCGGCAGGAGGAGAGCACATTAAACAGTGCTCCCCTCCTACCAGTCTCTGTTTTTAGAGTGGCTCTCCCACGGTCCATGCTCAGCCACGCTACACAGGAGGAGGGAGGTCAGCTGGTACATGGAGGGGGGAAGTGACTTAAACACATGGGGGAGGTAGGAGAGAAAATAAGACACATGAGGGGGCTAAGGAACTGAGACACATGGGGGGACTGTGGGAATAAGACACATGGGGGGCTGGGGGATTAAGACACATGACGGGGCAGGAGGGGATTGAGACACATGAGAGGGATGAGGGAATGAGACAAGTGAAGGGCCTGGAGGAATGTGGCACATGACGGGGCTGCGGGAATGAGACATGATGGCACTGAGGAAATGAGACACATGGGAGGCTTGGGGATTGAGGTACATGGGTTACTGGGGTTATGAGACACATGCAGGTACTAAGGGAATGAGACACATGGAGGGACTGGGAGAAGGAAAATTGGGGGGGAATTAGACACATGAAAGGGCTGGGGGAAGGAATTGAGACACGGGGGTCTGGTGGAATGGGACATGTGGGGGCTGGGGGTTGAGACACATGAGGAGATTTGTGGAATGAGACCCGTGGGGGAGGCTGGAGGAATGAGACACATGGGGGGGGCTGGGATAATAAGACACAAGGGGAGTCTGAAAGGAATAAGACACAAGGTGGCAAGGGAAATGAGACATGTGGAGGAAATGGAAAGAGGAGATGAGCACTTGGGGGGAATTAGACACATGAAAGGGCTGGGGGAAGGAATTGTGACACAGGGGGTCTGGGGGAATGAGAAACGTGGGGAACGTGAGATGCATGGAGGGTAAGGGGGAGAAAGAGTCAATGTTTTGGGAGAAAGAGACACAGATATTGGGCTGTTGAGAGAAAGCAACACATAGAGAGGCTGAGGGGGCAAAGAGCCACATAGGGTCTGGGGAAGGTATAAAAGAGACAGACTAGGGAAGGGGTAAAATAGACAGACAAGGGCTTGGGGGGAAGAGACACCCACAGGGGCTGGGAAGACACAAAGAGACACAGAGGGACTGGAGGAGGGGCAAAAGAGACAGACTGGGGTTTGGGGGTGAGACACAGAGAGGGGCTGGGAGAACACAAAGAAACACATAGGGGCTGGGGAAAGGACACAAATAGACATACAAGGGTTGGGAAGGGGAGAAAGAGACACACAAAGGGACTGGAGGAAGAAAGAGACACACAAAAGGGCAGGGGGAGAAAATACATGAATGGGGCTGTGGTCGAAAGAGTCACACAAATGGCTGGAGGGAAGTAATGGACACACAAATGGTGGGGTGTAAGAGACACAAAGGGAAAAAATGAGGGATAAAATATACTAAAGGGGAGTGTAAGACGAAAAGGTGAGGATAGGCGACACACAAGTGAAGATGCATTTTTGGGGGGAACCAGGGTAGAGGGGAGCCAAGCTCAAGTTTAGATTTGGGGGAAATAGTATTAGAAGAGTACTTACGGTTAAGAGGAGCTTAGGGGTGAAATGTATTTTAAAGGAACACTTCAATCACTTCAACACGCCCTAGTGCCAACCCCCCCAAGCCAGAAATGGAAACTGTGATAGGCTAAAGGTGGCCAGATGACACGCTCAGCCAATCAGAGCCAGCCTTTGCTTTTCAGGCTAATGCTTCATCATGCTACTGGGGACTCTTGTTTAATATTAAAGCATTAAAAATGCTTGAATGCTAAGTGAAAGTACAGAACCAGGGAACTCCAGAAACTATGACCATTTCAATGAGATGAAGCTGTTACGGTGCCTACATTGTCTTTTTAAGAGAGGATTGACCATTAATTATGGTATTTTTGCACGGGTTGTTGGACATGCTCACTATAGAAAATGTCCTCCACATCCAGGTCTAACTACATTTTAAGTCTTGGGATATGTAGAGGTCACTAGTGCTTTTTCCACATTCATATTCAACACACACCCGCTGGGTCCAGAGCCTCACTTTCAGCCAACTGCATTCAGAACAAAGCCGACACTCAAAAGGTGAGATTACCTACCTTTACCCTACCCACTCACTACAATATTTCGACTCCAACAAACTTTTGTCAAGCCTCAAACATCAGTAAACCTCTCGAACTGGAAAGCTACAAGGCATTATGTGCCAGGACGTGAATTACAAATCAATTAACTTTAATTAATTGTGTCTGCTTTGGTATGCTTTGGCCGCAGCTTTTCATGATTATTCACTCACTAATTATTGTGATTGTTGTAAAATGCGTATTCTTTTTGGCTATGGTTTTTTTTTCTCTCATATAGGTGGGTTATGTATTTGTTTTTTTACTTGCCACAGGAAAGTAGCTGGCAACAACTAAATCTTCTCATTGGGCCAAGTCATGTTGTGTCTAAATATCTCCTAAATTTTCCCCTCTTTGGTAATCCTTGTGAATTTTAATAAGTATAATTGAGTGTTGGATTATTAAAGTCAGTAGTCATTCTATATTTAACTCTAAGTTTGGAGGGATAAGAAAATGAGGTTCACGAAAGTGGGAATTGTTGTGACTTTAAAGTGAATTGATTTTTTTTAGGTGAACATAGCTGAATGGGAAAATTCTATTAGGTTTTCAATTTTAATATTTTGGCCTAAAATGATAAATTCATTTTCTATTATCAACAAAGTAAACTTTAGTGAAAAACCCTTTTGGCGTATACTAAATATTTTCTGCAGTTGGAGAGTGTTTGTATACATTGCTTGTATAAAGAGCTGCCCCAGCTGTCGTGTGGAAAATAAGCCTTTTAGTGCTATGAATAGTCTTTGAGGAGGAGATTTTCATATGCAAATAAAAACCCATGGGGTCATGGGACAGAATTAAATGACCAGCAAAAAAGATTAACTCTCGCAATTTAGGAACAATTCTTATGCAAAAAAGCGTAATTCAATCACCAATAATAAAGTTATCTCTGGTCAGTGAATCTAGTTTCGTGTCTTTGAGTATTTATATACTATCAATCACTCAGAGAGTTTGCTGAATGTTTAGCACTATTAACAATATGGAACTACAAACAATCTTTAGTCTGGAGAGGGATTGTACGATTCTGAGCCAAGTTACGGTCAGTTGTAAGGCTTAAATGTAAACCCATATAAAAGTACAAATAATAATAAAAAGTGAAATTGTGTTCTTCAGTAAAATATGTTATTCAAAAAACACATATATACATAATATCACTATCTAGATCTAGAATATAGGGCCTGCAATAGAAATCTTAAATTGTGGGGATATCGGTATCATTTTTGCTGTATGTGCATGTTCCACTAACTGGTTTTTTTTTGTTTTATAATATCAGTTGTATAACATTCTTGATAAGGAATTATTTGCATGTTTGTGTGACCCTGTTCATATAAGTATCATCCATTTAATTATATAATTGGCCTGCATGATTTATGATAAATAGAACCGGCTGGCTAATTGCTTGCTGAAAAGTGTGTTCTTATAACAAGAGACAGGTAAGGCAAGAGCAAATACATTATTGCATAATGGCCGACCATGTTAAAAAGTGTTAAGAAAACATCCAGGCAGATTGTCATGTTCTTATGATAAATTTGTAGACATCACAGATGGCACAGATAGATTGCACCTTGCATAGTGTTGAAAGCTCCGATTTTTCACTAAGATGAATATGGCTTGAACTCTGAAAATAATTCTACAGCTGAATCAGCTTTGATCAAACGGAAAAATTATTTTCCGGATTGTCCTTTTAATTTTAATTATTTTTTCATATATTTGTTACTACTTGTTGTTTGTTCTTACTTTTTTAAATGATATATTCTGTATAGATGTATAACACCTTGATAATCAATTAATTTCAACAAAGGGAATGTGTAACATTAAACGGATATTATAAGTACCAAAACAACTTTAGCCTAAAGGAACACTATAGCGTTAGGGATACAAATGTGTATATTAGGTCCTCGGTCCCTATCTGCCGGGAGTTAAAAAGCTATTTAACATACCTTTTCTCTCTTGCTGCGCAAGTCTCAATGGGATCTCAGTCAATCCAATGCTTTCCCTTAGCAAAGCACTGGGAGGCAAAATGCCACACTGCGTTGTGTAACGGACCGTTAAGCAGACAAGGGGTTAAAATCCATTTAGGCAATATTCCCCTTCCAGATACACGAGCAGCTACTGCAAGCACCAATCTCCCGAACAGGAAACACACGAATTCTCCTGAACTGGAACCATATGAATGCCGTAAACAGCCTAACAGGAAAAACCATACGAACAGTTTACACTCCTGGCAGTCGAACTGTAACAGCATACAATCAAATCCCCCCCAAGAACGAGACGACACTTTCTACAGGGGAAAAGAACAGTGTTACTTGCCTGCTCCCAGAGGGAGCAGGCAAGTAACCAGGCTTCTCCAGTGCCCTGTGGCGAGGTTGGTTCCGCCACACGTTGTTTCAATCATCTCTATGAAACCATCTGATTGAAATAGCAGTTTTACTATAACTATACTTTTTTCATAGTGCCCTGTAGGCCATTGTGGCCCCAAATGTGTGCTCCTACCCCCTATCCTCAACAATGCTTTAAGTTTCACCTGACCCCACTACACTAGAATAGGCATACAAATATAAATTGATCCCTATACCTGAATCAAAACCAAGCTACTTCTATTAATTATTTTCATTTGTAAACATCATCACATGTGGTTTTGTATTTATTTCTAAAGTGAACTGTAAGAAAAAGAATCCATAGAATATTTAAAAGTATTAAAATTTCAATAACATATCATATATAAAAAATATATTAATATATTAAAAAATCAAATATTTTTAAAATATAAAATCATTTTCAACTAATCTAAAGATAATAGAACATTTGTAAAGCATCCAAAAATTTTGAATCGAG
>OW240918.1:22058687-22126706 GCA_933207985.1 Pelobates cultripes
CTGACTGCTATTCAATCTATAACAGTGAAAAAAGTTTTTTTTTTTAAATCCAAGCTATTGTGACACCAGATGTATTTGGTGGCACTGACTGGGGAAATGGGCACAGTATGCACTGTGAGCCTGACACAGAAGCTGGCAGCAGTGGCGGACAACTGACTCTATTACAGTGAAAAATGTTTTTTGTTTTTAAATCCAAGCTATTGTGACACCAGATGTAATTGGTGGCACTGACTGGGGAAATGGGCACAGTATGCACTGTGAGCCTGACACAGAAGCTGGCAGCAGTGGCAGACAACTAAGTGCATTTACATTAGATAGAAAAAAAAAATCCAAAAAAAAGCATACCCTTATCCCTAACCTAGCTATGCTTTTCCCTATCTTATGAACAGCAGCTACACTTTCCCTCCTCTTACTAAGCATGCAGCTTGAGAATGAATCTAAAATGGATGCTGTCCAGTAGGTGGGAGGGTCTGCTAGGGAGGCTGTGCTGCTAATTGGCTGGAATGTGTCTGCTGACTGTGAGGTACAGGGTCAAAGTTTACTCAATGATGACGAATAGGGGGCGGGTCGAACCGCGCATATGTTCGCCCGCCGTGGCGAACGCGAACATGCTATGTTCGCCAGGAACCGTTATCCGGCGAACCGTTCGGTACATCACTAATGCCGGCCCTACCAGCAGTCTTACTGTTCAGTTCTCTGCCATTTTGGAGTTAAATCACTCCATGCAGTCCTGCCTCTCTGCATGTGACTTACACAGCTTAAAGTGTCCCTTTAACTAAACACAGAGTTATAATAAATTAAATATCTAATTACAAAGTTTAGGTCGAAACGGTTGATTTTAAAATTATCCAATTTAACTTATAATCACAGGCCAGACATTTTTTGCCAAAAATGTAGCAATTTAGTTTTCACTTCATTACAATGTGGGGTTTACAAAATTCTGTCTAAAATAGTTGTGGGTTGCGGCATAATACAAAATCAGATATTTTGGCCCAAATCTAGTTATTTGTTTTTTTAATTCACTCCAGTGCGGTCTTTAGCAAATAAAATCTTTTGTCTTATTAAAGTAGGCAAGGCACGAGTTCTTCTAAACACCAAACCTCCAGAGTAAAATGTTGATTTATGGGGTGTAATGTGATTTAGAAGTAAAATAGAAGAGTGAACACTGAAAAACAGGAAGAACAATCAACTGCATTATAAACAAAAAAAACTAATTTGTAATTGCAAAACAGAGAGACACTTTATTTTTCAAAAATAAACAGTTCATCAGAAAATACCAAAAAAGAAAGCTCAGATTTATATAACTTGCTTCGGCAGACATTACACCGCCATAAATATTATCTGTTACAAGTATCTATTATTTTCTTCAACTCTAAATAGAGATTTGCGGTGTGCTAAAAAGATGATAAAAAAAAAAAATTAAGATCTTTTTCAAATTCAATATTTTTTATAGCTTCAATAGTGTGAGCCTGCTGTTAAACCATCACAGCTCACTGTTTAATAAATAAACCCCTGTAATTTATGGTCCTGGGTTAAAGCCAAACCTCTTGTTCTTTCTAACATGATGGCAGAAGACGAGCTATAAATGTGTCACCATTCATCCCCTTTGATGTATAAAGCAGGGAACTTGGACCAAAGAGCAATGTAAACTATGTTAAGCAACATTTGCCCCAGTCTCTGAATACACGCCACTGCTTTTAATATCCGTAATGTGGACGATCTATCTTTGTGGCACTACATAACAAATTCTTATTTTTAAACAGAGTTCTCTATAAACCCATCATATAAATAAACATTCACATGACTGTTTCTAAATAAAAGTGAAAACGCGGCCTCATTTAGACCGTTGAAGTGGTAAACACATTGCTTTCCTGGCATGTCTTGTTTAAACACCCCGATTCTTGAACAGTTGTATTAAGTGGAAATTCAGCTGCCGCGGATCCAGCTTTATGAGATTACATACAAGTATACCAAGTATTTTGATAGAGCGTTAGCTGTAAACATTATTATAAATATCACATGCATCGGCAGTGATGTAGTTAGACTTTTAATGGCCATGAGCCAAGTCTATGCAAACCCCCTTCCAGTAATACATTACCACTGATATAAATCCTGTATCTATATGTTTACATGCATGAATGTACGTGTGGAAATGTATATTTAAGTTTGTGAATACATATATATATATATATATATATATATATTCATGTATGTAATTGTTGTAAATGTATGTAATGTATGCTAATATATATGTATGCTTTAATGTCTGTGAATATTTGTTGTGTATTGTTTCTGAATGTGTATTGTTGTGTGTGAATGCACATGCCTGTGTATGTAATGCATCTGACTGTGTGAATACCTCCCAAATGTCTCTATTTAAGAGGGGCAGCCCCTATTTGGGGCCCAAATTTCTCTGTCCCTCTTTTCAATCCTAATGTCCCTCTAGGACCTCACTATTAGAGGTGTGTCTTGATTATACCAGAGCACCACATCAATAATATGTCTTTAAAGAGACGCTTACATTACAGTCTAGGGACACCACCAGTGGCCACTCCTAAGATGGCTACTATAGTTGCTTCCTGGGGCAGTGCTGCACAGTGTTCAGCACTGACATTCAGTGTCTCCACCCTCTGCATGCAGACACTGAACTTTCCTCATAGGGATGCATTGAATGGCTCGATCCTCTTTTTCCTACAGAGCACCACAATTATGGAATAACCTCAGGGACACTGTCAAATCTTTATTCAATCTAAAATCTTTTAAGAGATCTATGGCAATATACCTCAGCACAGAATGCACCTGTCATGGTTGAATATATTTATTACCTGTTATGTATTAAATGTATATATGTGTGTATGTACATATAGTTTGTATATTGTATATTTTTGTAATATTGTACCCTAATGTAACAATGTGATCTTTTGTGGACCCAGGACATACTTGAAAACGAGAGAAATCTCAATGTATTCATCCTGGTAAAATATTTTACAAATAAATAAATCAATAAACAAATGTTACAGCTTAACACAACTGACAAAAATACACATATAAACCTATGTGTCTTTATTTATCTTCTGTTACCTTGTACAGGGTTATTAAATATTGAATGAAATCCACATCAATGCAAGTGAATTTTAAATTTTTGGGCCAAATAGCAAACAGTGAAAAAGTGTCCACGTCAAAAAAATGTTTTCAATTCGGTTATCTAGGTCTAAAATTCACTTTGAAATCCTAATAAAATATGAAAAATATAGTTTTTTCCACAGGAGATAGATAGACAGACAGACGGACAGATACTGTGAATTAAATTAAAACAAATTAATCTCTGTTTAATAATTTAATCTTTGTCAGTGTTTCTTCTTTCTCCCTTGTGAGTTGTAAATGTCAAAATATAAGAATGTTTGTTGCTATAATTTTGTTAGACTGTGTGACTTGTTAGTTGAAAAGAATGGTTGTCAACAGTAGACTTATTTTGGTAAATAAAGTTAAGTTTAAAAAAATGCCTACCTGTCGACTAATGGTTTCAGTACATCTGAAATTCTCCTGGAGGTTATGAATCTAGAAGGGCTTATGGTAAAGAGATATATATATGTACATTAATTTACAAAATAAATGGGATTCTTTCATAAAAAAGATCATTTTGCCTGTTACTTAAAAGGGTTATGTTTAATATCATGTTGTTGGAGTTTGAGATTATATTTATATTTTATTAAAAACAAACATATGGCCCATAAATATTTGAAACTGTTAAACAAACAAAGAAGTACATTCAGCTCTCAACATAGCATCACAGATTGATGTCCAAGTTATTGATATGGCAAAAATGTTGGCACCAGACGAAGGGAGATGACGTTCTTGAAATAATATGAATATGTCCTGTAACAACGTTTCTACACTTCAATAAATCATGAAATATTATACTTAGAGAACTCAGAATAGAGAATGTTTTTTGCCTTTGGGTGACACTATTTAGAAAAAGAAGCCTTGTGATCAGTAATGCATAAGGAACATGAAAATGTGACATTACCCATTCTAGAAGTATTTCAATATGTATTAGGAAGAAAAGAAAAACCATGCAAAAAGATGTTAGACATGGGGAATAAAAGAAGGATATGATGAGGAAGGTGGAGTCTAGCACTGATCCCAAGAAGACACCAAATTGTGCAACTCCTACAACTTCTAATTTGACTAATTTGTTAAAAAACACAGTTGAATAGCCCAGTATCAATTCTTCTCAACTAGAAAATTACTCTATGCATCACCAGCTACAACCCAAAGGCTTTCTTATTCACTTTGGCAAACAAGAGGCAACTCTGAGTTTCTCGGGGGTTAACTAACTACCAGCTTGCAGGAGCCTCTTGTTCCACTTGAGGTGCACCCTGTGGACAGAACCCATCCCTGCTTACAGTCCTAGATAACACCACACAATCAGCAGCAGAAATTGGATGCCAGTCACAGACACCCCACACAAGTAAACCAGCAGATAGCTATGATATAGGCACACTATGGAATGCAGTATTGGCAGGGAGGTGAAGCCTACTCAGCAAGTGACAATAATGACAATAATGAGGATGTTTCTACACTTGTTCTTTCAGAGGCATCATCCCTAGTAGGATCCACAGAAGCAACAACACCTACAACAAAACAGGACATTCAGAATGTATTAGCTGACATACAAAAGTTGTTCCAAGCAGATTTGGGTTTAATGAAGGCTGACGTGCAGACAGTGACTGACAGGCTTAGGGCCACAGTGGAAGACATCATTGACCTCAATCAAGTCATATCCTCTGTCAATGAGGCCATTTAACAGCTAAAGGCTATGCAAGAAGTGGTTACACACAGAGTAGCTGTGTTGGAAGAATGCATGAAACAGAAAAGTATAAAACTCAGAGGCATCTCAGATGATATCACCATGGAAAGCTGTCACACTACATGCAAAAAAGCCACTCCCAGACGCCCAGACAGATCCCTTGTTTGCCTCGTGTCCTGAGGGGCTCAAGAGCTGGCCACTTTTGAGCCCCCCCCCCCCAAGTGGGCAGCGAGGAGCATGCTCACCTGAGCTATTCCTGCTCAGCTCCCTCACGCACCACTTAATGAAGCCGGGAGCCGGAATATGACATCACTCCGGCTCCCGGCATCACTAAGCGGCGCGCAAAGGAAGATTAGAGCTCCCTCACCGCCTACTCAGCCTGTCCGCCCCCTGCCTGCCTGCACAGCAGTCCCACTGGACCGCTGGTAAGTAATCCACTCCAGCTCTCCCAGGGAGGCTGGTTGGATTTAAATTAAAATTTAAAAAAAATAGTAATTTGTGAGTGTTGGTGGAAATGTGTGTGTGTGTGTGTATGTGAGTGAATGTGTGTGTGTCTAAGTGAATGTGTGTGTTTCTGTAAGTGTGTATGGGTGTGTGTCTGTAAGTGTGTGTGTCTGTAAGTGAATGTGTGTGTGTCTGTAAGTGTGTATCTGTAAGTGCGTTTGTCTGTCAGTGAGTGTGTGTCTGTCAGTGAGTGTGTATTTTTCGGTCAGTGAGTGCGTGCATCTGTCAGTGTGTGTGTCTGTCAGTGTGTATCTGTCAGTGAGTGTGAGTCTGTCAGTGTGTGTCCGAATAATAGTGTGTGTCTGTCTATCAGTGTGTCAAATCAGTGAGTGTGTGTATGTCATTGTTTATCAGTGTATATGGGAGTGTGTGTCTGTCAATGAGTGTATTCATCTATCAGTGAATGTGTGCGTCTGTCAGTGAGTGAGCGTCTGTCTGTTAAAGTGCGGCTTTGACAGCAAGGGGTGGGGAAAATGTAAATTAGGGGGCTGCCCGAGCACCGTCCTGCCTAGGGCAGCACAAATCCTAAATACACCACTGCTATATGATCTATACTTCTTTCTACTTGTTATTATTTTTTTTATTTTTTTGTGTGTTGCACAGTTTTTTCTTGCTTAAAATTGTGATAGGGACTATACCCAACGTCTGAAATCCAACACGCAGATAACTCATCGTCTACTTCCTATGCTGCAGTATTTTTCGGTTCAGGGGTATGGGCTCACAGTACTAGTGTAATATGCACTGTACTATCACAGTTTTAAAAAGGGGTGACTCAAACTGATTTCTTTTTTCATTTTGAAATTATCATACTTTATGCAAATATAACTGCAATGCTCGGACACATCCGCAAAAATAAATATAATATTTTTATTTTTTTTTAAAAGGAGATGATGAGAATAAAAGAAGAAAATAGAGATAAAAGAGAACATATAGGTATAAAATATAATGGAACCAATGGATGTTTTATATTCTAATGCAAAAGTCTAAACATGGCACAGTATATTTTTGAAAGACAAATTATCTCCCTAGGAGTCACAATAGCTAACATAAACGTACTTTATTGAACCTTTCTAATAAATCGTAAGTTAATTGGATGCTCAACAATACTTAGAGCTTTAAGCAGTTTGTTGATGCAGCAAGAAATTTGATTGACTTTTGGCAACTGTTTCATGATGGCAACAATACAAGTAGTGTTAGAACTCAACATTATCCCCCAACACGTAGGACTGTTTCGGTATGGGAAAAACCTACAGAGCTTTTTGGCAGTGGGTGCCACATTTAGGAAATTCTTCAATATCCCATTCTGTTTACAGTCATACAAAATAAATACATGCTCAAAACATATAAATAAATATGAGGATATTCTAAAGCCCAACCAAATTTAGTGCAGGATTTGCTGTGTGTATTTTTATTCATTCGAATTTGTTTTTCTTTGTTTTTCAGACCCAGGTGGAAGCAGTAATTTCACTACCTAAATTACCTGGATTCTAGATTCTATATTTAATCGTATTTTCTGCTCTTAATAGCTTTATGGTTTCCAAAAGTCATCTTGCATGTAACTAAGAAGATCAAAACTTATATTTCATCAAAGAAGCTTATAAAAACTATTAAATCAAACCATACGGATCACGGCATTAAAGGAAAACTATAGCGTTAGGAATAAAAAAGCTGTATTCCTAATGTTATAGTGCCCTTATCCCCGTTGGTATTTAGGTTTGCCCCTGCTCCCCCGCCAACCTTTTGCCATAAAAAAATTAAATATTGTGTTTTGCTCACTTTATTAAGCACCGAGACTCCTTCATCACTGATTACCTCTCCACCATCTGCGATGTCATCAAGGAGACATGCCCATGCTCTAGTGTAGTCCAGCTCATTGTATTGGAAATCTAATGCACATGTGCAGTAAGTGCCATGCGCACTCAGGCTACCTTACAACAGGAAAGCATTGGATCAATGCTGTTCTATGGGGCCTCTGCGTCGTGACTTTGTGCCTTTATAACCATTGCGATTTATAATTAAAGAGTAACTACAAGCTCTTAAGTCTTTAAAAATATTTTTGTTTCAAATTTCATGGTTTCATTGTAACCTGCATTTGTTTATCTATTACAAACATTGGAAAGTGCTGTCCCCTTAAAATAAAAAACAGCGCTCCATACGTTTCCTCTGATTGGTTAATGAACATATGACTTCAGACATGTGTACTTGTTTGTGAATAGCTGGTATTCATGTGATAGGTGACGTCAACAGAAAAATAATGTTTTAAAAGACAATTTTCTAACATCATTATCTGCTTAACTATTCTAATGTCATGTGGATAATTGTATGTCAATAAAAGTTGGGGTCACATGAAGATGTGAAGATTAAGAGGTAGCAGGATAAATGAAGTGCGTCTATAGGGTATATTCACTAAACGGTGAATTATAGCGGAGACAGTGATAACATTCACGATAAAATAGGCAAAATGTAGCCCGTGAATAGAGAATGCTTGGAGGATTTTTTAAATCATCACTTTTTGTTTTCATTTTGCAATTCAGTAATCACCAGAACAATTTCTTTTTTTTTTTTTTTTGGTTATTAACAATTTTTATGCATTACACAATGTGATGGAGAAATGGGACTGAAAGCTTTTAAAATGTTACATTCATATGAAGTTTTTTTTTTCTTTCTCATAGAAAATTACATCTGTGTAAGCGAATACTAATTAGGTCAGGAAAAGGTAACCTCTTCATTCAGTACAACTAGATCATCTGACAAGTTAAAGAGAACACACACAAATTAAGAACTGGAGGAGTGAATTAATTTTTTAATGACCCCGTAAGTATGCTGGGCCTTTTTGTTTGTTTGTTTTTTGCAAGCAGAGGCTAGTTTAGATCTTTGACATAGTTTATGGATCTTACCCAACAAGCTTGATTTATCAAACGTAAATAACTTTTCTAATGTGCCTTTGTATAGAAAATATATTAAATATATTAAAGATCACCAGACGTACTAGTATTTATAGCTATTTAGTAGATATACCCCCAAGGAAAACATACAAGGTTTCTTTAGGGGTAGTAGCTGCCCCAGGTGACAGGCGAGATGGGGGTCCATGTGGGACCCAGGTAGTCAATTTAATTCTCCTCTACCAGAGTCTCACAGGGAGAGAGCTTCTTATAACGTTGGGGGTGACTTATAACACCCTGCTGCCGGCTAACAGCCATATGACGCAGGAAATTCAGACCAGAATCCGCGCTTTCTCACCACTAGACACAAGGGACCACAGGGATTCCAGCCCACTCTTCGTCCTTTCTGGTACCCATACTAGTAAGGAGCAGGAGAGGGAGATTTATTACCTGTGTCTGTGACTGAATGTGACCTGGATGATTGTGTGTGTGATTGTGACTTACGGAGACTGTGTATATGTGACTTATATGTGACAGGAGAAAGAAGGTGAGGACTTAAAGTAAAATTGTTCATCACTTAAAATGTCCGCTATTTTTTATCAACCCTAAGCCCTATCTCAGACTCCTCCTCTAATTTAAACATATCAATATTTATATGCCTGCCTCCTAGCTATGATGAGGCCTATTCTCCTTAGCTTTGCTGTTCCATGGGCATCAATCAGAGGCTTCTCAATGAGAAGTCTCAGTGCTGAAGCCGTCAGCACTTGCGTACGCAACTGTGGATTTCCAATGCTTCTAAATGGGCTTTAATACTCCACCAGGTGGTGTTTTTATCCCCCAGTAATAAAAGTGTTTATTTTTATTGCAATGTGATATTCTTTAACCCCTTAAGGACACAACTTCAGAAATAAAAGGTAATCATGACGGTAATCATTTCTGTCATGTGTCCTTAAGGGGTTAAATAGTCCAACAAAGTTACAGACTCCAGACTCACAAAGCACTTCAGCAAGCTGAGGTGCTCGATGTGTCTGCAGTGTTCCTTTGAATATATTGGTGAGTCCTCCCTTAGAGTTTCTTCATTTCAAAATCTAATTTAGATTTTCAACCTGCAAGTTGGAGCCAGTTAAAAAGCTCCTGTGACCTTCTGTTGATCTCTGGCATCTGTGGGAGTATTGTTTGTACAACTCTGGATTACTTCAGAAAGACAAATTAGCCCCTTAAGGACACTTCTGGAATAAAAGGGAATCATGACGGAATCATTTCATCATCTGTCCTTAAGGGGTTAAGAAACTGAACAATGAATGAAACATTGGTATTTTGTTTAATGTATAACTTCTCATGTACAGACCTGCAGATATCTGCACCGAACCCTTTACAGCCTGTCATTAACTATTCTGCTCTCCTGATTTATTAGACACTGAATAATTTGCTCAATTTATTAGAGATATTTTGCAATCATCTCAGTCAAAGATCTCACTATAAATATTACATCTGTCCACATCTAATGTGTTCATTTGCAAAGCACAAAAAAAATATACAATGCTTCTGAATACTCAAACAACATCTGTTACGTTCCAGTGTATCCTGCAGGCCGGGAAATAAACATTTAATAACTAGATTAAGTGTTCCATTTTTATTATTAAAGGGACACGCTATGATTAAGTCTGCCTAACCTTTCCATAACATTATGGAGTTATTACATAAAAAATTTGCAAACTTTCATAACATTTCCCTTGTTTTTCAAACAGTTCTACAAGGAACCAGGAAGTGGCTGAAGCCTCTCCTGATTTTTTTTGTTTTGATTTTAAGTTTTATGAAAAATCCGCTATTCTTTTCTTCTCTGCTGGCATTTTTACGACAACACCATTAGATTATCTTCAGTGCTGCTGCATCCCTTGTTACATTAAGCTGTCTCTCACCGCAGAAGGTAATTTGTGATAAGATTTTATTGTTAAAGGGACACTATAGTCACCAAAACAACTTTAGCTAAATGAAGCAGTTTTGGTGTATAGATCATGCACCTGCAGTTTTACTGCTCAATTCTCTGCCATTTAGGAGTTAATTTACTTTGTTTATGCAGCCCTAGTCTGCATGTGACTTACACAGCCTTCCTAAACACTTCCTGTAAAGAGTCATCTAATGTTTACACTTCCTTTATTGTTTTGCTCTTTTTATATAAGTGGGTTGTATATTAGTGGTGTAGCTTACAGTGGAGTTGCAGAACCATTTGCCTTTTACCTCATGTTGTATAAAGAGGTCCAGATTGTGAAGATCGTATGTTTAAGTAGGACCTTTTTACCACTTGTTCCTGGAAGTCAAATTTGTCCTGGTAAATTTTCTTATTTGTATTACCCGCCTATTGATCCGAAACTGCAGAATATGTTGGTGCCTTATGACTAATAAAAATAACAATAATGAGCTTGGTTTTGGATGTACATCTCAGACATAATCTCTCAGCCAATAACCGTTGAAGGCCCTGAAATGGAATGGTAAGAATCATGGAATAAATGTTAAAGTGGTTTTATTGACTCCTGACCCATTATTTCATATTAGATAATAGTAAACTACATCCTACTACATATCATAAGTCTACTTCCCCAAATGTTATGAACAATTTGCCAAAAAATTAGTGAACACTAAGCAAGGTAACATCTTCCAGCAGCAACCTAAGTCATTACTAAAATAAAGGACAAATATCCGAACCAGAAACAATTACCATAACCATGGGTTATTCCTGCATATTGTTCCAACTGTAGAGTGATCAACGTATCAAATAATATAAAGCACCCACATAGTAACATAGTTATCTTCTAACTGTTTCCAATGTTTATGGAAGGTCCTCACTCGGGAATTATAGAGTAACTTTTCAGGGGAAAATCAGTGACCTGATACTTCATAAGAATTACGACCCTAGAAGCGTGTACCATCTGGAAATTAATCCCACACTGCTTTAACTCTCACACCATTGGACAAGATGACTTTGTCGCCTGATACATCGATTCCTTGACCAGCTGTCCCATTCTGTCATCACTGAGCATCACTTCAGTAAACCTTAAGTGCGGCCGAGTGTATCTTTACAGCTCCATCACCTGGTCCCATAGTAACGTTGGCCAGGTCAAGACCTCAGAAAAACAAACAAGACAAACACATTTGAAACTCGATAAAGAAAATGGTATCTGCAGAAAGTAATGAAATTACTTTCATTTTTATTTATTGATATATTAGAAAAAAAATAGATGCATTGAACAGGAAAATTAGATTATTACCAGAGGTCATTTTTCATTGTCTATTGCAAACTGAAATGAATTTTAAGTGGGCTATGTAGTATGACTGTTGGGAGATTTCATTGTACAGAATTACTACTCATGCTTTCTTTTACTGTATCAGCATTTTCTTTTTCTTTTTTTCTACAGACGTTGCTAGCTGTTTATGATAAGTTTCTCTGTGATTAGCGAATAGTTTACTCATAACGCAAACAACTTACGTCTTTTAAAATATTTGTGTTATGTTTTATAATTGATGTAATAGATCACGAAAGGAGGATTTTCTTTAAGTTTTTTGGAGGTTTTTTGTTACACCTCTGAATAACGAGCTTCAAGGCAGTTACAATGAAATCCCTTGAAGACTTTCTGACAGAGGCACTTACCTTATTCCCACATGTTTTTGCACCTCTGACAACTTCTCTGACGCAGCCCACTGGGTGAATTATTATTATTATTATTATTATTGCCATTTATATAGCGCCAAGAGATTCCATAGCGCTTTACAATATTATAAGAGGGTAGATTAGAATATGTATGCCTTCTCCTCTATGTGTCAATACGTTCCTGCCGAATGGCACTTAAACATGTGCTGACACAGGGGAATTAATGTCATTCAGTATCTGTTCATTTGGCTATTTAATACCCCAGTCCTTCAGTAAAACAGTGTCACGTATTCATCCGCTTATAGAAATGTGGTTAATGACATTTACTGTCCACACAGGAAAAGTTGTGCCGAGCAGCAACCTAATCCACAGAAGGTTTAATGCTGAGCAGTAATTGTGCAAATGAAACCTGGTCTCATGTATTCATCCGCTTATAGAAAAGTGGTTAATGACATTTACTGTCCACACAGGAAAAGTTGTGCCGAGCAGCAACCTAATCCACAGAAGGTTTAATGCTGAGCAGTAATTGTGCAAATGAAACCTGGTCTCATGTATTCATCCGCTTATAGAAAAGTGGTTAATGACATTTACTGTCCACACAGGAAAAGTTGTGCCGAGCAGCAACCTAATCCACAGAAGGGTTAATGCTGAGCAGCAATTATGCAAATGAAACCTGGTAACTGACTTTGGGGTCAAAGGCCGGTTACAGCCTATCAGAAAGAAAGGAGGGGTATTTAGGCCCAGTTCTCAGCCTGCTCAGTGCCCTGTCGTGGTTTCCCTTGTGGTTGTCTGAGAGCGCGTTCCTGTTTATAGTTTTCTACCTGGTTTTTGACTTTGGCTTTGTTTATTGACTTCTCTATATTCTGGTATCCTGACTCCTGGCTTTCCTCATCGCTGTGTCCCTTTCTGTGTTCCCTGACCTCGGCTAGTATTTTTGACTATTCTTTGTACGTTAAATCCGGCCATTCTAAGGACCGGTAATACGTTACTTATTTGTCATCCGTGCTGTACAGTTCTACGTGATGGATCAAACAGTAATCCTGACAAACAGATCTCTATTGTGGTTTTATAGACCCTTAGCCAGCTCCCTAGCGATTGGTTTCTTACTTGCATACCTTTGGCTTGGCCTTCATTTAGCCTGATGTTTTGTTTCCCTAATTCAGCTTTGTATTACATTTATTATGGTTTCTTGTGTTATCGTCCTTGGCAATCACTGAGAACTTCCTGCAGATTTACTATTTCTGCTTTGTTATAGGCATTGTGTTAAATGACAACTGTCACCTTGAAACTTTTTTTTTTTAAATAAAAACCTCTTCATCAAGCATTAAAAGGAAATAGATTTTTTTTTAAATAAAAAAAAAGTTTATAATTTTTTTAAAAACTCATCCCTACCTTTAGAATATGGGAGGATCCTACATCTATATGCATGCTAGCCCATTATCAGGACCAGTAATATGCCACAATCCTATATTTCTCCTTCTCTCTTATCTGAATAGCTTCTGTCCTTTGGGGTTACTTAGTTTCCTCAACAGATTATAAACTAATATATTATAAATACTCAATCTTGATAAATATATTTTCAGTTTCAGTTCAGTTTCACTTTTAATTAAAATAAAAAGCAGGGTCACACTACCAAGTAATAAAAAATATTAGTATAAGTCAGCTTAGAAGGGTAACCATATTGAAGGTAGATCTACCATGACATGTTTTAAGAATATGGACTCTTAGTCATAGGCTTGATGACTTATTTGTTCCCTTGTTAAGAAGTGTGTGATGTTCCTAAGTTAAATTAAAGGGCATGATTTTAGGGGTTTTGGTATCCCCTTTTTTCATTATGGACAATCTTGGGCAATGGTTGCAGGTATGTTAGCACAGGGTAACATTTCGAATACCAGTTTATTACCGAGCTTTCATGAACTAATACTCTACCAGAAATACAACCTAAGGATGTGATGCAAATGTTTCTCATGTATAGGCAGATCCTTTGAGCCTATGCAATTAAGATTAATCCTGTGAATTTGTAATGGACTATGTGATATTAGTAGTTACATATTTAATGTTATATTCAATAAACTCTACCCTAAGAATTCACATTTTATTAAGTTACATTGCTGTCATTGAGATAATCCATTGCATTCTTACAACAATAGTAGTATTTGCTGAACTATTCATGAAACGTTCAACAAAATTGTTCACCTTTCTGTAGCTATTATTATTATTACTGGTATTTCTATAGCTATAACATTTAAATAACATAAGGAACCCAGAATATATGTGAAAATCTAAATGTATCATTCATGCTTATCTACTTAAGGATTGTTATCAGGTCCCTAAAGGCCCTGTGCTTATTTTCAGTTATATACTGTTATGTGTTTGTTAAATAAATTAAAATTGCAGTTATCAAAATTCATTTTAAAATGGGATCTTTAAAAGTCATTGTTTTATGATTTATTATTACATCACTGGTCATTAAAGGGTTACACATTTTGAGTATTATTATTATTATTATTATCACCACAGAAGAAAAGGCCAACACCAAGCAATTAATCATGAGCCCATAGCATGGAATGTATAGGGCATCTGTCTAATCTAGTGAATATACCAGTAACCTGCATACATGTACATAGTTTTTCATAGTTTTGATAAATAATTTGTATATAAATTTGGAGCTACCTATTGGCTGAGAGCATTAGCTGACCTCTCTACCCAATCAGCAGCAACCTTCCCCAGTGGCACTCCGTGCTTCTTGGAATTCAATTTCATAACCAGGATGTCCCCTGGGGGAACTACAGATCTGGTGCTGGAGGCAGCCTTTGGGGTTAAACCATTCAAAAAGATAATTAAAAAAAAGTGTGCCTCCTGGAACGATAACAAACTAATTTTGATAAAGTTGTTATAGTGATTGGAGTATACCTTTGATAGTGTTTTTTTTTTTTTACGTTATTTTTACCCCTCCATGTGGTATTGTTTTGTGTATTCCTCATTCTTGAGTTCTCTACAGAGGTCTAGGAGTCTGATGGTTCTGCACAGTAACTTTAGCTGTTCCTAGAACTGCACTATTCTGGACACGATCTCAGATGTCCCACCTGGAATCTGTTGAAGTCATTCTCCCAACTTGGGAGTCATAGCCCGGAGTGTTTCTATAACAACTGGGACCATTACTGCCTTCACTTTCCACATATTTTCTAGCTTCTCTTGCAGTCCTTGTCTATTATATATATACATATTATATATATATAATAGAGAAAGAGTGTATGTGAGGGGTAGTTCTAAAGAGCAAACTGAGGCTCAAGAGAGCTGTACACAGCTTTACTTGGACTTAGGACCGTAAAATTATTAAACACATTATCAATCAAATGTCATTTCATTTCACTGTACATGAGAGGAAGGATTCCTGTGCTAAAGATTCTCAGAATACAATGGAGACTCACAGAAAGATCAAAGCCCAGTGACTGACACACTATGTTCCATTTTCTCTATCGTTGCAGATGGTTAGGAGGTTTTCATTAGTTCCTAGCCTTACCACTCTCCTCATATTTCTGATTCTATTATCATCTTACGTTATCCTAACTGTATCATATTCAATAAATAAACACCTGGTCTCATTAGAGCTCACCAATTAACATCTATCAGCTACTTCAAAGAATTCAGATTTGATAGATAGAGATAGAGAGAGAGAGAGAGAGATAGGTAGATAAATAGATAGATAGGTAGATAGGTAGATAGATAGGTAGGTAGATAGATAGTATGATGCACAGATAGACAGACTAGATAGATAGATAGATAGTATGATACACAGACAGACAGATTAGATAGATAGATAGATAGATAGAGAGAGAGAGAGAGAGAGAGAGAGAGAGAGAGAGAGAGAGATAGATAGAGAGAGAGATAGGTAGATAGATAGGTAGATAGATAGGTAGATAGATAGTATGATACACAGATAGATAGATAGATAGATAGATAGATAGATAGATAGATAGAGAGATAGAGAGATAGATAGATAGATAGAGAGATAGATAGATAGAGAGATAGATAGATAGATAGATAGATAGATAGATAGATAGATAGACAGACAGACAGACAAATTAGATAGACAGACAGACAGACAGAGTACACCATGCCATGCATTGCCAACTTCCAGCCAGTGTAGTAAAAAAAATTTTTGTCATCTGGTTGCTCTGTCATTACGGTAGTTAGGGAATAAGTGCATAATTGCAATGTTTTGCAGAAATCAGTGAAGTGGATTTTCTCTGTTTGATGACGCATGAAAACCACTTACTCAAGGCACGGTGTATGCCAGTTATTCTATAATGTTTTACATTGCTAAAAGAGAACTTCATTACATAAAACGTATATATTTTAGTAAACGAATAAAATGAAACTATCATCAAGAACTTTCCCTTTTGCATGTTTTTCTTAAATCTCCACACTCTTTTCCTCCATGCTGATTACTAAGAAGTCCTTCTTTCAGTTTTGGATTTTTTTTAGGAGAAACATCTGTGTGACCATTGTGTTAATGTGGAGTTCCTGGGAAATTGAATGCCATTTTCCATACTGTTTTAGAAGTTATTTGTGCTCTTTGTGTTGTAGAACTTAAGGGTTAGTTAACTTGGTTCTAGTCTTATCATGTTTACTCAGCCTAGTAAATATGTGTTCATTGGATGGGAAACATATAGAGTAAACCAGTACTCAAGGATGTATTACTCTCTCCTATGAGAAAGGATCAGATTTCTTCTTAAATCCTAGACCTGGGCTCAAAATTTGCTCTCACCAATCGCCACTGGCAAGTGCAAATTCAGGCCTGCTGAATGCCCAGATAAGTGTGACATAGAACAGCCAGACTATCATTGGTGACTAATTCTTAAGGTACGCTTACTACTGTAGGATTTAAAAAGCCCTGTCCTAGACCATATAAAATATTCATATTAAATTAATCGAGAAGAAAAATTAGGATTCAGCAAAAGACTGTTATGTATATATATATTTATATATTAATATATCTTTGCCTCGACAGTTCACCATCTGTCCACATGACCACTTGGAGATACTCTTCATTTTCCTGCTTAAAGTAATGCATTTTTTAAAATCTATAAGTAAACTCACTTAGTAAATTTCACAAAAGTTCCTGTATTGGTGTCATTTTTCATTTATATCAGTTCTACAGAAATATAGTTGGTTGGCCCCAATATGTAAAAAAGATCTTGTTACTAGTAATTATAATGACCAATGCATTCAAGGTCCAGTGGGCACAAATGGATCCCTAATGGATGTAGACAGACATAAAAATAAATGTACAATTTTATTAAAAAAAGGTGACATAATTTCTTTCTATTCCATAATCAATTCTACCACCAAGTGCAGGGAACTGGGATGGGGACATCTTGTACCCCGTCTTATGCCAACCTGCACCTGGGGTGGTGAGAAAAATACATAGTCTTTTCAGAAGCTCCAAAGCTATATCTGGACTGTATTTTTCTCTGGAAGAGATATATTGATGACGTCCTCATTGTCTGGATGGGTACCAGGGAACTTTTCACTCACTTTGTTGAAAATCTACATGTAAATAATTTGAATCTAAAACTGACTATGGAAAAAGGGACCCCCTCTCTTAACTTTCTGGACTGTACCCTGACAATAACGGATACATTTGAGATTAATACTACTCTCTATCGGAAATCAACCTCCACTGATGGGAGAGTTACCATCCTACATCTCTGAAGAGTCATTACGGTTGGTCAGTATTTAAGGTTAAGACGCAATTGCTCCACTATTGATGACTTTAAAGAAAAGTCAATTCAACCCAGGCAGAGATTCAAGGAAAGGGGATATCCCAACAGATGTTTAAAACGGACCTATCTAAAAGCACCATCTTGTGAAAGAGAAATACTCCTGTGAGAAAATACCAACAGAGTAACCCCGAAGCAGATAAGATGCATAGCAAACTTTGACTCAGGTTGCTAAGTCGCAAAAAAAGTGATGGATCGATTCTGGCCCCTCCTGACTCCAGATCCACATCTGTCCAAAGTGGTTTCTCCAAGGGCCTTACTAACAGCCAAAAGGGGAAGGAGTTTCAAGGAGATGCTAGTTCCAAGCCATTTGTCAGCTCCTAGTAGCAAGAAGAGTTGACTCTCAGTGGTGGGCACCTATCAATGTGGCCACTGTGTAGCATACCGCTACATATCAAGAGAGTCGAAAATCATCTCAGACACTACAGGCACACTCAGAGATCCAATTAAGCTATTTTTTAATTGCAATACAGCTGGAGTGGTGTATCTCCTAAGCTGTGAGTGTGGCCTAAAATATGTGGGGAAAACAATTTGCCCACTAAAAAGAAGAATAATAAAGCATGTCCATTCTGTAACCACTTTAAAAGATACTCCGGTGGCTAGACACATTAGGGCATACCATAAAGACCCCCCAAAAAGATATGAGGTCTCCTGGTATACAGAGGGTCAACTTGGGTAAGAGGGGAGGTGATTTGGATTTAACCCTCAAAAAGAGAGAGATCCACAAACTGGATACCCTGGCCCCAAAAGGATTAAATTAGGGATTCACCTTTACCCCCTTTATTGGTACTTAGTGTGTTTAAATTTGAATCTGAAAATAATATAATTTTAGAAATAGTATATGATTTATACACACTTTTTTTGTGAGTGATATTCAATGTACAGATTACTTTATATATACTTTAAAGGAAACTGTAGGAACACTGAACACAGGGTTGCATTTAGACATTATGATCTGGTTTTTACCAAGAACATTATAATTTATGATGCAAATATATTTCATACAAGGGAACAAAAATTTGGTCCCCAAATGTTATGGTTTTTAAGCCTGACAGTATAATATAATGCATGCATAAGGAAAGAATTATAATACTCACAACATGCCACTTACCTTTACAAGCAAACAACTATTAGGTGACACAATTCTCTTATATATCTTTGGAAACATGATAGTGTTCCTGAACTATACCTATCCTGAAGTATGGTTGTTACAAATACCTTGTAGAGTATGGTGTTCATTATTTTTAACATAGAAACATAGAAACATAGAAACATAGAATGTGACGGCAGATAAGAACCATTCGGCCCATCTAGTCTGCCCAATTTTCTAAAAACTTTCATTAGTCCCTAGCCTTATCTTATAGTTAGGATAGCCTTATGCCTATCCCATGCATGCTTAAACTCCTTTACTGTGTTAACCTCGACCACTTCAGCTGGAAGGCTATTCCATGCATCCACTACCCTCTCAGTAAAGTAATACTTCCTGATATTATTTTTAAACCTTTGTCCCTCTAATTTAAGACTATGTCCTCTTGTTGTGGTAGTTTTTCTTCTTTTAAATATAGTCTCCTCCTTTACTGTGTTGATTCCCTTTATATATTTAAATGTTTCTATCATATCCCCCCTGTCTCGTCTTTCCTCCAAGCTATACATGTTAAGATCCTTTAACCTTTCCTGGTAAGTTTTATCCCGCAGGTAGATTAAAGGGCTGGAACATGCCACCTATTATATGACATTTTTCTCTCCTATATGCAGCATGTTACTTTCCCCGAATAGATATAATGGTTATTCTGGATACTATGAGTATCTATCAAAATAATTAGCATTTCATCTCTAAGCAATTCATATCCAGAAATTCAACCAACAATGCACAGTATACAATCATCCATAACACGTATATGATCAAAGTACACTAATAAATTTAGACGCCCACATTTTCCCTCCCACTCCCCTTCGACAGGTGGGATGATCGAGAGGTGGGTGAACATGTGAACCAAATGACGGCCTCTTGAAATTCTACTCCTTCGGAAGAGTTCCCTCCTACTTTTACTCTCGCGCCAATGCGCTACAAAAAAGGGTGTGGGGACACCACGAGGGGCGGTAGATCAAAGGGCTGGATCTGGTTATGTGATAAAGCATACCCCACGATTTCTATTGGAAGAACCGATCACATAACCAGTTCCCCTTCCCTGTTACAATGCGAACTAGCAGGGCAGCTCATTTAAATGCCCCAGACAAAGGCGCTCTAGTAGCGCTGAAATGCACGTCGTCTTACTTTCTTTATTTTTTATAGTGTTTTTAGCACAATGATGATTTGGTAGCAGATTTAAAAGAAAAGGGGGATTTTCGAGCAGTTATGTGAGCATTAGGACCGGATTGTGGGAGGTCTGGCTGACTCACTAGGGGTATAATTGGGAGACTCAGTGGTAATATAGCAAAAAGAGGTTTTTGTTTAATTTTTCAGCTTCAAGGTTTCTTTCTGTTTCATTCTTTTAGTCAGTGACCTTGAAGTCGAATTTACTATAGACACAAGAAAGCTGATGCATATCTCCCCTCTTTTTGAGGGCAATCTATAGAAATATTATTTGACCACATCCAGTCTAGTTTTTCTTTCTTTTACTGATACAAGGTAATATTCTATACTCTAAGATACATTGTTTCTACCTTGATTTATACTTCAAAGCAGACTACCTAAGCCTGGTTATCCAAGCAAAAGTGTCTCATCTGTGTCTTACAATAACTCCTATCTAAGGATTAAAATGCTGACATAGGGGGCTCCACTGTGTTCTCCTCTGGCATTGGTACAGTGCTACACTTTAGATTCCTACTCCCATCCCCTTCAACTTACCCCCACTCAGTCCTAAAACTTAAGCCTGCTTACAATTTTATCTATGTTTAATACACAGCATTGAATGGAAGGCACATGCCACGTTGGTGGAATGCACATCGGATCCAAAAGGTATATTCAGAATAAGGCTTGATACGCATGCCATCACCCCCAGGAAGCTGATTGGCTTCTGGCTATCAGCTAAAGATTCTGATACAGTATAAAAGAGGAACAATGCTTATTATCTCCAAACAAGAGTGACTTTATATTTTCCCTGGAGAGATCCGAGTAAATCAGGCGAAACGTGTTGGGCTGGACTGACTTTTTCCTTATTTCCATTGGTTTTAATTCATTTTATGTTTGTTTTGTATATCCTAATTTATTTAATTATTTGTTTGGAAGAAAGGAACATAATGTATGCACAGTTTTTCCCTGGAGTACAAAGTGGGGCTTTCTCGTTTCCTAAGCATTGAGATGTGCTTTTATACCTCTATTATCCTGTAAGAGCAATTTGTATTAAAAAGTGGGGGGTTTTATCTGCCAATTCTGTGCTATATATTTGCCTCATTTTTAATTTTATCTACACAATTTACTGGAAGAAGGTCGAAGAACCTATGTACTCAGTTTTGGGTGATATGCCTACTAGCAAATTACTTTGTGAGTATAATTATCCAAAGAATACATATTGGTGTACATACAATATATAGATATTTTGTGTGGTTGTCAAATTAGGTACTGTCCCTTATAAACAGGAGTATAGAAATTTAAGATTGGGACATTTAAATTTACATTTCAATACCAATTATATTTCTTTAAGGATATAATGACTGGTAATGTCAACACTGTTATGAATATTTTACCAACTGAAATAATTGTTCACATAGTACATACATGACATTGAAGCGATAACAAATTTGACCAATCTATCACACTACAGAATATATCATAAATTATGCATCACTATTATTTTAACCTGCTACCTTTTAAGTATTTCTGCATTTCGAACCACAAAATGAATAACCATTAGTAGGCTTAATGCATTTTTACTGTGTAAATTGTCTAATTTTCTTTGTGGTGTAATCAGTTTCATCAATTACCATAGCAGCCTGTCTGAACTTATATTGTCTTCATCATTGTTTGAAAAAGAAATCAAATTTCCAATTATTTTATTCCATCTGGGTTAGTCTTTTCATTAAAAAATATAATATTATCATCAACACATTGATTTTTCAAAACAAGCTAACTCTAAAAAAATAAATCCCATTGCACCAAAAGGAAACAGAACATCAATTTTTTCTCCAAATTGCATAGAATTTCTTTTTCAGAACAATCATTTTAAATTCATTGTATTCTACAGCTAATGTTCCAAGGTCGTTGGATGCTTATCAAGGTCAAAACACGATGTGGTACAATTTTCTAAATAAACCCATTAGCCTTTAGAACAACTCTTTTACTGAAAGTCTTTTACTGAAAGCGTATAAAAACTGCATGTACATTGTAATAACATTATATTTTATCTTTCAGTTATTCTTATAATATTTCAGAATAGCATGTTTTGGTTGCTAGAAAAACAGGCCCCCCCAACAGTCCCTATTTCAGGAAGTGAAGCGGCACTCATTTCCTCCCAGCCGGCTCCCGAACAGGAAGGGGCCCGGTGGTGCAGTTTAAGCACCACAGCGCCTGACCGGGCCCCTGCTGAAACATGCCCATCAAGTGGCCCACCCGGGAGCCACCTTAGTGTGTATGGGCCACCGGGGAGCCTCCTTAGTGTGTGGGCCGGTGCGGCTCTGTGCAGCCTCACCTTCTTTTCCATGGGGGCTGCGCAAATCACAGGGCCCATGGGGCAGCTCCTCTGGGGCCCCCCAGGAGCAACTGGGCCCGGGGCAGCTGCCCCATTTGCCCTGCATTAAAGACGGCCCTGGATATTGGGACAAGAAAGAGAGACAGAGGGATTTGAATTTAAAATAGTGACTGTCCCTCCTAAACAGGGACACTTGGCAGGTGTGCTTAGAGTGCCCCTTTAACTCCCATATGCTGCATTTCTGGTTCTCCTCCTCAAGCCGCGGTTGGTTAACTCATGTAGACAATTAATCATAATCTTTTATGCATACAGAATGTGAGAGAGTGTATTCACTATTCAGTAAAATGTGGTTAATTGACAATCTTACTGCTATATTTCAGCCAAAATAACTGCTTTTAAAAAGTCTCTGACTTTTTTTTACCAAATTTACTATTTTGGGTCTATATTTTGCTATTCTGTTCGCAAGTCACCACGATTCACAGTTTAGAGAATAACCCTCTATGAGACCCAGAACCAGAGAGCTAAGCAAGTGCACATGTTGGACGTTAAAACCACCTGCCTTGAGTTTCTTTCTGGTCCCCATCAGTTGTCAAGTAAAAGCATATGTTTTTGTACATTTATTGGAAATACGATCCCATTTTTAATACATTGACAGGATTCAATATACAAACTGCAAACAAAATTTTCCATATTATGGAGCTAATGCAGTTCTAAAACGACATCTGTGCAGGGATTATGTTGGCATGCAACTCTAGCAGACATCTAAACACGTCTGAAAAATAAAAAGTTTGCTAGGTCCCAGAAACAGCCAGGAACAAGCGAAGTTCGCTTATTTATTTAGTGGGTGGGACAAAAAAAGCGTAAAGTACACATCGCTCTAGTTAACCATTTGGTTGCTGGCGGCGGTTTACGCAGGCTGTTTTATGTTTTCATTATTTGTTCTTATTTTTATAATAACTGCCATATGAGAGCCGGTGAATTTATGATTTTTCTTTTGTATCAAGGAATTAATTATATTACTCAATAAACATTAAGTTTAGATATAAGACCCACTGTGACTTTTAGGCTAAAATAAGCAAACTGGAAAATTGACAAATGTAGACGTCATCTGTGCATTATTTTCTGTAACCCATGGTTTAGAGTAGCAAACAGCACAACTCTGTCTCCCCATCTCTTCTGCTACCATATCACCATCGGGACAGAGGATTCAATTTGGTGCACGCCAGTGTAATAAATGTAATAAACAAATACATTTATTTATAACACTTAGTGTTCTATAGTTGTTTTAGAGCTTGGGCCCCCCATTACCGTAAAAAAAAAAAATGTAAATGTATATATATTACTCACCCCCTAATCTAATATCACGATCGCCTTCTCTGTGCAGCCCCATTTAGCTTCCAGGAGATCGTTTCTAGATCTCCTTTAGAATCAATGATGCTGCACAGATAGACAGTTTTGTATTCCTAACACCATAGTGTTTCTTTAATTCAGCCTCTCTCCCAATAATGATATGCTGGAAGACGAGCTAGGCAGGGGGAGAGCTATCTGCATTTGCCCTGGGGAGGGCGACTATAAACACATAGCCCGATTTGAGACAAAATCAGCAAACCCCACTCCCTTTCTTAAATCCAAGAAAAAAGTTTTTTACTAATATTGCAAGAATTAGAATGCAATAGTAATAAAATAATACAATTAAGTAATAAAGTTTAATATCGTGCTGTGAGGAAGCAGCCCATAATCCTCTCTGTACTAGTGGGGCAGGGGACAGTTAGCCCCCTGCCCCCTTCAAGCCCTCCCCTGATTATGTCTCCTAACTCCTCTCTGAATTAGTGGGAGCAGCTGCAAATACCAGCTGCTACCAGGGAGTGTAACTCCCAGCAATCTCAGGCAAATCCAGACATGCCCTGAGCTTTACCTCTAACTAAAAACCATAAACTGTAAAAAATAAAAATCATGTGACATAAAAGATACATAACATTCTAAACCACGGTAAGGTTTCTGAAGAAAGTGAACAAAGTATTGACATTATTTTTCGATAATATGCACTTGTATATGTTGGGGTTTTATGTGTTTTGTATAAAATAAAAAATTAAGTCCAGATAAAATTATGGATGAAACATTTAGAGATGCAGTCTGTGTAGTACAAACTGAAATTAATTTTACTTTAATCCAAGCCAGCGGCATACCGAAGGAATGCAGTGATGGACGTGTCTGCAAGAACTAGTCTCTAACGATGATTCAAATATTTGTAGCCATATTTTATCAGTAATTCACTACAGTCCTCATTTGAAGTTCATTTGTCTTTCTCGGTTAAATTTAAATGTTTATCATATGTCAGTCCCATGGATAATGCTTCATTTGCATATTTTGCCAGACAAACCCAGCTTCTCATGAATGTGGATGAGAGAGACAGCCTGCTACAGAGCAAGAGGGAACTAGAAAAATGTTCCCATTAGCCTGCCCTTTTCATTGCTGTCTATGTTATTTACCAATTTACTGTGAATTGGGGGGGAATGTAAATATTGGCCAAAGAAGACAAAAGATTAGGCCGTCTTGTCCTAAAAATGAAGATTTCACATTATTAAGTGTTCTTACATAGCAAGACCACTTAATGTTATTTCACATATATATTATTATTATTATTATTATTATTATTATTATTATTATATGTTATTTCACATATATATTATTATTATTATTATTATTATTATATGTTATTTCACATATATATTATATTATTATTATTATTGTTATGTTATTTTACATATATATTATATTATTATTATTATTATACAACATATAATAATATAATTATAATATATAATTATAGCCAAATTTAGCACCCTAACTCCTCCCACAGTTTTTACACTACATAGACAGTAATATACGAAACGTGCGGATTGTTCCCGATCGGATTGCTATTACTTTGTGGAACGTTTCGCCGAATGGTTCACAAAATATCGTCATTCTTGTGGCGAAATTGGTCCCATAGGAATGAATGGCAAAATGTTCAAAACTAGAGTGGGAGCTGGCAAAAGCTGAAAAATCAGGACATGATTTCTAAACTGCCACCTACACAAATCTTATATCAAAACGTTTAGCTATCCCTGCTGCCACTAAAAATGTCCACGGCTAAGCCATAGTCCTGATAGTTTTCACAATATGACTATTTGTTTGCAACTCATGCCGTCCATTGACATTCATTGAAACTCCACTCTAGCCAGCTCAAATTTGAAGGGCAATTTCTAAACTGCGACTGTGCCTTCATTTTTAATATTTCAAAGACATACTATGCATCAAAATGTAGGTCTGGGTCTCACAATATAAAGCTCTTCGCTGTAGGATTTATAGTTTTTAAAATAAGACCGTTTGAAAATGGCAACCGCCAAAATACTCTGACCTGTGCCAGGCTGGAGCAACAAGTGATGTCATAGACAGGGCCTTTTGTACATCTGCTAATGTTTTTATAAATGTATGGTTTAATGTAACTGTGAAGTTGCAAAAGAGTAATCAGTCACGAGCTATTAACAGTTTAAGTGATACGCTTTTATGAAGAAGTGGGTTTTTAATGATTTTTTGAAGGAGTAGAGACGGGGTGAGCATCTAACATTTAATTACTGACAATTCATGCCCCTGCATGTATGTAGTAAATTACACTATCAAGGCTATTTAGGGCTAAGCTCCAATTGTAGCATATTAAAGGGACATTCCACTGCCCAAATAAAATAAAAATAAAAAAAGGGCCTGGAGTGACCATTTCAATTTGAATGAAAAAAATTAGGTAGACATATCTGATCTGCAAAACCCCATTTAATCTCGTTGGTGAATTCTTAAATAGTGATCCGGTTCATATTTTTACCCAGAACCAACTGTACCTTATACAGGTATGCCTGTTTTATTTACATATTGTTATCTTAATGTGATCTTACCGTGACTTTTTTTAAAAAGTGTGTTCGGTTATGTAACGAGGCACCCACCATGCTTTATCTACTTTAACTTAAAGCGGCACTGTCATGGCATCTGGGTTCTTTAAACTCCCTCCTGACTCCACTACATTTTATTGTCTCCCTAGCCCCCCCCCCCCTCCCAATGCCCCTGGGCCCCCATTTCACCTTTTTAAAAATGTTATTTTATGCACGGACTTAGATCCTGGGTACTGTCATCTTTGTGTGGGCAGACGAAGGCACCGCAGGGCACGTTATCTGCCCACACTAGATAGCGCTGTGAAATTCCAGCGCATGCCCAGTTAAACACGTCAGAAAGATAAATAAAGGAATAGAAATTTCTAAAGCACTAGAGATTATTAATACAAAGAAACTAGTCCTGCGTTCAAACTCCCATTACTCCTGGACGGCAGCAATGACTATAGTACACATCAGCCAAAATACATATAGTAAAAACCAAAGGAAAAAAGTTACCTGCGCTCTTTCCACATCCTTATGTATTTTTAAACAAATGGAGGTTTTTAGTTACCTCTAATGGCCATGAGAGGTGTTACCTCTTAGGTGGGTCCTAACGCTAACCATTCCTCCATTTGTTTAAAAATAATTTGATTTGGGGGGGTTTAAAGTTTGAAAAAGTGTGTTGTTTTTTGTTTTTTTTTCATAATATTTTATAATTGCTTTTATAGTAAATTATATGAAATGTTGAAAATAATAGTCTCTTTAGAAAGACTATTTAATGGCGAGAAAAACTATATATAATATGTGTGGGTGCAGTAAATGAGTAAGAGGAACATTACAGCTAAACACAAACACCACAGAAATGTAAAATCCGCCCTGGTTCTTAACGGGAAGAAAATTGAAAAGCGGTCTGGTCACTAAGGGGTTAAACTACAATAAATGTGTTTCTTGTTCTAAATTACATTTTAGTTGCATAAATTGTTATCAGTAAGTCACCTAAAATTTCTCAGAACATCCTCGCCCCTGGCCACTCCCCCAATAACACCCCTACAATTAAAGTGTCCCTCTTTTTCTATTTGAAATGTTGAAAGGCATGCAGCAACATTTCCCATCCAGATACTCAGGTCTATGTTTGAAAATGACTTTGAATTCTCTGTTTATTGAATAACCCTGTTATTGTTGTGTTCTAGACCAGATCAAGTGTCTGCCTGAGTATCTGCCCCTGTCCAGATTTTTAAAGTGAGATGCGTGCACGCTGAAGAAATCACACTGACAACAAGTTCAGATAAATGAAAACTTTGAAGTGTTTATTGGGCACGGACACAGCCCTTTAAAAAGGCAAAAGAATGCATCGTGTGCAAATATTAAGTATAAACTTTTAACTGGCTAAGTGTAAGTGTTTTATCTTGATGTACTTCCTCCAAGATGTGATGTCATCATCATCTTAGGTGTAGCTCCGGATGGAGACGCCATCTTGTTACGCGAGGGTCTTCGTCGATCGGAGGGGGTACTCTAGCGGCCATTTTGAGTACGGAATGAGCACAGGTACATATAACAAATAGACATTTTACCTATGTTTATTTCTATCCATCACCGTTGCATAATGCAACCTATAGTTGCGGTGACTCAGACAGCTACTAGAGGGATTTCCTGAGTTCAGTCCTGCAAAGAGTGCAGGACAAACGTTTGGCGTCTCCACGCTCTGCACGAAGACGTTGAACACTCACTGTAGATTTACTTTGCGTCAATGGATCTTTATGAGGAGATAATGATTAGCACAGTGCTCCTTAGCCTCTCAATGCTTCTCAGCCAATCGGAGCAGGGCAAGTGCAGCAGACGAGCATGCTAGCCAAATAATGGTAAGTAAAATGCTTTATTGATTCCATTTGAGAGAAGCCCAATAATCCAAATAGTTGTAACAACACTCTAGCATTAGGAATAAATGTTCATATTCTTAACCCGTGTTCCTTTAAGGAATGGTCTAGCTCGTGTTCCTTTAAGGAATGGTCTAGCTCTAATCTATTATAGCGAATTATAAACTTGCATGAATCATAATACCCCAATGTCTGCTTAAAGCACATGCATATGTTTTTTTAATTTGCTAAATTATAAAATAATATTTACTCTGTCTTCTATGTGTGGGGTAACAATTAACATCCCAGGAAACTTAGGAGAAATTGAAATAGTATCTAAGCCATTTTATCAATTTCCTGGTATTATTGCTAAAAAACAATTTGTCATCTTAAGAATTTCTCATAATTTATGGCGATGCAAGAGATAAGTGACACATTTGAAAAATGAATTGCTTTTATTTGGCTGCAAGTTTTAAGTCAGTTGTGCATGAATACATTTTTCGATTATGAAATAATCTGCGCTTGGTACCTTCTATTTCCTTGGCTGAATCCTCTGTCTTTAGTTATTCAAGCCAAGTTATCATCACTGAGCAGAATGTTCTTGTTTTCTGTTCCCAGTGCAGACCTCAATGTTTTCATAGTCAATTAAAAAAGTATAGTGTAGATCCTGAAAAAGACAGCTGCTTAGACAGGAGTCTCTTGTACCATAATGCATCTCTCTTGATTCTAGAACAGACATGATTAGCAAAAGAGAGAAAAAAACATAAAAGATTTTACTTTCTTAAAGGGAAATAAATATGAAACCATTTCCTAGAGCTGTTGATTGCAGGACAAGTAACCAAGCATTAGGCTGATAACAGCTATGTCCATTTCTCTTTCTTGGTCTTATAACAAGAGTGCCTGATGGTTATCTTCACAGTAATTTCAGATGCTGCTTCATGTTTCCATTCAATATCAATGCATGGGTTCTGGTCAGTGGCGTACACATGACCCATGGGGCCCCGGTGCGAAAATTGATCCGTGGGCCCCCCCCCGCGCGCGGGCCGCAACACATGGTGGTGGGCACCTGGTCGCAGGGGTTACAGGGCTGCGACCCCTGCGACCGCGGTATGTACGCCACTGGTTCTGGTACACATTCATACGTGCATGTGTGAAAAATAAACTTTATATATTAACCTTTTTGGTTTGGCCCTTGTACTATGCACATTCCTCGGGTAAAGGTAGGACAAACCATGTAATAATGCTTAGATATTTGGCAGTTACGTGATTAAAACTGTTAGTAAGAAATGGACAGGAAAGAAAGGGTTAAATATGTTTGCAATTAAAGTAATTAAAGTAATTAAATTAGTCTTTGGTAGGGCCATAGTGTTAAAGACTAGAATGGAGCATCCTTTCAAAACAGCAACATTGTATCACCTGTTCACATGGTTTATTTACCCTTTAAAGGTTTGAATATTGCACAGGGGTTCAAAGGTTAATAAGTATAAAAAGTAGGGTTATTCACAGGGCCTGATTTGCCACAAAGCAGGCAGGAGGAGGGAGCGGCACGGCTGATGGGTAGTTCAAAGATCTCCCTCACTAGCCAGCCCATTCTCCTCCTGTGTGGCCAAGTGTGATGGAGAGATTTCCACGGTTGGCCCCTGAAGAGCCGACGATGAATAAAGAGTTGTGCACTCGTTCTCACTCTCCTCTGAAGACAGTGTCAGAGCCCACTGCAATGCTCTGATAGATTTATCTCCTATTCCACGCTCCTATTCTCCCATTACAGCCCCTGTTGCCCCACTACAGCCCATGTCACCCCAGTATAGCCCCAATCACCCTATTATACTTACTGTCCATCCCACAATAGTCCCTATCAGGGCTGCCATCAGAAATTTGGTATCCCTGACACAGCTCAAGGTATGGGCCCCCGAGGCCCACCCGTGATTCCATACACAGTGCTCTCCCCTAAGTCTGCCCACAAGGATGCAGTGTGTTTGTGTAGTGGATGCTGTGTATGTGTTTGCGTAGTGGATGCAGTGTGTGTAAAGTGGAGGCAGTGTGTGTGTAGTGGATGATGTGTGTAGTGGACGGGGGAGGGGGTGCAAAAGTTTCAGAGAGCTTCTGGAAGCTGAAGATCACACTGGTCCTCCTCTTCACTATGATGCCGGGGGACTGCAAGGGCAGTGGAACTAACATATAGAGAGCCCTGGTGCTAGAACTTTTTTGCCCCCTCTCCCCCCAACTCAACAGGGATCAAAATGTAGGTCCCCATCTGTCATACATGATGCAAGTCCCAGAATGCTTTGCCAGCTGGGGATCTAATATTTGCCCATCCTTGCAAGGTTGTATTTAGCACTGAACATGTTTTTGTATGGAGTATGTGTGTGTGAATGTTGGTATTTGTAAGTAGGCGTGCATTTGTGTGTAGTGTATACACACACACACACTGATGCACATGCACTCTGACACACATACAAATACACAGACACACAGACTGACATACATGCATATACACACACAGACACACCAACACACAGTTACACACACAGATACACACACTGACACACAGTTACACACACATGCACACACTGACACATACCTACATATACAGATACAGACACTGACAGATACATACAGACACACAGATACACACACTGACAGATACACACAGACACAAACACAGAAACATATACACACAGAGGTACACACATACATTCAGGTACGCACAGACACACAGATACATGCACAGACACACTAACACACACATGCTGGTCATTTGTTTTAGCCACCATCATGTTTCTTACCTTTTTGGTTGCAGGAGGGTGGCCTCTGCTGGCTGGGGCTGTTGTATGCCCCCTCCACTCTGCCTTGCCCTCTGCCTCCTCCCTTCCTCGCAGGTGTTAGGAGGAAGTGACCAACGCTTACTTTCTCCCAGAACTGCCATGATCATTAAAGGGGCCCAGTCATGCTATCAGAGAGCCACAGAGCACAACTGGGCCCCTTAAGACATGTGCCCATATGGTGGCCCTAAGTGCCACAAAGTCAGCTATGCTTTAATTTCAGCTACTTTTGCCTTAAAAAGGAAATCCACTATGAATTCTCAACAACTATCATTTTAGTGAATAACCCTTTCAGTCTCAGAATGATGGGTGTAAAACGTGTAACACTACTATTACATAGACAAGTTAAATAATTACAGTTGCTAAATTATTCATAGACAGTGCAGGGTTTCTATAGGTGCAATGGGCCATTTACAAGCCTTATGTCCCCCACACAAGCTAATTCCCTGTCTAACGATGGGTAATTATTAGTGGAGTTATAGCAGTAGTAACTAAACAATAGTAATTGTGGTATTAATTTAATCTCCATATACAGGCAGAAGGAGATTTTTGTTCTTCACATTTTAGTTGTCATATATTGCTAAATCTTTGCAAAAAGAATTTCTCACTTAGATAGCCAAACCTTATTTTGCAGATAGGACATATCCACTTCCTTTATATAATAAAGCTATTAAGGAAGTTAAAAAGGTGAATCGGAAAAAATTATTACACAATAACCAAAGAGACGGTTATGTTCCTCTTATTAAGAGAAGCAATTGTTTTAAAAAAAAAAGTTTATAGAACGTATCGTCACTTGTTACTAGGGGATAGGAACCTGAAATCATTTTTCCCACCAAGAACAAAAAGATTCTTTTTTTGCTTGGCTAAGAATAACGAGAGTTACAATCCAGGGCATCTTCAAGCTGGTACCCCCTAACCCTATGCCCTCTACATAACTCTAACCATAAAATGATCTAAGACACCAGCTCTAATAATTAAATCTTCCTGATCCTAGCCTTGGCCTAACTTTAACCTAACTTCCGCAATGCCCCACTAAACTAACCTTATCTTGGTAGTAGTGTTGTCATAAGCTGAGATGTTAAATACTCTGATGCACATCTTGATGGAAACATTCAAAATGTATAAATGTAATGGGTCAAATGTCTTTGATAACCCCAATACTTACATCTGCTGTTACAATATAAGAATGGCGGCTGAATTACATAATGTTCCACTTGTTGGACTCAGGTCAGAACACTGGTTTGGCAACAGTGCTAGGAGATTACGAAAGACGCTCCCAAATACCAGTTGTGTGAGGGTCAAACTGTTGACATTGGGTAAAGTCTGCAACCACTGGAAAGAAGTAAGGCTTTGTGTGTTGAGAGTTTTAATTTGCAGAAAAATCTTACGATGATCTTTCTGAATTGTCAAAATATCTTCCTGAATGTCAATGATCAACACAAGTCTTGCTCACATCACCTTGTGACACGTTTGACCTTCAGTCTCTCAAAACTTTATCTATGCAGAACAAAATGACCACATTGAAATGCTAGACTTTGGATGGATTTAGCTATAGATTACAAACCAATGTGCTTAACAAGAGAGGAGTAAGAAAAGCCTTAAACCAGTAGAGTTACAGACTTCTCACCCTCAGGATACTCACCGCAGCTAAAATATTCTTTTCATTGCTTTCCTCAGCATTTTATTTAATTCAGTTCCTCTAGTGAGCATTGCATACATTGATTGAATGATTCATTTTTTTTCTCAATTCTGAGGAAATGGCTCACATGTTGAGTCATCATTGCTGTACGCAACCCTTTAGGGTTCCACGAAAACAGAAAATTCATGTCAAGTAATACTTTTAGAACTTACTGACTAGAGTTTCCCATACTTTGCTCTACAGAATTTACTATAAAGCAAAGAGTTTAATTTACTTTGCTTTATAGAATGTACTAGTTTCCTATACTATCCTCTGTAGAACATAGACTGCAATTTCAGATTCTTTGCTTTTGTTAGAAACATTTTGCGACTGTGTTATACAACTGACCGATACAGATCTGAATAACATGTATAAGACCCAAATGCCCAGCTTAAGACACAGAATTAAATAATTCTGAATAAAATTCCATTTTGGATTTTGTGTGCAACAATTTGATTTAAGCAGGAAGAATGGTTATAAGACAAGAGGCAGCCACACATAATCTGCCATGATGGTCATGGGTATGTAATCATATCTGGGATTTCTTGCCAAAATATTCCTGTTTTATTGGATTAAAGGAAACAAAATTAAGTTGTGTGGTGTTTGTGGTTAATGTATTAGTCACACCATTGAGCCACAGAGTTAGATTGGCATGAAATGTGTGGTCAGGATTACTGGAAAGCAAAATACTGATGGACCCTCCTCCTGTATAGTCTTTAGAAGGGGCCCCCATACATTGCCATATATATATATATATATATATTCTATATCTCTTAGTGTATATATTGTGAGGATCTCTCACTTTTATACCCCTGTTCTATGGAAGAGTAACAAGTCATGTTTGTGTGTTCACCATCACAGACCTCACATGGTTCTGATTTGGTACTGTAATACATAATGTGCAGAGACAACGTGTCAGATCCTGGCATAGTCTTTAGATCCTTATGACATGAATTTGGTCAATGCCACACGCACAGACCTTGGCCCTGTCACATCTTTATCTATTCAGTGGTGAGGACATATTTTTCTAAGGATCTCAAGTACAGGTGTGGGTAAAGCAAGGGGCCCCAGCTACACTAGTCGTACAAGAAGAGTAT
The DNA here is from genome assembly GCA_933207985.1 of Pelobates cultripes. Lineage (NCBI taxonomy): Eukaryota > Metazoa > Chordata > Amphibia > Anura > Pelobatidae > Pelobates > Pelobates cultripes. The sequence continues at coordinate 22,092,296 of OW240918.1, forward strand.
TTCAAATATATGTAAATAATAAAATATAATGTCAGTGCACCTGTAACATCTTCCAATACAGATATGTACATTTAATTATATGTGCAGACTGTATGTATATGTGTACATGTTATTGTTAATGATTATTATCTATGTGTACATGGATGTTGTGAAGTTGCAGACTCCAATTTTATTTTATGTTTTAAAATGTCTGTCTGTCTGTCTGTCTATTATTTTTTATTTATTTTTAATGGTTTACTTAACAACAAATGTAAAAATAAATGAAGATACTTGTGTTAATTGCTGTTCACACTGTTCGCGCTGTATACCCGTGGAGTTAACCATATGGATGTTTTTCTCCGTGAAAGGGCCTCCCACAAGGAAGGGATTAAACAGATATTAAGTCTTTAAACAAGGTTTCAGTCTCTGTCTGTAGACATGTCAGCAATCCTTGTGGACAGAGATTATCCACCAATGAAAATCTGTTTAAAATATATATTAAAAAGACACCTCTTTCAAGGGGGGCTCTCGCATTATACATTCTTCACGTATAATGGCCGCTTGGAAAATATAAGAGAATTTAATGTGGACAGCAACTAATGTATAAAAAAAAAACTATTTAAATACAAGTCACGACTTTATGAATTTATCTTAATATCATTTAAATTATACAATCTGCACTAACATATACCAGCATGTTCAATGACGGAAAAACCCTGTATGGTTTTACATGAACAAAGAATCAAATAGAAGAAAGCTAGTTCACTTACTGTGCTTGGTTTATTTAAATGAGAATTAAGGAGCATCTTCATCATATGTTATGGCTGGACACCTATAATGCTGATTAAGAGATTTTAATGTCTGATATTCTCCTAATGGGATTAGACAGACAAAGAATTTAACATGGAACACTGAGAATTACTAGCACCTTAAACATTGCAATGTAACTGAGAAAGGGACGATCTAATCACTAAACATGTTAATCCTACACATTCTGCTGTGTTTGTACTTTAAGTTGTTACCAAGGTCGTGACCTGTTTAAGAACCCGGGTCTTATACCAATGATTTCAGATTTTGCCAAAATAGAGTATTGATATCTAAAAGATAAATTACATAGAGAAGACACATCAGGAGACCTACAGTTCACAAAATTTATGCATGAAAGGTTTACCTTAAGGAAGAAAATATGATGCTTTATGTATTTATACTTGGATACTGATTTCTATGATAGGCAAATCCAACAGCAACCAGTGAGTACAAAGAGCCACTGATATTGTACCATGTCATAAATAATGCCTCCAATAAGGCTGCTTTTGACTTGGTTTCACGGCAGTTTCAATTTTATATTGCCCTCATGCTCTGTTAACTATGAACCGTTAAATTAAACAGCCCCTCCATCTGTCATTTAAAGGGACCCTCTATGCACCAAAACAATTTTCGTTTCATGAAGTGGTTTTGGTGTGTTGATCATGCCCCTGCCGTCTCACTGCTCAGTTCTCTGCCATTTAGGAGTTAAATAATTTAGTTTATACAGCCCTAGGCAAACTGCTGTAAAATTAAACCATTTTGTCATGCAGGCTGTGTGAGTTACAGCCAGGGGAGGTGCGGCTAGTGCTGCATAAACAGAAACAACCATGATTTAACTCCTAAATGCTAGAGAATTGAGTAGGGATACTTGAGGGACATGATCTATACACCAAAACTGTTTCATTAAGCTAAAGCTGTTTTGATGCCTTTGGGGTTTTTCGGACACATTGGACAGCCATGGTCTTGAGGACAGAAAAGTTAAGCTAGGTAATGGTAAAACAGCATCAATACAAATTTTTTCTTTCTATTTTTGACCCTCATATCAGCTGCCTGGGTTCACATGAAATACTGGAGAGGGGTTGTGGCATAATACGTGTGATAGTGAAGCAACCCAACTTCAACTTCCAAGATGGCTGACATTGCCCAAATATCCACCAAGCACACTGCCCTGGTAGCCCACGACACAACAAGGAATAAAATGACCAGAAGGAGTGTTGTCCAAGTATGCCATGAGATTCCTGTATGGGGATAGTACATAAATGGATAGTGAGGCTTCTCCAAAATGCTGGGTGAATTGGCCACAGAGAAAGAGGTTACATTTCGGTAAGTCTCCAGAGACATTAATAAAGACTGGATAGAGGTATTGTTTTCCCTGTCCATCAGTAGTTTAACTATAAACTGGAAAATTTACTCTGGAGAATATTTTATAAGACAAGGATTCAAGCTTACAACTCATAAAATATTAAGCATTATTTTTATTTTTTTCAGCATGCATTTATTATTCTACATTATAGGACACAAATAAATGTTTGACGAGTAATACATTTAATTTACTTCTAGCTTAATCGTGTTTTACTGAATCTTAGATACTGCAACAGTAAAATCTGCTCCAATTTATAATCTGCCAAAGAGAGACTGTAAGAAAAACTGATCTCTGTAACTGGCAAGTCAGTTAGTTAAGAAGAGGTTCTCCTGCCAGATTTCTAGTCACCCCCAAAAGTATAATTATGGGAGTGATATACCAGCATGAGACTGGGGTAGTTCCGAAATGAAGCAATAAGGGGTTTATTCAGAAAACACATAACTAGTTCGGATTGCAAAATTTAGGCAGAAATTTCCAGCATGGTTATAGACACAATTTGGCTATATTGACATGCATTTTGCAATTCACAGAATATTCCCTTGAAATTTGAATGGGCTCATATGGCCACTTTTTAGGGAGGTGTGGCATAACTATTAAATAAGTGACTTCTAGAACTGCTGACTATTTATGTAATTGGATAAAAAGTAATTGTGAATAAATCAAAGTATATTATTTACACAAATTCAATACTATTACATTTTACTAGTGTTTGACAATAAATTACTGTTAAGTGTATTTCTGTGGATCTCTGTTATACACGCTTACATGTAAAAAATTCAGAAGAGAGTGAACATTTAGAGGAATTGCACACACTAACAGCACCCTCACACACACAGCACACAGCACACTCACACTAACAGCAGCTCCACTCACACATATAGCACACTCACACTAACAGCACCCTCACACACACAGCACACTCACACTAACAGCACCCTCACACACACACACAGCACCCTTACACTAACAGCACCCTCACACTAACAGCACACACACAGCACAGCACACTCACACTAGCAGCACCCTCACAAACACACAGCACCCACACACACACACACACACACACACAGCACCCTCACACACACAGCACACTCTCACACACACAGCACACTCTCACAAATATAGAGCACACACACATATATAATATATAAATTAACCCTCAGTGAGTTAACAGACAAAGAAAATTAGAAACACAGAATGTGACGGCAGATAAGAACACCCTCACACACACACACTGCACCTATCACACAAATGCTGCACCCTTCACACATACACACAGCACACCCAACACGCTATGCCCCTCACACATATAATACATATATATTTATATATATATATATATATATATATATATACACACACACACACTACAGAACCCCTCACAATCCACCACTACACACATTACGCTCCAGATACATGCTAGATCCCTTACCTTATATACACTCTGAATCCACACACACACACACAATCTTCTATAAACACTCTGGGTCCTTTACACACTAGATCCCTTACACACACACACTGCACCACCTACACACACTACATTCCTGACATACAAACTCTGGATCTCCAATGCACACACTACATTCCTTGTAAGCAAACACATACAACATTCTCTAAACACACACACTCTACAACCCCTACACACACACACACTACAGCCCTTATGCACACACTCGCTACATCTCCTATACACACTATGCCCCCTATACACACACTCTCTACAACCTATAGCCACACATATTAAACCACAAACACGAATGAAATCGACCTATTCACACAATATCACACAACAATTAGCTACACACACGTAATCCCACAAGCAGGCTCCAAACACATGTACCATATGCTTTCCTGGCCCTTTTGTCCACTTTTGTCCACTTATGGAGACACCAGAGACAAGTTAAAAGCAAACACAGTGCTCTGCCCATTGAACCAACATGCTTACTTTGAGGGGGGGTGTCATTAGTGATGACAAAACACAACCTCTCTGGGCCCGTCCCCTTCTCAGGGGACCGCTGTGATTGAAAAAATGCCTGGGCCTAATTTTTTTCCCAGTCCGGCCCTGTCCATGTCTCTTATCCAACAGTACTTAAGATACAGTCAAATAAAAGTTTAGTTAAAACTATATGACACGTAGTATCAGTATCATCAGAATAAACCCTTGACCCTCTAGCAGTTTGCTAGACTTCAGTTTCCCAAAATCTATATAATTCAACTGCTGGTATAGAATTATGGGTAATGTAGTCAAACCACATTAGAAGTGCCATTGCTGGACATTTCTGGACACCTGTCCTCCGTACCCAGAGACAGTTTAACAAAATAATATTCTAGCATTTAAACTTCTGTGGGTTCTACTCCCGCCTTGTTTTGTTCTACTGGATGTTAACAGACAGTACAAATTTTATTACACAATATTTATTAGGGTACACAGAGTTCAGTTTTCATTAGTAAAACTACCATGGTGTTTGCGCTATTTCTTTCTTTTATCCATAGTATATTATCTCTTTATTTCTTGGTATATAGAAAACGCAGTGTGCAAGAAACCACACGTAAACTACGATGTGCCTTTGCCAAGATCATATTATTTTTGGAGATTGTTTTATCGTCCATATGATCAGAGAATTGTGTTCTTCAGTACACTTATTTAATGTATTTGTTACCATGGTTTCCTTATAGTGGGTGTTTTGCAATTAACACATGATGAGTTTAGTTAAACAGGAAACAGCTGGCTCCCTCGATTCAGTGTGTTAGGTCTGCAGACATTTAACAGAGCTTTAAGCCTGTATAGGTATGGAAATTATCTGAGTGTGGATTTTGGGCAATTATAACTCTGTATGTTATAATTTAACTCATGTACTACTTGTTTAACTACATACTCAAGAGAACATCAGATAGAGGAACCAGTCTAATTTTGCTAAATTTACTTTATATCTTACCCTTACTTCTCGTGTCATTTTACGCTACTACCCGTAGATTGTAAGCTTGTTCGAGCAGAGTCCTCGGCAGCTTCTGTACATATGGAGATTACCTCTCTGCGGAGGTGTAACTTTATATATAGCAGCATCATTGGGACAAGAGTTCTGGGAGACTAATGGAATTCTGTACAAAATTGTCATCTGATACCAGAACACACAGCGCCCCTGTCCTCCTCTTAGTCCATCCTCCCTTCCTCTCCAGTGGAGGAAGACTAGAATGCAGACGTAATGTGACCTCAACGCTGGAATAGAGGCATGGGGGGAGATGGGTTTGGGGGGAGTTGTTGTTTTTGGTTTTTTTGGGTTACTCTGACCAAAAACAGTGTTTAAAAAAAAAAAAAAAAGAACCTGTTACAAACTGTTAGTTAATTAGTCTTAATATTACACTACCAACACAGATTATTATGTGAATCAAATGGGCAGAAAGCTGCAAGCAAGCAAAATAAATAAATTAACTAATAAACAAATAAATAAATAAGTGTACTCAGTGATGTGGCTGCCACCCCATACCCTGCACCAATTACCATGTGATATATAAGCAGCATTTCCCCCCTAATGAGTGTATATGCAGAGAATGGTCCCCACTGAACATCCCTCTTAGGGGCTTAGAACAATTGTTTATTTGCTGATTATCCCTCCAGCACTTGACTTTGGGGCTTTGGCAGAATTGGTGATCGGCTGATTATCACCCTGGCATTTCACTTAGGGTTTTGGCACTTTTAGCAGCACACAGTATTCCCTCTAGGGCATTATCCCCAGCAAGGTGGTTGGATATTGCACACTGGTATTGTGTACATTGGAGCCCTGTGAAGGAGTTCCGCTTGCTCCCAAAGTATGTCCAAGGTAACAAGCCACAGGCTACACAATGTAGGGTGACGAGCAGATTAATTTATTGTGGTCCAAAGGATAAAACAGAAAAACAATACAATGTTTTGGCCATGAGGTGTTCGTCATGTACGATACATAATTAAAGATATGCCGTATTACATTTCTGTTTTGTCCTTTGGAGCACAATAAATTAATCTGTTCTTCACCCTACACTGTGTGGCAGGACCACCTCGCTCACTAATTGGGTGATGTGGGCAGGATAAGGTAAACTCACCAGACCCATCCTCTGTGTTTTTATTAAGTTTCTCAAATGCGACAAGAGGAACACAGCTTGGGCCCCCTTTTTTGTTCACGGGGGCTAGAGAGATTTGCTTATCTGGTATTAAACCCCCCCTCGCACACTTTAACCTGACGGTGTTCATAGGGGGTCTGTTAACTAAGAAGTACCCCTGACAAACTTCTCCAAACTAAAATGTTTTAGTATTTATTTTGTAACGTTATTAAATATAAACAAAAATGAAAACAACAAAATAGAAAATAAAATTAAGAATAGTTACTTAAATGCCATATTTGGTTTAATTACATTCTAAACAAACTATGAGTATATTAGTGTGAGATCAATTCACTAATCTAGATTATTTCCAAATGGATGTTTCTTAACAGAACCCCCTCAAAAGGGTTAAACTGGAATACCATAGCTTCACCTTTACACCTGACACTCTCTAACACCCTTGGTGTGAAAGACAACCCACAGTGATTATCTACTTGAAAGAAAATGCCATGCTTTCAGAGGTATCCAATACTACTAGGACAGCTGTGCCATGTCTCCAGCACGATCTGTGAGATGTTTTGAATGTGTAAGATTGCAATCAGAAAATGTTTTGCACAATCACCACCACTAACTTCCAGCCATGTTCCAGCCTCTTATTTACATCAGAAATTACAATCACTGTATGAGTTAAGGGGTGCTGGGATACATGACATCATATCCCAGCAGGCTAGTGAAGAGAGAAGTCTGTGCAGCTTTAATTGGTCACTTGTAGGACCCTGATTTAAGTAGTTTAATAATTATAAGAAACACTGAGTGTGTGCAAGAGCCAGTATGTGTGTGTGTAAAAGACAGTGTGTGTAAGAGCCGCTGTGCCTGTATGTGTGTGTAAGAGCCGCTGTGCCTGTATGTGTGTGTAAGAGCCGGTGTATTTGTGTAAAAGCCAATGTGTTGTGTCACTGAGCTTTACTGCATGTTGGAGAGTGATAGTCATAGATATATGCGCTACAGAGAGGAGTAAAAAAATCAAAGGAGAAAGAGAGACACAAAGGTGGGTTAGAGACAAAAGGGGTGGAAAGACATTCAGAAGGGGGATAAAAGAAACAATAGGGTTAAGAGGCCAAAAAAGGTGGGATAAAGACTTAATAGCATGAAAACAGTGACAAACAAGGGATACAATATGCACAAAAAGGGCAAAAGAATGGTTAAATGGGCAAAAGTGGGGGTTAATAATTTTGGATGGCAAAATGCGTCTTCGCCAATAATTCTTGCACCGGCCCTGTATCTATCTCTCTCTACCTCTCTACTCTATCTATCTTTCTGTCTGTCTCACCATCCATCCGATTATCTATCTATCTATGTATCTATCATCTGTCCTTCTATCTAGCAATCTCTCTATCGATCGGTCTGCTTGTCTGTCTTTTCCTGAGCCATTTTGGTCTAAATCTTGTAATTCCTTGTCTTTTACATTGACAATTTAAAACAACAAAAACAAATGTCTAGAGAACAAACTCCACATTTTAGATAAACACCTGATGTATTCTGGAATCTTATTACTGAGACCCATTCCCGTATGGACAGGTGCCGGCAGGTGCACAGCAAGCAGAATAAGAAATAAAACCCATTGCTGCTTCTAAGTAGCTGTTTATTCATTCACACTGTACAGCAGCCCACATTCACAATGACATCACATCCATTCAAGCAGGGACTACGTTCAGAGCGAGGTGACTTAAGGTAAATAAGGCAAAGTTAAGAAAACTATTTTAAAAAATGGTGGTGGAAAGTGCTGGAGGTGTGGGGCTGAGGTTGGAACCATGTGCCATATCTGGTGGCAATGCAGGGTGCTGCAGACTTACTGGGTTATGGTTCAGGGAATAGTAAACCAAACACTAACAATGCAGGTAACATTAACGCCAGAATTGTGCTTATTATACATGGGCCTGAAACAGATACCGGTCATAGATCGCAAACTGTTATTTCATATCCTCATAGCGGCGGACACATTACATGCTAGGCAATGGAAACAATCTACAATACCCACGAAAAATGACTTACTACAACAAATAACCACTAGCTGGACATACAAACTAATGGCAAACCTACAAATTAGATCAGGCACATCGACACAAACTGCAGGGGGCAGATGGCAAAGACAATGGGCAACACAGATCTGACCCACTTAGCGAGATGCTCACATAAGGTCTCTAACCCACCCAATGCACAACAAAGACCCTCCACGCCCGGTCTCTCCATTCCCAACCATAACGTACCCTCTCTCCCCTAACTGACTACACTACCCGTGACACAGTGCGCTGCCGGAACCCGATGTCAGGGACGGCAAAACCTACGAACCACCTTATAAGTGACCTACGTAAGGTCATAAAAAAAAAACACTACATGATATGCATGGCCAGATCCGAGCTGGGACTGGGAGCGTGGTGGGCCAGGTAGCTCATGCAATCAAAAGGTAGGCTCGGCATTCTACCCGCCACATCGCAACACACCACTGCAAACAAAGATCCCCGAGAGCGGATTACACGACACGCACCGCAGATGATGTATGGATACTTGTTAATGTTTATGTTTAAGTTTATGTCCCCTACCCTCTTCTTTTCTGTACCCCTAAAATTTGCATATTGTTATACCTCAATACGTGACAGAATAGTAACAAACACACGAGAACCGACACCTGGGAATGCAAAGTTAGGACTAGATACAGAAGGCCAGTAGAGCCTCATTTATAACCACCCTACATCGAGAGCCCTTACACTACTTACACTACTCACCTGTACCTTAAAGCATAACCTACACAACGTCCACACACCACCCAGGAAGCCCTACAAAAACCTACATACCCACAGACCTACTAGCAAACAGAGCAGACTGAAACATGTGAAACAACAAAAGATAAAAAATAAAAAAAACAGGAAACTTGCGCTTAACTCAACGCACGATACATAACACTGGTAGGACACTGTCAGTCATAACAAAGGAAATGTATCTGATGGAATGCAATATAATATACGCTGCCATGGTGTCAACACCAGATTTAAATTTATACTATGCAAATTATCCTCCCCTTCCCCTTGTTTTCTATTCTGTACCCCAGAAACAAAGAAATAAAAATTGTCAAATTGAAAAAAAAAATGGTGGTGGAGGTTAGAGGGAAGAAAAGATGGTTAATGTTAGAGCGACATAGTGCGTATTATTGAAATGCTTTAAAGTCAAGCTCTCTGAATGCTACACAGTGGCACTCCAAGAGTTTAAAGATTGTTTAAGATGGAAGACGAAATTAGATCACGTGAAAAAAAATCACAAAAAAATGGAGTGTCTTTTTACAGGCTTACCGCAAAAGCACAGGACCATGGGATATGCATTAAAAACGAGGGAAGTTCTGAGCTAAGTAATGGTAAATCCACTCTGTACTATCACTTTAAGCGAAGACACCATAGATGAAGGATTTTCAAAGTCTTGTGATACAATAGGAATAGCATTAACATGGGTGGAGGGTAATGTTTACACAACTTGTATAAAAACAATAATGTATAATACCACAAGCTTTTAGAGAGACACTTTCCACCAATCCAGTGACGATCGCCCTCTCGTTAGCTTAAAGGGAAACCAGCCCTTTTCTTGAAATTACATTATTAAATAAAACATTGAAAATGCCCCTCCTTGTGTTAGGATTTTTCATGTGATACTTATTTTACTTTAAAATTTATATTAAACATTTTAGTAATTGACATCACAATCCAGTTTAGTCCAGGCAATGGGCGGAGCTTACAAAAACGATTTAAAGACCTTCCGTTCCTCGATAGGGGTAAATATAGGTGGAGATTTATGTATTTCATGTCATTCTTTGGATGTGATATTAAAACTCTGGGAAATAAAATGTCATCCAGTTGGATGTTGTCTCACCATTATCAGCCCTCAAAAAATGCCCTAATTAATAACCAATACCGTATACTGTACTGACTGTGGTACTTAAAGTGTCCCTTAAAACTAACCAGAGTATTTATCACCAAGGATACTTTGAATGCTCAGAAACAACATGCAGGATTAAACAATTACCAAAATAAACATATTCATCTGGCTTATATAAATATAACAAGATGTGTTTTTACAAAAAAAAAAGAAGTGAAAAAATACTTTTTTTTTTTTTTAAATGAAACAGACTTTTGGCCCAAACCTACAGGGTGTTCCCTCAAACTTGGGTAACCGCTAAACTCAATAGATAAAATTATTATATGAGATCACAAACTAATCTTTATGAAACACTCCAAATATAAAGTGAATAATATAAATAATCGCATATGTCAGTTTTACAAAAAAAAAGACTGTTAGTGCAAAATCAGTAGAAAATATAAAATAGTACAAATCGAACTGTGAGTCAGGTTAGTTAAGCAGATACAGTAACAGGGACATTCCAAGTATCAAAACCATTGCAACATATTGGGGTGGTTATGGTGATAGGAGGCTACATGCAGGGCCAGATTAAGAGCCCAGTGGGCCTGGTGCTGACAATTATGAGGGGCCTAATTACAGAATCTTATCGACCAAAAACACTAAAACAGTCATACCTCCCAAGCGTCATGTATCTGGTGGAGTTGGTGTTGGAAGGAAAAGGATGCAGCTATAAGAAAACACATACTCTATGCTAATATCTCTCTACTGTATGCTTTCATCTTTCAAGTAAATCCATGCCCCCTAACAGCAGTGTCCAGTGAAGCAGGAAGTCAATGGGCGGGGTAAAAGGGTGGGCCACTGACGCGAATCACGTGACCAGAACTGCCAAAAGGGGTGAACATGCCCAAAAAGGGGACATGTCTGTCCAAAGAATTGGAAGGCCAGCCTGCCACCAGTGTCCCTATATATCACAGTGTCCCTATGTCACCCAGTCCCCTTGTCTCCCAGTGTCTGTGTCCCCATTTCTCCCCGTGTCCCCATGTCTCAGTGTGTCCCATGTCACTAGGATACTAGGTGACACTGAGAGACATAGGGACACAGTGAGACACAGGGACACTAAGAGACCCGTGGACACTAAGACACATGGGGGCACTAAGACACTTGGGGACACTGGGAGACATGGGGGCACTTGTGGATACAGACATGGGGACACTGAGAGACATGGGGACACAGACATTTGGGGACACTGGGAGAAATTGGGTCACAGACACTAGGGGCACAGACACTGGGACACAGACATTTAAGTAAAACTAAGACACTAGGGACACTAAGAGACATGGAAACACAGACACTGGGAGACTAGGGGACACTAGGGACACTGGCTGGGAGGCATGGGCTGGGAGGAATGGGGACACAGACACTTGGGGACACTGGGAGACATGGGAGCACTTGTGGATATAGACATGGGGACCCTGAGACATTTGGGGACACTGGGGACACAGAGATATGGGGACACAGACACTGGGAGACATGGGGACACAGAGACACTAGGGACATTGGCTGAGAGAAATATAGGGACACTGGGAGACATGGGGACACTGGGAAACATGGGGATACAGACATTTGGGGACACTCTGAGACATGGGGACACAGAGACATGGGGACACAAACACTGGGAGACTATGGGACACTGCGAGCCAAGGGGACACTGAGACACTAGCGACACTGGCTGGGAGACATGGGGACACTGTGTCGCTAGTGTCTCCGTGTCCCAATGTGTCTCCCTATGTCTCACAGCGTCCCCATGTCTCTCAGTGTCCCCTAGTGTCTCATTGTCCCCATGTTTCCCAGTGTTCCCAAGTGTCTCAGTGTCCACTAGTGTCTCAGTGTTCCTATGTCCCCCTGCAGCCTTTCCCCTCATCCCTCACTTACCTGAGCTGTAGGCTGTCTCTGCAGCCCGGGAGCTGCTGTCTGGACTCTCTGTGCTGTGTAGCTGCTCCCCCGTGGATCAGTGAGTAGAGAGAGGCAGGTAGATGCTGTAACTTCCTATCCCTGCCTCTCTCCATACACAGTGACCCCTACTGGCCGGTGCTGGTATTGCAGAGTAATCTCAGTTTATACTGAGAAAAATATTTGCATTTGTATTGCCGCTATTACTGCAATACTGTCACGGCCAGACAGCCTCAAATACAGGCTGTACCTTAAAATACCAGTCAGGTGGCAAACCTAAGAGTAGTGTGTAAAATGGGCCTATTCCATGGGCCTGGGCCTGGGCCTGGGCCAACCCCTATGTTAATCCGGTCCCGGCTACGGGTGCAGGCCATCTGTTTTTTTTACAAACCGTTTTCAAGTAGTTTGGCATGCTGTGGGATTTCCTAGCTCTCGAAGCCCACCTCATGTTCTAAGGCCTTACAGTGATGGTCCCTGTGTTGCGTAATTGACACTGAAAGAGTTAACAGCGGTTGATAGCCTATTGCAGGGGCAGGCAGCCTTCGGCAGTGCAAATGTTGTGGACTACATCTCACATAATGCTCTTATAGTCATAGCATTGGTGAAGCATCATGGGAGATGTAGTCCACACCATTTGGAGTGGCCACAGTTGACTACCCCTGGCCTAGTGCCACCAATCTCTAATTCCATGAGAAGAGCTACTATCCAAAGTACCTTGAGTATGTGTATTGCAAATCTCTAAACCAAGTTCCTTATCCCTAATTCTAAATCCCCCTTAATCATAATAGCCCCTTCATTCTAGCAGAAACATGCAAAGTGGGACAGCTATGAGTGGCACTGTAATGATACTGAAATCTTATCAATATGGTGTCATTACAGTGACACACAACCAACACTTAGCATTTGAACCACTAGGGGCTCATTTCCATGTTTGTCTTAATCATTTTGCGACAAGGAAGTAATCACTAAAATGGTTGTCGCTATTGTAAGTCTTTAATGGCTGTTTCCCGACTACAAATTTTAACATTTAACAACTGGTAATTAGCAGCTGTCTTGAAATTCTTAACACCTTCCACAGAGATTAACGGGAAACAAGAAACAGTCAGTAACACCTGCCTTCCATGCTAGATGGTTAAAATTACTCTGACAAAAATTACACCTGCCTCATTTTGGTGTCAAGAAGAAAAGACTAGTTAATAACCGTAAACTCGCAATACATCCTGTAGGAAAATACAAGTATTCTATATATAAGAAGGCTTAAGTACTAAAGACTACCTATATGAATGATCTATGCTGCTTGTTCGATAAATATCAGTGATACCTGGCACGTTAGGCATATAAAAACAACACAGAAAACACTCTGCACAAACATTTTAAAGTGCCCTAATGGATTTTCTAGGCAAATGAATTGAAATACGTTTCCTTTTATTGATGCTTATCCAACATGCAAAATAGTAAAAGCTTAGTGGTGGTCGGTACCAGTGGAGACAGGTGTAAGTTGTGTGCAGACAACATGACCTCTTGTTTAATAATATAATTGATTCTAAGTAGCCATTAGAACTCACTATTTGCTGTTTTACAAAAATAAAAAAGGCCCTAAGAAGGGAGAGTTTTATTTTTATTTATTTGTTGGTATTTTGAAAAAGGAATTGGGAGCTAGTTAATCACTAAACACATGAGATTGACAGGGCAGACATGGGATTATTACTCAGAACATAAGATATCGTATAAACACATCCTCATTATTTGACCAACCTTTTTCAGTGGGTAAGCAGGATTCAAAGGAGTCAGAATCTATATTAAACCTTTCGTAACAGCCAGATTAATACAGGTTCCCAGACAGATGCCAAATTCTTCTTAAGTGCACAATTATTAAAAAAAATGTTTTTTTTTTTAAATGAAGAGGTAAAATACTCTTTTAGAATGTTGCAAGAAGAGGGTGTGGACTTTGAGCTTAGGAGTCTTCTTGGTTTTACCAAACCTCTTGATAAATCATCTGATATAATCCAGAGAAACTGTAATCATATACCTTGAACATCCTAATCCTAAATGGTTCTGACGGTGGTAGTGTCGGGGATTGGTCTGCTGGCAGTGGATGCTGAAGATGACAAATCCCATCTTGGCATGGGTCTCGGACGCATACAGTATTTAGTACACAGAGTGTTTTATCCAGAGTCTTGCTACTCCAAAACCTCTTTATTTTATTTTTTTGTAAATGTCATACAGAACAATGGATTTTTTTCCTATCAACAAATATATTTTTTCATACAAGGTTGTAAATTTTAAAAAAATGTCGATCTTTTGATCTTTTGTTACAATGTCTTCTAACCTACGAAGCTTTGTTGCGGACAAGCTTTTCTTATCAGATACTAATAAAAGCTTCAAAGATGCAGAGTATTGAGGCTAGTGATCTGGTTCCCTCTGTGATACATTATACAACACTCTAATATAACCCATCAATTTCCCATGCTGTCTTATGTTGAGCTCTCAGCAACAGATCAATTACTTTACAGGCCATTCCTGCAGCTAGCATTGCAGCTGGCAATTTGACCCCGTCTTTAGGTGAACTGAAAACCAGTAAATGTAAACGAGAAAAAATGTTCTCTGCAGAGTATGAACATTATAACTTAATTTAACCTGTTTTCTACCAAGTCAAATGTCGACATTGGCTCTCATTAGAAAATGAAAAATAGCACATGTATAGTAAATATAAAATCAGAGAAATGTTTTAACAGCTTTCAAGCTGCGCAGATCTATATTTCTGTTTGCAGTCTGCTTGTGTTTCTTTTTAGTTCAGTCAGACTTTTTTATTTGTATTTTGGGGTTTTTATTTTTCATATGCCTAATTATTATGGCCAAAACTAAGGAATCATAGGTATTGCTTGACTTTAACTGACAAGAAAATACATACATTAAACATTAAACATTAAACATTTTTTTTTATAAATTCTTTATTTATAAAGGTTTTGATTTTGGGGTAGGGATACAGAAATAAGATGGGGGTAGACAGTTGCGGTTCAGTTTTTACAGCTTTTGCATTCGTCTTTTATGTCAACCTGTTCTTCAATGCTTCTGATTTTGTCATTCATTCGTGGTATTTATGTTATTTGTTTGTTATCCATTTGCTTCCCTTTTTATGCTGTTGGGTTGTTCAATAGTCTACTGATTGGGGTGGGGTACAGAAATAAAAAGGGTGGGGGTAAGGGTGCCCTGATGGATTGACCTTTGGTGGCTGTTCAGCTGATGTATTGTCTTGCTGGTCTTTGGGTCAGGTTTGTTGTGAACTGTGTGGTGTGGGTGGGTGGGATGGGGGGTGTGTGTATGCTGTTTATCGGTCACTTCGTAGCTAGTGAGCCTGTGTGGCTTGTGGTCGGTACGTGTGTGGTCATCTGTAGTGTTTTCCTTGCTTGTGTGTGGTTATCGACTTGTATTTGAGAAACATTAAACATTTTTTATATGACATTCATGTTTATTTTAGGCAATAATTGGAAATATACTGCTCCTCCATACCGCATATAGTTTGGCTTACAGAAACAAGAAGGACTTGTTAGTTATATTTTTCATATTTATTTTAATACAATTTTAATTTAAAAAAGTGCTGTTACCCAGGGGATTTGGCAAATGACATTGGGGACGGATGGACTTTGTAGCAGTAGGTTGATTGGACAACCCCCAGACATTTTATTTTATGGGGGACACAATGTAACAAGGAGATCAGGTATCCATCTGGAAAATTACTTTAGTTATTGGAATATTATGTCTGGCATCTTGAAATCGACCTTCTTCCAAGATATATTTCTAGACTAAGGGATTGATGAATCTCAGACACATCCCTGGAGATAAAAGATGAAGCTTTGGAAATACCACATTGGGAATGAAGAACAAAGTGTATCATGCATCAACATAATAGTTAATAAAGGACCATATGGACCAATGCTCAGTTTCGGTGGCTCTCTTCTCCATTCAGTACGGTAGCAGGAAAAACTGGCAGCTGTGGTCACACCCTGGTTTAACATGTGTTTATCTCCTCATGTATGTCACAGCATGAGCTTCCACTGGGCTTAGAACTGTAAGGTGGACACAAGATTAGTTGCAAAGATAAAAAACAAAATATATAAAGTCAGTGCAAATAATATACATCAGCACCATATTTTTTTATAAATGCAGCAGTATCATTGGACCAATGTCGATTTAGGAAGGGTCCTTGCTAGTTTAGGGTACGTACAATAAATAGGAGATTGCTACACATGATTTAGAAGGATATTCACATGTAACTGATAATTATTAGCCTCGCCTGATTATAATCTATAATGAACACTCATAGAATAATCTTTCTAACTGTTCTTCTAATAATTCACTTCTCAGGTAAAGTTTCAGTATTTTTATTCTATTGGATGAAGTTTAACTTGATGTTCCTTGTGAATAAAGGCTTCCAGAATTGTATCACAAGCTTATTTCATTTTTTATTACTCAGTATCAGTACTTCCCTAATGAGTGCTGTACTGCTGTGCTAGCAATCTACATCTTACCTCTGCCCATATTAACACTTTTTATCTACAGGACGTCTGCAGAGCCCTTCACAAAATATCAGATGCTCTACATGACCATCGATATCTCCTGCAAGAAGAAAATACTCTAAAAATCTTATCAACTTGCACAACCTCGGGGAAAATGTCATATTAATTAGAATTCCACACTAGCTTTGCTTTGCCCAGATTTATCTTCCATAGCAAGTTGAACCCCGTTGCAAGATTTTACACTAACTTTGATAAATAAAAAAGTGTTTAATAGTTAACATAACTTTATAGTATCTATATTCCTCATCTCGTGCTGTGTAGACATTTCTCCAAAACATGTTCTTGACATCTTGGAAAGTCATAGAGTAGCAATTTAATCCTCAATTAAAAGAAGCACCCTAAATGGGGCATTATTGGGGATTTGTTTGTCAATAGTTCAGACTCGGATACATGGTATCTACACAAAGCAGCTACTGAGATGGATACCAGAACATGCCCATAATTGTTGATTAACCTTGGCTCCTTAGATGTCTGCATTGTCCATTTTTCATTTTGTTCATCCAATCTCTAGGATGGCTGGGCAGCAGAGAAATTAGATCTCATGTACATCTCAGACGTCAAGTTAGTGACTCAATAATGATGAAATTGAAGGTCATCCACACAAGCATTCATCCAAGGGCTTCTATCATGTACATCAGCTAAATGTAGTCACACTTGGCAGTCATGATCAATAATTCCAGTTGACCCAGTTGCTAAACTCAAGTACTTTAGCAAGTGTACAAATTAAGCAGATTTAGAAGTAGAAATGAAATGATAATGAAATTATAAAATATTGGGAAATGAACATATGTAACACAGAGTCTATAAATAGGAAGACTCCTAACTAATAGGTTTAAACAGGATTTTATTGTGTATCGTATAAGGTCATGTTAGCATCGGGTTGCTGGTGAAAAGCCCAAAAGTCTGACAGCATCAACTGAAGTGAATAGTTAATATATCTGTTCCATATTCCATGTTTTTAAATCTCATAAAGCAATTTGCTACTTTGACTGTTAATTTAACAGTTAGTGATGTATGCAATATATATATATATATATATATATATATATATATATATATTAATAGTCTATGTGATTGCCCTTTGAGCACTGCTTCTGTTTAGAAACACTAATTATAAAAAAAAAAATCATCATTATCACATATATACAATATCAGCTGTGGAAAGGGGCACATTAAATGTAACTGTCTGGTGGGATAAGACACCCTAAAATGATGATTAAAATGGACTGTTAATCGAGAAACAATTACCTTTCTCTAAACTTTTTTTGACCTCAATAGTAAATATCCCCTGGAAGATATAAGATGTAGGAAATAGTAAATATCCCCTGGAAGATATCAGATGTAGGAAATAGTAAATACCCCCTGGAAGATATAAGATGTAGGAAATAGTAAATACCCCCTGGAAGATATAAGATGTAGGAAATAGTAAATATCCCCTGGAAGATATAAGATGTAGGAAATAGGAAATATCCTCTGGAAGATATAAGATGTAGGAAATGGTAAATATCCCCTGGAAGATATAAGATGTAGGAAATGGTAAATATCCCCTGGAAGATATAAGATGTAGGAAATAGTAAATATCCCCTGGAAGATATAAGATGTAGGAAATAGTAAATATCCCCTGGAAGATATAAGATGTAGGAAATAGTAAATATCCCCTGGAAGGTATAAGATGTAGGAAATAGTAAATATCCCCTGGAAGATATAAGATGTAGGAAATGGTAAATATCCCCTGGAAGATATAAGATGTAGGAAATGGTAAATATCCCCTGGAAGATATAAGATGTAGGAAATGGTAAATATCCCCTGGAAGATATAAGATGTAGGAAATGGTAAATATCCCCTGGAAGATATAAGATGTAGGAAATGGTAAATATCCCCCGGAAGATATAAGATGTAGGAAATGATAAATATCCCCTGGAAGATATAAGATGTAGGAAATGGTAAATATCCCCTGGAAGATATAAGATGTAGGAAATAGTAAATATCCCCTGGAAGATATAAGATGTGGGAAATGGTAAATATCCCCTGGAAGATATAAGATGTAGGAAATAGTAAATATCCCCTGGAAGATATAAGATGTAGGAAATGGTAAATATTCCCTGGAAGATATAAGATGTAGGAAATAGTAAATATCCCCTGGAAAATATAAGATGTAGGAAATGGTAAATATCCCCTGGAAGATATAAGATGTAGGAAATGTAAATATCCCCCGGAAGATATAAGATGTAAGAAATGGTAAATATCCCCTGGAAGGTATAAGATGTAGAAAATAGTAAATATCCTCTGGAAGATATAAGATGTAGGAAATGGTAAATATCCCCTGGAAGTTATAAGATGTAGGAAATGGTAAATATCCCCTGGAAGGTATAAGATGTAGAAAATAGTAAATATCCCCTGGAAGATATAAGATGTAGGAAATAGTAAATATCCCCTGGAAGGTATAAGATGTAGGAAATGGTAAATATCCCCTGGATGGTATAAGATGTAGGAAATAGTAAATATCCTCTGGAAGATATAAGATGTAGGAAATGGTAAATATCCCCTGGAAGGTATAAGATGTAGAAAATAGTAAATATCCCCTGGAAGATATAAGATGCAGGAAATAGTAAATATCCCCTGGAAGATATAAGATGTAGGAAATGGTAAATATCCCCTGGAAGATATAAGATGTAGGAAATAGTAAATATCCCCTGGAAGATATAAGATGTAGGAAATAGTAAATATCCTCTGGAAGATATAAGATGTAGGAAATGGTAAATATCCTCTGGAAGATATAAGATGTAGGAAATGGTAAATATCCCCTGGAAGATATAAGATGTAGGAAATGGTAAATATCCCCTGGAAGATATAAGATGTAGGAAATGGTAAATATCCCCTGGAAGATATAAGATGTAGGAAATGGTAAATATCCCCTGGAAGATATAAGATGTAGGAAATGGTAAATATCCCCTGGAAGATATAAGATGTAGGAAATGGTAAATATCCCCCGGAAGATATAAGATGTAGGAAATGATAAATATCCCCTGGAAGATATAAGATGTAGGAAATAGTAAATATCCCCTGGAAGATATAAGATGTAGGAAATGGTAAATATCCCCTGGACATTATAAGATGTAGGAAATAGTAAATATCCCCTGGAAGATATCAGATGTAGGAAATAGTAAATACCCCCTGGAAGATATAAGATGTAGGAAATGGTAAATATCCCCTGGAAGATATAAGATGTAGGAAATGGTAAATATCCTCTGGAAGATATAAGATGTAGGAAATAGTAAATATCCCCTGGAAGATATAAGATGTAGGAAATAGTAAACATCCCCTGGAAGATATAAGATGTAGGAAATAGTAAATATCCCCTGGAAGATATAAGATGTAGGAAATAGTAAACATCCCATGGAAGATATAAGATGTAGGAAATAGTAAATATCCCCTGGAAGATATAAGATGTAGGAAATGGTAAATATCCCCTGGAAGATATAAGATGTAGGAAATAGGAAATATCCCCTGGAAGATATAAGATGTAGGAAATAGTAAATATCCTCTGGAAGATATAAGATGTAGGAAATGGTAAATATCCTCTGGAAGATATAAGATGTAGGAAATGGTAAATATCCCCTGGAAGATATAAGATGTAGGAAATGGTAAATATCCCCTGGAAGATATAAGATGTAGGAAATGGTAAATATCCCCTGGAAGATATAAGATGTAGGAAATGGTAAATATCCCCTGGAAGATATAAGATGTAGGAAATGGTAAATATCCCCTGGAAGATATAAGATGTAGGAAATGGTAAATATCCCCTGGAAGATATAAGATGTAGGAAATAGGAAATATCCCCTGGAAGATATAAGATGTAGGAAATAGTAAATATCCCCTGGAAGATATAAGATGTAGGAAATGGTAAATATCCCCTGGAAGATATAAGATGTAGGAAATAGTAAATATCCCCTGGAAGGTATAAGATGTAGGAAATGGTAAATATCCCCTGGAAGATATCAGATGTAGGAAATAGTAAATACCCCCTGGAAGATATAAGATGTAGGAAATAGTAAATATCCCCTGGAAGATATAAGATGTAGGAAATAGTAAATATCCCCTGGAAGATATAAGATGTAGGAAATGGTAAATATCCCCTGGAAGATATAAGATGTAGGAAATGGTAAATATCCCCCGGAAGATATAAGATGTAGGAAATGATAAATATCCCCTGGAAGATATAAGATGTAGGAAATAGTAAATATCCCCTGGAAGATATAAGATGTAGGAAATGGTAAATATCCCCTGGACATTATAAGATGTAGGAAATAGTAAATATCCCCTGGAAGATATCAGATGTAGGAAATAGTAAATACCCCCTGGAAGATATAAGATGTAGGAAATAGTAAATACCCCCTGGAAGATATAAGATGTAGGAAATAGTAAATATCCCCTGGAAGATATAAGATGTAGGAAATGGTAAATATCCCCTGGAAGATATAAGATGTAGGAAATGGTAAATATCCCCCGGAAGATATAAGATGTAGGAAATGATAAATACCCCCTGGAAGATATAAGATGTAGGAAATAGTAAATATCCCCTGGAAGATATAAGATGTGGGAAATGGTAAATATCCCCTGGAAGATATAAGATGTAGGAAATAGTAAATATCCCCTGGAAGATATAAGATGTAGGAAATGGTAAATATTCCCTGGAAGATATAAGATGTAGGAAATAGTAAATATCCCCTGGAAAATATAAGATGTAGGAAATGGTAAATATCCCCTGGAAGATATAAGATGTAGGAAATGTAAATATCCCCCGGAAGATATAAGATGTAAGAAATGGTAAATATCCCCTGGAAGGTATAAGATGTAGAAAATAGTAAATATCCTCTGGAAGATATAAGATGTAGGAAATGGTAAATATCCCCTGGAAGTTATAAGATGTAGGAAATGGTAAATATCCCCTGGAAGGTATAAGATGTAGAAAATAGTAAATATCCCCTGGAAGATATAAGATGTAGGAAATAGTAAATATCCCCTGGAAGGTATAAGATGTAGGAAATGGTAAATATCCCCTGGATGGTATAAGATGTAGGAAATAGTAAATATCCTCTGGAAGATATAAGATGTAGGAAATGGTAAATATCCCCTGGAAGGTATAAGATGTAGAAAATAGTAAATATCCCCTGGAAGATATAAGATGCAGGAAATAGTAAATATCCCCTGGAAGATATAAGATGTAGGAAATGGTAAATATCCCCTGGAAGATATAAGATGTAGGAAATAGTAAATATCCCCTGGAAGATATAAGATGTAGGAAATAGTAAATATCCCCTGGAAGACAGACAGACAGACAGATAGATAGAAAGATAGATAGATAGATAGATAGATAGATAGATAGATAGATAGATAGATAGAGAGATGTCAGACAGACAGATAGATAGATAGAGAGAGAGAGAGATAGATAGATAGATAGATAGATAGATAGATAGATAGATAGATAGATAGATAGATAGATAGATAGATTGATGGAGAGAGAGATAGATAGATAGATAGATAGATAGATAGATAGATAGATAGATAGAGTGATAGATAGAGTGATAGATAGACAGACAGACAGATAGATAGATAGATAGATAGATAGACAGACAGACAGACAGACAGACAGACAGACAGACAGACAGATAGATAGATAGATAGATAGATAGATAGATAGATAGACAGACAGACAGACAGACAGACAGACAGATAGATAGATAGATAGATAGATAGACAGACAGACAGACAGACAGACAGACAAACAGATAGATAGATATATAGATAGATAGATAGATAGATAGATAGATAGATCATAATATGAATGCACAACTGTCATGAGTGACTATACTATATTTGCTAATAACAAAGATATCTGTAATCAAGTATTGACCTCGCTCACCACTTTCTCATTCTCTCATTCAAGAAAATTCTATAGCCCATGGCTTTTACCATAAAAGCATGTTTCAGCTAGCTCGGGGCGAGTTCTTTCAAGCGGCATCAACTTGAAAGTTTAATAGTGTTTTCAACTATATCCTTGGGCATCTGGTGATTTGGTCAATTCTTCCATATTTCTGCAGTTTTTCTAAAAATGGGGATAATGTGTAAAGAGCACCCAGTATTATTTAAATGAAGCTAGTGGAACCAGTACTCACTGTAAAGTCTATTATGTATTTGGGTGCTAAAACTCTGCATTTAGGGCTGGTATTCGGACATAATGTTTTTTTGATAATGTTTAATGATTTTATATTTCCGGTAATGATCTGCATTTATGTAGTGTTGGAACACAGCAGCTAATACATATATTGAGACCGGTGGGGGGGGAGTGGGGGTTGTATTTGACTTTTCAACATGATATGTTTGTGCTGTTTGCTCAGATCCAAGCATAGGAGCTGACAGGAAGAACTTTTGAAACTGAAGTTCTAAATATTCATCAATAAAGTTCTAGATCTTTGCATAAAACCCACAGTAAAAACAATTATACAGGACTTTGCTATAGCAAATAATCAATGTAGTACATTAAATGGCTTCAGCGACCTCTCCCCTTCATGGCCAATTCCTGAATGGAAGATACTGATAGGTTGAGAACATTGCTCTAACTCTCCTCCAGCAATCTCAGCAAACCACTGCTGTTCAGTTTGGACAAAATTTGCTATGTTAATACGCAAGTGTACAGAAGGTAAAGATGCAGTGATCTCAAGGTGCAGGAACAGCCCTAGTTTTCGTACAACCACTTCTAAGCATTAAAAAAAGACCCCAGGATCAGAGAACCACCTTGCGGGTTACATCGTTCTCGAAGGTGGAACATTTATTCATTTATAAAATATTTTACCAGCAATGTTACATTGAGATTTCTATAATTTTCAAGTATGAGAAGCCAAACCAGAGACTTAAGACTATTGAGGATACTGTTGAGATAACACAGTAATCAGAGCTGAAATTGAGCTCTGTATCTAATAAAATGCCAGTACATCTATTCCAGACACGTTTTGAATTCTAGATAAATATTTCTTTTTTTTTATTCGCCAAGGTGGATGAAGTAATATTGTATAAAGCGCATCCATTACTTGTTATGATATTATAACTTCTTATAATCTTGGCTACTTTGACCTAAAATTCGCAATTGCACCGACAGTTATTCACAACCACCAGTTTAGTGAAAAATCCCGATGGATCTCAGCAGCTGGCGATGTAGAAAATTGGAATATTATTTTTAAATGAAGTGGAAAGTGACTTCTGCATAAATTATACTGGATTCTAAAACCTGTAACCACTAGTGTCTTTTCATAAGCCTGTTGTATGTTAATAAATACAGTGTAGCCATGTGTAATGCTCTGGAGGCCGCTATAGAATAGGAACATTAAAGCTGGGTTATTATTAGCCTTAATATTCCCATTTCAAAGCCCTTTGATGTCCATGTGTGTCTCAGTGATGATTGTATCCTATGAATGCACATATTTACAACTCACAGAGATTGGAGAAGAATAAAGATGAGCTGTAAACTAACTATAACGCAGAATCTACATTTAAATTGATGCTAAGCTAAAAAGAACACACAGGGTTCACAGAATTCCTTTTACATTCTAATACACGGTCTCATAATGTAACAATATTGACCTAGTATTTTAGTAACAGAGTTCTTCATTTAGATGAATCCCATAAATGCAAATCAAGTTTAAGCTAAATTAAGGCTAATGGAAGCAGTTGCTTTAAGCAATGAGACATTTTTCTCAGAATATAAATTATGCATGGGTCTGCAGAGGTAAGTAACAAGGGGCTATGCAAGGGGCTGGTAAAAGGAGGAGGCACTGCATATGAAGGGGGTTTGCACAGATTTGCAGGGAAGGAGGCAACTGATTGATGCAATGTAAGGTGCAAAGTAGCGTTCAAATGAATACCATAGACACCAAAACAACTTTAGCTTAATGAAGCAGTTTTGATGTATAGATCATGCCCCGCAGTCGCACTTCTCATCTCTCTACCATTCGTTAATTAATTACTTTGTTTATACAGCCCTAGCCACACCTCCCTTACACAGCCTTCATAAACACTTCCTGAAAAGAGAAATCTAATGTTTAAACTTTCTTTGTTGCGCAGTCTGTTTCATTTAGAATTCCTTATCTCATGCTTTGCAGGAGCCTCCTGTGTGTGATTACAGTTTAATTCATTGAGCAAGAGATCAAACTAAACTAAATCATCTAATGTTGAAACTTTTTTTTTAATTCTTTTTTTTTTTTTTGTGCAGGTAAATACAGAGATGCCTGCAATGATGCGGTAGCAGTAGCAAGCACAATCACTTCCATGTTATAAAACAGAAGCATGGCATTTCATAATCAGCACAATTTTGTAAAAATAATAATGAAGAAGATATCTCACATGTCAAGGCAGTAAACATGAAGTACGAGAGTACATGATGAGAGACAAGTAGACATGGGAGTTACTTAAGTTAGTAGCCACTGGATCATGATATAGACACCTCACTAGAGTAATTAAAACGGAGGTTTATAGAGAACAAATTAAAATCCAACATACGTGCATGAGGTGCAAGACTAGTTAAGCTGGGAAAAATAAAAAATAAAATACCACGTATTTGTCAACAAGACAGTGACAATTCCCATAAGGTAACAGGAATTATAGGAGTGTTGCCAAAATGAGCGAGCTGTCATCTAGCCTATACCCAAGATTGTGAAACACCACAATCTAGGCCTCCAGTTGTGCTGATGGGATGGCCCCGCCGAGCCCAGGCATCTAAGCACTCCAGGTTTCGGCATCCGGTAGCTAGGACACGTGTCTGTGGTGCTCCGATTCCGTGCAGTAGACGTTGGACAATCAAGACCCCATTACCTGGGGTGATGCTTCCTGATTGCATGTAGGCTGCTGAGCCTCATCCAGAATTGCACACAAACTTGATCAAACTCCTGCAGAAACGGACCTACGTGGCTGGTGGCTGTGGGAAAGTACGTGTTGCAGTACGCCTTGACAGGACGGCCACCATGAGTGTTAGACCTTCTGATCCAAATATGTCCAATAAGAATGGTGTAAAGAAGCATCGGCGAGCTCTGCAGAAGCAAGGAGAAAACAGAAGGCTCTGCCGGGGGAAGTGAGCAGAACATGACTTTGCAAGGGGTGAGAGGCCCTTGAAAGCTCTGCAGAAAAAAAGGAGAGAGCAGAAGGCTCTGCATAGGGTAAGAAAGCATCAGAAAGCTCTGCAGGAGCAAGGAGAAAACAGAAGTGAGCAGAACCTGACTTTCCAGAGGGAGGGACAGCAGAAAACTCTGCATTGAGAGTATATTCTTGGGTAGATCTTGAAAAAGAACATAAACCCATCACAACTGATTGTGTTGTTTAATTGATAAAAGTTTTATTTGCTGAATTGTGACTTGGCACTTGTAAACCAGAAAAGAGAAACTACTCAGAAGAAAACAAAAAAAAAAAATAATCAACTTGGACATATAAAAGCCTCTCTCTTAGCCAAGCTGGTCACCTTCTGAAATGATACAAAACATTAAAATAAAATCTCAATACTTAAAAAAATATATACCAGGGATAAAAATAAACTATGCATGCAAGTTTCTAGTGAAGTCGAATATCTGCTGAAATAAACAGCTGATCACATGATGGCAAACTCCAGGCACAGAGACCTGTCTACTAGGATAGTAGGAACTTAAAAAAAGATCTGGGAAGTAATAGGAACCTCAAGTAACATCCCAAATGCTACGATGAGCTCATCCTAAGCTTATAAATGATACATTAGTGGTAGTAAGAAGGAATATTTGAGTTATTTTCGACACGAAAGCAACCAGATGATTGGTTAGCCACTAAATAGGCTACAATAAACTTTCATGTTGAGCTAATTTTAAACATATATTTAGGATCACATCATAAGATGAAAATAAAAACCCTCTCCGGAGGAGTGGGATGATTTAAAACTGCTCTGATAATGAAGAGTAGATTATAATATTGTATCAATTCCAAAATAGTGTAACAAGACACATAATGGTAGGTTCATCATTAAAACTCGAGTACACAGTTAAGGCATTTATAAAAAGGCTTTATAGCACACATTCCAGCAGTAGTCACTGCAAAATTTCGTTATTCAAACAGTTTCAGAGTGTGCATGAAAATAATGCATCATCACTTACCACCACCATCCAAGACACCCTCAGAGCAGAGATGGCAGGGATCCGGTCTGAGGTGGCATCTCACTGCAAGAAGAGGCAACTGAAGCCCTCACAACACGCGTGACAACCGCGGACATGGCAATAACCTGCCAGGGAACGATGCTCCTCTCAATGAGAAGGCACCTCGAGGACCTAGATAACAGGGGCCGGAGGTGCAATATCCGCATTCGGGGAGTCCCAGAGGCTGAGGGTTCAACAGAAAATGTGGTGGAAATACTCACCGAACTCTTCCAATCCATCTTGCAGCAAACATCACCACAGCACATAGAGTTCGAGAGGGCACACAGAACAACGCGACCCAGGACCTTGGAGGATGGCCCAAGGGACCTGATATGCTGCCTACATTCCTTCCCAATTAAAGATACCATCATGAGGAAGGCCCGAGAAAGACCAACATGGCCCTACAGGGGCACCCAAGTGGCATTATATAACGACCTGTCCCCAATCACACTGGAGTCCCGGCGAGCCCTTCGCCCCGTGACGACCGCATTACGAGAACGAGACATCACCTACAAGTGGGGGTTCCCGTTCGCACTGATGGCCAGACATCGAAACGGCTGGATCTCAATACGCTGGCCCGAAGAAGTACTGCGGTTCATGGAAGAACTAGGCCTTCCAATACCGGTTGTCCCCAACTGGATACTGGGAACATCAGCTCCAACACAGCGAACGCAGAGAGGACCCAGGCGGAGAGAAACACGGTCACCTTCCGCTCAACCTGTTAGACGGCGCAGGAACCCGACATTTCCAGAGGAGTGAGTACAGACCTGCCTGAGCCGTCATCAGCCCCACAGCAACCCGACTCATGTAACCTTCCAGACTGAACCCTAGAAAGAACCCTCCAGAGAAAGTTACACCGACCCCTGATGCCTGATCAGTGCTACTAAGTGGGACTGGGACACTTACAGGTATGCCGGGACAGCACGCAGAGGACTTTGGGTGGGGGGAATGTGGGAATGCGGACTTGCTCCGAGAGGTCATACTCCCATCGGGTTCCACCCCTCAGGACTACCCCTCTTCCCTCCAAGGAATGGAAAACACCTCTCCACGGAGACCCGGGTCCACCTGTGTGGGGAGAGGGTACACCGGGTGAGGGCAGTGGTGAATACCACGATGAATTGAGCACTGATCCGCACTCCAGGACCCCTGACTCCCACGCTGCCGAATAGAGACACTGAGTTTACAAGCATACCCCCATACGTATGGGGCGCGGGTGGGAAGGCACATTAGGAAGTACAATTAGCACCTGCCCCTACGACAAAATCACAAGCTATCATTGCGACTGAAGGGAGGGGGTCGATGGTTAAGTAAGGGGCACACAACCTCACTACATACGACCTCCCAACGTATAACCATCTCCTCTAGAGTTCTAGGCTGGTCCCGCTCCTCGGGATCCCGGACCGGGACTCCGTCTTAGAAACCTTAAACACTACCCTTTGATCCTTCCCCCCTTCCCCCTCCACTTCCTTCACCCTCCCGATGTTGATCTGTGACAAGGGCCCGTGCCCTGTCTGAAATCCCAAAGAGATTCACAGGCATATGGGTATAACTCGGACCTAAGTAAGTACCCCGACTACACCACGGGAATGGCCTACCGAAACACACCTCTGAGGATTCTCACCCAGAACTGCAGGGGCCTCAATATACCTGAACGCAGATCCCATTTGCTGAGGGAGCTGAAGAAAAAGCACATAGCAGTGGCCATGATCCAGGAAACCCACTTCAAGGAAGGCGCGGTACCTAAGCTACAAAACAAGCACTACCCGAACAATTATTTCTCTAACCATTCAACGGCACACAAAGCGGGTACAGCCATAATACTAGCGGCTGAGCTTGAATTCAAAGAACTTGAGCGAGCACAAGATTAACACAGAAGGTACCTCTTCCTAAAGGGGGTCATAGCAGAAAGGATATACACCCTGGCTAACATCTATGTTCCCAATCGAAGACAAGCCCCCTCCCTGCACATACTGGAGGAATTCACGGATGGAATACTGATCGTGGGGGGGACTTTAACGTACCCCTGGACCCAATATTAGATTAATCATCGGGACACAGCTGTATCCCACAAGGTAGCATCCGGTCGATCTGAAAATCATTGGAAAACTTGAGACTGGTTGACTGCTGGAGAACACTCAATCCATCGGTGAAAGATTATACTTACTACTCCACCCTTCACAACCGCTACTCGCGCATAGACTACCTCTTCATCACGGAAGAGGGACTCACTCGCCTACTCAAAGCTGACATCGATCCATCCACATGGTCGGACCATGGCTCGGTTCGAATAGAACTGGAGTCCCCCATGTTCCGCCCGGCGACTTGGACATGGAGACATAACGAGGCACTCCTACTTGACCCAGTCACTAGAGAACAAATAAACCGAGAGCTAGAACACTATTTCAGAGAAAATGACCTACCAGAGGCATCCCCGATAACCGTATGGGAAGCGCATAAGAGCGTCATCCGCGGCGTACTCATCCGCATCACTTCGCAAAAACGGAAAGCGAATATGATCGAGATGACTAACCTGTACCAAAAGATATCGACGCTGGAAAGTCAGCACAAAAGATCCTAACTACACAGAGTTTACGGGGAATTCATGGAACACAGAAGGACACTTAAAGAACTCATCACAAAAAAGCATCTCCGAAACCTGCAACGCACAAAAGGCTTCTACTACGCCCACGCTAATAAAGGGGGGAAATATCTAGCTAGACTCTTAAAGGGCCCCACAGACAAATACGCAAACTGCGTCTTTCCTCAGGGGAAGTGACCCCGTTCCCACAAAAAATCGCCGAAGAGTTTAGGACCTTTTACCAAACCCTTTACAATCTACGTCCACCCTCGAGGACAGCTTGTGACGAAAGAAGAACCAAACAGATAAGAAACTACATGTCCGACACGATCAACAGAATGATTAGCCAAGAATCAGCATCGACGCTCGATGCACCAATCAGCGCAGAAGAGTTGGCAGCGGCACTGAAAGTGTCTAAACCAGGTAAGGCACTGGGCCCAGATGGTTTCTCGACTGGATATTACAAGAACTTCTCTGGCCTCCTGCTGCCATGGCTGACCAAATCAATCAATGCTGTGGGGGACGGAGGGAGTCTGGGTGCGGAGTCCCTGGCTGCGACCATCACGGTCTTGCTCAAACCAGGAAAAGACCCACTGCTATGCGGTAGCTATCGTCCCATATCGTTGCTCAATGTAGACACCAAGTTAATCACAAAAGTTATAGCAGGCAGGCTCAATCACTCCTTCCCAGACTTGATACACGTGGATCAGACAGGCTTCATCCCGGGTTGGGAGCCCAGGGATAGCACGTTACGACTATTCTCAATCCAACAACACGCAAAGAAGACAAAGACCCAACTATTACTATTATCTACAGATGTGGAAAAAGCATTTGTTAGGGTTAACTGGTCATACATGACGGCTACCTTGCAACAGATGGGATGTGGACAGAGACTCCTCGCATGGATATCGGCATTCTATAGCAAACCACATGCAAACGTGAGAGTCAACTGGGCCACGACAGCGGACTTTGCAATCAGCAATGGTACCCGTCAGGGCTGCCCACTATCACCGCTCCTGTTCGCTATGTCCCTGGAACCACTACTCCAAAAGATTCGCCTGAACCCAAACATTCAAGGGTACAGTTGGCAAGGAACAAACCATAAAGTGGCCGCATATGCAGACGACCCCCTGTTCTTCGTACAGAACCCTAGAACAACTCTGCCGTGTCTCCTCTCAGAATTCGATAAATTCAGGAAGATCTCGGGTTTCAAACTTAACCTCTCAAAATGCAAAGTCTTGAACATCACGATCCCCACAGAAGAATATATATCCCTAGACTCGCAATTTGCTTTTCACTGGTGCTATGGACGGATGAAGTACCTGGGCATTTGGGTGGCCACAGACCCAGAAGACACATACCGACTCAACTTCATGCCGCTTCTAAAGACAATCTTAGCGGACCTAACTAGATGGTCGTACCCACACATAACCTGGCATGGAAGAGTAGCGGTCCTCAAAATGAATATATTACCGAGAATCCTGTATCTCATGCAGACAATTCCGTTAGCTATACCAGGGACCTTCTTCTCCGCCTTGAAAACGGCGATAATTAAATTTGTGTGGTTCAGGGAACGTTCCCGAATCCGACACGACATACTCTGCCGATCAAGGAACCACGGGGGACTAGCACTACCGGATGTCAAGAAATATCACCAAGCCACAGTAATGCAACGGATACTAGACTGGCACCAGGAACCCATGACGAAACAATGGGTAGAGCTCGACAAAGGCCTCATCGGACCAACACTGGAAATGAGGATATGGGGGAGGACAAGAGGTCAGGTTGCCCAAAACAATGAGGGGCTGATACCGCAAACAATCCTTGGCTGGAGATCGCTGAGAGATCAGAGCCATATATCGCCTACTCCCAGCCCAATGATTCCACTCACCTATAATGAGGCCATAGGAGGGGGACTCCCACCCGGTGCATGGCCCATCCCAGGTGCGGGGAACTACATCCCCATCCATAAAGCCCTTGAAGGTGGCAGGCTCCGGGAACTAACCTCATTATTAGGAGAAGAACCAAGGACCCCCCTCACGGTGCTCAGATATCTACAACTAAAACATTACCATGACACGATGCCACATAAAGATCGCCTGCACAGAGACCTCACTTGGTTTGAGGGCCTCTGTGACAGAGGCGTCGTACTAGATCACGCAATCTCAGCACTCTACCAACACTTAATTATCGGGGACACAACCCAGGCTTCCACCTTCTGCCGCCAGTGGGAAGGACAGCTTGGAAGAACACTTACACCCTCGCAATGGGACACGGCGTTGCTGTGGCAGCAAAAAAGCTCTATGAGCTCATATTACCAAGAGGTAAACTACAAACTGCTCTCCCTATGGTACAGAACACCATCCCTGTTACACCAGATCTTCCCATCAATCACTCCGACATGCTGGAGATGCCAGGCAGAACGCGGCACACTGATAAATATATGGTGGGAATGCAGGGACATTACCCCATACTGGGTAATGATTAAAGACACTGTGACCGACATCCTAGGAGACATACCGGAATGGAATGTGGAACTAGCCCTGCTGCATATCTCGACACAATCGATCCGGACGTATAAAATATCTATATTGCGTCACCTGCTAAACGCGGCCAAAGCTAACATACCGGCACATTGGAAAAAACATGACATACCAACTAAGAAAGAATGGATTCGCAGAGTGGAAGACATCCATGGAGCAGAAGAAATACACGCCTCCCTGACGGGACATGCAACAAAACACACGGAGATATGGCTCCCATGGTTTCTATACATCACCCTTTATAGGCAAGCAGAGGACGCCACCGAACCCATAGACAGGGCGACAGCAGGCGCGCATCCCACCAGACACAACCCATCCACCTCCCTACACCCCCCCCTGTAAGCCTCAATTCCTCCCCCCCTTTCCACCCAACTTTCTCACCAAGGGACTGCCGGATCCCAGGGCCCGGGAGGTGGGGGCGAGATCAGGGAGATATATCACCACACAAAAGATACACTAACCTCCGAAAAAACAAAAGGATAAACACCCAGTCTTGAGGTGATTCAAGAAGCAGCCCGACCCTCAGGAAACACGAGTCATACCTTGTTACACATACTATCACCGAAAAGTGTAGACGGAGGGGACAACGCACATATAAAGCAAAGGGCCCGGCACCTCTTAAACCCACACCAAACTCACCTTACGTTGTTACTGATACACACATCAATAACGCAGTGAGGAAAACACATATGGGAACCCACGCGAACCGCAGGCTCTGCCACAAGGATTGGTGACAATACCCATAACTAAGCATGACAGTGAAATAGAGACAGGGGCATTTTCCACGCAAACTATTAACCAACACACAGCAACTATTCACCACGCTCATAGGATAGACAAGCGGCTGAATCCCCGCTAAGTATATTACCAGTAATGAACATGGTCCAATGTTCACCACCACACCCGCTCGGTAACGCATACCTAACAATGCGAACTTGGACCTACGAGCCCGAATTAAACAAGCTGCCTTACCAGTAAACATTTAGATTTCCCCTCAGTCTGTACACACAGCATATTGTTGAACCGTATAAATATTTTGATTGCAGAGACCTGCGAGTTTCAATGTTACACTCAGGCACCCTACGCAATTAACAAAACTATGCTTTGAGTAACAAACACACAACAATGCAAAAACAAAACAAAGCAATATAAATAAGGAATAAACAAAACAAAAAAAGAAACAGCAGCTTCAACGTTCGAAACTCCGTTTGGAGTCAATGGTTTTGACTTGTAATATTTGAGGATTACTGTATAATGGTTAAATATTGTAATGTCGCAACGTTGTAACCTTATTATATTGCTTAATAAAGAGATTTACAAAAAAAAAGAAAATAATGCATTAGGAACACTTTTAGAAATCAAATAGGATCAGAAGACTTTTTGCTAAAATATAGTTCAAACAATATAGGATAGTCTGTAAAGAAAGATTGTAATGAACTCGTCTCTGGGTTCTGTTTACCCTTAGATGTATTTTTAATATATTTCACTATATTTAATTATATCGAGGATGCATGTTACAGATCTAGGAATAATTCATATAGCTATTATTAAAAAAAAATTTAAAAAGCCACTTAAAGGGACATGCATCATTTTGAGAGAATTTTCTCATTCAAAAACTTTAGCTTTGAATGAGACAGTTTCCTCACTCTACAGGCTGGCAAAAGCAGGTAAATATGTTGACTTTTTTCATATTTACCTGTCTCTTCTTTTTATACTTTCCACACACACTCCAGCGGGGACACTCATAGAACCAAGCAATGCCCTATCCCTAGGAATGCTGGAAAAGTGCCTTGGGCATGCCTGACAGAGCCACACATGTGCAGATGGAAGATCTCTTCACTTTGCAACATCCTGACAGGGGGAAGGAGAGGGAGTCTGGTCATTGTGATCATGAAGGTCAGGCTCCAGTGTCAGGTTTCTCTCTGCTGCTGCAAATGATGCCCTGTTTTTGTTACTAGTGGATTGGTCTGGTCTGGTCTGGATTATTGGGTGAATAAGACTTGGGGGAGACTGAAGAAACTCCCCAGCTGAGAGGCGTGCCCAACAATGGAATCTGATCAAGTTTATAGTACAGTTATAAACATTTATTACATTCTTTTCAAAAACGTTCTTGCTCTATTTAGGATTGCATATATGTTTACAAGTGTTTGCTTGCTGGTTTTAAAAAAAAATGGTCAAGTGATGCATGTCCCTTTTAAGGAACACTCCAAGCCCCATAATCGCTACACCCTACTGTAGTGGTAACGATACCAGGGTACCCTGGCACCTTCCAGTGTAAGCAGTCAAAGTGCTTGGAAATAGCTTGACAAGTTACCTGTGGTCCACCATTCATAGCCTCCGGGAGGCTTTGGTGCTGAAATTCAGTAAGTGACTAAAGGGATATTTAACCCTTCATACTGCCTGTATTCCTAACCCTAAAGTGTTCCTTTAAG
>OW240918.1:22129006-22429006 GCA_933207985.1 Pelobates cultripes
TCCACCATTCATAGCCTCCAGGAGGCTTTGGTGCTGAAATTCAGTAAGTGACTAAAGGGATATTTAACCCTTCATACTGCCTGTATTCCTAACCCTAAAGTGTTCCTTTAAGTAGCAGAGAGGGAATATTGACGATGAACATTTGTTTCAGTTACAGGCATTTCTTATTGAAGAAAATTAAGTGGTTTACAGCATTTATTTTTCTTTATAAAAGCCAGGTGCTTTATAGCTGCTATTCATCTCTTACACTATTATCTAACAATCAAGAGTAACCATAGATTTGGAATAATATTCGGTTTAAGGTTATAAAACACAGTAGAGAGAATCAATAAGGGTATTGTGCCACAGGAAATATTATTCAGAAAGAGAAAATGCTAAAATGTGTTTATCTAGATTTCTCTAAACGACAAAAGAATGTATAGTCATTTGCAAGAGAGATTCAGCATGTCATTAAACCAGGAGACAGGTGGATAATACACAGAACAATTCAATGCGCTTGAACCTAATTAGAGCCCAGTAAAGAAAGTCTTCTTTGTGTTTATGTACTGATGAAATATACAGATTTAATAGGATCGCAATGGATACAAGAAATTGGAAGACAAGTATAAGCGATAAGTGCCATGTTTTTCTGAATCACAAATAAGAACTGATTTGGATCTTAGCCATGCAACAATAGAAAGAAAATATTCATTTTCATTCTGCCTATTCTGTAGCTCAGCATGCAAGAGATTGCTAATAATAAAAAAATAAAAAAAGACTTTATAATGGCTATAAAATGTGGCCCAATTCATGACAGAGATCTTGATACAAATAAAGCTAAAGTTGTATACTAGGAAAAATGAAGCCCATACTATTATTATTATTATTATTATTATTATTACCATTTATATAGCACCAACAGATTCCGTAGCACTTTACAATATTATGAGAGGGGTATTTAGCTATAAATAGGACCATTACAAAAAACTTACAGGAACGATAGGTTGGAGATGACCCTGCTCAAACGAGCTTACATTCTATAGGAGATGGGGTGTAAAACCCATAACTTGATCAATGTGTTTCTACAATTATTATTATTTTATTATTAATATAGTGCCATCAGATTCCGTAGCGCTGTACAATGGGTACAATCAGAATTTTATATTTTCTATTTCATGTCTATAATCCATGGAGCTAAATTTGCCACTGAGACTAGAGTAGGGTTTTATAACCCAGCTTTAGAGTAGCCTAATTCCACCAATTTGTTTTTATTTTTATTTTTGTTGTGCATAAAATTACAATCAACCCTGTATGGCCACAATAGCGGTAAAAAGCATTATATTGTCAGACCTTCTCATATCATTTGACTTAACTGCACTTTTTATAAATGAGAGAAAACGTAAATAAATGCAAAAACAGGTTAGTATAAAGATGGCTCTTAGGCTCAATCTTGTGTACTGCAGCATATGCCTAACAGAGGCGCAAGAACTAGTTGGCCGGTAGACCCTGTTGTGATGAAGCGGAGCCCAGATCACTATTATGGTAACATCATTAAGTTAAATCATGTTGGAAGTTACTGTGGTTAGCTTTTAGGCTGGGGTGAACACTAAATAACTGACTTCTACAGTGAGTGTTACCAGTGAGCAGAGCAATCTGATGCGCAACCTAATGCGAAAAATGAACCGATTCAAGATAATATGCATAGTATGAGTGTACATGATGGGAGCTGGGTGGGTGGTTGTTAAAAATGGAGGCAGCATACCCGGGATCCTCCCGGTCTCGGCCTCGTTTGGCCTTAGGTTTAGTGATCATTGTGTTAGTATGAGGGGCATCTAAGACGGGTTGTTGTTATACATGAAGCATTTAACGTTTACTTGAGGGTATTGATGGCTTGGGCAGGCGGAAAATTCCGTCAAGTTGTATTCCCTTGGCTTGCCTGGGGGGTAGGACTGTGTAGGGGGATGTCTTCCGAGCTGTCCGTGAAGTCATCAAAGTCAGCCGCCATGTTGGGTCCGGCTGCGCCATGCGGTCTCCACAGTAATTCTCCTATGTCTGCTGTGAACCGCATCCGGTCCAGTCGCGCCTCCTTGGTTTTCCTCCCCATCAGTGTGGGTGCTTTTGCCAACAGTCTGTCGGGTCGTGAGTGGCTTGATATAGTCGTATTAATTCCAACAATGTTTTAGCATCTTTCCAATTAACATGTGGACAGTACGTAGGTGAATATTACCATCTTTAAGCCTTGCATACAAGGTAGTCAGGATAATAACATGTAAGTTATAGCAACCTCCTCCTTACAAGTAGATACCCTTACTAGAAGTAGGGTTGCCTTGTTTATGAATGGATGAATGGATGGATGGTACAAATAAAATACAGGTACAAGCAATCTAGTCAATAAGTAACTCTAATATATACCAGCCGTATCAGTGGAAATAACTTACAATGCTTACATCAATAAAATGAGCAAATATGTATCTGCTAAAAATTTGCATTCTGTGTACAATTACAGATTCGACCTCCTGAGGACACCAGATTCTGTAAAGGTACAAGCCCAAGCATGTCTTTAGGATATGCTCATGAGCACACAGCGTACAAATAACAAGTCAAGCTTTCTTTCACTAACATTGTTCTAGAAAACAAACTGAACTGGTACTATAGTTGTATTCTAGGTATGGTGTTACTATAGATGGTGTCTAGATTATTTGCAAAATTCCTAAAAGGAACACGATAGGCACCAAAACAACTTTAGTTTAATGAAGGTGTATTTGGTGTATAGATCCAGCCCGTGCAGTCTCACCGCTCAATGCTCTGCTATTTAGGAGTTAAATCACTTTGTTTATGCAGCCCTAGTTACACCTCCCTGCATGTGACTTACACAGTCTTCCTAAACACTTCCTGTAAAGAGAGATCTAATGTTTACACTTCCCTTGTTCCAAAGTTTGTTTAATTTAGAATGTCTTAGCTCCTGCACTGTTAATAGCTTGCTAGGGCCTGCAGGAGCCTCCTGTGTGTGATTAAAGTTCAATTAGCAGAGCAGGACATTAAAACTTCTAAAATAAGTCAACATTTGTTTAAAAATTAAACCTTTTTTATACAGCCAATGAATGTGTGCAGAATTAGCAGAAACAAAAGTGATTTAACTCCTAAATAGTGATGTCGCGAACCGTTCGCGAACTTCCCGCGAACGGCTCGCCACGGTTCGCCACGAACCGTTCGCGGCGAGCTCCGGTTAGCTGACACATCCCGGCCAATCTCCAGCAGACCCTCCCTCCCAGACCCTCCCACCTCCTGGACAGCATCCCGGCCAATCTCCAGCAGACCCTCCCTCCCAGACCCTCCCACCTCCTGGACAGCATCCATGTTGAAGCTGCCTTCAACATGGACGCTGTCCAGGAGGTGGGAGGGTCTGGGAGGGAGGCTCTGCTGGAGATTGGCCGGGATGTGTCAGCTGACCGGAGCTCGCCGCAAACGGTTCGTGGCGAACCGTTGCGAGCCATTCGCGGGAAGTTCGCGAACGGTTCGCGACATCACTACTCCTAAATGACAGAGAATTGAGCAATGAGACTGCAGAGGCATGATCTACACACCGAACCTGCTTCATTAAAGTTGTTTTGGTGACTATAGTATCCCTTTAAGTCAGACATAACTGAGTGCCTTGTTCATGTTTGCCTGTATTGGTTTTCTGATTTCTATATGGGCTTTTCTATACAAGGTGACAATACTGAATCTATTTCTAAAACCAGAAACATTCACTGTTTAAATGGCAAGTACTCCATTAACTGTTCCTATATATCGTTTCATTGATCAGTGAGTTGACAAGCTGAGATGTAGGTCAGGGTAGCCGAGTTGCAAATAATATTTCCATAGATTTTCCCTAACCAGGATGTTTTAGCCTAGAAAAAGTAATACTTAAACCTTCTTATCTATCTTAAAAGGGCTTATCTGCTAAACAGCAAGTTGTAGAACTGGTTAGCGAGAAATTTCTAAACATGCTGTTTAGTGAATAGACCCCATATCATTCAAACTTCATTATAAATCAATTAAAAACATCATTTGTGGGGGGAAAAAACACCTATATATAGCCAAAACCCTCCAGTCTATACATACTGTATTTATTAACACAATCATTTTTCCTTGGGCAATTTTCCATCGTTTTTCTCATTCTGCAATGTGCGTGAATACATTTACATGGTAGGCTGTCAGCTCATTATTGTTTATATATGTATAGGTTTCGTTTCCCTGGTAACAGGGTAAACACATCACCATTTCGTATTTGTCATTTTAGCCTTAGGTGCATTTAACCCTTTTGAGAATAGGACAAATGCTATTTCTTCCCGCTTTATGACTGGACACCCGGCAGCAAAGTGTTCTGTTGTAGTGACAAGCAACATTTAGTTTATTTTTCCATTTTAGATGTTTGTGTCGTTATATTTTACAGTGGGAAACTCACGCAACTTAGTGATTTTATTTCTGAGCCATAATTTTGAAGCTATAATAGTCTTTAAATAAAAATTATTTTTCCACTGCAGAATCTGCAACAAAAAAAAAAATCAGCATTTTATAGTAAATATAGCATATATTTTCTACGAACTCTCAAGACATATTAGCTGTTAATTAATTCATAGGAAAGAATAGCAATTCAGTTTACAGTCCGATAACTCTCCAGCACGTTAAATTTGTGCAACAGAGAAAAATCTTCAGCTTTTTTGGGCTTTTTAAAAAAAATAATTTTAATCTTTGTGTTTTTAATGGGTTTTTTATTTTATTTTTTTAAATTACAGCATATAGTTTTTTATAATGATCTCGAAATAAATTAACCCTTTTTAGTGTATACAAGTCTATTACGCGCCATGTGTTCTTTTCAAAACGTGCTGTTAATCTGTACATTTACAAATGTTCCGTCCTGCTAAGTCACATTGCATGGAAAGAAAAAACCTTTGGCTGACCTATCTCACAGAGACACAAAACAGTCATCTGATTTGTAGTGGTTTTTGGATTTAGGATGAATTTTGAAATTACTGTATTGCGTTTTCCAGAAACACAAATGGAACATTTTTATTTATGGAAAGTAATCATGCAAACTAACCCTTACATGGCCTTGTTTGTCAGCAAAATTCACATTCCTGCGTGATCAGACACCTGTCCACAAAATAAAACGCTCAGTCATTGATACATTTTGGCTATGCAGTAAATGAGGGGCGTTTGTTTTTTATTTATAGCCTTTTCTAAAAATATTTTTTTTATATTTTATATATTGCATTAATAAAGTTTTCAGTTTTTTTAGAAGGAAAGAATATTTGGGGTGAATGGGGGAGCAATCGTAATACCCTTGTGTTTTAACACTAAGCAATCACGTCACTCCAGTTAGCTGCAATATTTACGTACTGCACATCCAACGAGCAAAAATTTATATTTTCGCTCCAACAACTTTTCCAAAGCAAAAATCACTCAAAAGTTGAGTAAGGCCCAATGCAAAATCCTACATCTTAAAAGAGGAAAACTTGGTTATTTGCCATAGTGCTCATATCTTTTACCATTGCTCTCCGCAATATCAAAATAAAGCTTATGTCCGTAAAAAAAAAAAACCTCAGAAGTGACATTACTCCTTTAAATAAAGTTACGCAATACACTGCTGGAATGAACAGAAGATAATATCAAGACAACATGACAGACTACCCCTTTGATCATTCACTAGTGAGGTGCTAATCCTTCCGTTACTGTAGCCAGTCTCTGTAGGCGTCAAAGTCTTTCAAACCTTAAAAGGAGTTTGGACTTATAATGTCTTGCATTGATTATATAACGGCCCACCTACCTAATAGCAAGATACAAAGTATATTGTGCAATTCAGGCTCCTATAGTAAGGGTTAAACTGACACACATTGGTAATGTCTAAAACATAACTCTTTGTGTGTGACAATTAATACAGTTAGCATCATTGAGCAATTTATTCGTTAATGTGCGTTTTATTGGGAATTTCCGTTTGTTTATTTCGGCCTGAAATTTTAAATTCACTTAAAATTCCTAAAAATTCGCCCTATGAGTAAATGTATCAGCAGATGAGTTGAAATCATTTTAAAGGTATATACAACCCTATGGCTACCTTCCAAAGGGTATGGGCACTATGGGAACAATTTGAAGAATAAGCCATAACCAGGAATGGGGGGAAGACGGGAGGGAAATTGAGGGAGGAAACCCACACCTCTGGTACCGAGCAACTAACAGGCTTCCCCACCAATCGTGGAGTAGACAGCACACACATATAATGTGGAATGTAAACACAGAGTACTATTAAAACAACCAGCTCGCAGTACCTGCAGACAACAGAGCTACTTCTCACAAAATACCTCACTTGTACATATTCTTGTTATCTATGTACATTTACTTGTTTCTGTTACACTTCAAAAAAAAAACATTTAAAAAAAACACC
This sequence comes from Pelobates cultripes, assembly GCA_933207985.1. Taxonomy (NCBI): domain Eukaryota; kingdom Metazoa; phylum Chordata; class Amphibia; order Anura; family Pelobatidae; genus Pelobates; species Pelobates cultripes. Next base: position 22,135,410 of record OW240918.1, read on the forward strand.
TCTGACAGACAGCGAACATTTCCACTTAGATACCAGGCTTTTGCACAAGTCACTAATCAAACTGTTAATGTATTATGGCACAATCTGTCACTGTACAAAGAAATTTTAAAAATGATAATACTAAAGGTATACACAAAATACTGAAGTAGAACAAATTTAAAATAATTCCCAAACCTCAGCAAACTCAGTAAACAACATATAGGTTTAAAAACATACAGTTGCAAGAAAAAGTATGTGAACCCTTTGGAATGATATGGATTTCTGCACAAATTGGTCATAAAATGTGATCTGATCATCATCTAAGTCACAACAATATACAATCACAGTCTGCTTAAACTAATAACACACAAAGAATGAAATGTTGCCATGTTTTTATTGAACACACCATGTAAACATTCACAGTGCAGGTGGAAAAAGTATGTGAACCCCTAGACTAATGACATCTCCAAGAGCTAATTGGAGTGAGATGTCAGCCAACTGGAGTCCAATCAATGAGATGAGATTGGAGGTGTTGGTTACAGCTGCCCTGCCCTATAAAAAACACACACCAGTTCTGGGTTTGCTTTTCACAAGAAGCATTGCCTGATGTGAATGATGCCTCGCACAAAAGAGCTCTCAGAAGACCTACGATTAAGAATTGTTGACTTGCATAAAGCTGGAAAGGGTTATAAAAGTATCTCCAAAAGCCTTGCTGTTCATCAGTCCACAGTAAGACAAATTGTCTATAAATGGAGAAAGTTCAGCACTGCTGCTACTCTCCCTAGGAGTGGCCATCCTGTAAAGATGACTGCAAGAGCACAGCGCAGACTGCTCAATGAGGTGAAGAAGAATCCTAGAGTGTCAGCTAAAGACTTACAAAAGTCACTGGCAAATGCTAACATCCCTGTTAGCGAATCTACAATACGTAAAACACTAAACAAGAATGGATTTCATGGGAGGATACCACAGAGGAAGCCACTGCTGTCCAAACAAAACATTGCTGCACGTTTACAGTTTGCACAAGAGCACCTGGATGTTCCACAGCAGTACTGAAAAATATTCTGTGGACAGATGAAACCAAAGTTGAGTTGTTTGGAAGAAACACACAACACCATGTGTGGCGAAAAAAAGGCACAGCACACCAACATCAAAACCTCATCCCAAATGGTTTGTGGCTGCTTTGCTGCGTCATGGTCTGGACGGATTGCTATCATCAAAGGAAAAATGAATTCCCAAGTTTATCAAGACATTTTGCAGGAGAACTTAAGGCCATCTGTCTACCAGCTGAAGCTCAACAGAAGATGGATGTTGCAACAGGACAATGACCCAAAGCATAGAAGTAAATCAACAACAGAATGGCTTAAACAGAAGAAAATACGCCTTCTGAAGTGGCCCAGTCAGAGTCCTGACCTCAACCCGATTGAGATGCTGTGGCATGACCTCAAGAAAGCGATTCACACCAGACATCCCAAGAATATTGCTGAACTGAAACAGTTCTGTAAAGAGGAATGGTCAAGAATTACTCCTGACCGTTGTGCACGTCTGATCTGCAACTACAGGAAACGTTTGGTTGAAGTTATTGCTGCCAAAGGAGGTTCAACCAGTTATTAAATCCAAGGGTTCACATACTTTTTCCACCTGCACTGTGAATGTTTACATGGTGTGTTCAATAAAAACATGGCAACATTTCATTCTTTGTGTGTTATTAGTTTAAGCAGACTGTGATTGTCTATTGTTGTGACTTAGATGATGATCAGATCACATTTTATGACCAATTTGTGCAGAAATCCATATCATTCCAAAGGGTTCACATACTTTTTCTTGCAACTGTATCTAAATTGTCATTCCACAAGTGGCTAGTATTTATTAATTTTTTATTGTTTGGTAGTTGGGTGAATACAATATTGTGTAATTGCCATTGACTTTTCATTGACTTTAGATGGAAAGTTTTTTGTAAGTTTTTTTTTTTAGCTAATACCCACAAATTAAAGAGATACTATAGGCAAAACAACTTTTGCGTAATGAATCTGTTTTTATGTAAAGATCATGCCCCTGCATTCTCAATGCTCAATTCTCTGCCATTTAGGCGTTAAATCAATTTTGTGTCTGTTTATGACACACAGTCTAGATCAGGGGTTCCCAACCCAGTCCTCAAGTATCCCCTACCAGTCCAGGATTTAGGGATTTAGGGTGTTTTTTTTTTTCTTTCTTTCTTTCTAAAAACACCTTAGACACAACAAGGTAATCCCTAAATCCTGGTCTGTTATGGGGTACTTGAGGACTTGTTTGGGAACCAAAACAATTGTTTCATTTTCATTCATGCTTTAAAAGATCTATCTCTTGCTCTGTAAATTAAACTTTAATCACACACAGAAGGCTCTGGCAAGGTCTAGAATGCTATTAACAGTGCAGGAGATAGGAAATTCTAAATGAAACAGACTGTGCAATAAAGAAAGTTTAAACATTACATTTCTCTTTTCAGGAAGTGTTTAGCAAGGCTTAGCATGTCACATGTAGGAAGGCGTGACTAGAGCTGTATAAACAAAGTGATTTAACTCCTAAATAGCAGAGGATTGAGCAGTGCGGCTGCAGGGGCATGATCTGTACACCAAAACTGCTTCATTAGGCTATAGTTTTTTTGGTTCCTAAAATGTGATTTTCAAAATCACTGCTTTGGCACTTCTTACTGGAAGTGAGAGACAATGTGAGTATTTTTTCAATTTAGTTTTGCCAAAACCATGATATCTACAATTATATAAAATAATTAGGATCAATATTTGCAAGATACTTTCTCGGATAGAGAGTTGTTGTTCCCATGCTGAAGAGCCCCTATAACCATAAATAATAAGCAACCAATTTTAAGCACAAGATCGGAAGCCAGTATTTAAACTGATTCTTGTTTGCAATTGTTTGGAGAATTATGTGGGGACTGAGTCCCATTTTCACTCACATTACATGATCTCATTTATGGTGAGTAATTTGTTGTTAGTACTTTAGAAAGTCATCAGATATACATTTATCAGATCATAATAAGGCTATCGATATGATATCATGTTTGCACTAAATGTGTCACTAAACAATCTGGGGAAACTAATGCTGGTTAAATACGATGTACCACGTAACATTAACTGGTTTAATTTATAACCGCAGTTCCCAGCATTCTCGTTCTGTGATCCCTATAAGGCTACATTTTTAGGATTCGCCTGGTCATGTGCAATTATTTGAAGCAGTGACTCAGCTTGTTCGACTGACTCATATATGCCCGAGCTGTGAAATCCAGGAAACTCTGTCTATTAAAGGTCTCTGAGGACAGTACTTCGGAAGTTAAAATGTTGAAAACACGACAGAGCGTTTGATTTGATTGCCTTGTCTCACCTTGGAAAGGGTATGCATTGTTAAACAGCGATTTATATGCAGAACGACTGTCACCATCAAAATAAAAATCAATTACTTTCTATCTACTGTACAGTACATTGAACTTACATATTGATGTACTGAGCAGGTCTCGCCCTGTGGGTGACAGTTAAAGGCCATAAATTTGGTAACTGAAACTTAAAGGGATACTTCAGGTGCCTGAAGTACAAAAATGCTTCAAATAAGCCAACAGGTAACCTGTTTTTTTTTTTGCTTTGCCAAATGCATCATTCTTACATAGCCTGTAAAACAAAATTGCATATTAGCTCCACCCCCTTGTCTCTGTGCCCCAACAGGAAGAACAACCGGAGCTATGTAAGATGCAACTATGTGTGTGTTTCCCAGAAGTCACTGCAGCTGGCAAGTATATTTCTTTCACTGGTATTCTGTGATTGTGCTGTAGGTGTGTTAGTGCATTTACTGACTTACCATCTGTTTGCTCATGTATTAGAGGAAAATACAAGATGCACACATGCAGGCAAATTGAAGCCCCTATCAGCTTCTCTTTACTCAGCTTTTCCAATTTTCTTCAGTTCACGAGAATTTACTGTTTGTTGAATTACCCCTATGTTACTGCTTTCTTATTTTCTCAATGCAGTCCCTGTTTAAATGAAGAAGAGGAGATCTTGGAGTTTCCAATGCAATTTCTTCCAGCAGAGTGGACATAATACATAATACATAATAAAATCAGGATACTCAAGTAACTCCTGTAAGCCTTGGAAGTCCAACTGTTGGTAATGTATAACTTGTGTTTCCATGGTGTGAAATCAATCCCTAGGAGTGGACGATAGATTGATCACGCAGCAAAATGGCAGATTTATCAATCTGTGAAGCTGAATGTTCAGCTTTTCTCGACTGATATTAGATCTTTTCTCTGGATCAGACTAAAACGGTAAATCACAAGCAAGATTGATTATCCTCCAAAATTGATTCTATCCCAGCCATGTCCCCGATGATTAATGTTGTACTGTGCTGCCTTAAACTTCACTTTTTTGACAATTACAATAGTAGTTCAATATTTTTTTCCTTTTCCGCCAGAGAATATAAACATTATATTTGACCCCCCCAAGACATGGTGACATAGAATGCTATGCCTCATTTCCCTCGCGAATCGTTTTTCCTACTATTCTAATGTGGAATAAGAGAGTTGTGCCTAAGGGGGTGACGTTCTCTCTTCCCTGCTTCCTCTAATAGAGTTGTGCATTAAACACAGCTCTGGTGTGGAGATGACATTGTATCTTTGCCTTATAACAGCATAATGCCTTAGCCATATTTTTAAACAACTTGCTCTACTGGAAAAAGAGGCAATATACACAATGACACACATAAACACACTACAAACAGCCCTTACCTAGCCCCACACATATATACACACTGCAAACATACATTTCTAATCACACATTCATCGCAAACAGCTTCCCAACACCCTTAGAAACCCACACTACAAACAGCCCTATTCACATACACACACTACAAACAGGTCCCTTCACTCAAATATACACCTCAAACAGCCCCCTCCACACACTCTACCTCACATCCTCCACACACCCTTAGAAACCTACACTACAAATTGCTCTACACAGAAACACACTACAAACAGACCCCTCCACTTACAAACAGCCTTTACACACACCCTACCTCACAAACAGCCCCCCAATATATATATCTCCACATGTTCACCATCAGCAGCACCCTACACACAAACAGCTATCCCACACACACTACAAGCATCCTCCCCTCCTCCCCTACACATGAAATACTTCCCCCATACATGCAACTTCTAAAGTAGCATCAGGTGCAACACCACAAGTTGCTTTCCCCTCACACACAATACCCCGTGTAGATCATGTTCCGGTTTTGGGCTCCGGTGGCACCAGAGACAAGACACCAACAAATGCACCAACTAGCACAGAGGAAAAGCATTTAATCACACATTTGGGCTGCTCTAAATAGAAGCAGGGATTTTTTTCTCATAGAAAAGCACTTTAGCAGGGATCTGCACATGGGCTTCTATGGAAGGGCACCAAAAGCAGATGCCCATGCATGGGATGAATTTCAAAAACATTGAGATGGCCAGGATAGCCACCAATGGTCAACCTGGCTTTATATATAAATATATCTGTATTACCCTACTATTAATTAATTTAACAATACATAAAAAGTTAATTTTAACTTTTACTTCAATGGTGTGAACAGTGAAGTCAAAGAGTCAAGCATAATATGACAAAAGTGTAAAATTTACCACCTTCTGTATCAATGTCCAGCAACAGGAAAAGGAGTAGCAGTAAAATGTCAAGATTGGAATCCAAGAACAATATGGTTTACATTAACAGCTCATTCTTTATCTCCCCTCTAAATAATGAAAGGATATGCTACCAATTGAACTGCAGGTTATGCGTTATCTCGTTGGCTGGCAAATGAAATCTTTTTATTTTGTATGATGTTGAAATGTTGCTCGCTTTGACGGGAAAAGTTTCTGTTGGCAAATAATTTAACATGTAGTCACATTCTTGGAAGTTACGGAGGAACAATAAATTCCAACCTAAGAAGTAAAAAACAAATTAAATAAATAAAAACAATTACTCTGCACACTTCTTTTCTACTTTCAACCTAGTATTTTTTTTTTCTTTCGTGTTTCGTTGTGAGTCCTTTGTTAGACCCATGTAGGCTTGTTGGATATGCCCCGCTCCAAGCAATGTCCAAAACCACTTGGCATCACCGCCTGATGGACTTGACTGAAGATAACAATAGCCACTCACTCACTTTTTTTCTTTAACCCCTTAAGGACCATACTTCAGGAATAAAAGGGAATCATGACATGTCAGACATGTCATGTGTCCTTAAGGGGTTAAATCCATGGAACCATTGTTACTGTAGCAAGAAGTGTTTTCACTTTTCAGGATCTTGTATTGTTAAACAACTGGAAAAGTGCCAATTATGAACACTTTCATGGTTTTTGAACAGGTCAATGAAAGCTACCGGCTCATAAAATGATACGTCTTGCTTCCTTTCCAGCCAGAAAGCGTTCACTTTTCATTTGTAATTTTTCTGTGTCCAGATTTAACCATTTGATCACCACAGAGCAATCATCCATCTTGTAGAAAAGTGAAACAAGTCAGCATGATTTTAAGTCTGTTAGTGTTGTTGTGAGAAAGTAATTTAATTCAGCAATAATTCACAACCTTAGTAGAAGGTTTTCCACGACCAAGGCTTTACTCCAAATGTGCTAAACATGTAACAAAATAACAACTTTTGGTTTATTATTTAATTGATTTGGAACACTAAGAAGATGAACAGTAATGCCTGTGATTAAAGCAGCTCTGTCTCTATCTGGCAGCTTTGTAAATTTTGCAATGACCCCCTACAATGACTGCTCCACTGGGAGTCTGGTAGTCGCAGGGTGCAGGGAATGATGAGTAGACATGTGCTATTCATTTAGTTCCGAATGTACATTCGGACGAATTTCGTGAAATTCTGACATTCCAACATTCCGATGCTTACAAATGTCAGAATTGCTGAAGTGCCGAATTTATGAAGTGCTGAAGTGCCGAAGTGCTTCAGATTTCTCAAAAGTGGCAAAACAAGAGGGGGGGGGGGGAATTATGTGAATGATGACAGGAATCGTGACCAATAAGCTAATTCCAGGCACTGGGAGCCCTATAGATGTGTAAGTGGTTGTGGGGGTTAGGGGTTAGTGTTAGGAGTTAGGGGTCAGGGGTTAGGGAACCCTATAGATGTGTTAGTGGTTGTGGGAGTTAGAGTTAGGGGTTAGTGTTATGGTTAGGAGCTAGGGTTGGGGGTTAGGGAGCCCTACATATGTGTAAGTGGTTGTGGTGGCTGTCCAGGCACTGGGAGCCCTATAGATGTGTAAGTGGTTGTGGTGGTTAGGGTTAGGGGTCAGGGAGCCATACAGATGTGTAAGTGCTTGTGGTGGCAAAGTGCTTCAGATTTCTGAAAAGTGGCAAAACAAAATAGGGATGCTTATGAATGTCCGAATTGACGAAGTTCCGAATTGACGAAGTCCCGAATTTCAGAAGTGCCGAACCGAAACGAATGCCATTGGTCAGAATTGCCGAAGCAGACAACATTTTTTACTTACCTGAATTTCCGAACTGAAACAAATTTTTTGCCCATGCACATCCCTGGTGAGTTTTACTTTCCTGAATCTGTCCCTCGTGGCTGCCACCATGTTATTCCTGCTGGTCCTCTTCTCATCTGCCAGGAGCCCACATCAATGTTGTAGTCTTGCACATGTGCAAATGCCTGTAATAAATAATAAGTTAATGCAAGATCCCAACAATATACAAAGACAATGTTTTTTTCCTTATAGCCATCACTAGTGACAGCTGGGGGGGAAAGACAAACTTGACGGCAAGATCTCCGTCTTTTGTCAAGGTTTGTCAGTGTTCTCTTAGAATATCTTTTTTTCTGTGTTGGGATTTCAGTGAAATTCCAAAACCACGGTCAAAAGACATGTCTGTTTTCCATTTGCCTATTTTGGCCTTAAATTTAAAATTCACTTTGAATTTAATTACAATTATTTATTTAGAGCCAACATATGTTGCAGCATTGTAAGACAGATAAACAAGACAAACATTTTATTCTAATAAAACATGTTTAACATACAGGTACAGTAGGTAAAAAGGATCCTACCCAAACAAGCAAATCTTGAATTGCAAGAATTTTATATTCTTACTTTAATGATTAACCCTGATAATGTCTCTTTTGGTAGTTTGTGGATGTTTTTAGTATTTGATCATTGTTATTTAAATTATTTATCACACCGAGAATAGGAATTATATTGTGTATCAACACCAATTTTCAAGAACCTGCATGATTTTTTGCACTTTCTACTCCAAACAGACAGAAAGATAATATCAAAATTCAAATTTAGTAAATATACAGAAATACATTTTAGCTCCCTGAAGAGCAATCCATTAAATGTTGTTTTGCTCTAAGTTTATATGCTACTGCCGCATCCTACATGTTTTTCTTATTTTTTTATAATATTGCAGTACTCAGTAGTAAAAGGGTTTAAACTTTACAAATTATGTTTAAAAATAATTCTGGATCAATGATTATAAAGTGAATCAATAAGAAAGAATATTCTTTCTTGCAACCAAGATGACAGTGCTGCTTTTTAGCACTATACCCTAGGAGCACAGACATTCCCATTTTATGTAACGCCTATGTGATGTGACTACCATGACTTCATATTCCGGCTCCCGGCATCACTCTGAAAGTGCTCCCTCGCCAGTGCAGCCCGCCCGACCGGAGTTTTAATGTAATCAACACTTACAAAGTAATCTTTTTATGTATTTATGTGGAAAAAAGCCAAAGGCCTGCCCTGCAAGTACCTTGGTAGCAGGAACATATTAGCCTCAAGGCTAGCAAGACATTTGCCCTGGGCATTTGGGGGCATCATTTTTTGCCGCTCTCTGGAAAATGCCGCCCAAGGCAAACGCCTTGTTTGCCTCGCAGCTAATACGTCCCTGCTACCAAGGTACTTATAGGGCAGGCCTTTGGCTTTTTACCACATAAATACATAACAAGATTACTTTGTAAGTGTTGATTATATTGGCTGCTGTAACCATTTACCAGCCACCCAGGACAATCTGTTTGTGTGGTCAGTAATAAGTGCAGATGTAGATTGGATAAGAGGGAGAATGTTGTTTTGTTGTTTTCTTTAATTTGTTTCTGTTTAGCTTATTTTTCTTTTAGGTACACTTCGGAGTCAGAGTTTCTGTATTTATATATAAAAAGGAAAATAAGGAATTTATTTTTAGGGAAATCCCTCTTGGCTACTAATATATGGAAGGCTGAAATAGAAAGATGCAATTGTTAAAGCACAACGAGGGAATTTCTATTGTATAGAACAGGTCGAAAATGTCATCCAAATTGTTAAAGCGGCACTGTCATGGCCGAATTCCGTTTTTTTTTAACCCCCCTCCTGACTCCACTACATCTAACTGACCCCCTAGTCACCCCCAAATGCCCCTAAGCCCCCCATATTACCTATTTTTTATTCTTTATTTTCTGCCCCGATCTATATTCAGGGCGCCGCCATCTTTGTGTGGGTAGAGGAAGTGCCTGTGGGACACATCATCTGCCCACACTAGATAGCACTGTGAGATTCCCGCACATGCCCAGTTAAACACTTGGACATATGAACGGTAATTTCATCTATTCAATTATTCGTCAGAAAGACGAATTAATTAATAGCATTGTTAGATGAACAAACAAACACTGTGTATCAGTGTTCATTTGTTCGTTAAGTTTTTTACAAGGAGGGAGCTACCAGCGCGCAGCTGCCTCCTTGTAATATGTAAACATAGAAGCGGCAGGGAGCCCCCACCACGTCCTAAGCCCTCCCATGTACTCCCTCACTCTACAGGGATCAATATGACCACAGCCTGCTAACTGTTTAATAGACATGACCCTACTCGCGGTATAGCGAGTAGGGGCATATTATTTACTAATACTAAGTAATCTTTACTTAGTATTAGTAAAGTTGGCTGAAAGACCAATTTAGGTCTTTCAGCCTTTTGATAGATAGCTCTCTAATACCATGGGAATTAGGGAGTTATCTACTAAGCGGCTGCAAGATGCAGCCGCGGCACAAATTGAATCAGAGTTTCATTCATTCGAATGAAATTCCAATACAAGCAAAGTGCTGAATTGCGTTCTAAAACAAATGAACATACTGTTCTCATTCAGTGTGAACGCAATTCGTCAGTTTCGTCTAAAATGACAGGAAGCATCGCGAGATCACAGAGTAAAGGTAAGAATTATGGGAAAATTGCTATGACCAGCGGAAATGAAGCACACTTTGCTCCTCCACTGGTCAAAGCTGGTCAAGCAGAGGAAACCTTCATAAGGCAAAGAGTCCCTACTTTGTCTTATGATTTTAGAGAAAACTAAAGAAGCCAGGAAGAAAAGAAGAACAGATCCTGAGTGAGGAAGAGAAGAGGAAAAGATTGAGGAAAGGTAAGTTCGGCATGACAGTGTCGCTTTAATCCATCAGGCTTTATTATAGCGGCCTACAGTGTATTAACCGTAGGTATATACTGTTAATACTGTTATGCTGTTAACAGACTCATTTCCAAAACATAAAAAAGCACAATGGTCTAAAGAAATGGATGTCCAAGTAAATTATGGCAAAAAATGAGGTTAAACCTTTGCAATCCAAAAATTAGACCTTGATACTATAAAGTAGGTAGGGATAAATCAACTAAACTGTTGCTTGGTATAACAGACTATAAGGGGTGTGTGTGGTCCAACTTAGAACCTAAGTACTATTTAATGAAATAGCAAGCTAATAGCATATAAAGGGGTGAAAGAGACATTCACCAACAGCTAATTGTAAGTACTAGGTGGATGGGATGTAGTGGACCAAAACATTGAGAATAATGCCACTTATAAAATTATAGCGTCAGCCCATCAGGTTTATTTTGGACTGGAACCAAACAAAAGGGACCTGAGAAAACACTGGTTTGGACAACAAGACAAAGAAGTTATGCTTGCTGGATGATGTTACAAAAGGAGGAGAGGTCAGCTGAACCAATTATTCCTTTTTTTTAAACATAGCTTGTGGTGGGGGTGCTGATCTAAACAGTGAGAAGATGCTATAGGGTTAGTAATACAAGCATGCATTGCTAACTCAATAGACTTTTTTTAAAACAGTTATTGTTCTAAATTAAATATTGAAATTTCTAGTGAAATCAGTGGCATGAAATCAGTGAACAATATACATGTTTAATGATCCCTAACATTTCACCAGTTTGGCTGTAATAATTCATGGTCCTATGTTTGAGATTAATTGGCAGACAGGGATTGATAGAATATTCTCAGCCGCTTCTCAGCCGCTTCCTGATTCCAGGAGATAAATAGTGTTGTAGTAAATGCCCAATACCATATGGAACTCTTCCAAAATTAATTTTATTAACCCTGACGCAAGTAAACTTGGGAACATTTTGACTTTTGCAGTCTTTGTCATACCTGATTCTGCTTAAAAACAGTATTGCAACGATCATCTTGCTACTTTAATTAATAGAAACTTCAGATTTGCAATGAACGTGAAAAATTGTGTGTACATTTTTAATTTTTTTTTTTACATATTTGTTAATACATCGCCTGCAATATGAGTTTAAAAGAGAGACACATCTCTTGCCTGGAGTATGCCTTTTAAAAAAAAATCACAGTAACCTTGTAGCATGCATTTCTAATAAGAGTCTAATTAAAGGCACAGTATGGCCCCATTAAGAATATCTCTAATTTAATTGGTTCTATAACATAACAAAGCTTTATTCTAGCTAGAACAGTGATGGCTAATCTTTGTCACTCCAGCTGCTGCGCTCTGTTTCCATCCCCCAACTCTGCCTTCATGAAACTTACATAATATGTAGAGATGAATGCCTGTATAGACATCCACAACAGCTGGAGAGCCAAAGGTTAGACATCAGTAGAAATGTATATTTCTCGCTAAACCAAAAGAGAGAAAGAGAATGATGTTTTGTTCAGCAACTAATAGGCACCCCTTTTAGCTGTATTGCTAGCTTTTAGGATAAACACATGATTTTAGTTCCTTAATAATTATCAGATGTAAAAGTCAGAAAAACAGTTATTTGTGATCTTATCCCATAATCTGATAATGACACTATTTTTGGCTTTATCCCATAATCTAATAGTGATACACGACCACAAGAGGTATTCATTGTTCTAAATTTATATTTATAAAATATTTTACCAGGAAAGACACATTGAGATTTCTCTCGTTTCAAGTATGTCCTGGGTCCACAAAACATTGCGTTGATACAACAGGGTACAATAAAATACAATAATAAGTATATAAATTAAATGCATAATTATTTTGTGAAAGAGGTACAGAAAGGAAGAATGGAAGTTAACGGGACACTCGACACACCATAACCACTACAATTTATTATCAGTTATCTTTAAAAAATATATATTATAAAAGTGACTTGTCATTGACTCTATGTGACTGTGAGTGTGTATGTGTGTATATGTGTTAGTAGGTGTCAGTGTTGAGGGCATTCCGCAATGTGTCTGTCAATGTTTATCTGTAGAAGTTGTGGGAGGGGTGTTTAACTGTGTGCAGGGCTGGTACATGGATTTCTGCCGGCAAAGATCCATTGTGCCGCCCCTCATATTACTCACTTACTGACAGGCACTGGATGACACACACACTCACTGACAGACACACAGACACACAGACACACACACACTCACTGACACACACACACTCACTAACTGACAAACACACACAAAGAAACTCACTTTCAGACATACACGCACTCACTGACACACACTCACTGACAGACATACACTCCCTGACAGACACACACACACACACTCCCTGACAGACACACAAACACTGACACTCACTGACAGACATACACTCACTCACTGACAGACACACACAGACACTCACTGACAGACATGTTACATCACAATGCCCCACCCATATGATCTGCCACTTCCTGTCAGTCCGGCCAGGTACAGGAAATGGATGCTGAGGGACTGACATGAGGGAGCGCTGTGCGCTTCCCTCCTGCTGATCCCTCATATCTTGCTCCACCGTTCCGGTGTGCCCTAATGGACGTGCTGGCCGGGGCAGTGCCGCAGCCACCTGAGGCTCTCTATAGCCTTTCCTAAGGGGTGCCCTAGGCGACTGCCTAAGTCACCTATAGGAAGCGCCGGCCCTAGTTAACATATGTTGCCCTGCACATTTACTAATGATGGCTCTATACAGCATCCCTCCCAGCAAAGGGATGGGACACGACTGTGTGTATCAGATATTTAAAAGGAAACTGTCACTAACACCACTGGATAAAACATTGGAAATCATCTATAATCCTTTTTTCTTCATGCAAGGCTCCTTTAATTTGTAGTAAAGCTTTAAAAAATTGGATCAAAATCATGTTAGGTTAAAAAAAAAGTCAGTGTTCATATTGCAAATAAGGAGTAGAAATAGACACATAGTTTAATTTCTCCTTTTCTCTGTATGCTTTCTCTGTGCTGAGTGCCAGGTGCAGAGATTAGAGCAATGATTGACAGGAAGTTAGGATGGAGGCTCCCAATTGTAGGGTAAAGAGATTTTTATATATATATATATATATATACATTTTAAACAGTAAACAGGATATTAAAAATTCAGGTACGTGACCAGATTGATATAAAAAACCATAGATTGTCATTGGTCCTTAAGGGGTTAAATTTACTCTTCCTTATTATTATCCCCAGAGGCTCTTTGACCTTGAGATCATTAATGTATCTTAAAGTATCTGTAGCTGAGTTTGTGATTCATTGTTATAGTGACAGTAATTCCATTAGACCAACAATAGCCATTACATTTATTTTCTCCAATATAAAAGAGGCAGTTGCACTGGCTTGCAAACACTAATTCATGGTTTTGACTTTTACAACCCAGTTATGCTAAGGTCTGAAAACAGTGAACATTTAAACCAAATGCACTATGTGTAAAATAAATAACAGGGACGTTAAGATACAATAAAAACAAATATAAACACACGGAAAACGAAAGTTGTATCACCATTATTCTAAAGATTACAATTGCTGTGATTATTAAAGGATTTATTTACAGAACAGTCAATTAGAGTTCAAGATCAATCAAATATGCATATTTGTTCTTTTTTCATCTAAACTCTTTCGGCCACCATTTCGGCTGACAAGTTTTAATTCCATGCTGCTGCAGTTATTATTATTATTATTAACATGTCTGTGATTGCATCAGTGAAATTATAATAACTAAAACGTGATTCGTCGCAGAAAAAAACTCAGTTAAAAAAAGTTGGGTTAACCAAATTCTTCATTAGGAGCGGGGCTGTCGCGTCAAGCAGACAGGAGGTCATTTTTCAAAGCTCTGGCTCTGTACCCATAACAATTTGATAAAATATCCCCATAGACCAAATACCTGGCCAAAAGTTAGATGGATTTGTATGGGAGAACCTCGCAGCTCTCCTATGATACTCGACTGACGCTTATTGCCACACGACAACTGTGTGCTAACTTACGTAGTCCTACCACCATTTGTTACGTACTCTCTCTCAATATTTGGTTATGTTTTACTACAATGTATTATGCTTTAGTATGATGTGCAAGAACAAACTTTGAATTTTAAATTTTTTTAAAAAGAATTCTTGATATAATGGAACATGGAATATAGAAGTTACACCCTACGAATTGCAGAATCATTGAACTGCTAGTAAAATAAATGTAAATTTTTTCTTTTTTTTTAAAGCATGCAGAGTATTTCAGGCTTTGTCTTGAGCACGACAGAAAAATTTGATTCAGCTGAATAATTTTTTTGAAGAAAGAAAATGATGAGGTCCGACCAAATTTTGATAACACGGCAGTTTGGCTCATCTGGACTTTGTCTGTGCTAGCGATTCATAAAAACCTACTCGAACGAAACAAAGGATGTGAAAAATTAGCCTATCACTGTACTGCAAGTCATTTTTCAACCCTTGTAATGAAGCTATTTCCAGGCGGATTTGGTTGAGCGAATTCTAACAAAACAGAATGGTTTTAGCATTCAGTCAATATTAACGAATTTGAGCGTTCAGTTACTTTTCAGCATTCAGTTGAATATTTTAAGCGTTCAATCTGCCTGATCCCTGGTTTCTTTAATTATTATTTATTTGTATGATTTCTTTCTTCATATTATATTTTTAAATCAAAAATATATTAACCTTTGAAGTTCACGTTTGTTACGAATCCCCAGGGTTTCCCAGATTCTGAAGTGACCTTTCACCAAATCAAGAAGTGTGTCAGCTTATTCAAATATTCTATTTGTTTTTCTTTTTCCCGAATGTTACTTATCATATGTTATAACTGGTTTAAAGATCAGTAGTTCTACCATTTCATTTATCAGAATACGGAATATATTATACCAAAAAAAAATATTTGTCAGTGTTATAAGGGATGTGCAAATAATTTAACCAGCAACCTTATAAAAATGTAAATCCCCAGAATAGCTGATCTGAATGCATTTACATAACTCACTTTACATTTTTACTGTAGGAACGTATAATAAACATGTCAGCTGAGAATTCTGTTTAATATGTATTTAGATACAGTGAATACAGTGCTTTACTGTTTCATGGAAAATACAGGTGTTGCACAGATTTTTGGTTTAAAAATATACATTCTTTTCCAGCATGTGTTTCGGGATTTCAAGGGCTGTCGTTACCATTTACCCACTTCACTGTGTTATTGTACTTGCAAATGAATGCAAATCAGCTGTTTTGTTTGCAATCTAAATTTACTGTAAACAATGACACACCACTCAATGTTTTGGGCACTTAACGACATGCAAAATAAACTTATTGTGTTACAGTGTACTTATGGAGAGTTTTTCAGCAAAGCATTTTACAATAATGTTTATTTGCTTTCTTCTTTTGGACTGACTGTGCGTAAACTGTAAATATTTTTTGTAAAATATGCCTTTGGTAAGGCTAGTTAGGTTATCATTCCAGCGCCATGGTAGGCCAGTCCTTTATCTCCCAACATTGGGTGGTATTAGATCGGGATAGGTGGGCATACCTAAGGTAGCGTCACCAGTGATCCACTCCTTCAAAAAATCATTAAAAACTAATTTTATCACAAAAGCATATAAATTGAATTGTTAATGGCTCCAAAAAAGAAACCACACTAAGTCTTCATTAAATACTATTCTACCAATCTACTTCCCTAATACTACCTTTACCCTTTGTGTCACTTTACCCCACTCCCTGTAGCATGTAAGCTCATTGAGCAGGGCCCTCACCCCTCTGTTTCTGTGCGTCAAACTTGTCTGGTTACAATTACATATTTGTTAGTGCACCCATTGTAAAGCGCTATGGAATTTGTTGGCGCTATATAATAATAATAATCTAATGTTATTGATGATTGGTCATGGGTGTCATTTGTGATGGGTGAGCGGGCCATGAGGTGGTGTCACCAGTGATCTGATGTCATTGTTGATTGATGATGGTTGAGCAGGCCCTGAGATGGTGTCACCAGTGATCCAATGTCATTGGTAATAAGTAATGGGTGTTATTGGTGACGGGTGAGCGGGACCTGAGTTGGTGTCACCTGTGATCTGATGTCATTAGTGATGCCCATAATAGGCATTCCCACCCAGAAAAGGGAATATGCCAGTCTGGCCAGTTCCCAACTTACAGAACCTCGCAGAGAGCTGCTGAAGTGCTCTCTACATGTTCCTCAAGCCGTTCACACCAAGAGAGTATATAATGATATGCTCACTCTGTGACACCTGAAGACAGTTCCCTGATGTCCCTGATGTGGGATACCTGGAAACAAATTCAGGATTACTGGATAAGACCCCATAATCAAGACTGTTGGGGCCTGTAGTCCTTCATAACTGAACATATTCAAATTTTATCTCTCTCTTTTTCATATCCAATATTATCTCAGCCTTTTGACTAAACTTACATGTAAAACCCTTATAGTCTGCTATGGGGAAAGACTAGTCCTTTAGCAATGGGCTGGTGGAATGCTTTAACGTCCACCGTGCCAGCAAGTCCCAAAGACTAGATTCCCTGCAAAATGAGTTCACATAGTTTCTCTAGGTACCCACACTCTGAGGATTACACGTTAGTATTGCAGTATTGGATCTTTAATTTCATTTATTTTTTACTTTTATTACGTGTGCTGATCGCTTGGTTGGCAAAGTTAGCAATAAGGAACATTTTATTTATGTGAGGCCTGAGAGCTGGAATCAGCAATGTCCTTTTTTTATTCATTTATCCACTTTACACTTTTGCATGTGTCTGATGAAATTCTTCGTGTCACTTTTTTCACTACCTATTCTGTCCACTTTTTCTTGTTTATTAAACACTGGAAAACACCACAGCAAAGCCAAGTCCATAGTAGTTATATACAGAGGACAATGATTTTTTTGGAGAGAAATGGATCCTTGACCTTTTGACCACCACGTCTTCCAGAAGATCCCCCCATTTACAGACTATATGTATTATGCTTGCCCTTTGTACAACGCTGTGGAATATGCATATGTTTATAATTTAATAAAATTATATCCTTAAAGGACCACTATAGGCACCCAGACCACTTCAGCTCAATGAAGTGGTCTGGGTGCCAGGTCCATCTAGTGTTAACCCTGCAGCTGTAAACATAGCAGTTTCAATCTAGTTTAATCTAGTAAAAATGACAGCCGCTAGAGGCGCTTCCGTGCTTCTCACTGTGAAAAATCACAGTAAGAAGACACTGGACGTGCATAGGAAAGCATTGTGAAATGCGTGCGTGGCTCTTGCCGCGCATGCGCATTCGGCGCTGACGTTGGCAGAGGGAGGAGAGTTCCCTAGCGCCGAGGGAGCCCGGCGCTGAAGAACGGTAAGTGTTTAACCCCTTCAGCCCCCCTCAGTGGGCCTTCAGCCCCCCTCAGGGGACCTAAAGACCCTATAGTGCCAGGAAAACAAGTTTGTTGAAATGTTCTAACTTCCAAACAATGGACAAAAAAGTGGTTAAAAGCTAAGCACTGGAACTCATGTTATTGAGTTTAGAAAAGCAGAGCTGCTTTTGATATACTTGATATGCCGTCACCGACAATCTTTTCATCTCATACACACAAGGTGAAAGAAAAATTAAAAAGCGTGTTTTAAAAGACTTCTGTTAACAAGCAGACTTGCAGATGTAACGTTGGTTTTAATTGAGCACAGCTGTACGAGCTCACCAACACTTTTCAAACAAATGTAGCAGCCATGGGAAATGTGTTTCATGGCAAAGGCTTGGCAGGGAAGGGCAGGGTAAAGATTTAAATGCTGTTCACTGTTATGCTTAGTTCTGAAATCTTATCTTAGTCCGTCTCCCACTCTTTATCTCCCTTCTACATAATGTCCGTTTAGGATGCTTTTCCTTTACTGCGAAAAGTCAAAATGAGAAGGATATCTGCTTGTTTCCTTAGCAGTGATAATATACATTTTTGTACATAAAAAAAAATCTCATGAAGCTAACGAAGGGTATTGTTCCTATAATGTGTTAAACGAAAGTCTTTAAGTACCCAATAATTAGAATATATTGAGTCACATCTGTCATCCTAAAAAAACATTATAGCGTTGAGAATACAAATGCATATTCCTTACATTATAGTGACCTAGGTGACTGGACTAATACTGCCAGGGTTAAAAAAGGTGATTTTACTTATTTATTTGTTTATTTATTTATTTATATTTATTTATAAAATATTTTACTAGGAAGGATACATTGAGATTTCTTTCGTTTTCAAGTATGTCCTGGGTCCACAAAACATTGCATTGTTACATTATGGTACAATAAAATACAAAAACAATATTAATACACAATATATACAAAATTTAACATAGAACAGGCAGGAAATATATAATCAACCATGACACGTGCATTCTGTTTTGAGGTATGTAGAGAGGGATCTCTTAAAGGACTTTAGGCTTAGGGAAGATTTGAAAGTGTGCGGGAGGTCGTTCTACAATTGCGGCGCTCTGTAGGAGGAGGAGGATGGGGGCGCTTTCTTTTTGTATTGAGGTAGACTAAATAAAGTGCTGGTACTGGATCGGAGGTTATAGGAGGTGGGAACAGCCGAGGAGAGCATTCTGCTCAGGTACGGTGGGAGTTTCCCAGAAAAGCTCTTAAACACAAGGCTGGAAAGTTAAAGGGTGCTTCTGGATTCCAGCGACAGCCAGTTTAGTTCTTTTAGCATATCCCAATGGTGGGTCCTGTAATTACATTGTAGCACAAATTGGCAGAACGAGTTATACAATGTATTTAGTTTATTAATGTGGGATTGCGGTGCAGATGCATATACTACTTCTGCTCGACCTCTATGGCTGAACCAATGCTTCGCCAGAGGAAAGCAAAGGAGGCTAGTGCGCATGCTGTGCTAAAACCAATATGGACAACTTTTCTTACTCCACAAGGTTTACTCCTATATTTTAGCAGAAGTGTTTCAAGTAGCTGTTACAGTCACTAGAAGCAGGTTAACCCTAAAATGAAAACATTGTTGTTCCTGAAGAATGCAGAGTTGAAACCGGGGTGGGACATGGCACCTTGACCACTTCAGTGAGATTTCTGTTATAAGCAAATTTTAATTTCTCGTTTCTTTAGTCACTGCAATGTATCACACATCAGATAATTCATTGGAAAATTGTTGTGGATTCGAAGTGAATTCAAAGATAATTTCAAATGTCTGTCAAATTGTTCAAACTGTAAACAACTGAGAATTTTCTCAATTCCTCTGTTTTGGCCTACATTTTGAAACTCCCATTAAATGTACTTTTAATGTTTAATATACTTTTTCCGTTTTTAACATACTTTATTAGTGTGTTAGTTTAATACACATGGATCTGTTTATTAAACTCAAAAAATGGTTGCAAATTAAAATCCAAACTGCAAATTTTAGACAAAAATAGCTGAGCTGAAAAAAAAATCTTCAACAACTATGGTCACAGCCTGACTATTTTAGCCCAACTTTTGTCATTCGGATTTAAATTCTAAACAATTACAAATTTAGTTAATAAATTCCAATGACGTATTTTTACTGCATCACTGAAATGCTCGCTAGAGTTTTTTTTTTGCCATTTTGCGTGTATAAAATTTGTGTTTTATAATATGTCAGAAAAGCAACTGATTAAGAACTATTATACAATACGGGGATTTTGGAGATTAAAAAAAATATTTGATTGTTTTGTTATATTTAATTATAACAATTCCTCCACAGAGAGTCTTTCGAAAATGGCAGTACATACATACAGTGTTGACCTTCTGTATTGCCAGACCTTTGATTAATGCAGTAGAAATGAAACAATGTGTTTCTGTAACGATGAGTATTGCTTATTGTGCAGACTTCATTGACATTATGATGCAAACCCATCTACTAGCACACTGTATGCCCCGCAAAGCATTTAAAGAAGTTTCTGACTCGTTCCACATTATGGCCCTGTGAAAGACTTTAATTGTCTGACAAAACCAAATGGAAAATGAATGGAATTTTAAATGTTTTAACAAACAATAATCACATAACTTAAGGGCTTCAACTGCGAGATTGTTTGGACGTCATTGAAGTCAACTCAACAAGTTATTTCTTTGTGTACCCAGTAGAAAAGAAACTTTGCACCGTTGTACAGATAACATTCATTTCTACTGAGCAGTGGTCCTTAACCCCTGGGTCGGGACCCAAAAATAGGTCCTCCTGTCATTCAGTGGGTCCCCATTGGAAGGAACAAGTCTTACGTTCATCGGGCCCCAGGGAATTGGCCACAATAAAGGGTTTACTGTAGCAACCCTGCCTTCCCTAGATCTACTGAGACCCTGCTGACACTGAGAGTAGTCTAAATAAAGTGTTTTGCAAAATAACTGTACAATTAATTATAAAACACATGAAGAATGAGTCACTGAGTTGATTTCTAGTTAAAAATGATCATCATGCTAATGTCATGTAAATAATTTAGGTAATTGAAGAAAACGGATCTCTGCTATAGAATGTGTGCTAATATGCATGGTATTTTGCTAAATAATCAAAATGCTGGACAATGCAATGTAAGGCTGTTATGTGAAAAAGTTAGGACTTCTTAGACGATTTATGAGGTTTGGGGTAAATGACATAACTATGGAATACTTGGGAGTTTTCATAACCCAAAAAAATGTTTTTTTTAGTTTAGTTAGACCTCTAGCAATTTTATCAGCAATGAGTAAAAAGAGTTGTGATTGTGTAAGTTATTTACTAAAGGGTGTGGTGATGTCACGATGACTAGTTAATAGAAACCAACAGTCAGTCTTCTGCTTTTAGGTGTAGCCGGATTTGAAGAGAAAAAGAAAATCCGTGTTTTATTGTATCTCATATACACACTGCCCATTCCACAAAATGAATAAGAAGTCCCTTGATCCAATACAATGAAACATGATGACTTTAATTTTACTAGGGTGTCTTAAAGTTTGCTTAACCCCTACGTTTAACAAGGGTGTTTATTTTTGAAGTCTGAAAATATAAAGCTAAATGTAGAAATCCACACATCTATCCTGGATCTGAGCACCTCCATCTTGGCTCCCTGTCAATCAGTATTATAAATGCTCTATTTCCAATCATTGACAATTAATTCCCTCTTATTTGCATTGTGCGACCTGATTGTTTCTGGACTGAACAGGTTTTTATATTTTACTTGCCTAATTTTTAACATTTTAAAAGAACACAGAACAACAAATACCAAGGTTAACACAGATTACATGTATATATACTATCAGGGGGGGGCTGGCAGCCTTAGGCCTGGGGGGCAAATCCAGTCAAGTGGCCCATTGCACCAAGAGGAGAGTAAAAACACCTTTCCCATGTGATTGTAAGGGGGGGGCAGTTACCTAAACAGACACACTCACTAACAGGCGCACACACACTTGCTGATTTGACACACACTAACAAACACACACTCACTGATAGGCACACACACACAGACAGACACACACACTGTTACAGGCATACTGACTGACACAGACAGTAGACAGTGGCTGAGTAAGGGGGACAGGGCTGTTGTAGGAGGCTAGGGCCTGTAGTGGGGGGACAGGGGCTATAGTGTAGGGTATGAGCTGTAACTGGGGGGTTAGGAAATGTAGTGGGGGGACAGGGTCTGAAGTAGTTTGATGGCTACAATTTGGGTAAGGGGCTGTGATGTGGGTGACATGGGTTGCAGTTGGGGGAGAGGAGCTGAAGTGGGGATGTTATGGGGGCTTTGGTGGGGGGGCATGGGGCTGAGGAAGGAGGACAGGAGCTGAGAGGGGGGACAGGAGCTGAGAGGGGGGACAGGAGCTAAGAGGGGGCAGGGGCTGAGTAAGGGGACAGGGGCTGAGGAAAAGGGGACAGGGTTGAGGAAAAGGACAGGGGCTGAGCAAGAGAACAGGGGCTGAGCAAGGGGACATGGGCTGAGTAAGGGGGACAGGGGCTGAGTAAGGGGGACGGGGCTGAGGAAGGGGAACAGGGGCTGAGGAAGGGGGACAGGGGCTGAGTAAAGGGACAAGGCTTAGGAAAGGGACAGGGCTGAGGAAAGGGACAAAAACTGAGTCTATAACCAGAATAAACACTATAACTGAGAACGCTCTATAGAGACTAAAAAAGGAACCACAAAAGGGCACTGACTGAAGCACAAAGCGCTCTATTTATAGTGGGAGCGCTTTTATTTTAAAACCATGCCCCCAAAACATAAGGGATTATGGGAAATTACGCAAATCCACATCACTGGTGTAATGAGGTAGGTGCGCATTCTTCGTATTTTAAGAGGAGGCGGAGCCAAATTGTCCAGCATTGAACTTGGAGAATGCATGGAGAGAAGATCGACCCTCTGCCAGGAGAAGGCCGAATCTCATAACAGGACACTTAGGATATAACGTTGGTGACAAGGACATAACTGGAAATAGTGACTAGCTAAATGTTTAAATATCTGATTAAATAGTTTGAAATTATTATTTATATGTCGATCATACTATTGATGATTTAAGAACACAAATAAATCCTTATATGCACATATATACTAAAAATAATAATTGTTAAAAGATTTATTAATTTTCATAAGCATGAATACTTCTGCAACCTGATCACAGCTTGTGTTCTCTGAGTCTGATCACAGCAGTCGAAGGGAAGAGAGCGAGCAGTTTGCCAAAATTATTGCACAATATTACATGTTTACCAGAAATCACTAAAAAAAAATGCAAGATAGCTTCAGTTCAACCAATCACAAGACATCATCTTATCCGGATGAGTATTTTAACTAGTGCAGTGAATGATAAACCTGACACTGTAGATGTTTGCAAAATACATTTCCCATAATGCTTAGCTATGCTTAAGGCATAATGTAAAGAAATTAGACTAACCAATCTCAGAACCACACATTGGATAGACTATATTATACTCTAAATTATTTACATAATAACACAAATAGGTTCCCCCCAATATTTCTACAATAGATGGAGAGTTAAATACAAAGTATAATTAATTTTAATTTTATTATGTGTCTTAAAAAAAAGCTATCATTGATGAAACGGTTGGGTTTTTGTTTTTTTCATTATGGACTAACTAAGCTATAAATATATATATATATATATATATATATATATATATATTTTGTTTTTAATTAAAGCATTAAATAAGTCTGAGTTCTGGTGTTCTGATTTTTAGGCACTTTTTAGTGAAAGGGTTAAACTTAATTAAGCAGAGTAATACTTTGTCAAATTTCATTTTAAAAAAATAAATAATTTTTTTAAACTAAACATCTCCACTAGTGTGAATTGTACGATCATCAATGCATTGTGAGATAGAAATCTCAATCCAAATTTACCCCCTTTTTTTCATTCTTCTTTCACACCATCAGTCACTAAAAAACAAACAAAAAAAAAACTGAATGGGAATCTGCAAAGTAATTCTTTTCACTTGGTGGGAAAGTAGGGAGAGTTTAAACTTCTCAGAGAACAAGGGAGACCTCAAGTAGCACCAGGCTTCCCCATATCAGAGGAAATTGCTCCACCATAGAGATTATGTTAAAGGCTTGGTGGATTAAACGGCTAATGACATACAAACAGGAGATTTTCATGCAAATAATCACCACACCCAAGGTCAAAACAAAGTCAGGTACTTAAAGGGGAAGCATACATATAAAGAATAATGCTCATGCCCCAGACATTTAAATGACGAAGAGCAATTCTGGAAACTCTTTACGACCCTATTCAGAGTGTTCTATGCCATCTGGCAAGATAATGAACTGGAAAAAAATCCATTCAGGTTTATTTATTCAGGGGTTGTATAGCTTCCCTTTAGGATTACTCGAAAGTACATATACCAGCATCATGGTGTTGCGTTATCTCATCACGCATCAGGTGAGAGGTTTAGCAGGCCTACAAAGGATTATACAGATCAGACATTCCCATTTTCAGAATTTAATAACTCCTAGTGCACACCAGACTTTCAGGCATATCACTGCCTGGAAACACGCATGCTAACTCACAAATATGTTCATCTGATTCGCCTTTGAGACAAGGGGCTTTTTTTTTACTAAAGAGAGAATTTTAGAATGCTGACATTGAAATAAAGTTGGCATTCCAATTGTTAAGTATGTGTAGCAGGGGTATCATACTTTAGGACTTACATCCCAATTCACATCCCTGTCTAACAGTGCTAGCTCATGGATTGCAGGATAAAACCTACCAGGAAAGGTTAAAGGATCTTAACATGTATAGCTTGGAGGAAAGACGAGACAGGGGGGATATGATAGAAACATTTAAATACATAAAGGGAATCAACACAGTAAAGGAGGAGACTATATTTAAAAGAAGAAAAACTACCACAACAAGAGGACATAGTCTTAAATTAGAGGGGCAAAGGTTTAAAAATAATATCAGGAAGTATTACTTTACTGAGAGGGTAGTGGATGCATGCAATAGCCTTCCAACTTAAGTGGTAGAGGTTAACACAGTAAAGGAGTTTAAGCATGCGTGGGATAGGCATAGGGATATCCTATCTATAAGATAAGGCCAGGGACTAATGAAAGTATTTAGAAAATTGGGCAGACTAGATGGGCCAAATGGTTCTTATCTGCCCTCACATTCTATGTTTCTATGTTTCTAGTTCTCCATGGTTTTGCAGAGTCTCTTGATTGTATGTAGCATTCCTATGCTGTCCCTGCATCTGTAATCACTGATTAATGCTCTGTTGATTGATTACAATTTTGACTACAGTTCTTCATTTAATATTTGTGTAGCGCATAATATTGTCTTCATTTAATATTTGTGCAATGCATAATATTGTCTAAAAACTTTTGCACTATTATTGTTAAATAAAGTTGCACTATGATTTTCTTTATGTTTTTCTCTTTTATGTGAGTGGTAACTATATCTACTTCACATTTGTGACTGTGGAGCCTTGCACTTTGTTTTTATACAGATGTTTTGGGCATAATATTATCTTCATTTAATATTTGTGCAATGCATAGAAGCAAGGCCAGTCTAGAAATGCTGTCCTCCAATGCAATATTATCATTCTTGAATCTTTGAAACCTATGAATTTTAGTACTTTAGGTAAAGTATCAACATTCTAGTGATTGGCTAACAACTACCCCACGGATCAGAAATTACTGTTGTATATCTCCTGCATATCTCAAGCAGGGGCTGGTTAAAAGTCCACTTTGCGCGCAGTAATTTCCAGAATTCTTCCAGAGTTCCCAGCTTGACATGCACAGACTGACATCAGTCACCCTTAGTTATGGAGCACTGACAGACATAGCTTTTAAAGCATGGTGTGTGATCCAGAATGACCAATGTCCAGAAACCAACTATGAACGGTACAGTTTCAACATTTTGGGTCTTATCAGCATGGTATGGTTCTTCGGGACAGACATAGCTACCTAAACACGTGTACTCTGGCCAGCAGCCATCCAAACATGCCCAAACTCATTCCACTGAGATGAATAGAGCTATCATCGATCCAATAAGATCTATCTGTTCTGACAGTTCAAGGAATATCACCATCAACTGGTAATTAAATAGCTAAACTTACATCACAAAGTTATCTCATTAATTGCTAATTCATTAAATTCATTCAAGATCTGTTCCATTTGTAGGGGAGGATTGACATTCCTCATGAAGTATGTACCCATTTTAACGCATTATAAAGAGAATGCTAAATTATAAAGAAAATAAATATAACCGATACTCACCTTTAAAGCTCCTGCAGCAGGTGCAAAGGCAAAGCAAGCAGATTGAGTCTCCACCACTCGGTAGTCCTCAATTTGGTCCATGACACCTGCTCTTGTTCCATAAATGCTGTGCCAATCTTAGGGTGGGAATAGAGAGCCTCTTTGGGTGGGAATCTGCTCCCCACACTTTTGTTGTGCAAAAGCAGTTGCTGTGTGTGACTGACCATGTGTGTTTGTGATTGTGCATTACTGTGTGTTTGTTTATGTTTATTAGACACACATAGCGAAGAGTTTTTCTCATTCATGCCCTTCCAAGTATTTTTTAACCCAGCCTCCTGCAAATAGTAAAGGTGGATCTGCATAAGTCCAAGTTCAGCAGGAGTTTATGAGATATACAGTTTAGCCTCTAGCATTAGATAAAATTAGTGGAACTGTTGAATTAGCCGATACCAGCCATACTTTGTCAGCCACACATTTATTGACAGCCCCATTCACAGTTTTGTTTAGTGAATGGGGCTGTGTACAGCAATCTCTTGCAGCCACAAAAAAGAGATAAGGAACTGCTCAGTGTTTGCATTCCGCACAAGCACACATTTATTATTATTATTATTATTATTATTAACAGTTATATAGCGTCAACATATGCAGCATCGCTTAACAATTATAAAATGGGGGTATTTAACAAGTAATTAACATACGAGACGAGGTGAAGAAGGCCCTGCATTACAAATATTTTGCATGTGAAGAGGGTAATCTATATTTCTTCTAATGTCTGAAATGAAAAGGGACAGGCTTACAGCTGGAGTGATTTTTGCAAATCACTGTATTTAAGAACCTAGTGCAAAAAGGTAGATCCCCAACTGTTTCACAACTGCAGCTCCCATGATACTTTACCTGCTAAAAGGCTGTCAAAGGACTGTAAGAGTTATAGTTCTGAAACAGCTGAGAGCAGGGCCGTCTATAATATGAATAGGACCCTGGGCAAAGCCTTTTCTTGGGCCCCCTGGGCCCTGTCACTGCACCCTCCCTCCCCATTACGCCCAACCCGCAATCACACTGACAGACATACTGACACATACACACACAGACAGACACATTAAAACATTCGCAGATACATACTGACACACACATACACTGACACAAAAATATATACTGGCAAACATTGACACACATTCAGACATACTGATACACACACAGACACATACATACTCACAGACACATACACTGACAGATATACTGACACAGACACACACAGACACATACACTGACAGGCGTATTGACATACACAGACATACTGACATACACACACACACACACTGGAATACAGTGAGACATACTGACATACACACACAGACATACTGACATACAAACACACAGACATACACACAGTATGTCTGTGTGTGTTAGTATGTCTGTGTGGTGTGTTAGTATGTCTGTGTGTGTATGTCAGTATGTCTGTGTATGTCAGCATGTCTGTGTGTGTATGTCAGTATGTCTGTGTGTGTTAGTATGTTTGTGTGTGTATGTCAGTATGTTTGTGTGTGTATATGTCTGTGTGTGTGTATATGTCTGTGTGTGTATGTCAGTATGTGTGTGTATGTCAGTTATGTCTGTCATAGACACACACAGACATACTGACATACATACACAAACAGACATACTGACACAGACATACTAACACACACACACAGACACAGACATACTAACACACACACATACTAAAACACACACACAGACATACTAACACACACACACACACACACACACACACACATACAGACATACTAACACACACAGACATACTAACACACACACATACTAACATACATTTAGCCACCCTCCAGGTTCTTACCTTTTTATGGAGGGTGGTTTCCCTGGGGTCCAGTGGCAGGCTGAGGCAGATGGGAGTTCTTCTCTGGAACTCCCCTCCTCCCTGCCTTCCTCCTCCCGCGCGGCTATCTCCGGTGGGAGGAAGTGACACGCGGTACTCACTTCCTCCCAGCCGGTACAGGAAGGGGCCCGGTCGCGCTGTTTAAGCGTCACAGCGCCCGACCGGGCCCCTTCTGCCACATGCCCACAGGGTGGCCCTTAGTGCATGGGCCACCCGGGGGCCTCCTTGGTTGGCGGGCCGGTGCGGCTGCACCGCCGGCCGCCGGGTACATGGGGGCTGCTGAAATCGCGGGGCCCACGGGGCAGCTGCTCTGGGGCCCCCCCAGGAGCAACTGGGCCCGGGGCAGCTGCCCCGTTTGCCCCGCGCTAAAGACGGCCCTGGCTGAGAGTCAACATGCTGGCCGTCTCCATCCTCCTGTGTGTTGGGAGACAGGAACAGACGCACTCACTGCACCATAGCTTACAAAATGAACACAGGGTGTTATGGTGCTATGAGCATCCTTTTAAAGATACAGTGATAATCAGTGGGTTTTATTAACTACATGGTGAGTAATAGTGAGATAATCCGCAACTACCAACTTTAAATATGAAACAGGAACTGGAATTAGAATATGTGTTTCTAGTTCAGTCAATCCAACCCAGGTTTGGCAAGTCAATTTTGTTATAAATCCATCATAACTCACTGTTTAGTAAATATAGTAAAGAATAATTCTGCTGACCTGTTAGCGCCTAAATGGCATAGAAAAGAGATATGAGCTACAGTGTAATAATACAGTCTGTGTGCCAACCCTGATACTTTATAACTCTGTTATAATTGTAAAGTACCTTTACGTGGGCTGTAGTTTCAACATCTACAATGGATGAGAAGACCCGGTAAAATAAGTTTCAAAAGATTGTACTTTATTGTGGCGAATTGAAAAAAAAAAAGAAAGTACAATCTAAACTTAAAAAGTAGATATTTAAATTACAGATCAATGAAAAAAGTTCTAAGAAAAGAATAGAGTTAACCCCGTCTGGATTTTAGGGGACACATAACTTTCTTATCAGCGCAGGCTGAGACTTTTAGATTGCACTGTAGAAGATACAAATCCGTGAGAACTTTGTAGGCGAATATCTTTTTTTATATTATCTACACTTCAATATATTTTTTACTGTATTGTTTATATGACGTGTTAAACTAGTATCAAATCCAACCGAAAGATACCCTTTCCTCTGAAGCAGCAATGTCCATTTAAGTCTTCCCACATAGCATTTACATATGGTTTATTACTCTTTACTGATTATGTAAAATTATATTTGGGATAAACTATTGCAAAATCACAAACTTAAATAAATAAATGAGAAAGTTTTTTTTTTCACGGTTAGATAAGGCCCTCTGACATGGTGCGGTCACTAGTCAAATACTGGCAAGAATTCAGAGTCACATCTGACGTTAGTGTTTGGAAATATGATGAACAAAGGATTAGATTTGCTGACAACACAGATAACCTGACTGAGTGTACTTCAAGCAGAACTTCTCATAGGAGTTAAATGTCGCTCAGTTTTTTCTTTCAAGGATATTTATATAGAAAATCCATGACTGTTCTACGTATTTGTTCCCTTTTCAGTTTTGCAGGAGTAACATTGTTTAAATTGCAGGTTTTAAGTGCCTTTAATGGCTGTCACACTGACATTCACTAAAGCAGGGATGCCCAAAAGGTAGATCTCCAGGTGTTGCAGAACTATATCTCCCATGATTCTTTGCATGCCTTTGAATGCCTTTAGAACGGCAAAACATCATGAGAGCCAGGCCCGGACTGGCCATCGGGCATACCGGGCAAATGCCCGGTGGGCCGCGATGGCTGTGGGGCCGAGGCCAGCAGGGGAGATCACTATCCGAGCGCCGGCCCCGCTGTGTGCCTCCATGGGCCGGTGGGGAGATCAAAGATCTCCTTCACCGGCCCACAGGCAGTTACAGGCGGCTGCCAGCAGGCTGGGTGAGGGAGGGAGGCAGGAGAGGACCGGCGGAGCTCTAACCAGCAGCTCCGCCGGGTCCTCTTGCGGGATTCTGAGCGTTGCCTGCAGGCTAAAGTTCACTCTCACCACTGGACCACCAGGGAAGGATGGCAGTACAGCCCCCCTCCATGGCAACACGGCTTCCCCCCTCCCAGGCAGAACGGATCTCCTCCCCCCCCCTCCCAGGATAAAGGTAAGAAAGGAGGGGGGGACATAACTTTTTTGTATTTTAATTATTAATAATAAAAACAAATATTTAAAATAAATTCCCTAACAGCCCCCTCACACACACAGCAGCCCCAGGCACCCCCAGACACACACACAGCACCCCCAGACACACACACAGCACACGCAGACACACACAGCACCCCCAGCCACACACACAGCACCACCAGACACACACACAGCACCCCCAGACACACACACAGCACACACAGACACACACAGCACCCCCAGACACACACACAGCACCCCAGACACACACACAGCACATGCAGACACACACACAGCACAGAACACACAGCACCCCCCAGCACCCCCAGACACACACACAGCACCACCAGACACACACACAGCACACACAGACACACACAGCACCCCCAGACACACACACAGCACCACCAGACACACACACAGCACCACCAGACACACACACAGCACCTCCAGACACACACACAGCACACACAGACACACACAGCACCCCCAGCATCCCCAGACACACACAGCACTCCCAGACACACACAACACCCTCAGACAGACAGCACCCTCACTCCCACACATATACAGCAGACATATATATATATATATATATATATATATATATATTATAAAATAACCCTCAGTGAGTTAACAGACAAAGAAAATTAGAAACCTAGAATGTGACGGCAGATAAAAACACCCTCACACACAGCACCCCTCTTACACAAACACACTGCGCACCTCACACATACAATACATTCAAATATATATTATATATATATATATATATACACACACACACTACAGAACCCCTTACACTGCACCACTACACACATTACGCTCCATATACACATTAGATCCCTTACCCTATATGCACTCTTAATCCTCTACACAAACACACACACACACACACACACACAATCTTCTATACACACTCTGGGTCCTTTACACACTAGATCTCTTACACACACACTGCACCACCTACACACACACTACATTCCTTGTAAGGAAACACATACAACATTCTCTAAACACACCCTCTCTACAACCCCTACACACACTACGTCACCTATACACACACACTACTGCCCGTATGCACACACTCGCTACATACCCTATAACATTATGCCCCTATACACGAACTCTCTACAGCCCCTAGCCACACATATTACACCACAAAATTGACCTATTTACACAATACCACACCACACTCTACACACAGGCAATCCCACAAGCATGCGCCAAACACATGCAACATACACTTTCCTAGCCCTTTTGTCCTCTGGTATCCCACTTGTGGAGACACCAGAGACAATTTAAAAGCAAACACAGTGCAAGCATGTTATTACATTTGCTTGCGCTGTGCAGAACAAATACAGGGCCTTTTTCTAATGCTAGAGCTCTTCAGCGGGGCTCTGTGCATTGAACCAACATGCTCACTTTGAGAGGGGACTATCTTGTCATTAGTGATGACAAAACACACCCTCTCTGGCTCTAATTGAAAAATGCCCGGACCTAATTTTTTTCCCAGTCCGGCCCTGATGAGAGCTGTCGTTTTAAAACATCTGGAGATCAACCTTTTTGTACACCCCTGCACTAGAGGATCTTCTGCCGAAATATGGGGAAGCATTGGATTGGCTGAGATCATCAATCTTGATGATCTCAGCCAAGGAGGCATGCAGGACAAAGACTGGCACAGCGAGGGCTGAAAGGTAATTACATCTCACCCTTTAAGGCCTCAGGTGGGAAGGACACTACTATAGATAGATAGAAACTAAAATTAAACTAACGCTGTAATGTTTCTTTTACAAGTTTCCAGACTGAGTGATAAAGAAAAAGTAAAAGTTGAAATGTGTACTTGGCCTTAGACACAAATGAAACGTGAAGGGAAAATGGACCAGTAGACACATTAAAAAGCAATTATATGGACTTTGTTTTTGAAGTTGTATCTATCTGCTGTCCATGGCTTGATTCATCATGCTCTTTGCATTGCTTCTCAACAAACGTTCCATAAAATCTCAAACAAGTCCTTGAGTGCGTTAGTATTGCAAATCCTCTTCTATGTTTTTTTTCTCTGATTACTTCCCTAATCTCTGTCCATAACATCATCCAGTTCTGTAGAATTTCCAACATAAAGACATATTTTATTTTGGAAGACGTGCAATCACCACATCTGTTCTGTGAGATCCAGGTTCTTTTGTTCCTTTTTTAATAGTGGAAACACATGTTTGTATATTATAGAAATCAGCGAGGCTTTCCACCCTTTTGTCTTCAGTTCCTTAAAATCAGATGTACTGGGGAAAAATTTAGTTTTTTTGAAAGACCAGAAAAGCTTTTAGCTTTCTACTAAGGCTTTCTAAATCTTTCTTTTCAACATCCGTGCACAAAAAAACATGTATTGTGTTACCACCAAGAAATCCAGCAGTTTTAATGTATTCTCATATCGGAAGATGGACAATTTGCGCGTTCTCACCTTTCTGTCTTTTACCTGCTATGTGCTTTTTATGTGCATTACAATGACAAACCAGAAGGCTTGGTCAGGAAGGGTGCTGGTAGAAAGATGAAGGAATCACTTGGAGTTTCAAATGTAACATTGTTTCACATGTGATCTACATCCTGCATCAATGGACCAGTCTCTTCTTCAGTATATTAACTGTTCCTACAACAATGGCAACCAGTTTAATGGGTTTTGGTAACTCTTGCAACAAATGACAAACAGCCATTTTACCCTCTACTGCTCCATCCTATCTCCTTCCATATCTGAGGATTGCCTGTGGTCCAGTACAACATGTTCTTCTTATTTGAGATCCTCGGTAACTTTTATATTGTGCAAGTGCATTAGTTTGTCTGGTGCAAGATCTTGCATTCTAAAAGGTTTCCCGTGCAGCACCTTAAAGCCAGGATATAAAATGATTAATTTCTGAATCTCCTTCAGAAGTGTCTCTAGTGCAGTTGATGCAGATTTTCGTTTTATACGTATCAGGCATGGGGATGTTCACATGCCTGGCAGATCAAGTATTTAGACTTGGAGGCTTTCTTCCTTTAAGGCTCCCTAGGGAAACAGCAGGTGTTTCTGGCACTACAGACATCCTGAATTAAATATAGATTTATGGTGCATTACTATAAAATATATAGGCAGATACTTATCCTCTTTAGTCTTGCTAAGCCTCCCTCAGTACCTCAAAGCCTCTATTCTGCGCTGCAGCCAAAATTTTAGTATATTCCAGTGCTTTACATACAACAATGTATATTAGCAGAAGGTTAGACCACCTCAGAGTATAATATAGAAAACATATTTAAAGGATCACTCCAACCACCATAACAACAGCAGTGCATTGTAGTATTGCCATCTAACCTTCTGCCCTGGCACCACATTGTACGTAGTCAAACACTTTTAGAATGGTTTGATTACTTAACTGGGGTCCTCTGGATGCCACTAGTAACCTCTTCAGATGGAGAGCCAAAATCTCCTAAGCAGGAGCTTCCATTAGCTCTCATAAGCAGCACCCTGCAGGGCTGCTTAGCTTAGATCATTGGCTGAGAGCATCAGTAGATTCTAAAATGGCTGTTAAATGGTTTGACTACTTACGATGGCGGGTGTCGTGGCACTCTTGCCATCATAACCACTACAACACACTGTAGTGGTTATGGTGCTTGGAGAATTTTTTTATTTTATTTTAAGGCTGTTATGATGAATGCCAGAGCTCTGATCTCATTGGCTCTTTCTCTGCTTCAGCCAACACATAATCGCAGAAGAGTACGGGCAGCTATTTACTGGAATCTTGGAGGAAAAATCTATAAAGGCTGACTTTTATCAAGGCTGATGTAAATACAGCATTGTAGATACCTGTGTGGTCTTTTACACACTGTAAGAAGTGCATAATACTGGCACTGTATAGTGTTGGTATGCGAAATAATAAGATAATAATAACAACATGTTAGACTATCAGGAGATGCATTAAATAAGGCAGGACTTACTTATGTTCATTGTTGGCATCTTAATGCCAGATTTAATTACATGATTACCAAAGTGCATTTCATGTTGTTCTGCTATTTACTTCAATGCAACTATAAAAAACACCCTTAATTTCAGGGTTATTCACTAGTGAGGACTGTCATGAATTCAATGTGAATACAAAGCAAATGTTTTAACAAAGTGAAACTGTCATTGCTATAACAACTATATATTTTTAAAGAGCTTGAGATTCCATCTATACATTGTGCTAGAGGTTTTGCTAGCAAATATATAGATTTGGAGAAAAGCCTATTTAAAAAAATAGTTTTTTTTCCTCCCATCTCACTCTCAAATCGATGGCAGACACACAATTCCGAGGTATTGAGAGACAGGAAGAGCAAAAGAGACCTTCTGGTCCCTCTGTTCTCCACCCACAGCAACCACAGCGCATGATGATTAGGGAGTATAGGAACGGTGTGACATGACGTCACTACATTCAGACGCTGGCATGCCAGAAACAAACCCAGCGTGTCGGTGTCATGGAGGACATTTTACCCTGTTTGGGAAGTGCCCCCAAGCAGGGCAAATCAAAGAAGAGCTAAGGAGGAGTGGTGTGTGATACTGTATCGGAACACCCACATCGGTATGGAGAGTTTGGCCGGGAAGCAGAGGACAAAGTACGGCATGACTGTTTCCCTTTTAAACCAAAAATAGCTGAACTGGGAAATTTATCTAAGTCAGCCAAGCTTCCAATTTGGCCTTTTAAATTTTAAATTCACTTTTAATTATTTTTGATTTAATGGCAAATGTCACTTAAGCGAACAACCCTGAATGTGTTAAAAAGCTAACCTGGCTAATGCTCAAGTCTAGATATAGCGTACATCTTTCACGACTATTTCATAACTTATGTGTAAAGTTCCTACTCTTCCTGATCAGTAAACTCAATCCAGTTCCCCACGCCTCATGTAACCTTCCGCCCACGTATATCTCTTTACTCACTATTCGGTGTTACTGTGAGGAAGTTGACTGAGCAACATTCTCCCATAGCTGTACTACAGAAAACTCATTCAGATCTGCTTCTCCGTATCTACAATCTAACTAAACCTGTAATGGCTACCAGAAGTTACTATTTGTTTTGTATATTTAAAATGTATAGTGATTGCAACTGAGTTAATCTTTTAAAAACAAGAGAAATCTAAATATTTTCTCCTGGTTAAAAAAAGTCTTAATAAATAAACGCATAACAAATGACTAGATGCTTCACATATTTTGCACAGTAAATTTCCCAGGGGGAACTATTTCAAAATATTTTCTGTATATATTTCCTTTTAAATTTATGCACTTCCTGTAAACACCTTGAAATGTGCCTTTAAAATTTGTTTTTTTTTCACTAAAATATGCCTAAAAATGGCCACTTTCGAAGTTCCCCCTTTTTTTTTTTTTAATGAATTTCCGAGAGAATCTGATATTACCCCAGTGACTGCTTGGTAATAAGGAAAGAAAACAGGAATTGGCTTTTACCTCTCAGCCAATCCTGGTGTACAGGTACCTTCGTAGACAAACTAGCGAGCACATCTATAGATGTGCACTAGTGAGCACATCTATACCTGTCCACATGAGAAAATCTATAAAATCTGTAATGCCCTTTCAATAAGATATGGGATATAATAATTTGTTAGAGTACTTTTGAGAAATTAAGAGATTTACAGAATGCAATATGCCTACATTATCTTTTGACATATTATAATAGTGATTGTTAATTTTGTACTGCCTGCCACTGATTTAGAATTTTCTATTTTTATTAGAAATCAGCGATGTGCTTCATGAGAGCACTCTCTGATGGGTTAAGTTATCATACTTTTTGTGTTTTATACAATCACATTTTTTTTAAAACGTATTAGTATTAAATAGATTTTTACACTAGAGTTTTCTTGAGCTGTCCTTGAAATGAACAACAAATAAAGGATTTGTTTGGTATCTGAAGCACAGAGCATGTTCAGAGAGTTCAAAGAACAATTTTTAATTTGTTACCAGGTGGTACCCTGGAAGCTACTGAACAAATCATAGACTCTGATCAGCTGCTGAAATCACATATTTGCAGCATCCTTTTTTAAAAGGGTTATTCACTGAAGTAAAAAATGAAAGTTATTTTCAAATTTTAGGTCAAAGTAATCAAACCTGAAAAATTCTATAAGTAAGCTATACTTTCATTTCGGCAAATCTGGCCTTAAAAAAACACTTAAAAATCCCAGTTTAGTAGGCATGCACACAATTAAAACAACCACGCACTTAGAGGGTTAATCCAACCCTGATTTAAACCCATATCCCCAATTTACAATATAAACGCCCTATAACTATTAGTCCTTCGAAAAAACTGAACACACTTTGTTGGATTACTTTCACCCTATGGCTGCATTATTGTAAGAGACTTACTTTTATTTTCAAAAAAACACTTAAATCAATACATAGCTGAAAAGATTCAATAAACACTGGGCCTCAGATATAAATAGGCCCTTGTAACAAGCACAGTATAAAGTGACTGTACAGTTATGCTTTTCACAAAACACTTGTTTGGTGACATTATGGCTGTTTGGTCACATAATGGCTGGTGACATTATGGCTGTTTGGTCACATTATGGCTGTTTGGTGATATGTCTGTTGTTTGGTGACATTATGGCTGTTTGGTGATATGTCTGTTTGGTCACATTATGGCTGTTTGGTGATATGTCTGTTTGGTCACATTATGGCTGTTGTTTGGTGACATTATGTCTGTTTGGTCACATTATGGCTGTTTGGTGACATTATGGCTGTTTGGTCACATTATGGCTGTTATTTGGTGACATTATGGCTGTTTGGTGAAATTATGGTTGGCGACATTATGGTTGTTTGGTCACATTATGGCTGTTTGGTGATATGTCTGTTTGGTCACATTATGGCTGTTGTTTGGTCACATTATGGCTGTTTGGTCACATTATGGTTGTTTGGTGACATTATGGCTGTTTGGTCACATTATGACTGTTTGGTCACATTATGGCTGTTGTTTGGTCACATTATGGCTGTTTGGTCACATTATGGCTGTTTGGTGACATGGCTGTTTGGTGACATTATGGTTGGTGACATTATGGCTTTATTTGGTGACATTATGGCTGTTTGGTCACATTATGGTTGGTGACAATAACGCTGTTTGGTGACATGGTTGGTGACATTATGGCTCTTTGGTAACATTATGGCTGTTTGGTGACAGTATCGCTGTTTGGTGACATGGTTGGTGACATTATGGTTGTTTGGTGACATTATGGCTCTTTGGTGACATGGTTGTTTGGTGACATTATGGTTGGTCACAGTATGGCTGTTTGGTGACATTATGGTTGGTCACAGTATGGCTGTTTGGTGACATTATGGTTGGTGACATGGCTGTTTGGTCACATTATGGCTGTTTGGTGACATTATGGTTGTTTGGTGACATTATGGTTATTTGGTCACAGTATAGTTGTGTTGGTCACAGTATGGCTATTAGTAGCCCTTGTGGAGAGTAGTCACTCAGTGCTTGGCAGTAAAGGTGGCTATAGCCTTTATTCAGTGAATGGATTTAATATAGCTGTCCTGTGTAAACACATAGCAGTGAGGGAGCTGTCTGACTCTGTCAGTGCCCACAGCACGCTCTCCCCGCCTTCTTCTGCTACAATCTCTCTTAAACCCCCTCCCTCAGCGCCAAGCCCCGCCCCTAAAGCGCGTCACTCCGAGCCACTTCCACACCCTTTCCGGAAACCCACCTTCCAACCTAAGCCTTCTCATTGGCCAGCGAGCCCAAACCCCGCCCACCCTCGCATCCGATTGGCTACCCGTCGTGCCAGTTAGGCGCCAGCGCCGCTGGGGGCCGCCCCCTCTGTCGTCGCGGAGGAGGGAGGCGAGAAAACAAAAACAATCGGTCCGGGGCCGCCATCTTGGCTGGGAATGTGCGGCTGAATGGGAAGCGATGAGATTCCCTGGGAAGAGGAGGACGGAGAGGAGGACGACGCGGACGCTCGCACCCAGCGCACAGCGGCTCGGCCGTACAGAGCACAGCGGGCCGGCTTCGGAGAGCGCAGCAGGCTCGCGGCAGGCACCGAGTGACCGCGCCCGCCCGCTCCCAGCAGCAGCAGGCGGAGACCGGAGCCCCCTCACCGGACAGCAGTAACGGGCAGAGTCCCAGCCGCCGCCAGGCCCCGCGTTACCCATGACCCCCCGGGGCAGGAGGGGCCCCAGCTGGAGCCGGGCCCTGCGGTAACCCCCCCACCACCACTGCACACCTACCTGACCGACCTACCTGTCTGACCGACCTGCCTGGCTGCCTGAGCCGGTCACTGCGGGGGGCTGGCACCCCGAGATTGCCATTGGCCCGAGCTGCCCCCACACGGTGCTTATGGTGGGCTCTGAGTGACAGGGGTGGTGGGGGGCGGCATGGGGGGGGTATTAAAGTACTCAGTGCTAATCCACGTGCTTTAAAATAACTCCCACTGACTCAGGGGGCATCTCCCCTCCAGCACACTCAGCGTGGACTTTGTAGTGTGTGTGTTTGTGTATATATATAATATAATATACTCTATATACTCCCCCACCCCCTGTATACAGCATTATTTGGACTGGCTTCATTGAGGAAGGGGGAGAATTAAAGAAAGAAGGAAAAAAAATATTTAAAAGGCTGTTGGATCTGAAGGCTGCACCCCTGTCTCTCTCTCCTGGATTGTCTCCTTGGCTGTAAAAAAACAAAAATAAATAAACTTAAAAAATGGGAACTGCTACTAAGCTGGCTTTTGCAGTCTTCCTTATCTCCTGTTCTTCAGGTAAGAATGTAAGAAATGCTTGCACATGCTGACACTTTTGGTAGAGTGCCAAAAAAATGGAAAAAAAAATCAGATATAAAAAGATATATTATTGACTGCAAGAACATACATGCTGGGGAATATATTTTTTTGGTATGGTTTTTGTTTTTCCTTGCCATTTCTTTTTTTAAAAGATGTTTTTATATGATGGTTGTAACTTATTCTGTTTTTTTTTATTTTTTCTAACCACTAGTGTAACATGCTAATTTTTTTGGGTTCCGAAATCTAGTGGCAACACAGGTTTGTATGCACTAAACACAGAATTGTAGGGAAGCTAACTTTAAAATGTTCTGGTAAAATAGCCACGCTTGGGAAGTAGTCTAGTGGGAGATTATTTTTCTTTCCCCAAAATAACAGAATTGAGCAATTTGATCTACAATTGAGTGTTCAGTGAATACATCCCATAGTGTTCTTAAACAAATCATGAATTGTGAAGTGACAAGGATTTAGACTAAAATAACTCAGTTTGAAGATTTTTCGATTTCACGTAGTTTTGTGATAACATTTGCAATTCCCAGTTTAATGCTTGCCAACGCCAACAGTATGAAAAGTAATGGAGATGACAACTGTCTGTCTTTTCGAAGCGTTATTTGAAAATAGCAGAATGTTTATTCAGTAAGTTCTTATTTTTAGCAAATTGAAACTTGAATGAAAAATTCAGGCAAAAAGAATTTATAGTCACAGCTTGGGGATTCATGTCTGAGTTTTGCCATTCCGATTTAATTTGAAATTTATTGATTATACTCCATGGTAATGGTTTGCTTGTTGGATGCAAGATAAATTAAATCATAGGTTTTTACCAGTAACCCAGATGTGCTCTAATCTAGTATGGCAATTCTGGAATGGACATTAACTAATTGGCTGCTGTTGCAAATCACATGGCCAGATAATACCTTTATGTGCTTGCCAGAAATAAGTCATGGCCTGTTTTTTTTTTTTAGGTCTATAATTTAGTACACATTAAATATTTTGCAAGTGTTTAAGTAATATGCGCATACAGTACAGCTAGCTGGTGAATGCTTGAAATATTCAACATATATGCACGCTATAAACAGCTGTACGGATTTATCGTATACATGTTCTTTATATTTAGTATCTTGTTCTAAGTAGTTCTAGCAGGTGGCTGGATATAGGCACATATATACTACAAAATCTTTTGATGACAAGTTTATTGCTTTTGTTTTTCGCAAAAGTGATTTGTGTATGAGTGTATACAACAGGCTTTCATGTTGGCAAAGCATCATTGGACTTGTAGTTCTATTACAGCTAGAGGCTATCTGTTGGCTACATCTGTTGTATTCTTTAAATATCACTTCAGTTTGCATGAATCTTTGGGTTTCAACCTTGGTTGATCCTGTGATATAAGTGTCAACAACCTAAATTTGAGCATTATCTGCTTGCCAAGATGACCCAGCTATTTTAACCCGATGTGCAATGATTGCTCTTAATTTGTAAAGTTTATTTATTTGGGTGCTGGCATTCACTCTCGGTCACCTGTATTCCCTCTCTGTTATCCTGATTAGTTTCCTAAGCTGTCTTAATGTATTTGCTCCTATGTTGAGTTCCTTCTTATCAACATGGCTGGACAGCAAGCTGCATTGATTTAATTCCCCTCCTCCATCTCATTGTGTTCTTTCAGCCTGTCAGACTTCTAAGCCAACTAACAAATGGTGTGTTGAGATCTGGAAAAGCTGTCTAGTTGTGTGTCTGAAAGGCAGAGTTGTTTGTGAACAGAAGAAGTCTGAATGCTCAATGTCTGATTTATCTGTCCCTTGCAGTCAGTGGAGGTGTTCTGCTTCACTGGTGCAATGTGACTATGCTGTGGATAGGGGCACTCACCAATCCTTTCAGATTTGATTTCACTCTTGAGTTACTCATGGGTTGGTCTGGTATTGTGCACTAAAGACAGACGTTCAGCTGTATTCACAAAGCTTTCAAATCTTAAAGGCCTCTGCTGAATGGATCAGTTTCCTTGTGGTTATTAAAAAAAGAGAGAGAGTGAGTCCCGTGTCTGTATAGGTATTGATTTTTTGTGGATAGTTAATGCTGTGAAATTGCAATATCTGCCAAAGATAAACTAGATCAAGGCTGAACCATTTTTCAATCGTAAAGCAAAAATTACATTTTGATGCAGGTTTTTTTGTTTTTTTTTTAAGACCTTAATTAAACCTGCATTGAAGAGTTGCACGTATACCCACTGTGTGTTCAAATGCAGTTTAGGCTTGAAAAACTTTTAGATGTGATATTTTGTTGCATAAGCTACTTTTACAGGATGTTGTGTTCTGTTCTATTAGAGGAATTGAGTAACATGCATAAACTTATGTTTTGTTTTTGTAACTCCCCCCCAGCCTTGTTCTTGTCAACTATACAAAATAGTACATTTCATCATTAGTTAGCATAAATAATTTGTGAAAAAGAGCAACCAAGGTTTTGTCTCTCCCCCCGCCCCCAGTTCTCATTTCCGTGTGCATCTTACTACTTTTACTACCCCATTTATCTTTATTTTATACTACCTTCCTTGAGTTGGATGGCAATAATTAGGTACCACCATTTTGTTCCCCTCTATGATGCCCTTCTGTGGGATTCTTTGATGAATTGTGGGTAAATTTACCTTGTCAACTGAAAAGGAATCTTGCTTAAGCGTTGCCCATTTCCAAATGTCATGCTCTACATGAGAAAAAGTAGTCCCTGGTTTTATCCTAATTTATAAAGAGAAAATTACCGTTATTGGGTGGGGGGGGGAAAACAAGCAAATAGTAATAATACTAACCTTGGCACAAGCAAATTGCTGAGCATCGTGTGAAGTGTAGGCTACACACATCTGCAATGCCAAGGCTAGCCATGTGTTTATGTACGAAGACACGCTAAATGTGTATTGTATAAATATTTAACTTTTACTCTGTTTAAATACACAAATTGATCAAAAGTTTCTGTATAGGCGGTTTTATTGCTGCTGTTTCCTGGTTGTCGCCCATTGGTGCTTTTGTAATACAAACAGTCCAGGAATTGCAGTCTTTCTTCTATTCACTTGTTCTTAGCAGCCCTGCCAATCATAGGAAGGCATTGTTGTTAAAATCAGGCCAAAGTTGGTCAAAAATGACACCCCCACACCCCACCTTTAAAAAAATTTTTTGATGTCTGTGTGGTCCAGCAGTTTTCTATTTTTCAGTTACATTAAGTGGTGTGTACATGGGAGGAGGGAATGGGAATGTGTGTGTGCATGCATGCAATTAGTTTTGTCTTGTGTTCTATTTTTATAACACTGTGGAAAATTAAACATTTGTTTTGTTTGTGAATGTTAATTTCATAGAAACCTGCACTTTCGATATTTATATTAGATTTTTTTTTCACTTTATCATCTCAGGATTGTTGGCCTTCTTTGCTGAAAATTATATTCTAATCGCATCAAAATAAGTTTCAAATAACTGTTTTGTATTTTATTACTAGTCATTGTGACTTGTTTTAAGAAGATTGTGAAAATAAATTAGTCACATTGCTTACTATTGATTAGTTTCAGATAACAAAATGCATTGCACCTAATGTGTATCATATACTAGCCAAATTGATGGCAAATATAAATTCAGTGAATGTTGTCTACAATGTGCAAAGTTATTGATCTGTCATAAACCTAAGAGAGCTAAATCACAAAAGTAATAGTTACAAAGGTGGCACATTTCCAAGGTTCCACAAGTTGTATACAGAATCCCATAATGCCTAGCACAGGCACTTGATCAGTATACGGAACGTGCTTGCAGACTTCAACTAAGTGTAGTGTTTTTACCTAAACCATAGTTGTATTGAGTTCTGTTTTATAATTTGCCAAAAAACGATCTTCTAAATGACAACAGTGTGTTCAGTTGCAAAAAAGACTATTAATGACAATTTGTAACATGTTTTGCATAATGTAGGGTGGCTGTTTTCAGCTTTGGAAAACTTATATCTCCAGTTAATTTTTCCTGTTTAGTATTTTTTATCTTGTCAAGATACACAACCACACTGCTAAATCCCACAGAACTTTCAGTATGCTCATACATATTTATCTAGGTCTTTTATAGTCTTGTTTAAAACTAATTAGTATCTGATTCACAATCAATATTTCCAATTGCAAGACATTATATGAAAACATAAAAGCTGATATCCTACTTTTTTTTTTTTTTTTTTTAAACTTTTCTTAGTGATGGTTGGAAATATGTTATTTTCATTTGAAAGAGAGGAAGGTTCTATGTGAAATAACTCCAAACAAAATTAGCTCTAACTTTGTTGTTTTTTGGAGCCCTGGCTCCTGGGAGTTGTGAAAACGCTGTATAATAGATCTATAATTCCAGCCTTTTTAAAATGGTTAAGCAGTTTTTGGTCAAGGGTCAGAAATTTCATGGTAGTACTGACCTAAGCAATTATCTGTATAGAATTTATGGCAAACCTCATTGATGTTGACTTTCTGATGCAATAGGCCTTGATCACCGTCAGGAGTCAGGTTGTTGCTTGTTGCATCTCATAAATATTAGCATACATCTAATCTTTCAGTTCATGTAAAACTATTTGGATTCTTCTGATAAAAATCAAGCACCAACATTCTAAAATATTTCGACCCCTGTGTTATAATCTTCCTGCTTATTGCTCTTATTGAAGTCTAGGAGCAGGTATTCATGAAATGTAGTCTGAACATGTACGTTATTCTTACTAGAGTTGAATGGGAATTTACAGGTTTTAATACAGTTAGCCAGGTAGCTTTAAAGAACACTAAGGGCTCCCAGAACACTCCATCTCTTTGAAGTGGTCGGTTTGCAGTGTCGCTGTCCCTTTAACCTTGCAATCTAATACACTGCAGTTTCAGAGAAACTGCAATGTTTATATTACAGGGTTAAGACTGCCCCTAGTGGTGCTTCCTGCTTTACATGAGTACTTCCAGAGTACTCAAAATCCCCACAGGATAGTATTGATTCAATGCTTTCCTGTTGGGAAGGCCTAATGCCCATTAGGTTCCTCCTCAACACTGAGTTTCAAGAAGGTGGAAATGAAGTCCGTGCAAAGGGACTTCAGCGCTAGAATAAGGTGAGTGAAAGAAATGGTTACTTAACTCTTTCAGTGCCGGTGGGGCTGGATGGGGGTGTTAGTGTTAGGAATGCAGTTTTATATAACTAACACTAATGTTCCTTTAAAAAGAAAGGTAATTGGTAATTACTGAAACTGTAATGGGCATAATTTCACCTATTTTAAATGACATAAAATTCTTGCTTTTACTGTTGCTCTTATGTGGTGTCACGTATTCCGTTAGTTTGTGCCAAAATATTGATCAAGTAATTTATGAAAGATTTGTTAAAACATTATCAAAGCTTTCAACCTTGCAGGCAGTAGGTTTTTTTTTTTTGTGTTTTTTTTCTTGTATTTTAAAAGTAGTTTTAGATTAAATTTATATTAGCAATTAAATGCTGCTGATCTACAAGTTAATAAAATTGGATTTCGAACAGGTTTATACACCAAAATATGAATTGTCATGATTTTAAAATTTTATGGCCAAATTTCAGGACAGCATTAAAGGCTGTTTAGCCTAAAATGTGAAATTAA
The DNA here is from genome assembly GCA_933207985.1 of Pelobates cultripes. Classification (NCBI taxonomy): domain Eukaryota; kingdom Metazoa; phylum Chordata; class Amphibia; order Anura; family Pelobatidae; genus Pelobates; species Pelobates cultripes. The sequence continues at coordinate 22,179,968 of OW240918.1, forward strand.
TTTTGAACACCTTTTACACTTCTTGGATGGTGTTTATGGTATTGAGCAATGCAATATTTAGACATTAAATTGTGAAAATGACATGTGCACATTATGTACTTGTATATTAAAAATGTAGTAATTCTTCATAACAAGGGTCTAGTAATAACTGTACTCTTCTTAACAGCTCATCACCATTACAACTTTTAATGCAGGTGCATGGCTTAGTATACAAATTGTTCATTTAGCCGGCTTTCTTAATAAGCTTACAAGGAAATTTGATTCTCACTGTCCTTCTAAATAAGCATGCTTTCAAGGAATGCTGGAATACATTGGGCAACTCTGGATAGACTGGGGGGAAGGGACCCTCGCGTATTTATTTTGTGGGGGTAGTGTGGTTGATAGTAGACAAAATAAGAAAGCAAGCCTTCAAATTTTACTTTCTGCACGTCAGAAGTCTGTGCAAGGAAACTCAAATCAAAAACGTAAATTAAAGGGACACTATAGTCATAGAACTACAGCTGATTGTATTTGTTCTGGTGAGTATAATCATTCCTTTCAAGCTTTTTGCATTAAACAGTCTTTTCAGAGAAAATGCAGTGTTTACATTACAGCCGAGGGATAACTCTTCTGGCCCCTCCTCATATGGCTACTAGAGGTGCTTCCTGGGGCAGTGCAGCACTGCTATTCAGTGTCTCCACCCTCTGCATGGAGACACTGAACTTGACTTGTAGAGATGCATTAATTCAATGCATCTCTGATTAGATGGTGTTTGTCTCTGCCCCTGATATGCCTCCTTGACAGTCTTAGCCAATCCTATAGGAAAGCATTGTGACTGGCCCGGAACAACACTTCCAATGGCGTCAGCCAAGCAAACAAACCAGGGACAGAGTCAGCAGCTGCAGACTTGAGCAAAAGTAAGATTTTGCTATATTTAGGGGTGTAAGGGGCGGCCAGGGAAACTAGATGGTGGTTTTAACACTTTAAGGAATACATGTTTATGTCTCTGACCCTATAGTGTTCCATAGATTGTAAGCTCTTCCTCACTCCTTTCTCTAATTTTAAAGCACTTTGGAATATGTTGGCGCTATATAAATACTGCTACTAGCTGTACTAGCTAGCCTATGGACCACTAATATGTGAAATAATTTAGCTGTAATGCTGTACCAGTGTTTAATTAAACATTCCCTTTGGTAAGGAAATCCTTTACTGTTAGAGACTTTTACTGTTAGAGACTTTTGGTAGGATGAGCATATACTATATCATGCACATTATTTTATGTTTCGTTAAATTACAAACTTCACATCTGTTCCTTACTTTAGCTTTATAAAGTTGGAGATGGCACACACCACTGAAGAGTCCAATGCCACAGTCCATGGCTGCCAAGCCCAGTGTCAAGTTAAATACAGATGGCCAGGCACCCAGGTTTTATCTTCGTATAATTTTTGTCACAAGTAATTTTTTTTTGAATTCCAGAACATGAGATTTTCTCAAGGCTTGAAAAAGGTTCATTGTAAGATAAAACTTGACATGTGTGACAATAAATTACTCCCAAGATGAAACGAGTTGTGACAGGAAGGTGTTCACAATGCATAGTATTCGGTCCAGCATAGTGATCGCACATTCAGAAGTATGATGTCATGCAATGGGGCTCTGCTTGCCTACCCTTCCCTTCTGTGCCAAATGATGAAGTAGTGTGTGACCTAAAATTTGCAAACCCCAACTCCGTTCTTGGTTTAGTGAATAACCCTCCAAGGTTAAAAGCTGTTCTACAAATTGTTTACCAAGCAGAGAAAGCAGTCTCCTGCAATTTCCAAAATTAATGTTCCAATGTATACATTAGGTAACAGTTGGCAATTACTTTGCTCTTTTTGATACTGAGGGAGTTAAAATGCACGCAAGTGGCTATACTGACTAGTGCGCATGCTATTCCAACTTTTAATCTGTCCTTTTAGAAATGCTTCTCATTTAAAGCATGTGTCAGTGACTCTGTTCAATATGCGGATTAAAGCTTTTGAAAGGGAGAGATTTGATGTGTTCATTTGCTAATATTGAGTAATTTCTGTGTGTAATTTAGTGGTTTTAGAATTGCAACCAAAACTTCCACTTTCTTGAGTCTACTTCCCTAAGTACCAGCTCAGTGTGGTTTTTAGCTTTTGTTGCATGGTTTGTTTTTGTTTTTATATTCTTATTGTATTCCTTTCACCAGTGGTCATAATTTTGGCTTTTGTGGTGTTTGTTTTCACACTTTCACTCTCTAGTTCAGTCTAACTTTTATAACCCAAAGGAAATGCTCAGATTAGTAATCACTAGGTTTAGAACTGTAGATGTTTAACTGTTTCCTGTGATGCTCACCTAAAGGCAGGAGAGGCATCCTGGGGAATGTAATTCACCGCCTCGGCAATGGCATGGTTAGCCATCACTGACCTAATAATTTTCTGTTTGTTTTCACACAAAGCTAGTTACTTGCATATTATTTTTTGTTTCTGAGGTTCGGGGTTGTTTTTTTTGAAAAGTTATATTTTGCCATTTGATATTTTTATATCAGTTTGACAGATCTGGCCTGATTATCTGTATGAAAAGCTTTGCAGGTTTGTTGTTGGATTCAGTAGTACCAGGGGGCTGGAGATGGCGAATGTAACATGAGATCTTAAAAGCTTACATTTAGCTGGAAACAATTAAGTGCAGTCAATTTTAAAAGCTTGTGCTGAATATGCAAAAAGCAACTGGCACATTTTTTCTTTTCTTTTTTTTTTTTTTTTATATTCAATCTATTTTTTCTTCATTATAAATATCAAAAGTAGTTTTTTTTTCTTAAGCTAAGTATTTTGTCAGAATTTTTTTTTAAATTGTGTGATTGCGAATAAAGTTTACTCTGAAAATGCCCAAAGTCATGTTAGTGGCAGTAGGATTTCTGGAAAGACTCGTACACAAAACATTATTCTCAAATTTGTACAGCTTTACTTGAACTTGAGTGGCCATGTGTGCAGAAGCATATGTAAGTGCTCTGTATGCATTCTCCCCTATGGTGAGGTGTATAGTTAAACATAAATGGCACCCTTTTCATCACGCTTACTGCATAAAAACCTGTTTGACAGGATTGGGCGCTGACATCAACATAAGGGGTTGTGCCTGAGCTTATATAGGTTGTTTTTCTCAGAAATATTTCTTGTAACCTAAAATTAATGGAAATTGATCAGAATCTCATGTGATTCATTTGATAGTTAAAAGAAAAAAATAATTAAAAAAAAAAATAAAACTCTTGACTGTACCTTTCATTATATACTTTTGTACTATTGAAGTTGAAGAGTAATAAGGATTCTCAGACTTGGTGCTTAATATGTATTGGAGATAGTCCATCAAGGTTTATTGAAAAAGAACACTTCTAGCACTATAACCACTAGTTTCCAGCAGTTTATCAACTGGGCTCCACTAGTTGCCTCATCCTCTACAACCCAAAGTTCTCTGCACTGGGCTAGCATGATGGTGCAGGGATTAGCTCATTGGCTTGGAGAGATATTTGATGCTACCAGCCAGTACGTCTGCCCTGCACTCCAGAACTTAGCTCAGTGGCGCTAATGGGATTTCCTTGCTGAGTTTTCAAGCTCCAGAGGAGAAGTTAACAGGTAGACTCCAGGTAAACGGTCAAACTGTTCACATATGGCTTGACAACTTACACTGATGGGACACCAGAGCACCTCTGGTACCAGAACCACTACAGTGGGCTTTTCTTTAAAGCAACACTATAGTCACCTAAATTACTTTAGCTAAATAAAGCAGTTTTAGTGTATAGATCATTCCCCTGCAATTTCACTGCTCAATTCACTGTCATTTGGGAGTTAAATCACTGTTTCTGTTTATGCAGCCCTAGCCACACCTCCCCTGGCTATGATTGACAGAGCCTGCATGAAAAAAAAACTGGTTTCACTTTCAAACAGATGTAATTTACCTTAAATAATTGTATCTCAATCTCTAAATTGAACTTTAATCACAAACAGGAGGCTCTTGCAGTGTCTAGCAAGCTATTAACATAGCAGGGGATAAGAAAATCTTAATTTAACAGAACTTGCAATAAAGAAAGCCTAAATAGGGATCTCTTTACAGGAAGTGTTTATGGAAGGCTGTGCAAGTCACATGACTAGGGTTCATAAACAAAGGGATTTAACTCTTAAATGGCAGAGGATTGAGCAGTGAGGCTGCAGGGGCATATTCTATACATCAAAACCGCTTCATTAAGCTAAAGTTGTTCAGGTGACTATAGTGTCCCTTTAAACATGGTCATTTTGGACTTATTTTTGCAAATCCACTTGCTTGTGTGGGGGGGGGGGAGGGGTGAGGAGCGTTACCTGCTAATAAAAAAAGGATAAATGCACATCAGTAAAATAGTAATTTGTTTGGGAATATTTATTAAAGATGTGTAGGGTGTGCGGCATCCTTTGTTTGCCATTCTATTACCTTTGCTGTAGAAGTTCTCTTATAGTAGTAGCATTAGTAACAATGATTAACTTGCCTGTTTCTCTAGAAAAAATTTTTTATTTATTTTTTTGAAACTCTATAAGTTTAATTTTTATTCTAAGAAATTGTGGAAGAGTAAACCAGCACAATATGTTGGTTACTTTGCCTTTAGCGGATATTGTGATCCCACCCTTTAAGGTTGATGTGCTGAGTTTATTATGTTGCAATGTAATGTTTTCTGTTACTAGAATTCCACCTCACCACACCATTTAAGAATTCCTCTGTAATCTAGTACTGTCCTGATAATTGAGCTCCCATAGTGCCCTTGTGTTGAGCTTCCTCTCGGTAGTTTGTGCTTACTCGCATGAGAGTTGCAAAGCGGTCACCTAGGGAGCTTGTGACAGATATGAAGAAATGAGTGACCTGTAAACAATTTTTAGGAAGTGAATGATCAATTTGTTTGTAACATTGAAGATATTCAGTGGATAGTAATTACGTTTGTCTCTTACAGCGACCATTAAAGGGACACTATAGGCACCCACACAACTTCAACTTATTGAAGTGGTCTCAGTGCAGTGTCCCTGTTCCTTGAACCTACAATTTAAAAGATTGGAGTTTCAGAGAAACTGCGAGGTTTTCATTGCAAGGTGAAGCTTGCCTCTAGTGGCTGTCTACCAGGAAAAAAAGAACCCTATCCCTAAATTTAGTACATGACCGGATCCTTCAGCCATATACATGCACCTTAGGTCAGGCAGGCGGTGTTTGGAAACGGTCTCTTTCCTGCTTCACTCCCTAGTCAGGGAAGACCTCAAGGCGCATGTATATGGTTGTAGGAATTCTGTTCAGTTTCTAGTATTAATTGTATATCCTTTAATATTGGTATTTATGACACCAAAATACTCCACTGCACCCTTCTCAACACATCTGCACTAGTCCCAATATAAACGTGACAGGTTCCATCCCAGCCATGCCCACATGCTCCCATACATAAAGCCATATGATCTCCCATATATATATATATACACAACAGGTGGTCCTAACCACACTCTCACATACATGCTAATGGACAGGTGGTAATTTCTACATACATAAACACATGCAATTTGGACACAAGTAGTACATTTACATTGTCGTTTAGTGTCCACCGGGTTTGTCTATATGAAAAATTCAGAGATTATATCATAAGAAATAAAAGGTGGGTTTCCATGAGGTACCTGTGTATTTTTCGAAATACCACAGGTATTCAAGAGGTTTTTTTAATCCTTCATAGGAAAGTCTTTGTATATTAGTGTTTTTCAGAAGTATTCTCAAGTAAGATGCGACAGATCTGCAACTTGGGAAAGTGTGTTGTATTTGAAGAGACAACTGGCAGATATGCTTTGGGTTCATGGAAGGGAAGCAGAACGGCTTTGAGTGCCATTTCCTCAGTCACACCCACGTTCTATGGGGGCGATGTTGCTTGGATATATTGTGTGAGATTGATTTATTTATTCCAGATCTTGCTTTGCAGATCTTAGACTGTTAAAATCTGCCTTATGGCAAATCCTGTTATGTTTTTTAAAAGTGTATGAATTTACTGAATTTCTGACGCCTCCTGGGGTTCAAGCATTTAGTAGCTTCTATTTTCGCATAGCCTAGGTCTGGATTCCTATAAAGCCTTCTCGTTTTTTGAAGGGAATCTATAGTCCCAAAAATAACAATCTTTTCCCCCATCTCCATTTAAAAATGTAAAGTTGGATAAATATTACTTCTTTTTCAGCACAGGACTATGCAGCATCATGCTTCTCATTCGAAGATGTCTGCATGCCTTCTGGTGTCTTTGTGATCCGATCCAATCCATTTCTTATATAGAAGCAATAGATTGGCTATTAGCATGTGCGGTAAATTTTGTGCTCTTCTAATCAAATACTGCTATCTGCAGCATTTGATTTCCAGAGTTTTACTTTCTCTGGCGGATTAAGTGCCTTTTATGGTTATCAGGAAGACATCCACTGCAGGTAAATTTAACCCTGCAATGTGTTTCACTGCAGGGTTAAAATTACAAGACCACTGCACCAAAACCGCTTCTGTTTAAAGACAAATTGAAAACGATAGAAATCTCAATGTATCTTTCCTGGTAAAATATTTTATAAATAAATAATCCGGTCTTGCTGCTTGCGTAAAATTACTTTATCTCTACAGCCCTAGTCACACCTCCCTTTACCGTTAATCACCTAACCTCGCTTCACACTTCTAAGATACATAGATCTGTTTGGGCGTTATCAAATATTTAGCTCCGCTCCAGCAGTAGGTTTACTTTAGGGTTTTCATGGAGTAGGGGGCTGGAATCTTTAACTCCCTGCTCAGTTGTCAAGCAGCTAAAACATATTGTTTACTTTAGGACTTGCAAGAGAGTTGGTTGATCCAGCAGCCTCCTGTGTGAGATAAGAAAGGTTCACACACAAAAGACTGAAGAAAAGGTGGCAGATGTGGAACTCTTTGTAACAGAACCATATTGTATTATTTGAAAAAGTGTTTATAATATACTACATTATGTTCCCTATATCTACAATGCTTTTATATAAGAAGCTTTTAATTGGTCAGCACAAACAAGAGAGGTTGTGGAAAAGTGTACTTAGTAGCCCAGCTGCACAAAGAAAGGTAATTTTGTAAAAAAAAAAAAAAAATGCTTTTTTTTTTTTTTTCTTGAACCACCTTGCTTAAATATATTAACATGTGCATTATTTTTGGTTTTGTTTTAAAATAATTGTATTTATAAACTGGAAGGGTACATAGGTATAAACAAAGAGCAAACTGGGAGAAACAAAATAAATCAGTTCTTTACTAGACATGTACTATCTATTGCACCCTGTAAGCGTTGGCCATCGATGGAAGTGTGCTGCACTGTTGACCAACACATTAATGCAGAGTGTGGAGACTATAAACTGGTTGCCTGTAAGTCAGTTATGCAATTAATTAAAATAGCATTTCAGGCAATATTTTAATCAGGCCATTATATATATATATTTTTTTTTATAAAGTCAGTTGAACAGCATTGGTGTAATGAGGAACAACTGGTTTGGCTAATTTGGGACATTTCTATGAAAACCTTGCTACTGACTTGATTGGAGTGATCTTTATGGATCTGTGTGATTGCCAATAATTGAAAATGTATATCCCAAAACAAACACGCTTTCTTTTATAATTACCATAAAAAGTATAGAGAGCTGGCCACTAAATATTTCATTTTAATAAATAACTGAGACTTTCACCAGGCCCTAAGCCCATGCACAGGCGCTCTACTTATTTTATAACTATAGCTAATCGTTTTATTCATGTACTTAATCATAACCTTGATTGATTGCTAAATTTGTAAAGCTGCTGTTTGAGTACTATTAAATAAAATGAGTTCATGTATTTTGAATAGACTTCACATAAATTGATGGGGGGTGTTTACAAATTTATTGGTATCCATGCAAGTTATTTTTCGTGTACAGTTAATGTTTTTGTAATCTGCCATTTCATTTCACTGAAATTCCAATGCAGTCAGGATATAAGACAGTCTTTTTGTCTCCTGGTAAAGCTGAAAATTAACAATTTGACAATTGGCGGAGCTACAGCTGTCACCAACCTGTCCCTCGCAGATGCAGCAATCTTGATCTGGCAGGTCTTGCCAATGTCACTGCTCTACAGCATTGCAGCGTTCCCTGTAGCCATCCCCTGGTGACGGCTGTTGGGATTGACACTTAGCGTCCACCCTTAGTCCCTGCTTTCTCTGTGTATCTCTTGACTGTGTTGGAATTTCAGTAAAATTCTAACACAATCAAAATAAGTATTTCATGAAGATTCTATCTTTGGCTGGTAGACCGTACCACTTTAAACCTGCTGGATCTATCTTGTATAATGGATAAGTTCTGCTAAAAATATGTATGTTAATTTCATTCCACTAGTATTGGATCCTTCCGACATTGCACCTGTTATGGCAAACTGACACCACACATTAGGTTTTCATTTATTTTTTTTGTGTATAATTGCATTTTTATACTTCCCTAAAACCAATCTTTAAGCCTGTTTTAGTGTAGTGTTTGGCCAGAGTGTTTAGTTTGCATGTATTAGAGCTTTAGGGAATTCTCACAGTAATGTGTTGGTGTTAGTAATTGTGTTAAAATATATCTTTATATAAATAATCTGGGCTTGTTTGTTACAGATTACTACTTCAGTTTTAAGTATGTCAAGTCCTATCCTGCTCCTTTAAACAAATGCTTTGTAAGCTGCTAGGCATTGGTGAGACAAACCATTTTTCCCATGAGCTGTGATCTTCTTCAAAATAGCTCAAATGTGATTGTGGTTCAGATTTTATTCAGTGTAGGGTTTGTTTTATCTAGTGAAGTGGCTACAATGGGAAAAATATTTAATGTTATGCTTTACTGTATCATATAAACGCATGAATACAACGGTGATATATAGTAAAATATTCAAACAAATTGGGGCACGTCTGGTTAGAGCTTGTTTTTCAGGTTCTTCTGTTTTAAAGGGCCTCACCATGTATTTTCATTGAACATATTGTGGTGCGTAGGATCTCATTAGTATCTCTGCACATTGCTGCTTCTGTTGTAATGCCCATCCTCTTGTCAGAGGAAAATACCATATATACTAGAGTATAAGCCGAGTTTTTCAGCACATTTTGTGTGCTGAAAAACCCCCACTCGGCTTATACTCGAGTCAAGGTCTGAATTGTGGCAATTTACATTGCCACAATACAGACCAGGACCGCCGGGCTCATTACAAGCCCGGCGGTCCTGTTGGGGGCTGACAGCGAGCTCTTACTTACCTTCCTGCAGCTCCTGTCAGCTCCTTTCTCCCTCCGTGCAGCTCCGTTCTGCTCACAGTGTAAGTCGCGGGTCTCACGAGACTTACACTGTAAACAGAGCTGACCGGAGCTGCAGGAAGGTAAGTAAGAGCTTGCTGTCAGCCCCCCCCCCCCCACTGATCTGCCAATGCCACTGGACCACCAGGGATTCACATAGCCCCCCTCCCTGGCCAGGCAACAAGCCGGGAGGGGGGACAATGATCTATAAAAAAAAATACAAGTATTAAAATATTAATAAAATAGAATATTAAAATAATATAATAGAATATATAATATTAAAATAATATATTAAAATAATAGAATAATAATAGAATAAAATACAAATATTAAGAAAATAATAGAATAATAATAGAATATAAAATAATATTAAAATAAAAATGCCCCCCCTCACTCAGTTTACACACACTACATTCACACAAACACACTGCATTATATACACACTGCATTCATTATATACACACAAAAATACACTCTCTGCATTCATTATATACACACACACACTCTGCATTCATTATATACACACACACACACTCTGCATTCATTATATACACACACTGTAAATAAATATTCAATTAATGTAATTTTATTGGGATCTAATTTTATTTAGAAATTTACCATTAGCTGCTGAATTTCTCACCCTAGGCTTATACTCGAGTCAATAAGTTTTCCCAGTTTTTTGTGGTAAAATTAGGGGCCTCTGCTTATATTCGGGTGTGCTTATACTCGAGTATATACGGTATATGCTTCCTCCTTTGACCATTTAAATATTTGTAAGGTGTATTATTACCAGTATTTATAAAGCACCAACACATTCCACAGCTATGCCCAAATGGCAGGGTGTGGGGGACAGTACAATATTCACAGACCAATACAATGATCTAGACATTGTTGTTTTTTTTTTGTTTTTTTTTATATAAATACAATGGGCCTGCTAGATAGCCAGTGAGCTTACACTCTAAAGGGTGCATGCTACGCAAATCTTTACCAGCCCTTGTTGGCTCTCTGAAAGAATCTGAGCTGTGGCTACATGCATGCACTTGCAGTCAGTGAGTCCAGTTAATGCTACGTTCTGTTCTATTCACAAAACTGGGAAGTTGGTGTGTTGGGAGCTGGTTCAGGAAGATGTTTTCAGCCTAACGGAGTAGAGAACTTTTGGGTGTCACATCCTATTTTTTTTACTGCCATGGCAACTTAGATTTGTCAAACCTTGAACTAAAGGCTAGTGAAAGGGCCGCAAATAATTCTTACAACAATACTGTGTCAACACACCGGTAACGTTACAGGACTGTTTGTGCTTTCAACCATTATTCTGTGTAAGCTGTATGAATGCACTTAAAATAATCCAGGAATAAGTGGCGTTTCTTGAAGTCGACTAAATATTTGTTTTGTCAAGAGTATTTGTAAGGCTGAATAAAGATTGGAAGAGGAGTTACCTCTCTACAAGTGACAGCTTCCAACCCCTGCCCCCTGTAAATATTGTTGAGGCATTAACTGAGAGGAGTAGTGCAGGTTTGAAAGAACACTAATGGAATTTTTATTTAATTTTTTTTAAACACCTTAGCTGATATATCCTCCTTGAAAACATGCATGCATTTATTGCTACTTTTCTTTATTGGAGGTATATCTCCTGTCTGTAGCCTATGCAAGCACTGGATCTGCAGAATAATGGTATAAGGCATGCTCCCTTGGGTATTTATGCAAAAGGACAGTATGCTAGAATGGCACTTTTGGGTTATACTGGATGTGCCTGGGTAGAGAGGCATACAATGAAAATTATAAAATAAAGGCTACGAATAGTGAACTTTGTCCTCGTTTTATTTTATTTATTTTTTTTAATTCTTTATTTTTATTGTGCTGTCGAAACAATATAACAGGCATGCCAGACTTACCACAACAGTATTGTCAGGCTATTGTAATAAAAAACAAAAAACATTCAACATGGTAGTCCAAGTGTCAGCACTATTTTATATTATACAATATACATCTAGTCGGGTCGTTATAGGTTGTATTAACGTGGATTTTGTCGCTGTTCGCGTCTGTTTGAGCTCTGATTATTTGTCTATTCCTCAGAATACACCTGGTCAGATTGCTGGTCTTGTTAGGGTGGTTGGTCTGGGCTAAGTGTGTCTGAGGGTGGTCTATGTGCCGACCATTCTATATTGCGGGAAGTTGGGCTGTGTAGGTCCAGTGGAGCTCTTAGCTTATACTTTTGCCCCTCATCGAGGGGGGCTGTGGGCACAGGGGGTGTTTAATGTTGTCCTGAGAGTACACGTTTACAACTCTCCTCCGCTTATCTACCTATGTGGTGAGGGTATTTTCCCGGCATCGGGGAATGTGGTAAGTAAGAAGACGAAGCAAACTTCATAAATCATAACTAAACTACTGTATAACTGGACTAATCCTAGCCCTAGGACCATGGGTGCCAAAGGGTTCTCTAGACCAGTTAGGTCACAGAGTCCCAGGTCCCAGAGGGAACGAATGGCCTGATGGTTTGGTATGTCCCAACGGGGTGTTTGTGAAGGCCTCTGGGTCCCGCTCTGTGGTTTTGCCAAGAAGAGTGCTGTCATGAATTTAGTTGCCTCCTCTGGCGATGTGATCCTGTGGGTTTTCTCTGCCTCTGCACGGTTTAAGCTTGGAGTGGTCCACCGTTATGGTATATTCATGTCTTGTAGCCTCCGGGCTATAGGCCGCATGGTCGAGCGCCATTGCAAGGTAGATCGGGTGAGATTCTGGTAGAAAGTTAATTGGTGCGACTCAAATAGGGCTTGTGCTTGTGTGAAATTTTGCTTCTCAGCAAAAGATTGAAATTGCACAATTACATCCCTGGGGGAGGCTGCGGGCCTCTGTCTATGGCTTCCACTTTATGGCTGGTGGTGGCCTGCGAGACCTGTAGTGCTTGAGGCTCTTCATCTCCTCCTCTGTGGTGCATACCCTCTCCGTGACGGCATGCACATCTTCCTTTGCAAGCGCTATGTCCGCATCAAACAGTGTGCGGATTCGATCTAAGAGGTCTGCTATGTCTTATTTCATGGAGGGTGCTGAGTTTGATGCTGCTGCTGGTTTATTTGGGCCTGAAGGGACTGGCTTGGTAGGCCGTTCTCGAGATGGACTGGCCTCCCCGTCCGCCCGCTTCGGGATCTGAGTGCCTGTAAGTAATTTGCCGGTGTCTTTCGTCCCGGAGGTTGGTGCGCCCAGAGTCTTCGGTTTCGTGCGCCCCATCTCAGCTGAGGTATGTACCGTGTTAGGTGTGAGGGGTAGGGATCTGTCATCCAGAAACTCTGCATGCCTCCCAGGAAACAACAGGTTGCTGGGCTTGTGTGTCCTCCGCTTTTTGCCTGGCGATTTAGCTTGCTTTCCACAGAAGAAAGGCATGTATGCGCACCATGGGTTTTCACCCAGCTTTGGGTAGTACTGCTAGAGGCTGATGTAGATTAATTTGGTCGATTATTGTAGGATTCAGAATGTAGGGCCCGGAGCAGTATAAAATGGCGTCTACTCTATGCGGGTGCTTGGCCCCGCCCCCATGTCCTCGGTTTTAATAATTGGATAAGCTTTTCAAATGATTTCATATTTTGAAGAATTTTTTTTTCTTTTAAATGCTTTTTACGGTTTATCCAAAAATTTTAAATAATTTGAAAGCCTTATACAAAAAATACTAAATCCAGGCCTTTGTTAAGTTATGCACATTTGTTAGATTTAAAATTTTTGCTTTCAGCATTGCGGATACATTAGGCTACACTGAGCATTTACTTTTATTGCCAGTGATTGCCTACTACCTCTCATACCTTTTACATGGATCCTACTACAACTAGTCTTACCCTCCAGTACCCTGCTGCATTGTTCTTAGAGTTGTGGATGCCTCCAGGGCAACCAATTTTGATGCCTACATGCTAGCTTCAATGCCAGAAATCTGGCGTCTCAGCGGAGTCATGTTAACGGTTTATATTCTCCCTTGCTAGTAGCGTTGGCTAGGGAGATTCCGTGGGAACCAAATTGCGTGCCCTGCGGTTGTTATGCCTGGAGAGAGGAAGGACCTCCTGTGCAAGGCCTCTTCTCGTCTCCTGATCAATCCTCCTTCGGCATAGTCTCTGCCGAAGAATTAATTTACAGGTGGGAGAAAAACCTTTTTTAAAATGTTTTTGCTCCCAATTTATACATTTGACAGCAAAACTGCTAGCACAATGTGTAGATGAAATGTGATGCTCTTTAAAAAGAGCAAAATTATTTTTGAGAATTACAGGTGCTCTTTAAGAAGTAAATAAGGGCAGATAATATAGTAAATAACTGTTATTTTTCACGATCATGCCCTATTCTGTTATAGCAAGTCCTTCCGCTGTACATTCTCTTCTGAATATAGACTGAATTTAGTCCTTTCCATTTATGTTTGCCTTTTGCCATCTGCTTTTCACAAGTGGCTCCTTCATGTCTGATGTCAAGAGAGCTTTCCATGTTCATTCAATGGATCACATGCATATTCCGAATTTCATGCAAAGTTTGAAGATATGTTTGTTTTAGAAAATTTTTAGGTGACTTTTACACATTTCACGTTCACAGTCTTGTTCTTTCCATTGGTCTTTGAGTGCAGTGTGTGCCTGAGAGTTCAGGTAAAAGTGGCATCTTGGCTTGCCGTGATAAGTGTGTGTCCTGAGTGTGTTTAATGTGATATGCAGATGGTGTTCTTCTATGCTTCAGAGGCTTTCTGCAGTAGACAAAAGTCTAGACTGTGTGTCTGCATTCTCCCCCAGCTTTGATCCTTGATTTAAACATATAAGATTGCATCTTTGTGTGCCATTTTAATTTAAGCATGTTTTTTGCTTTGTCTTTCTTACCACAGCAGGGTATTTCAGTAGCGCAGTAATGCTTCTCACCCTTCCCAACCTGGTGGTATTAACCCCTCTGTGTTGGAATCCCGTTATGTATTTGAACTGTAGATCATCACAAGTGAAGAAAATCAATTTTCCCATCTTGCCTGAATTACTTTCATGTTCTCCGGTACAACCGTATGGACCTAATAAGTAATGAACTCTTAGTATGTTAATCTTTACTTCTTTCACTTAGTGTATTCTACGTATCTAGCTCAGTTTACATACCGTATTTTTCGCTCCATAAGACGCACTTTTTTTCCCCTCAAAAGTGAGGGGAAATGTCTGTGCGTCTTATGGAACGAATGTGAAGAATTACTTACCTGTCTTGGAGCGTGGGCCGGCTTCACAGCGCGCTCCGCGGTCCAGGAACTTCTATTTCAGGTTCCGGTTTCCGGCGGGACTGAAAGGAAGTGTGCACACTGAGTGTGCACACTTCCTTTCAGTCCCGCCGGAAACCGGAACCCGAAATATTAGTTCCTGGACCGCGGAGCGCGCTGTGAAGCCGGCCCACGCTCCAAGACAGGTAAGTAATTATGGGACAAGGGGAGGGGAGGAGACACTATGGGACAAGGGGAGGGGGACACTATGGGAGAAAGGGAGGGGAGACACTATGGGAGAAGGGGAGGGGAGGAGACACTATGGGACAAGGGGAGGGGGGAGACACTATGGGACAAGGGGAGGGGGACACTATGGGAGAAAGGAGGGAGAAGGGAGGGGAGACACTATGGGACAAGGGGAGGGGAGGAGACACTATGGGACAAGGGAGGGGAGGAGACACTATGGGACAAGGGGAGGGGGGGAGACACTATGGGAGGGGAGGGGGACACTATGGGAGAAAGGGAGGGGACACTATGGGAGAAAGGAGGGGAGACACTATGGGAGAAGGGGAGGGGGGACACTATGGGAGAAAGGGAGGGGAGACACTATGGGACAAGGGGAGGGGGGGACACTATGGGACAAGGGGAGGGGGGACACTATGGGACAAGGGGAGGGGGGGACACTATGGGAGGGAAAGTGCACTATGGGACAATGGGAGGGGGGGACACTATGGGATCAGAACACTAATGGACAAGGGGAGGAGGGGTTAAAGAACACTATGGGACAGGGTAGGAGGGGTTAACAATCACTATGGGACAGGGTAGGAGGGGTTAACAATCACTATGGGACAGAGGAAAGGGGGGTTAAAGATCATTATGGGACAGGGGAGAAAAAAAAATATTCTGAACAAACTGTCCCATGGTAAGAAACACTATGGAACAGTTTGTTCAGAATATTTTTTTTTCTGGGTTTCCTCCTCTAAAAACTAGGTGCGTCTTATGGTGAGGTGCGTCTTATGGAGCGAAAAATACGGTATATCTACTAAAAAGAAAATGGACGTGACACACATTAAAATGCCACTGTAAGCTCTGTTAGTTTAGCAATTCATTCTTTGTCCATTGGTACATAGCTGTCATTTCATATCCACCCCCTTTCTGTATTTTTGTCAGTGCGTTCATATTTCCCCATTTTGTAAACTTTAAAGTAAGTTAACCATGTTGGAAAATTAACAAAGGACTACAATTTCACAGTAAATAGAGATTGCAAGATTGCACTTTTTCCAATATTTACCTTTCCAGCCTTGACTTAACATGTGAAAGTGGTGTAAAATGTGTGCCCCTTAGTTGGCACATACTGACCTTTAGTGTTGAATGCAAATCCACCAAGTCCTGGCGAAACATGGATTGTACCGGCAGAATTTAATTTTAAAGAGACAGATTTTAAGACCTAGATGCAGCACGATTTCTAATGGCTAATGGCAATAAAAGGATACTTTGTTTCAGATATCTTATCCTTTTGAAAGTGTGCTGATGATATAGCGTACACTTCTCTGAACTTGTATCTGTTTAGCCTGTGACTACACAGCATACTGATCATAGCAAGTGTGGCGTCATTAGGAACTATATCCCCTTATTAACCCTTTTATCTACCCAGAAGGTTTCTACATCACTTCAGTGGCAGCTAACAGCATGTCAGTTACACTTTTATGGTTATTCATTAATGTGTGACTCATTTAACGTTTTATTGCAAAATGGTAAAATGCACCCTTTTGGAAAGATAATCAGGACAAGTATAGATTTTATTTAATAATTACCTTGGAACTTGCTTCCTATTTGTTACTCTATCCAAAGCATTACTCTGCATTTCAACAGTGGCTGCTATGCACATGAGCTCAGCATAATAGGAGTCCCCCTCGGCGTCTCACTGCCCTTGATCTGTACTGTTATTAACACAATGTATACCTTAAGTGTTGCCACCAAAGTGTTCTTGTGTAATCTGGATGTGGCATAGTCACTTGAACAGAACACTCAAGACTGGATTTGCCACCTTAGAAAATATGTAGCAGAACAAAATACCTCTCAGGTGCTCTCTAGGTGTCTGAGTCCCGGAATCTGTAATTCTAAATCCAATCTGGAGGGTAATGGTATCCCAACTAATTCATGGACTTCGCCATTGAATGGTAGAATTAATTCACAATATTGCCATGGATGGCATTTGGTTTTTTTTAAATCTTGTTTTTGAACTGATGTCATGGACGGACATGTTTAACATGTCACTACTTAAGATTTGGATAGACTTAATATTGCTAACTTGTAAATCTTGTGTTGGTAGTAAAAGCAAGAGAGCTTTGCTGGGTTACCCCAAAAGCACTCTCACACAGAAACAGGAGACCGTGCCCAGAGTCTATTAGGCTGTAGTAATTGTTGCTCAGGCTGCATCTTACAGTGGATAAATTGCTGCTTCTTGGTAGAATTACCCTGCTCACCCCAGCAGAGTTGCAGTACAGAAGATCATTGTGACGTTTTGGTTGTACTGTCTTGGTTGTACGGTCGTTGCTTTTTAGCTACATGTTCTTTTGCAAACCACCATTTTAAGCACAGATTGAGACTGTCACAAGCTCATTGCTTCTGTGTATCATTACTTGACCATTCAGTCTCTTCCTTCCCAAATGGATGTGTAAAATCACATTGCTTTTCTAAAAAAATCCATCTAAAATTTGCTGTGTTAAAAGATGTTCTAATCGTTGTTAACCTCTTCAGTCACGACTCTCTCTTCTCACTTGCAGTACTTGTAGAATACATATGACAATAGTCTTGTCTGCTGCAATCCTACCTTTCTCTCTTTATTATGAGACTGAATTGCAACCACTTCTTTCTCCTTTATACTGATTACAGGAACTCTGTAGCATTAGGAATACAAATGGTGTCATAGTGCAAATTTAGATTTAACCCATCCCCCTTGTTTTTTAAGTAAAGGTTGTTTCCTAAAAGTGATCATGATCTGTTTGTGTTTAATGCAGTTAAAGCATAAGTCTATTGTGGCACAGGGGTTTAAAATGGCCTAGCAGCTACCAGGTTAAATTGGGTAATACATAGATTATTCTGCTATTTCCTTGAGGTGCAAGAGTGATTGACTCCATATTTCATGTCTGGTTCTCTAATGGTTAACTCAATTGTTAAAGCGGCACTGTCATGACGAACTTACCTTTCCTCTTCCTCTTCTCCCCCTCTCTCGGGATCTGTTCATCTTTTCTTCCTGTCTTCTTTAGTTTTCTTTAAAATCAAAAGACAAAGTAGGGACTCTTTGCTTTATGGAGGTTTCCTCCGCTTGACCAGCTTTGACCAGCGGCTTTCCTCCCTGTTCCCACGATGCTTCCTGTCAGTATTGCCGAACGTCCTGTCACTTAGACAGAACGCCGACAAACCTGCCGAATTGCATCTAACAGAATGAGAGCGGTTTCTCCATTCATTTTAGGATGCAATTCGGGACTTTGTTCGGCTCGCAATTTCATTCGAATGAATTAAATTCCGATCCTATTCGTGCTGTGGCTGCAGTCGCTTAGTAGATAAATCCCTAATTCCCACGGTATCAGGGAGTTATCTACTAAAATGCTGAAAGACCTAAATTGGTCTTTCAGCAAAATTTACTAATACTAAGTAAAGATTACTTAGTATTAGTAAATTCTGCCCCTACTCACGGCATGTCTATTAAACAGTGAACTGTTATAAAAAAACAATGTCCTCCCCCCGGCCCCCACCCATGGGCGACGGGTAGGGGCCCTAAATGGTAGGGGATAGTTTTATTTGGGGGGGGTGACTAGTGGCTTGGGACCCGTAGTCATCTTGATTGGGCGGGGGGTGAATTTTTATTTTTTTTAGGGGCCCCACCCCTTATTGTTTTTAGGGCCCCCACACACCGCTCGGGGGGGGAGGACAGTAGGTCCCCCCTTATTGTTTTTTAGGGCTCCCACCCACCGCTCAGGGGTGGGGATCAGGGAGGAGGACAGTAGGTGTCCACCCACCGCTCGGGGACGACGACAGTAGGTGTGTCCCCCCCCCACCATTCATGGGTGGGGGCCGGGGGGGGGGATTTCAGTAGGTCTCCCCACCATTCTTATATGGGGTCCTCACCCACCGCTCAGTGTTGGGGCCTGGGGGGAGGACACCCACCGCTCAGTGTTGGGGCCTACTGTCCTACCCCCAGGCCCCAACACTGAGCGGTGAGTGAGGACCCCATATAAGAATGGTGGGGGGACCTACTGAAATCCCCCCCCCCCTGGCCCCCACCCATGAGTGGTGGGTGGGGGCCCTATATAAGAACGGTGGGGGGACACCTACTGTCCCCCGGGTGGGTGGACACCTACTGTCCTCCTCCCTGGTCCCCACCCCTGAGCGGTGTTTGCTTATTTTTTTTTTTTTAATAGGCCTCATGCTGATAATGTCAGTTTACATTAAATGCACTGCAAAAGCAATTGCCATTTAAACACATGCAAACAACTTCTGTCTGTCCTATGTTTTTGCCTGGTTGATGGGATAAGTGGTAGTTGTGCTGCAAAATCTGGTATGGTGGATTCCTCCCTCCCTTTCCCTCTTCTCTTGACGTCTCTGCTGTACACAACATACATGCAGGCCAAACTCTGTGGGGGTGAGTTTAAACTGCTTTCATGTGTGGGGTCTTTAGCGGAAAAGCATCCAAAAAAAGTAGAAAAGGGCCTACAAACACACAGCTATCTACTAGAAACTGTCTCATTTGTACTTGCTCACAAGAGTGCAAAACTGGGTTTTAGGAAAGATCTAGTGGGCTATGAAAAGCTTCATAGAAGTTTGAGTTTGTGCATTGGGATATCTGTTCCATGACAGTTTTCCAGTATAGCGGTGATGTGTTTCTAGCTCATACAGTTGAGTGTTAAAGGCAGCTCAGACAGCCTGAGCCAGTGTCTCTTTTCCAGTATAATGAGAAATGTATATAGTGGGAGGAATTTCAAGATGTTAGTAGATATGCAAAAAGAAAAACAAAATATAATGCCTTATTTTTGATAATGGGTGGAAGAAAAAAGGAAATGCACTTACAGTATGTAGAGCTTAAGGTAGCTTTACTTGAATATGCGTAGGCGGTACAATCCCCTCCTGGGGATATTTGGTGTGTTCTTTTAATCCAGTAGGAAGTGCTCTAAGGAGTATGTAAAAGAATCAGAAGAAAATCAAAGTCTAGTGCAATATATCTTGATATTGAGGTAGAGTATTAGCAAATTAATAAATACACTCACAATTCATAGAGCCTCCAGATTGCTCTCAGAAAGCAACATATAGTGGTATAATCACCACTTCAGTATCATGTTAGCTGGTGGAAGGTGTCGTAGTGAATTATGTGGATAAAAATACATAATTATACTGCTCATTGTATTCTATAGACAAATTTCAAATATTTATCTGCATTTATATAGCGCCGACATATTCCGTAGTGCTTTACAATATAATAAGCGGGGGAGATTTAACAAAACTTACGGGAACAATAGGTTGATGAGGAAGCTGCTCAAACAAGCTTACAGTCTAGAGGTACTCACTGCTGGGGAGCAAAATAGAGATTTGCTCATTCTACAGGGCTCAGGTGGTATGTTCCACACCAAAGGAATAGGTGTGTCCAGCTATTTTTTTTATTTTTATTTTTAATTAAGTATATAATATAATTATATAGTTATTTAAGTATATGTTAGAAATAAAATGCAATAGTGAAGGCAATACAATAAGTACAAATGCTAACCTGTTTTACCTTCAACAAGCCTTTCTCAAAGTGTTCACTGTGATAGATAGATAGATATATATATATATATATATCTAGATTATACACACTTCATGGAGATGAGGGAATAATCAGAAACCGTGTCCAATGTATTTTATGTATAGGATCATGTATGCGCAATATGTATAAGATTGTGTCCAATGTAACTTGTGTGAAGAGGAGAGTGGTACGGTGTATCTTGATGTGTGTAAAGATTATGCGTTCTTCTGTCCATCCGTACAGCCAAACTGTGTTTGACCCAACTATAGCTTTACACTAAAGAGTACCGGCCCCTGGTTGACTGCATTCAAATGTAAGCAGGTTACTCGGAATATTATTATTATTATTATTATTTTATTATTTATATAGCGCCAACAAATTCCGTAGCGCTGTACAATGGGTGGACTAACAGACACATAATTGAGATCAGACCACTGACGTACAGGAACAGAGGGGGTTGAGGGCCCTGCTCGATGAGCTTACATGCTAGATGGAGTGCGGTATAGTGACACAAAGGGTTAAAGTAGGGGAATTAAATAGGCATTGTTTAATCTGCAGAGAATGCGTATATGAAGATATAAATGTCTTCTTGTCAAATTGTTTTTCAATTTGTTAAAATCCTATACAATTGGTTATAGAGGTTTAAAAAAAGTTCAAATGTATGAGATACAGCTCTTTATTTTATTTTTTTTATTTAACCATAAGTTATGGTTTGTTGCCTTCCCTTTAGCAGAGGCGCATCTGTAGAATTAAATCTCCGCAGTTTTTAACTTTGTATGCTGTTTTTTGTGAAAACTCTTCTGTGCTTCAAGATCTGTTTTGTTCAATTGGCAAAGTCTTGTTCCAAATGCATACATTTGTACATACCAGTAGATGTATGGGTTGATTACCTTTTTTCCCCCTCACTCTGCATGTGAAGTTTGTCCTCCTTAGAAATAGCAATGATCCATTTAAAAAAAAAAAAAAAATTTTTTTAAAAGATACTCTCTCATTGTGCTAGGCAGATGCTTGGCAGACTTCTATGTTTAACTATTGCAAAAGATTATGCTGTTGGAATGTTGGTTTTGTTTGGTGCAATAAAATATGGAATTTAGGACCAGAAGAAGGGGTATCGTTTTCTTCACTAGTATGGGTATATGATTACTGATTACGGTGTCCACAGCATTCCACACACCTTTTGTACTGAATGTTGTGCGTTTGAATGTGCATTTATTTACATCATTGTTGGCATTTCTGGCTATTAACAATAATTTATAACCATTTAACTGGTCTTTGACCTCCGCTCTTGAATGGGCAACATGCAAGTCAGGAGGAGTTTAAGGTTTGCAGACACTTGGGGAAAACCGTCATGAGATATTTCTCCTCTTAGTGTACTTTACCTTAATGTTTTCACAGCTTAATAAATGCTAAAAATGCACACTTTCACCTCTAGCAATGTTTAATTGTCCAGCAAGCAATGCACAGATTTTGCCTTAATGTTGCAATAACATTGCCATGTTACCTTAATTCTTTGTTGAGCAAATATTAAAAAAATAAAAAGAACCGCTTTTAAAACACCTTATTTGAGAATATTCATGTTTGGTACATTGTGCTAAAAAATGGTCTGCTGTTATATTCAGCATCTTGTACAAAAATATTAATTTTAATCTGCAAAATGATTCTGGTTCTGAGTGAAGTGGGATATGTGGCTATCAGTGTTGCTTGGTGCCAGTTGTCTTTTAACATTTTGTATAGTGCTATTATCCAGAACATTAATGTGTAATCGTAGGTATATTTACAGACAGAGGGGATATACAGTATAACTAAAGGAACTCTCTAAGAGAGTAGATACAGTAAGTTAGTGTATCCTTGTGGGTGAAACTGGAAAGAGAAATAAAGACTGTTTAAAAATCTGTTTGCTCTTTTAATCTCTACTTCATATTTTTGTCATATTTACAATGTCCTGGTGTAGTACAGCAGTTCTTAAAGGTACACCATTTTATTCTACCTGTTTATGGCTTCTTTAAGAACAGCACCAAGCTGCTACATGCTTTCAGACCCACACAGACCAGGGGAAAGAGAGATTTGTTTCCTTTGCTGCTTATAATATTATGTAGTGCAGAACAAAAACCTGTTTAACCTGAACTGGTAAATACACGATTACTGTAAATATATATATATCTATATCATGTACAAAAAAGGAAAAAATAGATCAGTAGATCCCCTTTTTTTTGCAACAGGAAGCCAGTGAAAAGCATTTTAGCTTTGTGTGAAAGTTTTAATCCAATTTTCTTTAAAGGACCACTCTAGGCACCTAGACCACTTCAGCTTAATGAAGTGGTCTGGGTGCCAAGTCCTTCTAGGGTTAACCCATTTTTTTATAAACATAGTTTCAGAGAAACTGCTATGTTTATGAATGGGTTAAGCCTTCCCCCTAATCCTCTAGTGGCTGTCTCATTGACGGCCACTAGAGGCGCTTGCGTGATTCTCACTGTGATTTTCACAGTGAGAGCACGCAAGCGTCCATAGGAAAGCATTGTAAATGCTTTCCTATGTGACGGGCTGAATGCGCGCGCAGCTCTTGCCGCGCGTGCGCATTCAGCCCAGAAGGAGGAGAGGAGGCAGAGAGCTCCCCGCCCAGCGCTGGAAAAAGGTAAGTTTAAACCCCTTTCCCCCTTCCAGAGCCGGGTGGGAGGGGGACCCTGAGGGTGGGGGCACCCTCAGGGCACTATAGTGCCAGGAAAACGAGTATGTTTTCCTGGCACTATAGTGGTCCTTTAATGGCTTCAATAAACATCATGGTATTAAGCTATATATTGTTTAGAATTTAATGTACCTAGAGGAATTTAGCAGTAGGTAGTTTTATCTTTAAAGTTTCAAAAACTCATTTATGTGCTTTCACCAGTAATCTGTGTTATAGATGTTCTGTCATTTGGCCTCAAGATCTTGCCCTTTTCAGCTCTCCTCTTAGTTTTGTGCTTGAGTTGGTTTTCGTCACAATAGAAGTGAGGGGGAAGAAATAGTATAGGTCAAGATTCTTATCTGCAAGTCATTTTGTATACGCCTCCTGCTGTGATCTAAAATGCTGCCTTTTTTATTACTTTATCTGCACAACTGTGATTTATTTATTAGTGGTCATCTTCTTGTTACTGCCATGTCTAGTCACCCAGCATACCTCCAGATATTACCATTACTCTTACTAACATTCTCTTTTGCTTGTTATTTTCAAAGCTTTGTGGGGGTTGTAGTACACTGACAGCTGGAGGGCCAGTATTTGCTAGTCCTTGTATTTCTGTATAGACTGCTTTATGATTCTCTGTTAAGCTGGAACTTCAGTGAATCTGATCCTAGTTTAGATACCGTGACTTTCCAGGAATTTACACAAAGCAGCTTCTTGTTCTGTAACTGAAGCAGCCAGTTTGTGTTTATATTGGTTAAGCCTTAAAGGGAAAATTACTAAATATATGGATTGTTTGCTATAAATGTGTTAACTTACATTTCCCACTCTCTCTCCAATCAGTTTAGTTTGCCAGTTTTTCGCCTGCTCCTATCTCCAAGTCTATTTTTTTCTTTTAATCTTGTGTCCATTTAGCCCTGTGTTGTCTCTTTATACAATTATCTGTCTCTTTTTCTGGTCTTTAATACTGTCAGTCCTTCTCTCTACCAGGTCCCCCACAGTTTACCCTGGTTTTCCTTATAAACACTTGTTTCTTATCCATTCTACCTCTCCACCAGTGTTCGCTTTCTACATTTCCAGATTTGTTTTGTGCACTTAATTTCATTCCTCTATATCCTAATCTCCCCCTCCCATTCACTTGTCCCTTCATTTCTTTCCTTGTATTTTCATGTAGTCTCTCAATCCGTTTTCTCTCCACACCCCTTATCCTCTGTAGGATATTTACTCCTTCCTCTCTCTCCTTATTCACCTCGGTCTTGGGTTCAAATTATTCCTATATTTAAAATAAAAAACTATAAAAATGTATTATATAATATGTAGGTTGGATGTTAAAATTTGAAGCAGGAGGTCTACAACTCAAGACCTAGATCAGTCCTGCTTCTTTGGGGTCTGACTAAATGAGTCAAAGCACTCTGCAAGTTTTTCGATCACACCCTTTTGATCTCAGGTCGTTCAGCTAAACTGTTATTGGTTTATACCACTGGAGGTGTCCCTAGGCTTTTCTCTGAAAAGACTGTTTTTACTGCAAAAAGAGGGGATGATTCTACTCACCAGAACAACTACATTAAGCTTTAGTTGTTCTGGTGACTATAGTGTCCCTTTAGTAGATGTTGCAACAGAGCATGTCCTGAGTTGGTGTGCTGGGCAAATTCCTCATTCATTTTAACGCAAGTCTCCTGCATTACATTGTAAATGGAAAATAATTGTTATATTATGGTTTTTTTTTTTTCATTATCTGTGCTTACTTAAACTGCAGCGCGTACCGTTGGCCTTCTGAATTTCTTGTTTGCTAGCTCTGTGAGTTATGAGGACTAGCCAATTGTTATTTTTCAGAATTGAAAGACCAGGGTCTATCTACCAATATTTCTGTGGAGACCAGAGTTTACAAAAATAACTCTTTCATTCATTTATTTATAAAATATTTTACCAGGAAAGATACATTGAGATTTCTCTCGTTTTCAAGTATGTCCTAGTTAGCAGTTGTTTGTAGCAGTGAACATTAACTTTTCGTATACATATATAAACATCAGTCTGCCTTTTCAAGGAAAGATTAATAGAACACCCTCGTGAAAATTTTTATAAATGTACTGTGATATCTTTATATTCTATGTAAATTGTTAAAATAACCTAAAAATGTGTCCCAATACTGGCCCCAAAGAGCCCAAGTTGGGACACTCTGCCTAAGTGTCGGAAGACTATCAAGAACATTCCTTTATACAATTCTTTGATCTTATAAACTATCTTGCTGGAAACCTTCCAAAATAAATGTGGCACCTTATACAGCTGGGTATTTACAATGATTTTGCCACTTTGTTTAAAATATATGAACAATCGATCCTGTGTACATGATTAATTTTTGTGTTCTCTCTCTCTCTCTGCGCAAATCCAAGTTGTTTTTGAGAACATTGTGCTGATATATTGCTGTTCTCACACAGCCATATATCAGTGCAAAATAAGTTTAAAAAAAAAAAAAAAAAAAAGTCTGTACATAAACCTCTATCAAAAAGGATGGGGTGGGAGAGGTGGCAGCATTATCACTCACACCTCCCTTTTTTATATTTTTAGGAAGGTCTCTACTCTTGCTATGGGGTAGAACAGGGAGAGGACTTGGCTTGGTGCATGCGCTGTCAGTCAGTTCTTAAAAACGAATCTGGCTTAAATTGTACAAAGATATCTATCCCAAGGCAAGTTGCAAAGTGCAGCTGTGAAGAAAGGCCCCATCTCAAAATAGAAATAAATTAAAAGTTTTTGTTTTGCAAATTTTCATAGCTGCCCTTTATTTTAAAGGACCACTACAGTGCCAGGAAAACATACTTGTTTTCCTGGCACTATAGTGCCCTGAGGTTGCCCCCACACCCAGGGTACTGCTCCCGCCGGGCTCTGGGGAGTGGAAAGGGGTTAAACTTACCTTTTCTCCAGCGCTGGTCTCCTAGGAAAGCATTTACAATGTCAATGAGACAGCCACTAGAGGCTTTGGAGGCTGGATTAACCCTATTATAAACATAGCAGTTTCTCTGAAACTGCTAAGTTTATTTAAAAAAAAAGGGTTAATCCTAGAGGGACCTGGCACCCATACCACTTCATTAAGCTGAAGTGGTCTGGGTGCCTAGAGTGGTCCTTTAATTTAAAGGACCAACTTCATCTGATTTAAATTGTTCTGGGGCAGGGATTATCTATCTAGAGTGATCTCTATAGTCTGAGCTAAACATGGCAAATAGAAAGAAGGAAACCTATTCGCACAGTGGTGTGAAAAGTCAGGAAGTCTGGCGGCTTCTGGAGAGAACACAGAAAAACGTCAAATGTTTATTCACTACATCAGGAACTCTGGTTTGTCTGGAAATGTCCTGAGTTTGCTATTGTTTTCAATGGAGCACAGACATGCTTTAAGTTTACAGTAGTAAATGAAGATATTATGCAATCTATTAGGTTGCCTGGGTAGCTTTATTTGTGGTTTTAATTATATGAACCTACTCACAGGTGAGCAGGAGAATCTTTCGTGGTATGCAAGAACTACTTAATTTGGAGGTTTTTTTTTTTCTTCCTGTGGTTTTTTTATTTCTCACTCAATTAGTTTCAGTGAAATACAGGGCTTATATTATTTTCTTATCAGTGCAGCCCTGTAATATCCTATGACCTAGTTCAACTGGATTTGACATTTGTATCTTTATGTGAACCAGGTGACTTGTGTTATTAAACCGGCAAGGATTACAAAATTCTCCACCTCTAACTTTTACAACAAAATTATACTCTTAATAGTAAATGGGACAAACTGTGCTGTGTGTAGTCCCACTGTTATTTGCTGTGACAGGGCGTTACTGCTGAGCCTAACCCAGTATTTAAACACTTCCTTTAACCCACACAGCCTGTAAACATTACTTCCTTGCTGAACAGGCTGATGATTGATGTGTTCTATTCTCCTGCCTCCTGAAACTTCATTTTCCACATTGCACTCATCTAGCCAGAACGTGGAATTGTTCATTCCATGTGCCGATACAACATAAAGAGGATTAATGAATAAACAGAGATTGTCTAGTATTCACATCCATACCAGAGAGTTTAGTTGCTTTTCACTCTATAACAGGCACATTTTAAATGGTTTGTGTGTGTGTGTACCTAATAAAAAGCATATATCCGATTTCCTTACACTTGCTGAGTGAGCCAGCTTGTGCTGAACCAAAATGTGTGCGCTATCCCTCAGACCTCATGTGCGAGTGCATAATGGTCACAGCAGATGTATTTTAAATAGTTTGCCTATTTTATTGCTTTCATGTAGATCTACTTAAACCTTTCCCTCCTCTGTGACACCCTGAAAGTTATTTTTACCCCATAAGGAGACAACCTGTGCATTACCTTTTTATGATGACATAGACTTTTACTGGTTTTAAGAGAAAAGATTGGTTTTACAGTAGGCAGCATTCAGCAGACATGTCTTGGAAATTTTGTATGAAGTGAAATGGGAATCAGATTCTGGCAAGGTTTATGGCGTGTGTAAAATGGAACTGCATATGTAAATATGAATGTTTAATAGCTGCTCTTAAATTCACAGTAGATTTGTATATGCTATTTTATTGTGAGATCAATTTACAGCATAACTAAAAAAAAAAGGGCCCACAATATCCCCGTCAGTTTCTCCTGTGTGTGTGTGTGTATGTATGTATGTATGTATGTATATATATATATATATATATATATATATATATATATATATATATATATATATATATATATATATATATATATATATATATATATATCTCTATCTATCAAAATCTAAATAGGTTATGGTGGGGAAAAATTGTGATTGAAAACCCCTTCCACCTGAAGTATGTGGATAGTTAATACAATGCTAAACAAAAATCTGCACACCAGTCAAGCCATAAGACTTGCTTTTCCCACAGAAATCCCAAATCAGCAGTGATGTTACAACCGCAAAGGATTCTGGGTGGGCATATGCAAATTAGTTTAACAAAGAATCACATTTTTGCCTCATTCCATTTTAAACCTATTTAGATTTTGCTTCCCAAGCACTACCAAGCCTCAATTAGCAAACCAGTAACCAACCTCATGCTGAAGAGTTGCATTAACAATATATATATATATATATATATGTATATATGTATATATGTATGTATATATAATATATAAAAAAAAAATTTTTTTAACCATTTATTTAATTGAATTTAT
Source organism: Pelobates cultripes (assembly GCA_933207985.1). Lineage (NCBI taxonomy): Eukaryota > Metazoa > Chordata > Amphibia > Anura > Pelobatidae > Pelobates > Pelobates cultripes. The sequence continues at coordinate 22,208,052 of OW240918.1, forward strand.
GGAAAACATTTCACATTTTTTTCAAATTCAGGAGCTATTCTTGGAAGATCTGAAACCCAAAAATGCATTTATTACAATGCAAGCTGGGAAAAGGAGAAGACAAACCGCAGTGGCATTGAGACCTGCTACAGTGATACGGATAAAAGGCGGCATTGCTTTGCTACGTGGAAGAATGTATCTGGAACTCTAGAAATCCTCAAACAAGGTTGCTGGCTGGATGATATCAACTGTTATGACAGGTGTGAATTAATGTAGTAATAGGAAGTAAAGGTGTAGGTCAGATGGGAAATAGTTTGTCCTCATTAAGGTGTTGGTGTACAAACTCACATAGGAATTCACTCGTTTAAACACATGTATACCAGAAAGCAAAGCAGACAATAACCAGCTTTAGCTACTTGTTTTGTAAAGCTGTTTGCACAGTACACATTTCATTATTTTTAATAATTTTCTTTCTATCGTTGGGTATATGGTTTGGAGGACAAGAGTCTGGTTCAGCTAGGCTGGTGTAAAAGATTAAACTGATACTTTTTATACATTCATGTAATTTATTAAAGGGAAACTAATAATCATAACTGCTACAGTTTTGAAAGAATACATACATTGCTGTATTTTGACATTACATTGAACAAATGTACCAAATAGTAAAGACCTCAGGCCTTTAACGGTTGCAAATAAGGAACTCAAAAACTGCTTCTTTAAGGAAGTACATACTCTGAAAATAAGCTTGTGATCACCTTAAGCGTAGTCTAGATTAGAGAGTGCAACCCAGGGTCAAAATCATCTGCACTTGTAAACTTTGTGATGTGGGAAGCATTTTCCTATGTTTGATGCCACTATTTTGTGATCTCTCTCAGGAATGAATGCATCGAAAAAAAGGAGAATCCAGATGTCTTTTTCTGTTGCTGCGAAGGAAATGCATGTAATGAAAAGTTCATCCACTTGCCAGAGATGGAGATTACACAGCGTAAGTATTCTCAATGTTTTCAATTAATAGTTTAAAATGCCTGGTCTGTGTGTCTCCATGCATTGGATCATCACATGACATTTAATGGGCTACAAGGTTGTACACAAAACACCTGACAGACATAGCTTTCCTCTCATAAGAAACATGCACCTTCTTATTTTTTTGCTTTCTAAGTGGCAAATTATCTTTAGATAATGCAGAACATTCACTTCTGTATTACTTATCTGAATGGCAGGCCAAGGTCAGAGCTTTATATGCTGTTAGAGGCCTACTTTTTGTGAAACTGAACAAATGCATTCAGAAAAAAAGTCACCCAAAGGCTTATAGAACTATAGCCAAAGTCCTGGTGGAGTTGTGTGGAGTGCACCTCTTACTGGTACCAGATCTTGATTTATTTTTGTCATTTTATTGAAGCAAGGTTTTGTTTCCTAATGAGTCATTTACTATAAAATATCAGGTGACTACTACAGATAATCAGCATTGCTGTTTTATTGCCACCTCCTTTGTTACTGGAGTAACCTGTTACACCTTGCTGTGGAATGAGCGGTTGGTTAAATTATGTAATCTCAGAAGAGAATTTTTTAAAGCATTAAACACTCCAAGCCTCATAGCAAGTTATGCATTTTGCACCCGGACCTACATGTAATTTCTTTAAATAACAAACTTTGTCTAAAACCACTTTAGAAGAACTCTCCCCACAGAATTGGCACATGGAATAAAAGGGCCCACTCGTTTCGCGTGTCTTCTTTGTATACCATGGATGAGCCAGTGCTGTGACTAGTTTTCACGTGGAGTTACATATGTTAATAAATTCAGAAAGCACTTGAAATTAGGTATTCATAAAAGATTTCCTTTATCCTACTAAAAGAAACGTGTAACTCTGTAGGCCATCTGCATTCTCCTCAGCTGAAGGGAGAAGGCACAGCGTTTGGCACAAGTTTTTAATTAAACAAGAAAAGGGAAAAAACACAAACATTATGGCAGCTAATGAACCATTAAAGACACTTGGCTGGCACTGCTTAAACCAAAGATCTAAAATGACAAAAAGCTTGTGTGAATGCACGTTTCATGTTTTGTGTGTGAAAAAAAAGTAGAAACTGCTCTTCTGTCTGCTGTTATATAGAAATGACTGCTTCTTTCACAGTGCACCCTTCATGTTTAAAATCATATTATGACTTATGACTTTTAACCTTTGAAAAGATGAACTGTTATCCAGTAATTGGATATGAACAATGCATTAAAAGGCCACAAGTTTCTCTAGACTAGTCTAATAAAACCAAATAAAGTGGTTTGCATGACCAACTTCTTGCTTAGGAGTTTCCATTAGCTCTTCAGGGCTAGCTCATTGGCTAAGAGCAACTCAGCCAATGAGCTAAACACTTCCCTTCCCTGCTGGTCTTCACTCAGACTGAGAGCTTTTAGTTCTCTGTCAGAAGTACTGCAGACATTGAGCACTGTCCAGCTGTAGTTTAAAACGTCTTCACAAAATACTCAGCAGCTGCCCATTGGAGACGAAGTGCCCTAATCACAGTGCTAAAGCTGGTCTCTGATTAGGGGAACATGCAATATAATGAAAACCTAAAATAATGCTTTACATAAAGTAAACGTTTTACTTCCTTAGTGTTTTTCCTTTGCCCTTTGTGATGGATTGTATTTTTGTCTTACAGCCACCTCAAATCCTGTTCCACCAAAACCGCCTTTATTCAACACCTTGCTTTACTCATTGGTGCCGATAATGGGTTTTGCGATCATTGTTCTTATTTCTTTTTGGATGTACCGACATCACAAGCTTGCCTATCCACCGGTGCTTGTTCCTACACAGGTATGTTTGTCTGTACAGCTACATAAGTACCTCCTCTTCCTAAATAATTAGCAAACCCTGCAAAATCAGTGTAAATAAAAAAAAGTAAGGCTTTCTAAAGAATTAAATCTTTTTAAGTTTTAAATTGATGTGTAGAGTAAACCATAGCCCAGTACCCACAGGTCATTTCCCAAAGGTATTGTATTTTGCTGAAGGGAATTGTCATGTTAAAAGCAGTTTCTGCTGCATCTGGCTTGATAAGAAACGCGTATAGCTTGTTTCTTGGATTAAAATGAATCATGAAATACGTCAGGTATTCAGTTAATGTGTGCTATGCTAATCAGCGATTTGCTACTTCAGTAAATCTAAAAGTGCTTCTGCTGAGAATGCACACTCTCCATATTAGTAGTATAGACTGATTTTACAATGTATGCTGCTTCAGACCAACATATTGTAAACAACAATCTGTAAAACAAGTTTTTTTTTTTTTTGTTTGTTTTTTCATTGTAATTTCTGTAGATTTTCTTTAGGTGCTCATTGTTTATATGCTGGTAATATTGATTGTCTGGCATTTTGCTATAGGATTGCATAGTCTCAGAAGAAAAGTTTTATTTGGTGTTGATGTAATGTGAGTGTGACTTTTTTAGGTTTTGTTTTCTCCACCAGATTGTGTTAAAGTTAACATATGTCATACTTTTATGAAGGTGTTTTTATTCAGTGGCATAAATTCCCCTTTGTTTTATTTACTAAAATGTGGCACTAAGGTTTTTGATTTTACTTTACACTTTTGCATGTAAAAGGGACAAACCACAATCGCACCACCACACTGTTTGCAAATGGTGCAAAGCATTCCTCCATCATACGTAAAGGGACCCAACAGCTATATTTTACCCATACAGTCCGGCTGAACCACTGATAAATGTTCGAGTATACTGTAGATCCACCTACACACTATAGAACTGTGTATGTGGTTTTATTCATTGTAAACAAAAGCTGCTTTGATCCTAGTCACTAGTTCAAGTGTGTGTGCACGCGCGTGTGTTGCCAGAAGACCATTAATCCCATTTTCAGTAGTTGTCATCCTGAGAAATTGCTGAGCATGGCAGAAAAATGGATTAGGAAAAGATCATTTATGTAGAGGTTCAAGACCTTCCATTCATTACATGTATATTGGTCTAAATGTGTACATGAGTTCCCCGATGCTGTCCAAATTATAGCTGAAATGAATTCTCTGGCATTTACTGTGAACATTCTACGTTATGTTAGAATTCTTTGAGGCAGGAACTTGCCAGCTAAGATTTGTGATTGAAAGTGTTGTAGTGAATTTCTCTTTACAACCAGCCCTCCCAGTATCAGGTGACATAAGGAGAATGTGATAAGAACGAACCACAATTTACTTAAGGTGTTTGTTTTCTAGAAGGCAGAAAAATTTGCGTACATGTGTCTTACCAGGAATCCTGTATTTCTCACTGCACCCCAGCCAACGGTCAGCGTTTTGCTTGTTTTTGTTGCATAAATGCCACTTGAATTTTATTCTAGAGCAGTGGTGTTAGGCTTAGCACAACTGATGTTTGTGTTAAATTTCTCAGGAAGCACTAACGGGTTTTAGACTAGCTGAGCATTATTGGAAATATAGTTCACAGACAAATTGGCTGCAGTGGTTAACTATTGCAATACCAGGGCGTTAACCGTTGAGCACCCAGCTGTTAGACCGTTGTCTTGATGCTGAGCCAGACAGTTTATGCCAGTTGGCTTTCTGTCTTTCCACATTATCACCACCTCTCTCTATTGGCTGCATGATCTTAAGGTCCATGTGCGGAGTGTAAAGAAATGCTGATCTTTTTATACCAATACACAATAGAAGTCTTTGGATGGCCGTGGACACCAACGGAATACACAAGGCTAAATTACATACTTCTAGAATAGAAAACAGCAGTGCATGTCCAAAAAAAGTTGTATCAGAGGGCCACTTTAAAGCTTAACTACCTATTATGTTAAATTGTATAGAAGTAGAAAACATATGCTTTTATCAGTACATTGTGGATACTGGTGTTCCCACACGGTGGTATCCTATAGTGTTGCTCATGCAGTAGTGCTTTTTTGCAAAATCCTGTACTTGGCACTGGACGAGTGGACACATTCTTGGTTAGACCAGTTTCAGACGTTAGAGAAATATAACCTGTATCTGGGAACATTGCTAGTGCAAAAAACAGATTTAGAATTTGCCAACGGCTAGCCTTGTCATCCACTCACTTGTAGGTGATGGTAACATGTCCCTCATTCTTCAGACATTTCAGTTGTTATTTATCATCTTGGTATGTGCTTATATAATGTTGGTTTCGCTTGGCTTTTACTCATTGCTATAATTACCAAAATGTTCCCTGATTCCCCTTAATCTGAACAGTCTGGAGGTTTTCCACCAAATTCACAGACCTCGCTTTTGGCTTATTTATGCTATACATCTGTCTTTGATATATACCTGTATGTTGTAGAGCTACCCTGCACGGTTTCTTGCAGTTCCTCATACTGAAGACCGTACCTTTGGGATAATGCATCTGCTTATACAAAAGGGGGGGAGATAAGACTCGGATAATGAAATGCTTAATTTTCATTTAGTTTCCTCAAGTTTAAAATTTTAATATAAAAAAATATATACATAATGTTCACAAAACGTACTGCAATAGTTTTTACAACAGTGACCTCTACTGCCTGAAAGTGTACCATATTGCATGTGCAGATTGTTCATTGCATATTATTTTGTCTGTAAAGTAAACTTTAACAAACTATTTTATTACAATATAAGAAAATCTACAGCACTGTACAATATATATTAAACAAAGCATCCTGTATTTTCGTTCCAAAATGGACATTTCCTACAACACCTGTTGTACTCTAAAAATCCACATTTATTTTCATTTCAACATAATACAATGCACATTTCTAAGTGATCATAATGTGTTTTATAATAATAAGTACACCATATGTCTGATTTTACCCACATAATTGTGGAAGGTCTGTAGGTCTTGACATTAGAATGAGATTTCTTATTCTGTTAGCACAAGTAGTAATTCATTTTGCCTGTGTTTTTCCTCACAAGCACGCCTTTCACATTATGATAGAGGTAAGATACAATGTTGCTTGTTTACACAGCATAGTTTTTGTAATCTTCTGCATCAATTCCCCCTCCCAGTAATATGCATGACACGTTTATTCTTACATTTATAACTGGTCATTACATGCCAACACATGCCAGCCTGCGTGCTTGCTCTGGAATAGTTTACTGGCTGCTGTGTACAAGTAACTGCTGCACCTAACCGTAGGCACAATTACCTCCATTTGATATTGTTTGACAAGCTTTTCAAATGATTTCATATTTTTGGATAAAGTATTAAAATTATTTTCTCAATACATATATATTCTCAAAATATTACAAAGCTAAAATATTTTTCATAGTAAATAATTTCAAAAGTTTATCCAAATGTATTTAGTAATTTCAAAAGCATATTCAACAATAATAAATCAAGGTCAATAACAGCAGAACTAATGCCTTGTTCTAAGAGATGCACACCTTCTAACCAGATGGCGATCTTTGGAATACTATGGGAGTATTTTTTTGCTTTTTTTTTTTTTTGCTTTTTTGTAATGTTTGCAATGCGCCTGCATTTATTGTAAGAGTTTATTGGTGTACTTAGCCCTTTATCTGGTTGTTGAGTGTTGTACATTTGTATGTCATGTGTTGCACTCCCATACACCATTTAAAGGGCTAAATATAGTTACAGCAGATCCCTCTTTTAAGATCCCCTTTAAGAATGACCTAAAATTGTTCTAAGCAGTCTGCCATGTGTAGTGATGTATAACCTTGACGTGGCAGTTATATCACATGGAGCACCACCATCTTGGTTAGCTGGACTTTGTAGGAATTGATATACACAAACCACAGCGGTTTGAGGGCCAGCTTCAAATGACCAAGTGGCATTGAAAAGACTAGTCTGTGTGCTGCCATTAAATTCAGTCACTTCAGAACTTAAACTGTATTTGCTGTTCATTAATTAATATGTGCCTGTCTCGTGATTACTCACTTGCCTGGCACACAATGGGTCATGCTGCATTGCTTACTAGTAAATTAGTGGGTAATGCCAGGTCCCATGTATTTGCACAGGTTCTGTAACATGAAATGCCTTCAGTAAATGTGCATGACGAAAACTGGTAGTTCACGGTCACGATTATTTAAACCAATTTGTACTTTTGTTGTTTTCTGTCCTTAATGAAACGTGTGTCTACATTTTGTTTTAGGATCCAGGCCCTCCACCACCGTCCCCGCTACTGGGCTTAAAGCCTCTGCAGTTATTGGAAGTCAAAGCAAGAGGGAGATTTGGTTGCGTGTGGAAAGCGCAGTTATTACACGAAACCGTAGCTGTCAAAATATTCCCGCTACAGGTATGTCCTGACGTGTTTTAACACAGCTCTAAAATATTTCATCCTGCTGCAGAGACATGTTAACTTCACTCAGAGTACACACACAGACTGTCTCCAGTCTATAGATTTGGTTTATTCATTTTATTCATACCATCATTAATCTAGTCACAAAGAGTCCTTTTTTTGGGGGGGGGCGGGGGAGGAGTTTAACTTTCTACTTTCTGAGGAAAAGGGCTTCTGTGTTGCTTAGAATGCAGTCACGCTTAGAAAACAAAATATTTTCTTTTAGCATTGATTAATGCATCTTATTCAATAATTCATCGATGGGGGGCTATTTTTGTTAATTTAGATTCCCTGGAGTGACATTTTCAGGATGCCAAGTCAGTCATCCAAAGAGCCTGAGGTTTACTTTTGGAGATTGCCAGAGACTACTATGGATTGCTTAGTAGAATAATATAGGGATTAATTCTCCTCTGTGCTATATGCTTTAACTTTCTAAATAAAATATTTATTTTGCATACAATTTTGAAAGTCTTAATTGCATATTATACAAAAGTCAGGGACCACTGCACCAGAAAGTGTTTTGTTTTTTACTCCTCTACTGTAGAGGAGTAAAATGTATGTAAAAGGACAACTATCACTTCAGGTGTTTTCTATTTTTTTTATTATTTGAATAATCCTTTCATAAAGTTTTCAGAGGAAATATATCTTTTTTTTTTTTTTTTTAACACTGTCAAACCAAAGGTGTGCATATAGTGCTGTTTGTGTGTGTGTGTGTGTGTGTGTGTGTGTATATATATTTATATTTATATAATTATAGTATCCTATCATAGGGATGACATGTTCCTCATTTTATTACATGTACTCCATTTAGAAATTTATTTAAATTTTTTTCAAAACGTGATGAAAGGATTATTCTATTTAAAAAATTTGTTTTGAGGGGACAGTTGTCCTTTAAACAAACGTGCAGCAAAACTCCTCAGAGTGCCTCCAGACAACACCTCCTTTGTAGACAAGATACACAAACTGAGCTTGCAGGTGTTGAGCAAATCAGATGTATATCACATAAAACACAATAAACAATCTTTGGCCACAACAATCCTTTCAGTGCCTGGTTTGGAGATAAAGAAAAGAAAAGAAAAAAAAGATAATATATCCCTATTTTAATAAGTAAATTATTAAAATGACAAGGCATACTCTGGTTGTGAGAACCACTTGACTTTTTTTATACCCACTTAAAGGACCACTATAGTGCCAGGAAAACATACTCGTTTTCCTGGCACTATAGTGCCCTGAGGGTGCCCCCACCCTCAGGGACCCCCCTCCCGCCCGGCTCTGGAAGGGGGAAAGGGTTAAAAACTTACCTTTTTCCAGCGCTGGGCGGAGAGCTCTCCTCCTCCGTTCCTCCTCCTGGGCTGAATGCGCACGCGCGGCAAGAGCTGCGCGCGCATTCAGCCCGTCGCATAGGAAAGCATTTACAATGCTTTCCTATGGACGCTTGCGTGCTCTCACTGTAAAAATCACAGTGAGAAGCACGCAAGCGCCTCTAGTGGCTGTCAATGAGACAGCCACTAGAGGATTAGGGGGAAGGCTTAACCCATTCATAAACATAGCAGTTTCTCTGAAACTGCTATGTTTATAAAAAAAATGGGTTAACCCTAGAAGGACCTGGCACCCAGACCACTTAATTAAGCTGAAGTGGTCTGGGTGCCTAGAGTGGTCCTTTAAAGCACATGTTACAGAAAGCCTGATGGCTCTTGTCAGCGAACCCAAAATGTATCTCTTGTTTTTCATCTGGACAATAGCATAAGCATTTTGTGGCTACACGGCTAACACTTCTCATTTACGTGGGTGCTTACTCAAAGCATTTGTTGTCATGGAAACACCTTAGCTGTTTATATAGTCTATCCAAATGACTTTCTTAAAGTAACAGTGAAGTAGTCTCAATGTCCAAAATTGAAAGGGATGTGGAGGTGGGGGACAAAATATCTTGAGTGCTTAGAAGAAGGGGGGGGGAAAGCTAGAATGTTAGGCCTCTGTATTTGATATGCCAGCTCTCACCTTGGAATCTTGAAAGTGTCATATCTTCTCCAAATAATAATAAATATGTTGGATCCCACTGTGCCTATAGAATTTTATATTTCTTTAGAGTTTATTTTTAGAACTAGAAATTGGGAAAAGCTCCCGGAGATATGCCACAGCACCGATATATTGACTCCAAGGCAATGATCTAAAATACAACTAAATAATCTTTAACCTCCAGAGTGATATGCAATGTGCTAAAGGACATTTAACCTGATGGTATGCATAAACCAAATGTAAAATAAAGATACTATGTACTTTACAGCCTCTCCTCAGTATTCCCAGGTTATTGCTATGCTGCTAATTAAGTTTATGTACAGTACTTTGTGTGTAACTCTTCCTGTTGCCTTTGTTTAGGATAAATTATCATGGCAGAATGAATATGAAATTTACAACCTGCCTGGGATGAGGCATGAGAATATCTTACAGTTCATTGGTGCTGAAAAGCGTGGTACTAACCTTGACACAGACCTGTGGTTAATAACTGCTTTTCATGAAAAGGTATTTTTTTTTATTTTGTTTTCACTGATGGGTGTTTAAATATGTACAGGAGAAAAGATTGACTTCCAATGTAGCTGTCTAGAACAAAGGATTGCCGTGAACCAAATACAAAACACTTGTTGTTTTATCTGATTTTTTATTTTATTTGTTTTTATGGTTAGGGTTCGCTCACAGATTTCTTGAAGGCAAATGTAGTTTCGTGGAATGAACTTTACTATATTGCCGAAACCATGGCCAGGGGATTGGCCTATCTTCATGAAGATATCCCAGGTTTGAAAGATGGGCATAAACCTGCCATTGCCCATAGGTGAGTTCATTTTTTTTTCCTTTTCTATAAGGACTATAATTTATACACGTGTGTGTGTGTGTATATATATATATATATATATATATATATATTTGTTCTAGCTAAACTTTAGGCTGTTACAAACGCAGTTCCCCATAATTCCCAGATGATTGTATTGCCAATAATCGATCCTCTACAAATGTTGTGAGATGATATAGTTTAGGTTATTAAGCCCAGTGGTTCCCAAACCAGCTCTCAAGGCACCCTCACCAGTCCAGGATTTAAGGTTATCCAGTTGTATTTAGATTTTTGAAATTTGTTCTGTTTTGTTTTGTTTTTTTAAACACCATAACCACTATGGAGAAGATCCTTAGCCTCCAGCTGCAGTATAACCTGCAAAAATGTGAAATCAAGCTCCCGTTGATGATTTTCCGCTCTCCCTTAGACGTCACAGGGGCTGCGCGGTCGAATTACAGGCTTCTCTAAGAGAAGCAATGTTTTTTCATAAGCATCAATTGTGCCTAATAAGACCCTTTCGTAGTGATATCTAATTGCAATTTTATTTTGTTTAAAGGGATATCAAAAGCAAAAATGTGCTTCTTAAAAACAACTTGACTGCTTGTATAGCAGACTTCGGTCTGGCTTTGAAGTTTGAAGCTGGAAAGTCGGCAGGTGATACTCATGGCCAGGTAAGGGATTTTAATTTATTTCTTACATTTCTTAATTTGGATATCTTTAGACACTGCAAGTTGAGAGTGGTGTTAGCTTCTGAAACGTTTGGGTAGGATTGGTGCTTGGTGACCTTAGCTCTGTTGGCAAAGTATCTCTTCAGTATGTGCTTGATGATTATTCTTTGATAATTATTTAAGGTGTGCTTCTGTATTTTGTGATTCCCATATATAATGGCAGAAAACAGTAGACATCAGGACTAAGCTGCGTTTTATCACAAAGCGAGGAATTGTGGAGGGTTGATAGGGGAATTGCAACTGGAAAAAATAATGTGGATTACATCTCCCAAAATGCTGGCAAAATATCAGGGGAGATGTAGTCCCCAACACCTTGTGTGCCAAACGTTGCCTACCCCTGCAATATAAGGTGATGCCTGAACATCTTTGTAAACGTAGTCTGCATTGATCTGCAATGACAAGGTTAGTCTGCACAGCCTTTATTGAAAATTATTTCTTTGCTTTGTGTTTTCAGGTTGGTACCCGGAGATACATGGCTCCAGAAGTACTAGAAGGTGCTATCAATTTCCAGAGGGATGCATTTTTAAGGATAGATATGTATGCATTTGGCTTAGTGCTCTGGGAGTTGGCGTCAAGATGCACCGCTTCTGATGGTAATTTTTTCCCTCCTCTATATTTTTTATTTTTTTTATTTCACAGTTGCTTAGACTTTGTAATTTTAAACATGAATAATGCACACCTTCCATACCACAGTGATCATTTTGAAAAAGGCCAAATCTGATTGTTTAGTACTTTAAAGGAGCCTGTTAAAACTCCCTTCAACTTCCAATCCAGCTCCTCGGTGTCTTTACAGAGGTGGGTGTTCTGTAACAGCCATCTTCTTTCCATCCGGTCACCTTTTCAATGTACCCTGTTCTGCAACTGCAAAACGCTGGCTTAATTTGCCAGCATGCTGACGTCTGAACTGAGCGACATCCATCACGCAGTTCTTGTAATTCCAAGTCCGCCCTAGTAGCATAGGCTATATAGGGAGTTACCATAGCAACCACAGGGCATGTGCTATGTGCAAAGCAGGGCGACTGCCTGTGGGAGGTATTTTTTTGCTCTCACATTTCAATCCATTCTTTGGCATAGTCTGTGCTGAAAAATTTACACTTTCCTTCCACCTGTCGATTAATAAATATAATTTTCTCTTATCTATACATTTGCTAGCAAATCTGTTACCATAATGTGTAGATAGAATTGCATGCTCTTTTAAAAGAGCATAAGTTGTTAATGGAATGACAGGTTCTCTAAAAGTACTCCAACCTGTTCAGTAGATTTGGTTATATTTGATAGCTTTGGGACATATAGAATGTTACATATAGAATGAAGGAAAGGTTGCATAAGAGGAAGGTTGTGTTTGAGCTTCCTGTTTAGGTAGCCAAAGCTCTAAGGGGTCTAAGTACCCTTGAGGTGAACTTTGTAGATCCAAATTGCAAATTCAGATAGTTCAATTCTAGTTTAATTTTGAAGTTCTATAGCTACACTGGGTTTGAGCTCTGCAGCCATCCTGGTGTTTAATGTTCCCGATGCTGTGAGTTTTAATCAGATGACTTTCTGCACTCAGAAGTCCAATTAGAACAGTGGTCTCCAACCCAGTCCTCATGGACCACCAACAGTCCAGGATTTATGTATTTCCTTGTTTTATTCCAATGGAGATACTGACAAAACCTGGACTGTTGGTTAGCCATGAGGACTAGGTTGGAGACCACTGAATTAGAGAGTGAGTCTGCACTCAAGCATTGAGACACTTTTTAAAAAGGTTAATATTTGTTTTACAAATAGTTTAAAATAACTTTAAAAATGTCTGCAGGTCCTGTGGATGAATATATGTTGCCATTTGAAGAGGAAGTTGGCCAGCATCCGTCATTGGAAGATATGCAAGAAATCGTAGTTCACAAAAAGAAAAGGCCTATATTAAGGGAGTGTTGGCAGAAGCATGCAGTAAGTACTGAGCTAAATCTACCAAACCTAGATAGGCATTGGCTTTGTTGTTTGTAAGCAGATATACTCTAAGTTTCCTCTTTTCCCACAGGGGTTGGCAATGCTCTGTGAAACAATCGAGGAATGCTGGGATCATGATGCAGAGGCCAGGTTATCGGCTGGGTGTGTAGAGGAGCGAATCATTCAGATGCAAAGACTCACAAACATTATCACAACCGAGGACATAGTAACAGTGGTCACGATGGTGACAAATGTGGACTTCCCTCCTAAGGAATCTAGTCTATGATGGTTGCACCTGGATGTGTTTTCCAATCAACAGGACTCTGGTCTGGAGCTGCTAAGCTAAAGAAACAGCTTTCTTACAAATTAATGCATTTTTCATGTGGGAAAAAATTGGAATTGGTTGGTCTATGAATGGAATGTTGGTTTGGAGACGAGACTCTTTGATATTGGTTTGCCAGACTTCTTTCATTCCATGCAAATGCCTGAAGGGCACGTGACTTGCAACACATTTTAGGAATGAAAGAAATAAAAATGAAGTAATGCAAAAATGAGGATCCCTTCTCTGGCTGAAAAGATGCACCGATTTTCTAAACATGTCAGAAAAAGACTAATACCTTAAGTGAACTACTGCTATATACATATATATATAAATATATATATATATATATTTTTTTTTTTTTTTTTTTTTTAAATCAAAGCATTTCATTTCAGATTTAAAAAAAGGGTAACTGTTTTTATTGCATTTGCTGTTGTGTTTATATCAATGACTATTGTAATGCCAATATGACACAGCTTGTGAATGTTTAGTGTGCTGCTGTTCTATGTATATAAAACTAAATAATCAGTGGAACATATTAAAGAGGCTTCCAAGCATACGTCAACCTCCCTCAACAAGGTATACCTCAGTTCCACAATTCTCTAAATTATACAATTGAAAACACTAAGAATTTTTAATAAATTGTTCCATATTTTTTCTTTTAATAATGTTTTATAATTTAGCTGTTATTTAAAAACATATATATATATATATATATATATATATATATATATATATATATATATATATATATATATATATATATATATATATATATATATATATATTTGAGCTGTGATTTTAAAACCTTTTGGATCAGGAATAATTTTCTGAAGTAGCTGCTGATCTGGGACTATCCGAACTCTCAGCCTATCCCTGCTTGGCAAAGGGTGGTGAGAGGTAAAGTCAAACAGATGAGGGACCGTCACTTGCGCACTGACCTTTTCACTATCATGGATATACTCTCAGGCAGCAAAGCAAGTGAATGATACTTTACTTATGGATTTCTCTATCACAGAAAAGAAATATTAACATTAAATCGCCATTTTAAAGCATTTTTATTTTTTGACATTTTTATTTTCCCTGTGATGCGGTTTTTAAAAATGCATCAAATTCTTTTAGTTTCTTTACATTTTCCAGGTGAAAAGCCTTCTTAACTCCTCCGAATTGATTTTACTTCAGTACTCCGTATATTGGTTTGCTGTGTCTAAGGAATAATTTAAAATACAAGCATGTTTTATTGTATTTTTCTTGGGGAAGGGGGGTCCAATTTGTGAGCTGTAACACTGGAACACTCAGTTCTCCTAATTTGTCTGAGATGACGAGTTTTATGTATGTGTGTGTGTATGTGTGTATATATGTATATATTTGTTATTGTATATACATATATGTTTGTGTGTGTTCTGTTCAGCAAAACGGGATACAGAATAGTCTGCATGGCTGTTTCATGATCACCTCAGGAAGTTTCGTTACCCAGAATTCCTCACTGCTTTTTAAGACTTACAACCGCACAATACACGACCATAGTGCCATCATGTCGAGGTAGCATCTGTAATCTGGGTTCTCTCTGTTTCTCAAAATCCTTTAGATTTTGTCCAACGCAGGTTTCAGATGTTTCAAAATAATAAAATCAGGGAACTGTATTAAAATATATTACCCTCAAATATGCAAATATTATTTTGAGGTGTAATCATTACTGGCATTGTTGGGTCAGTGCCAAGCAAAAAAATGAAAAATTGCAACAAAGAAACCAAACAAACAAACAAAAATATATATATATATATATATATATATATATATATATATATATCTCTATATATATATATATATATATATATATATATATCTCTATATATATATATATATCTCTATCTGATTCTGATGGGAAAAGTTCTTCCCAAACACCTGAAATTCTAGCCTGTGAAAGCAGAAAGGCGATTGATGTTTTTTACACCATAACAGTAAAATAAAATAGTTTGGACTTGGGAATAGGTGCCAAAGTCTGTCTCACAATGGAATAACAAATCCTGAATAAGTACATGCCAAAGTGAAAATATTATTTTCCATATTTTTGGCGTCTTTTAAAATGAACCTTCATTAGCCAGTATTATATTTGTAAATTTTGATGCAGGAAATTTTTTTTTTTAAAGGACACATTTATAATTGGGAGCTAACTGTGAGTGTATATTTGCTAATCTTAATAAACCACAGGACTTGATATGCACTTATTCTCTCGGAACAATACAATTCATAACGTACAACGTATTCTAAAGAAGTAAAGAAGACTGAATTCTGTTTTCGTTCAAACACGAAAAACAGAGATATACCTACCATGATTAATCCTTGGATATATATTATCATCCTTTGCTGACTGTGGGTTAGGTTCTATTCGACAATAAAAGCTTTATATCTTTTAATTGGAAAGCCATTTTTTAATTGACATCCATGGCAAAATGATATTCGGATAAAAGAAATAAGCTTAGCATATCTAATACAATCTAGCCCAATATATTCAATGAGGAGTGTAACATACAGATCACGACACCTACAATGTCCAGGGTTAGTGTTTAAAAACCTAAAATTCAGCCTTTCCCACTGAGTGTATTTCTTTCCAACTCAAGTCACGGCTGCCATTAATGAACTTTAGTTGTCATTGTCCTCACCCCACCTCTTGCAAGTTGGTTAATGCACCAACATCAATCACTGTGCAAACCTAAGCATTGCAGGTTTGATTCCTAGCAGGGCTTATCTGGGATTCAGTCTATATACATGATCTATATTCATGATGTTTTAACATAGCCATTTTAAATGCTTTGTGAAATATTTGAAGGAGATGCTCATGTAATGCTTTTCTTTAGGTCCCATTTAATCAAAGTAATGTAATAAATTATTTGACCCCACATCATTTTGCAGTACACATGTATCCATGTGTTTACTGCTTATCCCAGCTACAGCAATTTTAGTGAAAGCTAGGAGATATAATTTACCAGTTTCTGGAAGTGTTTTGTGAAATTATCCCTTACCCGAATGAACCTGAAATATAAATCTATATAATGTGCTGTGTGTTTGATTCAAAAATGCCAATGCTCATAAGTCTTTGGAAACAATTAGACATTCAGAATTCAAGGACTCCTGTCACTTAAACTGGATTTACTACGTGAATGTGAAACATAAAGTGTCTTTATATTGTCAACCAGAGGTTAGAGTTGCTGCACCTAGCTTATCACTGTTAGATGTTGAATCACCAATATTTGACCTCAAGTGGCACATGGCTATTCCCAGCTGCTTGCTGGTATCAGGTGGAGTGCTATTAAAGATCTTTAGACAATTTTTGGTGCCAGAAAATTTGCAAGCAAATGTATAGATTAGAGGATAAAATCGGTTTCCTCGTCTGCATATGTGACTTCACCTTATTACTCTTAAGAGCTAAAATGTGTAGCTGTATGGATTGTGATGTGTTGAATTAGGGGTATACAACGAAGTACTGATACACTTGCTTTCAAGTCTGATATATATTATACAGTCAGTGGTCTACATTCACTGTAAACTCTGTTTAGGAATCTTGTGAACAGCTCTCTCCTTTACGTCAGCTAACGATAGCCATCAAGTATTTATTCTGCCCATGGCGAAGCATGCTAAGGTATCTTTTAAGTCTTTAATGCTCTTTTTGATGATCCAGAGATTAAAATTTATGAACAGAAAGATGTCATTGTATTAAGGCTGTAGATCACGTAACGCTCTCTAATGGAAATGAGTGGGTCTTTGAAGCAAGAGAGTGGGACTTCAGTCAAAATATTTATTACTGTTTCGTAAGACATAAGGCATGGAAGCATAATGTCTAAAATTGACCTGTGTCTGCTTTACAATATTTTGTGTATTTTTCAGAAATTTAAGGTGAACATATTCTCTATTAGTGGGTTTTTTGTTTCTTCCCATTTTAAATTTCAGGGCATGCTTTGTAAAAACTCACATGGCTGTATTTCTGCCAGTGCATTGGTGGACAAATATTTCATAAATGTCATCAAAGAAAAGATTTGGTAACTTTTTAAAGCAAAGTAATAGGACATATGTCAGAGGGTTGATTTTTGTAAAAGAGCAAAGAATCAGAATAAATAAATAACTTTATATAATGTTATCTGGTTGTGATCCAGGTGTAGCTGATCTAAATCTTCTACATGAATCCATATTTAAGCATTTACATATTTGAAAATGTTCTGAATTAATATTCCAGAAACCTCCCAGATTATACTAGTTTTGCCAACTTTCTGCTTGTTTGAAGTTAGCCACTTCATGTTGGGAAGCATGTATGTATTCACTAACATTACCCCTTTTAGGATTCATGTAGACCCCTCATTGTTCCCCTTCAATTAACCCGTTCTAAAATATCATAAGGTAAATTTATTGGCAAATTGAAACTAATCTTTTTTTCTTATAATTGTAACAAATCTTGTTTAATTCAGAATAAATTTATATTTTACTGCTTAAGTGAAAGGCTGTGTATTTCCATCTGGCACGCAACAGCATTGCTATTCTCATATATTTAATACCAAAAAAAGTAACAATTTAGGTATCACAAAATGAGTGACGTCATCTAAATCAGGGGTCCTTAAACTCCAGCCACCCAGATGTTGCTGAACTACAACTCCCATGATTCTCCATGTAATTCAAAGAATCATGGGAGTTGTAGTTCAGCAACATCTGGGGGGGCGGAGTTTGAGGACCCCTGATCGAAATAAAGGGATTTTGAGGTATAGATCCTGTCCACGCAGCTGAAACTGAGGAAATTGCATGGTTTAAATGTTGACACCCCCCAAGCTAGTAAGCTGTCAAAGTAATTCAACAATTGAATCCATTTTACATCCAGTGTCTGCATGCTGAGTTTACTGAGACAAGACGCTTGGATGTGTGTGCCGAATATTACTTTATGAGAAGCTTTGGAGACAATGTGTTGGGATTGGTAGATCAAGGCGATTGCTGCGCATGCTCCATATGTTCTGTATAAGAAGCATTTGTTTGGTCACACATCAAGCTTGATGATCTCACTTTGGAAAAAATCAGGCTGCGTGAAAATTCCTTCCCAATCCTAGAATGAAATTGAGTTTAAAGGTAATAGGAGTTTGTTGGTTTTTTTTTTTTTTTTTTAACACGGTATATGAATAATGCAAGCATCTGCACCCAACTTCTTCACTGGATCCCCATTTATTATTGCTTTCATTTATTTTATTTGCCTATATACATTTTTGGTACTTTAAATACATCATTGATTAATTTCATTATCTTTAAACTGGTAGTTAAGTAGATGAAGTTTGAAGTTGCCTGTTTTTTGTTTTTTTCTTTTTTTTAAATTTATTTATTTTATTTTTTGCCTTGGGACGTGTACTGAATGTAATTCTGATTATAATACTTCCTTCCTCTGTGACAATAGCTCAAGACTATAAACTGCCAACTTTCGTTTCATAACTACAGATTTTTTCAATTTTAACAATGTTTTGTCCAATCTGTTTGAAGACTTTTTATAATTTTTTTATTAGATGCATTTGGTCTTTTTATTTATGATTTCATTGCAAAAGCGATGCAAGGAAGCATTGTTTAACCATCATTTACCTCAGATTTTCAACCAGCAACTAAGTTTTTATGCAGTCTCAGTCCATATAATATGTTACCTCTCGGATATAATACTAAACCGGTGATTACTAAACTAGTAACCCTGGGTGTTCAGGAACTACATTTACCTTGATCCATAATCTTTATTTTAGGAGCACGGGAAATGTAGATCTTAAACTTCTGCGATTGCCAGGTTAATTTTCACTGTACTAAGTGATTCTTCTAGCTATCTGCTCTCTGTATTTCTGTCTGTGTGCAGGCACAGGTTATTGTACTACTGTCTGTTTTTAATTACTATATATATATATATATATATATATATATATATATATATATATATATATATATATATATATAAAAATTTTTTTTTTTTTTTTTTTTTTTTTTTGCAAGTACCTACAAAATGCCCTGGATAAAGTGATTGTTAAATATTGTACAAATAAAAGTGTATGCTATCCCCACCAAACAAAAATAAAAAAAATACATAAAAATAATAAGAAATAAAAATGTGAACATATGATTTTGTTGTCATGGGTGTTTTTGATTCTTTATAATTTAATGTGTGTGTGTATATTTATGTGTATATGTATATATATATATATATATATATATATATAATGTGTGTGTGTGTGTGTATTTCTACTTACTGTACTTTTTTTTTGTTGTTGGTATATTTGAGTTGGCCAATTAGATAATGTGGCAATAGTGAGCAGTTTTTAAATTTCAAATGTCCTTATGCTGTGTCACTTTGCATTTACAATTTGGAAGTCTTGTGTATCTTGTCATAGATCATGGCAGCACACCAATGGGTAGCTGCTTCCTATCCATAATTAGACAGGAACCTAATTAAAACAAAAGGTATAATTAACCCCTCCTATCCCTTCCATATTTTATTTTTCCTTGTCATAGATCATGGCAGCACACCAATGGGTAGCTGCTTCCTATCCATAATTAGACAGGAACCTAATTAAAACAAAAGGTATAATTAACCCCTCCTATCCCTTCCATATTTTATTTTTCCTTGTCATAGATCATGGCAGCACACCAATGGGTAGCTGCTTCCTATCCATAATTAGACAGGAACCTAATTAAAACAAAAGGTATAATTAACCCCTCCTATCCCTTCCACCCTCAGTCTTGTTTACAGCAATATCCCAGGGTGGGAACAATTGGTAACTGGGGGGGGGGGGTGTCTGTAAGATACACAAGACTTCCAAATTGTAAATGCAAAGTGACACAGCATAAGGACATTTGAAATTTAAAAACTGCTCACTATTGCCACATTATCTAATTGGCCAACTCAAATATACCAACAACAAAAAAAAAGTTTGAGAAAAGTATTGGTTGAGGATCAACTAGCCATTTTACCTATAAGTTCTGGGGAAAACTTGATCACTGACGCCCAGGAGGGAGAAGGCTCTCTAGTGGGGAGCTAACAGACCTTAAGGTACTTGTAAGGAAACTAAGTGTATTTAAACCTCATTCGGTAGTTTCCTCCTGAACCGCCAGAGCCTTAGTGATTATAGCCCTCCGTTCGGTAGATAGACGAACCATATAGTAATCCCAGTAGCTTCATAAGATGATTCCCTTAGTGAAGCACACGAATCCCCAAACATCAGCCGAAGACAAGAAGGGTACAACTGAACTACTTTTTAATGGGTGCACACAGGCTTTTATGCAAGTCCCCATGCAAGGGGACATCCCCCAGGGAGGGACAAAGATTAACCAATAAAGTACTGTAAAAACATAACACACACCCACACTTCCCTCCCCTAGCTCTGGAGATAATCAAGTCTGATAAAGTAATAACTTGATTATCTCCAGGCAGACAAATTGCATTTTTTTCCAATAACTGAAACACCCCTTTATACTTGGAGTATCCCCACAAATAGCATGTCCCCTGCTAGCCCTGATCTGGGTGACCAACATATCCAAATTTCACCCAGATCGGTTCAGGGGTTCTCAAAAACTGTGGAGGTCTTCTGTGACCGGCTCACCCTGGGCTGGATGCCCAAAACAGTTCCATGAGTTTGGTGGGTTTTGACGGTCACTTTAGCAAAAGGGGAAAAAGCAAACAAAGTACCGAATGGATCCCCCTGGCTCTTAGCAGCGATCATTCCCCTCTGTCGAATGCACCAAACTTACCGAATAGCGCTCCCCTAGCTATTTGGTAAGTAGAGTTCCAGCGTTCGTCTGCTTGAGACCGGTGTTCGGGAAGTAGAGTGTCCGATTTTAGTTCCAGACACTCGACGACCAAGTCCGTCTGCCTTTGTTTGCATGAACAAAGATGGCCGCGGTTTTCTCCGCCACGTGGCGTTCGGCAGTACGAACGCTGGCCGCACAGATAGAGGGATCAATTGGAGCAGCCTTTGAAGTTTAACGAGCCGGGGGGGGGTGGTCTTTGTTCGGTAGTTACATCTACCGAATGCAATAGGAAGAAAACATGTAATAAAGGGAGATTTCTTCACAGTACTGTAACCACTAGGGATGAAGACTAAGACTGTTGTAGTAGTATTACTACCACTGTTGGTCCATTAAGAAACTTAGACTATTAGAACAAAGCTAAATAGCAGATCTATAGAAATAGGTACTAGGACATGAGGAGAAAGTTTAATTTTTGAGTCTTCATTCTAATCAGTAGGTGTCACTGATTGACCAAATTCAGAAACCGATTTGATGATTATTCTATATTGGTGAAATATAGTACTGGGTTCTATGCAAAATAGTGCTTGAAAATGTGATATCCTTCTGCCAATGCTATTGTCGCCGAATTTATTAAGCATTTGTGGAGAAATAGTATCATAGTTAAAAGTGGGGACATTTACAGAGCCCTTCAAAACAAAACAAAATCAGGGAAGAATTCCATGGGGAGCAATGGTTAATTGAGGGATCATATGAATACAGCTGACAGATATTTACATACCTCAATATCAAAGCCCCTTTACGAAACAAGATCATAGAGTGCCGAGACATGTACCTCAGAGGTGTTGTGGCTTGGTATTCAGTGAGTCCTGGATTGAAGCACTTTTGAACCTCCTTGAATGATCACCTAATTAGAAACAGATCAGGAAGAGAGGCTTCCCAACTCTGTAAAGATAGCTGGAGATATGTTTTCCCTGGCCTTCGGAAGGGTATTAATTACTTCAGCTGAAAAAAACCTATTTAAGACCTTTTCAATATCCAAATCTTCAGAATGAGGAAAGTAGGACTGGATCTGATGGAAGAGGGAATAACTCTTTTGGGAGATACCATGGAGGTACTGAAGGAGATAAGCAGGAAGTGGAAACCATGGACTGGGTACCAATATGGAACTGTCAGGATAATTGATATTGGCTCTTACAACCTATGCAGAAGAGAGGTGTTGGATATTAAGGATGTCCCTTTCCTGAACGTATTAGATTTTGGAGAAAAAGTTCCTCAACCACAGTGGATGAAATTCATAGTTATCACTGTCTTAGGAATTTCTATAGAAAATGTAACCTCCTCCCTTGTGCCCATCTTAATAGACCTATGGTGGATGACCTGGATCAAAATTCTCTGCTGAAGTTATATGACAGTCAATATCCTTTACATACTTGATCAGTCTACTGCATTCTATGAAGAAAGCTGTACCATGCCTTGG
The DNA here is from genome assembly GCA_933207985.1 of Pelobates cultripes. Lineage (NCBI taxonomy): Eukaryota > Metazoa > Chordata > Amphibia > Anura > Pelobatidae > Pelobates > Pelobates cultripes. The sequence continues at coordinate 22,230,319 of OW240918.1, forward strand.
ACTGTGTTGAACCATGTTCCCAGCTACACCCTAAACTGGGAGGGAGCAAGGTGACTTCAGCAGACATTTATCTTTCACTGTGAAGATGTAAAAATGAAAGTGTTTTTCCCACTGCAATCTGACAAACCTCTTGTGATGTGGGGCAATGGGTACATGAAAAATGAGCATCCTGCAAACTTATAGACACCCAATGTTCTAGGAATACTGCCTTTATGATGAATGTCCAAGAATCCTGTAACTTACGTAGATCTAAAATTGATCTCAATCTGCCTGTTTGAAACTGAATCTTTGTGTTCGAGCTGCTTTTAAAATGTCTTACAAAAGCTTCCTCTAAATGAAGAGAAGCCATGAAATTTGCGTCTTCCCCCCCCCACCCCCATGTAGAAGAATGACAATTTCTCAAGGTTGCAATATAACCTACCCTCTTACTGGTGTGAAATACCTGGGTCCTGGAAGGAAAGGAATGAGAGTCCTTGGTGTGAAAGGGTCTCCTGAACCATAGGTCTTGAAGTAGAGACGCTTTCCTGCCCTCTGCTGTTCTCATGGTCCATTCATCTAGGACAGGCTTCCCCAAACTCCGGCCCTCCAGATGGTGCTGAACTACAACTCACGTGATTCTATGAATGAAATAGGCTGAGAATCATGGGAGTTGTAGTTCAGCAACATCTGGAGGGCCGGAGTTTTTGTGAAGCCTGATCTAGGAGGATGCATCTGCAGACTAGGTACTGAGCCAAATAGCCGACTAGTAGACACAAACAGAGTCATATTTCTGGCTAGAGTATATCACAACCTACGGAGGCATCTGAGCTGAAGACTATCTTAAGGCTTAATGACTTGTAAACTGTCAACATACAAAATGAAGATTATCTCCAACATGCTCCTCCCAAATTATCCATACCAGATCCTTAGAGACTGAGATAAGAGCTTACAGTAGGATGAAAGTCTGTGCCAATTGCCACATACAGGTGATACTTCAAAAATTAAAATATCATGCAAAAGTTCATTTATTTCAGTAATGCAACGTAAAAGGGGAAGCTAATATATGAGGGCCCAAACCAAGTACTGAGTCCATATGCATGCTTATACTTTTCAGATGTCCGATATTGTTCTATGTACACTCCTTGTTTTATTGATTGCATGTAATATTCTAATTTACTGAGATTGTGGATTTAGGGTTCTCATGAGCTGTAAGCCATAATCATCGCACTTATGACAAATCACGGCTTGAACTATCTTGCTTTGCATGTAATGCGTCTATCTCATATATTAGTTTCCCCTTTTACGTTGCATTACTGAAATAAATGAACTTTTTGCACGATATTCTAATTTTTCGAGTATCACCTGTATGCTTTTAGAGAGCATCAATACCATCTATATTACATAGAGTCTCAGAGAGACTCCATGGACCTTAGATTATTACAGGTATTAGGACCTGCAGACTATGTATATCAAATGGTCCACTTCAGTTGATTCATCGGGAAGTACAAGATAGCAGAGTTGTACATTAAACCTTTCAATGATGGCATGTTAGTCAGTCTCACAATAACTCTTTCAGGGATGGAATGTTAGTCAACATCATATTAATCCTTGCAATCCATAAGCTCTGTATGTGCATGCCCAGCCTGCTACCCCTTGGTCACTGCTGGAAATAAGGTGACAAGAATGATCTTGCTACTCCTATGGTCACAGCAAGTAAACCCCTAGTTACTAAAAGGGTATCTGCAGGGGGACACCTTTCCACAGAGCTGTGTACTGAAAACTTCCCAAGGAAGAGATGCTGAACTCCCTTGAGGCAGAAAGAAACAACCTTAAGGTAAGCCAAAAAGAAAATTCTCTAGTCTTACAATGACTGTGTGTGTCCTAGGGATTGGACAGGAACAAAAAGACTGAGGATAGGAGGGGTAACTTATACTTTTTGTTTTAATTAGGTTCCTGTCTAATTAAAGGAACACTATAGTCACCTAAATTACTTTAGCTAAATAAAGCAGTTTTAGTGTATAGATCATTCCCCTGTAATTTCACTGCTCAATTCACTGTCATTTAGGAGTTAAATCACGTTGTTTCTGTTTATGCAGCTCTAGCCACACCTCCCCTGGCTATGATTGACAGAGCCTGCATGAAAAAAAAACTGGTTTCACTTTCAAACAGATGTAATTTACCATAAATAATAATATCTCAATCTCTAAATTGAACTTTAATCACATACAGGAGGCTCTTGCAGTGTCTAGCAAGCTATTAACATAGCAGGGGATAAGAAAATCTTAATTAAACAGAACTTGCAATAAATAAAGCCTAAATATGGCTCTCTTTACAGGAAGTGTTTATGGAAGGCTGTGCAAGTCACATGCAGGGAGGTGTGACTAGGGTTCATAAACAAAGGGATTTAACTCCTAAATGGCAGAGGATTGAGCAGTGAGGCTGCAGGGGCATGTTCTATACACCAAAACTGCTTCATTAAGACTATAGTGTCCCTTTAAGGATAGGGAGCAACTATCCATTGTTGTGATGCCATGGATATGGCCAGGTCACTCACTAGCTCCAAATAATTTTTTAAGCCAAAATTAAACCTAATTTGTAATAACCCCTAGAGGCATCCCAGTCAATACAGTTTACTGAAAATGGTAACAGAATGTAAAATTAAGTTATTTAAAACTGCTATAGCAATCAGTGTCAATCTCTGGATGGCTAATGTAATGCTGAAAGTGAAGGGGGGGCGGGGGAGGGTCCATTCACTCGTCCCCTCAACCTGACTGTAGGAATGATATGCCCTACTGAAACGTCCTGTACTTTGGAAGCAGTTGATGACCTTACATTTCCACAACCATCATGTAGGCGTTAAATAGTGACTAGTTGCTTCTGGCAGAGAAATTCTTTCCCCTACATGCTTGTAATCATTACTAGAGTATAAATGAGCATGAGAAGGCTTTGTGGACTAAATTTCATAATGCAAAATACATGTAAATAAAACAGTTTATACTCTATTTGGATATTGAAGGTGTTACAAGTGGTTATGTCACTAAATATAAACGTTACTATAATATGCTTCTATATAGCTCCATGTGTCTGTATATACTTTTCTTTTTTTTCCTGAGTGCTCAGCTTTTGGTACAATACACGAAGACAGGGAGGGAATACTTTTCCTTATTTTTCGCATTCAAGTTCACAAAACTTGACTGTGGGCGTGGCTTAGAGCAAGTGCCTGCTTCGGTTGTCAATCAGATTTCCACATGATCCATTAGAGGGCAAACAGCAGACATCATGGTGCAGAGGAAAACAAAATGGCTGCGACCAGATATTGAGATCTGACATGTGAATAAAAGCAATTAACAAAGGAAGGCGTCAAATAATCGAGATACAAGGGTTATAAGAAAATGAAAGGTCCAATTTAACTTCTCCATGAAAGAGGCCTTTTTTTTGGCATTTTTAGCCTTTGTTCCTGTAATTTAACAGTTTCCCTTTAAGTACACCCATACATATATACTGTTTTTAAAAGACTGATAGGACTTTTTTTTCAATTTTTTTTAAATCAGGCCCTTTATCACTCTTATGGTTTTACTGCAAACGTTGTTGAATATTTCTGGCAGTGACTTTCCCCATATAATACATGTTGAGATATGTACATCTTTCTTTATAGTCAGATCAGGCATCAGGATAATTTTTTTCTTCAGCAGATGTTTGCGTCCTTCTAGATTGTACTTGGAGAGCAATGTCTCCACTGCCCCCTAGTTCCATCAAGTGCTGGCAGCCCTGCCTGTCAACCTGTAATAAGCTAGAGAAAACAAAAACAGAACAAATACTTTGTCATTACAGGAAACTTCAGCATGTTGTCTTCCATTGGCAGAAAAGGGGAAATCACATTTGTATGAAAAAGGAAGCTTTTTCTATATGTGCCTGAGAGTGGCTTGTGATACAGTTATGAACGACAAGGGCAGATCGAGGGTAGCTAGATATGTATGTATGGGTGACAATCAGTGGCTGCTAGTTGAGAGTGTTGTGTGTGGCTAACTACACGTGTGCAAGTGTTATAGGGACACTACAGTCACTACAGCTTAATGTCCCTGTGGACATTTTTAATGTAAATGCTGCCTTTGCATGGAGATGCATTGCTTTAATGCATCTCTATGAGGAGATGCTGATTGGCCAGGGTGGCATTTGGCTCTGCCCCCATCCCGTCTCCTTGGCTGAGATCATCAGAATTGACAATCTCAGCCAATCCAATGCTTTCTTCAAGCGGGGCCAGGTGTAAGCAACCCTATGCAGAACAGGAAAAAGCTGAATAAATCACCTCTTTAACCCGAGGTAAGGGGGGTGAGCGACCACCTAAACGGTGGTATTAAAACTATAGTATCAGGAATATACGTTTGTGCTCCTGACACAATAGTGGCCCTTTAAATTTGGTATACTCAGTTGTGGTTTGATAAAACCATGCTAACTTGCGTAGCTGAACTTTAATATACACAACCATGGTGGGATTCTGTCTCTAATTTCACTGATGTGGTGATAGCTACACTTGTCACCCTAACCCTTAGTCTCAGAACTATACTGCCACTATAGGCAGGCTTACCTTTTTGGGAGTGTAATTCACAGCTCTGTAGTACTGTAAGCTTGTAATAACTGTCCTGGTGTACATTCAGAGAGTGTATATTAAAGCGGCACTGTCAGAATTTCCAAAGAACCCCGGCAGTGAAAGGTGAAGTCTACTTACCTGAAACTGTCCCTCACGGGCGCCGCCATCATCCTGCGGCGGTTCCTCTTCAGTGCCAGGAGAGGACATTACTGCTGTAACAGCACTGAGGTCTATGATGATCCTGCGAGAGCGCATGATCCTCCATAGATAGAGCCAATTCCCTGAAACGGTCACTGGTGATGACCGAGAGTTGACACTTCTAGACGGCCGTGTGTCTAAAAAAGTACTCCCTACTTTGTCTTGTGTTTTTAGTTAGAAATAGATGGGGAAAAAAACAAAGAGTGAGAAAGAGGAAGCGATTGGGAAAAGGTAAGGGCGGCCTTTAAATGAAATGATCAACACAAGCTACAGTTTATTTTCATTGGTTTATTCAATGCCGTAAATTCCACAGAACTGAAAGTTTGCCTTTATTTTGTCAATCAAAAATGATGCCTAAATGGTGTAACTTGATTTGTTTGGTCTTGCCACTTCATCAAACGAAAGTATACAGGGTTACTTACCTAAGTGAGAATTCAAAGTGAATTTCAAATTGAAGGTTAAAATAGCCATATTGGAAAAATTCAACAAGTCAGCTGTGCTTCGAGTTTGGCTACTTTGGTCTAAAATTTGACATTGACTTAAAATTTTCACCTTAATAAATAACACTAATAGTTTCATTTTTCATGCGCAGGCATGTTGGGCACACGCAATACAAGTTCCCACCAACTCAAACGGACTCTTTCATAGTTTAGAGCTACAATCTGGTGTGTTTCTTACAGTCCCTCCCACAAAACTAGCAAAATCTACAAAGGTGGTTCAAACATAGATAGCGCTTTGCCCTTAATCGCATTTTAATAATACAGCCCAGTGTGAACATGCAGAAATAGCCCACAAAATGGAGTGAGGTATATTTATATAAACCCTTTGGATTGGGAAGGAGAATCAAATATTACATTTGTAAATAATGTCAATATTAAAGTTTATTGATATCAAAACATATATATTTTTTTTTAATTACAAAAACTATTTGAAATACTCTTAACACGGTCCCTCAACTTAATGAGGACACAGCCCATTGCTTAACATCTGTGGGGCAGTTGGGGTACTTCTGGAGAGCTTCTGTGATCTGGGTGTTATCTAGAAGTAGCTTCATGAGTCTGTATTCCTTTTGTGCGCGGACAGACAGGCCTTCCATAGGTTTAATCAGCTCCAGCTGATGAAGATGTTCAAATGCCTGAATTTAGGCAAAAACACGAGTAAATAACCAGCAATGATAAAAGTAATGCTGTACTCATCAAATACCTGTATCAGAAAGTTATCGAATAAAAGCACACACATACACACAAATGATGTGCAATACTATCCAGCAGAGGGAGCAAATCACATACTCATTGACTAGAAGCTATTAGCTTCCAAACCCCATGAAGAAGATTCTGTATATATCTAGAGATGGCTAACATACAATAAAATGAGGGGTAGGGCAAAAGTAGACCTTTAGATACTGTTGAACTGCAACTCCCATGATACAATACAGACTGTTCACATCCACATGAAATCTAATGCTTTAAAATCTCAGTATAAATGATAAAGATGTCTAAGCCAAAATATAAAAGTAATTTATATCTGATGCTAGAACCGGTTTGAAACATTTCTAAGTTATTAGCTAGACTTAAAGGGACACTATAGGCACCCAGACGACTTCAGATCATTGAAATGGTCTGGGTGCAATGTCCCAGGTCCCTAAACCCCGTAAAAGCAATTATTGCAGTTTTTACCAGACAGCTATTAGAGGGACTTCCGGGATGTTAGGCAACTTTTGAAGTGGGAAGTTATGGTGCCAGGAAAAAAAGTTGGTTTTCCTGGTGCTATAGTTTCCCTTTAACCCCTTAAGGACACATGACATGTCTGACATGTCATGATTCCCTTTTATTCCAGAAGTTAAGCTAAGCTCTCTGCAGAGAAGACTACTTGCAGTGGCAGCGATGCAGGCAGCCCCTGCACACCTTCAAATACAGCACGGTCACAGGGACGTACTGGTAGGCATGGGCATGAGAATGAGAATGAAAGAGAGGGTTTAAATCTTACTAAATGCATTTTATTTACCTTACTTCCCACGCCGTGATGGTCTTGATGCAGCAGCATCAGTGGCTGAGATCATCAAGTTTGATAACCTCAGCAAATGCAATGCTTCCCCAACAGCAAAACATCATGCTGTGCCAATCAAATATTCTCTGTGAGCAGCATTTGATTGACAACCGTGTAAGACTCAGTTCTCACAGGGGAAGTGCCTCTAGTGGCCATCAGGAATACAGCCACTAGAGGTGTGTTTAACCCTGCAATGGCAACATCGCAGGTTCTATAAAACTGCAAATATTTTACATTGCTGGGTTAAAATTGAAGGGACACAGCACCGAGTTCACTAGAATGTGATGAAATCTTCTGTTGCCTTTAGTGGTTCTTTAAGGCACACAGGAGGACAGCAGTCCTCCAATCTCCAAGCTGTGAAAGGGTGTAAAATATGTTTACTGGTCCTTAGATGTGGCTGTCTCAGTTACTGTGCACCTTCAGATAAGGGACAGCAAAAGAATACTTTGCAATGCACCCCCTGGTGGTTGCAACTAATCTAGCATCATTCAAATAAAATAGAGGGGAAAGAAACAGAAGCCAAACTATCCCCAGGAGAAGGTAGCCCACTGGAAAGATGCAGTTTGGTCAGCCCTGTGCTGGCACCCAGATACTATAGTTATCAGTGCAAGGTTTATATTTCATTACAAATTATATATAAATCTTAGGATGTGTTTGTCCTGCATTCTTTTGCTTTATATATATATATATATATATATATATATATATATACACACACACACACACACAGATTTATGAAATGTAGTGTATGAAGTATGTTTTTGGCGACTTAAAGGGATAATTTAGAGCTCGGAATACAAACTTGCATTTCTAACACTATAGCTCCCCCAAACCCCCTGCACTGTAAGGATAAATAAACCTTTACTGTACTTACCCGATTCCAGTGCCGCTGGACCTTTGCGCTGGGTCAGCACTTCGCCTGCTCTGACGTCACCTGACGCAGAGAGTGAGGATGTCCAGCGTCAGTCGACCAAAAGTCGTTTAATAAACAGAAAGGGCCTCTAGTGCAGTGATGGCTAACCTTAACACCATAAATTGTTTCTGGACTACATTTCCCATGATGCTCATCTAGCTTTTAGAGTCTAAAAGTGGTCTTGGTGCCTATAGTGTCCATTTAATGCGCATGCATAAAGAAATACAAGCTGGAGATGGCAGCAATATAGAGATAACATAGATTACATGTAAGACAACATATGGGGCCAGACTAGTTTATTTGTTCACTCTATACAAAACTATTTTTAATACGGAGGATAATATGCAGGATTATTAACTAAAGGGTCAATTGTCAGGAATTCAATGTGAATTTCACAATTTAAGCCGAATTAGCTGAACCGAAAGCATTGCTGATTTAGAGAAGTTTCTAGTGATTCTGGCCTAAAATGTGAAATTTACTTTTATCTTTCTTTCCATCCCTGGCAATTCACATGTTAGTGCATAACCTGGATAATAAAACATGGGACTCACCTTCATTACAATAGGGGTCTCAAAATTATACACAGAATGAGCCTTTCTCTGAACGAACTTCTGAAATTCTGTAAGAACACAAAAAGCAAGAGAAGCAGTTTATTATTGGAGAGATTAGTAATCACTTTGCAATTATCAACAATGGTGATGGTTTTGGGTACTGCTCAGGTTTGTGAACTAAATTTTTTTTAACATTATCTTAAGACTAACATACAGATTGCTAGTGTCTGTTCAAGAGAGATTTCATTGATCATTCAATGTTTCTACCATGTAACATTAGCAATATTACACGTAACACAACTAGCAGGGAAACCTGAACCGATCAATGTATACAATGGTGTCCAGAGTAATTTTTGGTTTCAAGGAACTGACTAGCACAGTCCGGTTTCTGTTATTAGTAAGTCCGAACGTAAAATTCACACAGTTAAACAACAATGAGAAAATAAATATATTGTACCGTTATGGACCATCTGAAAGTTAAATGGCTCTCCGTCATAAATGTCATGCAAGTGTTTCATGGCTATAATAAGGCACAGCTCTAGGACAGACAGACCTGGAATGAGAGAGCAATATGTATGTATTTCCCATGGGATCCACATGTAGATCACAATAAACAGTAACCAGCTGTGGTTTTAAATCTCTTACCTGGGATGGTTTTATGGCCACATATTTATGCAATATCCTAACATTGAAGTATTTACAATATGCCGGATAGTCCTGTGTCCATTGAAGCAAAATGCTATCTTATCATGAATTGTGCAGAGTCACAGCCTGTTTAAAAGATGTCCCCCCAACCGCTATTGCCTGATATCCTATGCCTCTCAAGCTTCTCCAACTACCAACACACAGAGAGAGACACCATCCAGACAATGTTACTTGATACTCACCATGCAAAAGATTTGCTTTGGAATCCATACTCCGGAGCTTAAACGCTTCAAGAAAGTCGCCAGCATTCAACTGAGGATGAGATGCATTTATGCGGCATAAGGTAAGAAGCTGTAAATAAAAGTATTCATTAAAAACTCAGTTCAAACAGAGATTTTAAAAAGGTAATTTGCATTTGCTACCTACAATGGTACAGTTACAATATATATATCTGTCTGCAGTACAAATTTTAAACTGTATACAATATATATTTGGGACTAAGAGATCACTGGTGTTACAATTCAGACTGTAACAGTTTGGATTTAGATCTTCTGCCGCTGGACACACACGGTGGTATCCGCTGCCTTACTGATTAGAGTTAAAGCCTGAAGCTGTAGTATTTCTCCTCCAGAGGGAATCTGCCTGGAATTTCTGAATAGCTCCTGTAGAGGGACCGGTCTGATAACTTAATGATATAGGTTTTTTTCTGTAAGACACAAGTGAGCTAAAACATATCAGATTCCCAGTGTGAGACTGCACAGAGGACACGCTATTAAGCACTTTTCTATCTTTAAGTGTTAAATCAACAAAGCATATAATAAGAATCACAATGCTGAGTTATTCACTAAAAGAATTACAAAATTGAGGCTAAAATCTCAAAGCTAGCACTATCGCTGAACTGGTTCTCCTAATCTACTATGTTTTCCTAAATTTAGCAATTTGAAATTCAGTCCTAGCAAATCGCATAGTGGTGAATAACACTGAATGATGTTAAAAATTGGGGCCTTCTACACACTGTGATCCACAAAATATGTCAGAAGATGCCTTGCGCTGGCTACACTAACTTACTCTAAATCAGTAACTGCTGACCATTGCACATCTGACATTTCTGAAGTGATACTCAGTTAGCTGTAAAACCATGACAATTTGAGTGATTTAAAGTGGTCATGGTGCCGGAGCCTGTATGTGCAGTGTTTCACTACGAAACGCTGGACATGTCAAGTTTAACACATTTACTCCCAGATGAACAAGAGTTACAGGCTGGCTAATATCCATTCTGTGCAAATTGGATGTATGATGTCAGCATGTTAGTGATCGTCTTCCAATGGCAGCATGCCCCACCCTCACTGGCAGCTGGGGAAAGATCCAAGGCACCAACATAGGAAGGGTTACACTAAGCAAGACTGGTCTTTTCTTAAAACCCTGTTTTTGGAGGGAGTAACCCTTTAGAAACACACCTCCGGGATTATTTACTAAAGTGAGATTTGTTTAGAATTCATGGTGAACTCAAAATGTATTTAACATTTAAGACCAAAATAACCAAACTCAAAAATTCTGTAATTCACCTATGGTTTCAGTTCAGATACTATGGCTTTGATTAGAAATTCCAAAAATACATTAGTAAATAACTCAATCACTACAGCTTATTTTACTGGTTAAACAGTGTCATTCCAGGGACAGTATTAGAATAATCTATAGTGGTGATGGTAATTGGGAGTGTTTCTTTAAGGTTGGCTGAATGTCTTAATCGGATTTTTTCTTTGTGAAATTACAATCAAACATGCACTTTTATTTTTATAAGACATATTTACATTAAGATTGTGTCTCTATAAATTAATTTGTGTGATTACACACGCAGTCACAGGGGAGGTGCACCCATTTTTGTACCTTTGGAAGTTCAGAAACTAGACAAAGGAATTGGCTATTTTATTATTTTAGCATTAGTAACTTCTTCTATAATACACATTTTAGCTGCTATGAGGATGACAAAGTGATGCTTGGCATATCTGTCACCGCTGAGTCCCTTTGAAGTTCACCTCTGATCCACAAAATATGTGGATGACAAAAAAAAGCTTCAGGCGAGTTTAATAAAAAAAAAAAAAAAAGACCATGTTATATATTTTGCTAGCAAAATCACAGGGAGTAGCCTGCAGCCACACTTATACAATGTATCTCTATGCTGCTAATGAACATACCGATTATGACTGACAGGTAGAGAGAGAGTTTTAGCCATGAGTCTGTGTTTATACACTTACTAGTACTGTACAGATAAAATAACAGGGATATTACTAAATCGTTGCACAACATGTTCATTTTTAAGACAGCACTCAAAGACCACGGTTTAGGGATTACCTAATTCCATTCACAGGGAGAAAATGTGGCCCCAAAGGGCTGGTTTAAAACTGCTGTAAATATATACCTGACCTATTATGTCATCATCAATAATAATACTAAACTTAAATAAACATCTGTCCCAGATCTGGGGAGAAAGTTTCAGTTTGTCCCATCATCCCAACAGCTGACACTCTTCCACCGTATATAGGTCTGCACAAAACACAGTGATATTAAACACATTTATGGCAGTGCGAGTATGACTTGAGCATTTCCTGCTTGCCACGCACACCCTCTGACTTCCACCATGATGTCATACCTACCAGAACGGACACATTTACTGGAGGTTTACTATAATGCCCAGGCAAGTTGTTATTAAACAGAAATAAACTCAAAAATCTACTATTTTTTAAACTAAAACATTGAACAAAAAATTAATTTTAGTTTTTAATAGTAGATGTTGGTTAAGACTCCCCAGAACAGACATGTAACTTCTCCTTGGTTAATCAGATAAAATTCAGCTTATCATTGGGTGTGAGCACGAGGTTTTGGATGCATTGAACTAAACGGAAATCATTACGAACCAGAAGCATGTGCAAGGACCGCACGTCTTTGGTAGAGTTGAACAGTTTCTGAAGAACTTCTTCCACTGTCTTGTTTCCTGTTAGGCTCTAATAGGTTGAATAGGAGAGAGGAGAAACAAAGCATTTATATTTTTTTCCCCCTCAGTTACCATAAAAATTACACTGCATTTATTAGTTATATTTATGAGAGAGAACCATGTGTAAAGATATATTGGCTGTGCAATAATCAACCATTACAATTCTGCTTTGAAAATGGTTTTAATCATCTGACTATAGGTTTATTTACTAAATACCGAATAGCAAGGTATTTGAGCTGGAACTGTAGCTGAATTGGAGAATGAGACACATGGCCCTCCATTCCACTGGGAATGACACACATGGGGGACTAGGGGAAAGAGACACATGGGGGCATATGGGAATGAGGCACATGGAGAGGCTAGGGGAATGAGGCACATGGGGGGGCTAGGGGAATGAGCACATGGGGGGGGGGAATGAGGCACATGGGGGGCTAGGGAATGAGGCACATGGGGGGGGAATGAGGCACATGGGGGGGGAATGAGGCACATGGGGGGCTAGGGGAGGGGAGGCACATGGGGGGGGGAACACATGGGGGGGCTGGGGAGCGAGGCACATGGGGGCTAGGGGAATGAAGCACATGGAATACAATAGTTTGAAAATCTTATGTCACATCTCATATACCTTTTTTTAAAGCTTCCAGTAGGAAAGAAAGGTTTTCTGCAAAGCTTCCCTGTAAATGACACACATGGGGGGCTAGGGGAATGAGGCACATGGGGGGGCTAGGTGAAAGGCACATGAGAGCTAGGGGAGGCACATGGGGACTAGGGAATGAGGCACATGGGGGCTAGGGAAGGAGGCACATGGGGGGGCTAGGGAATGAGGCACATGGGGGAGGGCTAGGGAATGTGGGCACATGGGGAGCTAGGGAATGAGGCACATGGGGGGGCTAGGGGAGCGAGGCACATGGGGGGGGGCTAGGGAATGAGACACATGGGAGGCTGTGGGAATGAGACACATGGGAGGCTAGGGGAGTGAGACACATGGGGGACTAGGGGAGTGAGACACATGGGGGACTAGGGGAATGAGGCACATGGGGGAGGCTGTGGGAATGAGACACATGGGAGGCTAAGGGAATGAGACACATGGGGGACTAGGTGAATGAGACACATGGGGGCATAGGGGAATGCCCCCACATGGGGGCATAGTGGAATGAGAAACATGGGGGCATAGGGAATGAGACACATGGAGAGGCTATGGCAATGACACACATGGGAGGCTAGGGGAATGAGGCACATGGGGGGGGCTAGGGGATTGAGACACATTGGGGGGCTAGGGGAATGAGACACATGGGGAGGCTGTGGTACAATGAGACACATACATTGAGGTACTTGGGGGAATGAGACACATTAGGACTCTAGGGGAATGAAACACATGAATGGAGGTGCTGGGGGGGTGATACATGTTTGGGGCTGGGGGAACGAGACACGTGTGGGGCTGGGGGAATGAGACAGGTGTGGGGCTGGGGGAATGAGACAGGTGTGGGGCTGGGGTAAAGAGACAGGTGTGGGGCTGGGGGTATACGACACACGGAGACACTGTGGAATGAAACACATGATTGAAGCTGCTGGGGGGCTAATGAGAAACATGGGGGCTGAGGGAATGAGCCACATTAATGGAGGTGCTGGGGAGCTGTATATTATAAAAACAAATTAGGCTGTGTATGCAGTAGTATACCTCAGTACTCAAACTACTGTACTGGTAACATATATACTTTTGATATGACTCAGTTGTTTCTGTATTGTTTTCCACTATTATTCAAATAACAGAAATCAAGAGAACAAAATTAGTAGGTGAGAAGCAAAATCAATAAAACTCTCTTTTATTGAGGCATAGTGACAATTCCTCGATAAAAAAGATTAATTTGTTCTCACATATTAATTTTGCTCTCTTGATTTCTGTATTTTGTATAATTAATAAATCATATTAATAAAAATTATAATTCAGATAAATAAAAGAGCGATATAAGGTTTACACTTCCTTTATTGCACATACTGTTTAATTTAGAATTTATTATCTCTTGCTTTGTTAGTAGCCAGTCAGACCTTGGAGGAGCCTTTTCTGTCTGATTAAAGTACAATTTACAGAGCAGGACTCCTAAATTGCAGAGAATTGGCTAGTGAGACTGTAAACTGCTTCATTAGGCTAAAGTTGTTTTGATGCCTATAGTGTATCCCTTTAATTCGCTAAAATTCTGTGTTTAGTGAATATCCCTGTAGGTGGATGAAGATGTAAAGGTTTCCTCTAATCCATTGTTTATTTTATTTGACACAATGTTGTATTCAGTGACTGAGAGAATTTATCGAATATGTTACCTCAATGTTTTTATTCCACTCTCCGCCAAACCGTGAATCAGGGAAGTCAGGAGGCAGTGAAAGCTGGTTCTGAAACATCTCCAAGTACTGCGAAAAGCTAAAGGAGTTCAGTAAATGGATTTGCCGGTGCGAAAACCGAGATTTCACTCTCTTCTCAAGAAGCTCCATGACATCCTTTAAAATAAGCAGCACTTGGTTAACATATTTATTTTCGCATTTGCCTTTACTTAGAATATATAAACTATACTAGGGAATAAAGGTGCTGACACTGCTCATGGTACTTAAGGGGAAATAGCTGCATTTATAGGCCCACTCCACCATTGTAACATTGCATTATTATTGAAGTGTAGTGAGATAGTTCAGTGGGCTACTGCTTTGTCAGAAGAATCTGTTCAACCCCTTGGGGGTCACAGGTTCAATTCACCAGTGACTAAGCCCTTTATCTCTTTGAGGTCAACAAAATGAGTACCATTAAGTGGGGGAAACCAGAAAGAAACTGGATGTCTTTTTAAAGGGAATCAACACAGTAAAGGAGGAGACTATATTTAAAAGAAGAAAAACTACCACAACAGAGGACAATGTCTTAAATTAGAGATGCAAAGGTTTAACAATAATATCCGGAAGTATTACTTTACTGAGAGGGTAGTGGATGCATGGAATAGCCTTCCAGCTGAAGTGGTAGAGGTTAACACAGTAAAGGAGTTTAAGCATGCGTGGGATAGGCATAAGGCTATAATAACTATAAGATAAGGTCAGGAACTAATGAAAGTATTTAAAAAATTAGGCAGACTAGATGGGCTGAATGGTTCATATCTGCTGTCACATTCTATGTTTCTACTACACTCACTCCACCGTCCATAAGTTCTAAACAATTGTTTTGATCTCTCATAGCTTTCAAGTATGGTTTTATAATAATGTGCAGAGAACTTACTGAAACAAACCATGTAACCTGTAAACCTATACACAGCACGAGTTCATGGGAATGTACAGGTGAAACAGTGGGAGGGTTTTCTACATATGAGATAAACATTGTTTAGCTCATATATTTAAAAATTGAGATGTCTGGCGGTCTAAGGTAAAAGCTGTATAAAGCATGTTACTCCAGTCTCTCTGCATGACTCAGACAATACAGGACACAGCGAGCTCCGTATGTTGTTTTCAAACAGTATAGATATGTACTGTTACTGGGGCGGCTGTCATACTTTGTATCTACATACTGTGTTACTGCAGTTACTTTTTCCTTTAGGGGTTTCTGTCTATTTAATGCTTGTCACACAATGTAAAACTATAACTATTCAATCCATTTTGGACCATGTTTTTGCATTTAAATCCCTTTTGTGTAATTATAGATTTTGAAATGCTTTCAATAATACCGTTAATATATATCCCCACTGCCTTTAAAAGAGGTAGTCATTATGGGCTGAAAAATCACTTACCAATCGGCATGTCAGACCAATGACAGCTACAGGAGTCTGCGCTGATTGCGCAATATCAAAAAGATTATAAAGCAGGGTCTGGTTTTTGTGATGAGCAAACAGGTCAAACTCATCTAATATAAACATCACCGGACAGCTACTTGTTCGGTCACCTAGAAAGAAAACCGTGCTAAATGTATAAAAGATGGTGCAACACCGTACGACAAGATTCTAATTACTAATTTCTAATGCCCCTAACAAGCACTTCCTAATCTGTTGACAGGTAAGGGAGGGACCAGAACTTTAACGGGCATTAAATTAAAATCCATATATCTGCTAGCATTTCAGTAAGCACAAGTAGAGATGAAATGTAATGCTTAAAATAACTGGTATATTTATTTAAAATTAATAGTAAAATTAATAGTACTTAACACACAATTCTCAAACTACAGAAACCTTTTTTTTTCTGTGTTCTATGTACAGACATCGATCTGGGTAAACCTACTGGGTCTTCTGATTGTAGACAAGTATTCTCTAAATACATGACAGTTTAAAGGAGGAGGGAAACATGAAAACTACTTGAATTGCAAGATCTACTAACGAATCTTCTACCAATGTTTGTGGTAGCTGTGATTAGACTTTTTAAGAAATAAGGCCTATATCTTGAAAAAAAATTACAGACGTCTGCAAAATGTGAATGATAAATGTGAAGACCATTTGAAGAATGAAAAGTGTATTCTGTAAATATAGAATACAATAGTTTGAAAATCTTATGTCACATCTCATATACCTTTTTTTAAAGCTTCCAGTAGGAAAGAAAGGTTTTCTGCAAAGCTTCCCTGTAAAATAAAAGTAAAAGTTCTGCAAATGAATAGGCCTAAACATAAATGAATATTCAGCTCAGGGTTCATGGTGGTTTTGGAAAGGACCTAAATGACATTAGATGTGAAACCAGTTCCTCAATTGTGATTTTATATGCTAACATCACTTCTGCAAAGCACTTTCAATGCAGCCTCCTCTGTGCCAAATTGATTCCCCTTATGCTGGGGTGAAAATCATTTTATTACAAACAACTGCCTGAGGTCTGGCTTTCCACCAGCAGGAACCCTGATTTGGAAACGGATTTAAGAAACACGAACAGATCATTTCTATATATACAAATAAGTCTACTTTTACACTCTTCTACTAAGGTAATCGGGCTAGATGAGGCTTATTTAACTTGGCCTCCTCCCCAGCTACACCTCCCATGCCAGGCTTCCCTGTGGGCTGGAAAGAACCATTCTACTCGGCATTTGACACTGTATGCGAGCGGCTTTGGCAGCATATGTCCAGACGTAGAGCCCAACTCACCTAAATTGTCAATAAGTCGGATCCAGACAGTGCCTTTGCCCACAAACCCCCATCTGGGCTAGGAACCCAGACGGGGGTTCACCCTGTTTACAGTCCACAACACCTGAATAATCTCTACTATATGGGTCTCACTGGGGACTTTGACCCTGTCACCTGGCATGGAGGGGTCAGTGAAAGTTATGTACCGGATCCTGTAACGGTGTGGGCCTGGAGGAGTGGAGTATGAGGGCACTATTGGGTCGAAACAAACAGCCCTCTCTGCAGTAGCAGCAGCTTGCGAATTGCAATCCCTGGCACCCCTTGGCAGTTTGGCTGGCCCACAAAGAGCCAACACATAGTGTTGTTTATGTAAACTAATTACTTTTGTCTGATCTAGCCGTTAAACACACTTGTTCTCTCTATACTATTTAAACAAAAATGAGGTAGTTGTGTAGCTATTTTGAAACTACGTCATACTTAGATTTGTCCTGTTATATTTACCTTGAGCAAGGGAGTTTTTCTTAATATTAACTTCATTTCAAACCATATTCTATATGTAATCTATTTACCTCAATAAAAAAACTATTTCCCAAAAAAAACAAAACAGATACATTAAAGGTTCCATGCAGTTACACTATTTATTAATAGGTAGACACTGCTTCAACCAGAAAGAGATTCTCCCATCAGGAGTGACTCATTCTGGTATAAGAAGTCATTTTTTGCACAAGCAGCCAAAGCTGTTATTGGTTTATAAAAAGTGTGGCTCACTGTTTAGTGAACTAGATTACGTGCACGAATTGTCAGAAGTGTGTTGCGAACATACATGGTTTCACATCTCAGCTTTCTGTCCTAAAAAGATAACTGCCACTTAAAAACAATAAAAAATACTGTCAAATATTTGCACTTGACCTTCACCTGATAGGCTGTTCAGTTTCCAAACATCATGGTTTGTAACTGGCGCAGAAAACAGAAAGTTGGAGATGCAGGAATAAGCAAAATACATAAAAAGCCCCTATGCAATAAAAAACACCAGTGGTTAAAAAGGGGGTAATTATAAAAATAAGTTACAATATAAAATAGTAGAGGTTTAGAAGATTCCTCGGATCTTCTGAATATACATAGAGAAAAAAAAAAAAACAACAAAATAAAATCAGAAAGGACCACAAATGGTGCAGACCAAAAAACACCAGATAATAGCTAGTGTAAAAATGCACTCACAAGCATAAAGTAAAGCAGGTAGAATATGAGAATATCGGTAGAACTTTCTTCCCAACTTCTGTGCTTGTTAGGAGAGAAGAAACAAAACACATAGTGCAACACTATATAACGTGAAAAAGAACACTTTATTTTATGCACTCACAAGATAATTAAAAAGTAAAAGCCCATCACAGTTTCTTTACTCTCAGGAGAAATTCTGTATACAACCTCCAGGACCCAGAAATCTGTTGTGAAGGCAATCAGTAAAACACAGGAAAAAATGGTGTTCTTTCACCCTACTCGTTTCATTTATAAATAGACTTCCTCGGGGGTATTCAACGTGTGTCTGACAATTCACGATTGGCTGTGAGGCAATTTGGGAGGAGCAAACCAGGGTTTTTAAACCCGGGACGTGGTAGAATTGTCAGACTGAATACCCCTGAGGAAGTCTATTTATATTATTATTACTATCATTATTATTATTATTATGATATTTATATAGCGCCATCAAATTCCGCAGCGCTTTACAATGGGTGGACGAACAGACATGTTGTTTTAACCAGACAAGTTGGACACACAGGAACAGAGGGGTTGATGGCCCTGCTCAATGAGCTTACATGCTAAAGGGAGTGGGGTAAAATGACACAAAAAGGTAAGGATAGTATTAGACTAGTGACAGTTGCAGAAGACGAATCAGTCAGGAGCTATTAACAGTTTTATTGATACGCTTTTATGAAGAAGTGGGTTTTTAACGATTTTTTGAAGGAGTGGACACTGGGTGAGCATCTAACGGAGGAGGGAAGAGAGTTCTACAGGAACGGTGCATCCCTCGAGAAATCTTGAAGGAGAGCATCAGAGGTGGGAGTACGGACAGAAGATAGATGTAAGTCTTCAGAAGATCGTAAGGGCCTAGACGGGACATACTTGTGTATGAGGGAGAATAAATAGGTGGGAGCAGCATTATGTAGAGATTTGAAAGCAAGAACCAGAATTTTAAATTGAGCTCTATATTTTATAGGAAGCCAATGTAGGGACTGACAGAAGGGTGAGGCATGGGAGGTGCGGGCGGAAGATGAGCCTCGCCGCCGCATTCATTATGGACTGTAATGGCGCAAGTTGGGAGCACGTAAGACCACTGAGGTGCGGATTACAGTAGTCAAGACGAGAAAGGACAGTGGAATGGACCTACACCTTAGTCGCATCTGGCGTTAGGTGGGGCGGATGCGCGCAATGTTTTTGAGATGGAGATGACAGGATTTGGCGATAGATTGAACATGAGGCTTGAAGGAGAGGTTGGAGTTAAAGAGAACACCTAGGCAGCGAGCCTGCGTGGTGGTGCTGATGGTAGCACCGTTGACTTGGAGGGAGACAGACACAGGAGTAACAACACTTGAGGGAGGAAAGACCAGAATTTCAGTTTTGGTCAAGTTTAGTTTAAGGAAGTGGGCAGCCATCCAGTTAGAAATAGCAGAGAGGCAGTCAGACACACTAGTCAGGAGGGACGGGGAGAGATGAGGAGAGGACAGGTAGATTTGCGTGTCATCTGCATAGAAATTATATTGGAAGCCAAAGGAGCTAATGAGTTTACCAAGGGAGGCAGTATAGATGGAGAACATTAGGGGACCAAGGACTGAACCTTGGGGAACACCAACAGAGAGGAATTGGGGAGAAGAAGCAGAGCCAGCGAAAGAAACACTGAAAGAGCGCTGGGAGAGGTAGAAGGAGCACCAAGAGAGAGCAATATCTTGTAGATCGATATTGCGGAGGATGAGAAGAAGCTGTTGATGAGCAACAGCGTTAAAAGCCGCAAACAGGTCAGGGAGAATTAGGATAGAGTAGTGACCACGAGATTTTGCAGCGAGTAGATCATTGGATACTTTGGTCAGTGCCGTTTCCACAGAGTGCTTAGCGCGGAAACCAAACTGAAGCGGGTCTAGCAGAGAGTTGGACTCGAGGAAGTCTGTCAATCTCGCATACACAATTCTTTCAAGGATCTTGGATGCAAAACGCGTAGGGTGAAAGAACACAGTTTTTTCCTGTGTTTTACTGATTGCCTTCACGACAGATTTCTGGGTCCTGGAGGTTGTATACAGAATTTCTCCTGAGAGTAAAGACACTGTGATGGGCTTTTACTTTTTAATTATCTTGTGAGTGCATGAAATAAAGTGTTCTTTTTCATGTTATACAGTGTTGCACTATGTGTTTTGTTTCTTCTCTACTAACAAGCACAGAAGTTGGGAAGTTGAAAAGAAAGAAGTTCTACTGATATTTTCATATCCTGCCTGCTTTAATCTATGCTTGTGAGTGCATTTTTACACTAGCTATTATCTGGTGTGTTTTGGTCTACACCATTTGTGGTCCTTTTGGCTTTTATTTTGTAGGTTGTGTTTTTCTCTATATAGAAAGTAGGAGATAGTTTAGGTTAGTTCCCTAATTCATATACTATAATGGTATCACTGCGGGTTGTTGAAGAATAAAAACATACTTACAAATACTCTTTCCCCAACCACATTTTCTAAATTGAGTTGCCTGGTAATTTCCTTCAGAGCAATCTTATCATTGGTTTGCAAGAGACCTAAAAAAAAAGAAAATCACCATGAATATTATTGTACAATTAAAATTGACTATAACAAGCTACTACTGGGGAGAGAAAAAGAAGAATTGATTACTACAACTATTGGCAATAAGGAGGTGAAAATGGGTACTACATCGATTACGGTCATGGGTGGGGAGGGGGAGAATGGCTATTTCTACGATTACTGGCATTGGTGTGAGGGAGAATGGGCTACTACTGTTTCTACTGGAAATGGGGAAAGGGAGAATAACTACTACTACTGGGAAAGGGAAGGAGGAGAAGGGGCCACTACAGTTACTAGCAGCAATGTGAATAGGAGGTCTGCTACTAATACTGGCAATGGGGGGGTGAATGTCTACTCCAACTTGCAATGAAGAGACAAGACAGGGTGAATGTTTGGACAGACTTTTCCTTCTTTTCTTTATGTGCCCTCCCTTCCCTCCCAGTCCCATGTATATTTTGTGAATTAGTAAATATTTTTTTTCCTACGAGTGTCCATGAGTCCGGGTGTTATCTGCTATTTGAAATGAAGAGAGTGGGGAATTAGTGTCCACTGATTCCAACCACTGAATTATCCAGCAATGGTTAGAGGTATTTTCTCCCCTCTCCATTTTTGGGGATATGAGAATATTAATATTTTAGCTTCTATATCTTTGAAACAGCTTTGTACATAGAAGTATCAGCATTAAAATATAATGAGTAATTTGGATCCCTGACAAAAAAAGTTCTAGAGGAAGTGTCACGTCTATGGAACTGACATGTTTGTTCACTCACTCCTGTCAGTGCTATTGCAGTGTTTATCAGGGTCAAAGCAGTGGAGTTTAGTAAAAAAATGCATGTACCTCCACTGCACCTCTGCTTTGTGGATTTGCATGTGCGCTTGGGCAATCTTTCAGTAGTGCTGTACACGTGCATGTACAATGTATATGGCACTGCAGGGGCTAAAATTATTTAGATGCATCTGATTTAGCTATGCAAAAATCTCGCTAGTGATAGATTTGCTTTATGAGGATAAACACTAAAAACACATATAAATGATTAAAATTAAATAATGGGGATTTATAACTTAATCATCAAAATAATGATGACAGATACAATGATAGAGAGAACTTACAATCTAGGATTCTGTTGTTGTTAATATTTGCATAATTGTTTTTTAAATTCACACTGGGTCTGACATGTTCAAACATACTTTCCGTTGCAAAGGCAGATCATTTGGGTGGGATCAAGTTTCTTTTTAAGATGGAATTCTTTAAACAGTGTTATTCAACAAAGTGTGTATTGTTGGGAATTCAAAGTGAATTTAACATTGTAGACAAAAAAAAAAAAGACAACATTAAAACATAGCGTGCTTGCAAAACGGAAAAAAATTGTCTATCTGAGCCTAAAATGTAAAATTCATATTGTATTTGTGACAATTGGCACCTTAGTGAATAGCTCTGGATTGTGTTTAGTCATCTGCAAATAGGAACATTAACCTATTTTTGAGCCTACTCTGAACAAAACAACAAACTGTACCCACAGAAGTAAACCCTTCAACTATCCAGTTGATTGTTCAATCTAGATCGTTTTGTAAACATACCATTAAGAAGGACTTGCAACGCATTCTCTTTTATGTGATTTATTTCCAGAACTTCTTGTAAGGCATTCTTTAACAGCTGAAAGACATGTCCATACAATGCATGAATTGGTATGTACAAGTCACTACCTGGTGAAGTAAAACAATATAATGGCACAAACAGACAAGACATATCACTGCGACAGAACGCGTAATCTGACATTTCAAGAAGAATCTAAGAATTAAACCTTGCTTTCTCAAAGCTCTATCTAACTCAGATATTAAACAAACATAAAAAAACAGACACTTAACATGTAAGTGTTTTGTTTGTTTTTTCTTAGTTTAAGTTCTCTACCTCCCTTTTCACTTAAAAAAAAAAAAAAAAGAGCCAGTCAATTAATCTTTATTCCAGTGCTAGGATAGTCTCCACTCTCCAACCTTGAGCACCTGTAGTGAGATCATCATTACCGATGATCTCGGTCCAATCCAAAGCACCGGGGACATAGGAAGGACCAATACAATGCTTCTCATGAATCTATTATTTCTCTTTAAGAATCACTCATATCTGAGTTGAAAGATGATTCAAAGAGACAAACAGGAAAGTCTACCAGCCCTCTTACTGACAAATCAGAGGCATCAGTAATGCCATATATAAAGTGATAAGTAAAAGTGATAAGAGGGGAAATGTGGTTTAACACCTAAATTGTTTCAGTAAGCTGAAATACTAGAGCTTTGAAAATAATTAAGCGCTTATATGCAGATATCCACAGATGCAAACATGAAATGATACCCTGTCATATGATGTGAATAGGCTTCCTTAAGGCCACTCACCAGGACTATGTTATTTCATAAAGTAGATCTATCTATGCAACCTCCTGCAGAAGCAATAATAAAACCACACTAATAGAAATAATTGGAATAATAATGTAAAAAAGGTATGGATTGACTATACTGATTTACTGATTAAATAAAGAAAATTAATTAAATTTGAATAATGTATGAAAATTTCACTGGTTTAACATTTGTAAAATTGTTCATTAAGTGATAGTATGCAAAAGGTGATACAAACAGCAGGTTGACTTAGTAAAACATAAAGAATTCATACCATGCTTTTTCCTGATCCCCGGGGACCAATAATCAGTGCAGAGTTACTCTCACCATGAATCGCTGTTCTTTTCAGAAGCTCTACTAAGTGCCTGAAATTACAATAACAAAAGGATGAGCTTAGCTCGGAGTCTCAAAATAGCACAGAGAGCTGAAAAAAAATCATCAATATAAAACAAAACAGTCATCTGAGAACAATCAGATGTTCAGTCTAGAGACAGGTAAAGGCAAATGACAACTGTCTGATGTACACTTGGAGTTAGAGAATATATTTACATAAGTGGGTGCACCTATGCTTAGATTTATAGACCTCTGATTTGAAGCTGTGATGATTTTAAGAGCAGGTTCTCTATAAAACAGATCCAGTCAGGTGTTACGTCAATTCAACCAATCCGGAAATCCAGAAAAAAAATATCTAGATAAACAGACCCACAAATTATACAGAGGTTAAGAGGAACCACCGGCAGGCCTGGATAGTTTATTCAGGAGTGGTCAGTATTGCTACCAATCTATATTACTTCCTCGAGTAGGAACAGAGAGTGGCTTTAACGTTTAAATCTGGCCATCATACTATGTCTGATTAGCAACCACTGGACTAAAAAGTACCCGAGTCCACTGTTACCCGAGTAAAAGTAATCTAAGTGGACACAAGGTTCCAACATGTATAAAACCTATCAAGAGATCTCTTCTTAGGATAAGAATACACATCATAGTCACCTATTATACAGCACTGCAAAATTTGTTGGGGCTTTATAGAGAATAATAATATATTGCTTATCACCAAAACCCATGGATGTTCCATTCTTTTTTGCATATACAGATAAATATACAAATAATTGCAGAACCTCAAGGTTAACAAATTATATCAATGTGCAGCTATCACCTAATGAAAATCAGCACCATCAAGAAAATAAATCTACTTTTTTTTGGGCGGGAGGGGGGGGGGGAAATAAGCAAATGACCTCATTTTCAGGATCTCCCTAACTACATAAAAATGGTTTACTTTATTTTCTTTGCATGCGTATTCAGTATATTTAAATGTTGATGCAAAATTACCATAACAAAGCTGAATCACTATAATATATCAAATGAAACTGTATATTATATAATTAAATATAGTATGACTTCATAGATATTACGAGAGTATCTTCATCTTACTTGTGCTGTGATTCTACCCCAAATTTCCTTCCATGGTGACTTTGCTGCAGAAACCTTTGTCGTAGGATGGCATGGACCTATAAGAGTATATATAAGTCGTAGGACAAAGGGAAAACAGAAATATTTAACTCAAAAACCCTTCTATCATAGAGACCAGAGCTGGATACTTATTAAAAATATACTAGACTCCCCTGGGGCAGTCATGCAAATACAATCCCATCACATCAGATCACGGACCTTGTATTTTCCAATATTAAATGTGGAGTTACTGATTATTATATGCTAGCAAGGCGATGGCTCAGCAAAATACAAGAACACTCCAATATAAACAATGCAACAGCGTTATATTTGCAGAGAGAAGATATCAATAATTCATTTTTGCACCTTTTATATTACAGCGCCTAGATATTTTGTTGAACTTTATGCTGAAGAGGAGTCTTATCACTGCTTTCTGTCTAGATCATTATTATTTTCATTCAGTATGCAGAAATATAATTTCAGAGGCTTGCGTTTGATGGGAAGCAGTTTCATGGAACAGTGAATATGGCTTATTAATAATGCTTTATGAAAATTAAATTTGTCTTGCTGTAAATTCTTTTTTCCATAAGTTGATGCAACAGTCCGCCCAAGGGTTAAATTCCTTGTTGATTAAAAAAAGGTGATCTTTTCTCGATTTTCACACTAGGATAACTGAATACACTAACCTACCACAGTGCACCTACTTAGTAAAAACAAAAATTTAAAAAAATCACTGCAATTTTCTATATATAAAAAAAAAACAACAACAGACACATCACATTTAAAGAGGCAGTATGGACACCATATAGAGCCAGCTGTAGTCAAACTTGTGTTTTTTAATGGCTTGGCACTTACCTATGTCCCCCTGGCGTCTCTGGTCCAGCCTCCATTTCTTTTTCTTTTTTTAAATTCTTTATTTAACATTTAGCATTGGCATAGCATGTTGATGTTCAGAGGTAATAATCATATCCATTACAGGCATAACATTCACATCCCATATCAAACCCCCCATCCACACTAGGGCAAACTGCCTCTCCACTCCTATACCGCACTGTGTATAGCTCCGAGTCCGTGAATTGCTCATGAGTCCCCCGGTTCTCCCGCTCTCGCTTTCCTTGCCAATGCCAGTTTTCTTATTTTAACCAAACATGAGATATACAGACAGAAACAATAGACCAAAAAAAAAAACACACAACAAGTACAACAACCATGTTTGTCTCCAACTCCCGTAACGTAGGCCATTCTGTGCCCGGGCCATGGGCCCTCCATCGGTATCTCTCCCTCCCGCCAATTCCCTCCAGCAGGACAGATCAATAGTTGGATATACCCCAGTATAAGTCAGTAGTGGATTTGCCTACGCGACCGTGGCCACCCCTTTGTCTATGTTATGGTGTTCTCTTCCGCGAACGGGCTATCCCTATCGCTGTCTAGAGAAACTTACTGGTGTCCCTGCGGTAAAGTCAGCGGGAGACTTCAATTCCCATATCTGCCTGATGCGTTCCATGGATATAGGGTAACGAAGCAATTGGTGCGTAGGAGATAGAAAGATAGATAAGTGGGGTGACAGGTTGGTAAGAAGGAGAGGGGGGGGGGAGGGAGCGGCAGGGGGTGAGGGGCCACATTCCTCTCCCCATGCTACATTCCTAGTGGGGAATTCTCCCATGGCTCCCAGATCCTCTGAAAGGACTGGTGGGTATCCCTTATTCGGGCAGTTAGGTCATCCATTAGGTGCACTTCCTGAATTCTATTGAGAACCTCTTGTGTCGTGGGGGCCGTTTGTTTTAGCCAGCTTGCAGCAATGGCACGCCGTGCTGCCAATGTGATTTTATGGAGGAGTTTTTGTTCCCTCCGGGTCCACCCCTCTAACGATCTGCTTAATAGGTAAACCCATGGGTCTAACTCTGGGGCTCGGGCAAAGACTTGGGTTATCATACCTCTAACCTGCGTCCAGAAATTGTGTATCACCGGACAGTCCCACCACATATGCCTATATGTTCCCCTGATACCACACCCCCTCCAGCACAAGTCCGTGGGAGTCTTCTTCATATGGTACAGCTGGGTGGGGGTGGTGTACCATCGGAGCATTGTTTTCACGGATTGCTCTTGCATGGTGACACATATCGAAGAGGTATGATTGGACTGCCATATTTCTTGCCATTCTACTCCCTCTAGTTCTTCCCCCAGATCTCTTTCCCATTGGGTTATATATTTAAGGCTGCCCCATTCCTTAGTTTCTAGTGATAGATGCTTATATAAGATCGTTATCAGGCCCTTGGGCATCCGTTCCTGTATGCATATGCGTTCAAAGAATGTCATCGTCTGTTGTGCCGCTGCCTGTATATGGGGCTGCTTTACATAGTCTTTGACTTGGAGGTAGCGGAAAAAGTCCGCTGGAGTAAGGTGCCCTTCTTGTCGTAGGGCATCGAACGGGAGGAAATCTGCACCCTGGAATAACTGACATATGCGTTGGAGCCCTACCCTCTCCAAATTCCGGTAATCTCTGGCCGCCATGCCTGGAGGGAATTCCTTGTTACGGAGATATGGCATAAGGGGGGAAGGGTCCGAGGCTAATTCGTATTTATGTGCCATGGTGTCCCATAACCTGATGGAATTAAGAATGGCTGGGCAGGTGACTCTGATCTGGGGTCTATGTGGCTTTGGCACCCAGATAAGAAGCTGTGGGAGGTCCGCTCCCACCATAAGTGATTCTAAATCAACCCATTGGCTTGCTACATAATAAAAATATAGACTAGGGAGGCCCAAGCCCCCTCTATCTTTTGGCCGATACAAAATGTATCTCGAGATCCTGTGGCGTTTAGAGTTCCAAATGAATGTCCCTATTGCCCGTTGCAGCGGCAGTAGTTGCCCTTTCAACACACGGATTGGTAGAGTTTGGAATAGGAACAGGATCCTCGGCAGTATATTCATTTTTACCGCGTGGACTCTGCCTATCCAGGAAATAGGTCTGTCCGACCAAGTCTCTAGCTCGTTAATTAACTTCTTAATTAGGGGTGTGTAATTTTGGCTGTATAACTGTGCTGGGTGTGCTGTTAGGCGGATCCCTAAGTATTTAAGCGATTGGTGTACCACCTTTAATCCATATGTGCTCCGAATGAAAGTGATGTCTCCACCCGTGATATTGATCGGCAGGGCACTGGACTTAGCCATATTCACCCTATAGCCAGCTAACTGTCCGTACTCTTGCAGGACCTCCTGGAGGGCTCTCATGGAGCTTAGGGGGCTGGTGACCGTCAAGAGCACGTCATCCGCATAGGCCGATACTAAAAACTCCCTCCCCCCCGCCCTCACACCCCTGATGTCCGGGTGCTTCCTCAACGCCTGCAGTAAAGGTTCTAGTGACAGTACGAACAACAAAGGGGAGAGCGGGCATCCCTGCCGCGTACCATTGTGGAGTTCAAACGGCCTGAGTGGGGCACCTGTTATTTTCACCTGGGCCTGTACATTGGTGTACATAGCTTTGATTAATGTTATAGATTGTTCCGGGAAGCCTAGATGTGAGAGGAGCGTGAATAAGTACGGCCATTGGACTCTATCAAATGCTTTTTCAGCATCGAGCGAAAGCACTAAGGTTGGGGTATTTAGGGTTGCCTGTCTCCATATGAGATCAATATTTTTGCGAGTATTCTCAAATAATTGCCTACCGGGAATAAAGCCTACCTGGTCCGAGTCGACTAGATCTGCAAGATACGGGTTAATTCTATTCGCCTGTATTTTTGCGAGAATTTTCATGTCATGGTTAATAAGAGATATGGGTCGATAGCTCTCAGGGAGGAGTGGGTCTCTATCGGGTTTAGGTAGTAAGATAATGGTAGCTAAAGACATGTCATGATTTGGTGTGTGTGTCCCTCTGAACCCGTTGAAAAGTGCTGTCAGGTGGGGCGTCAGTTCCTCCCTAAAGGTCTTATAATAAGTCCCATCATATCCGTCCGGTCCAGGGGCCTTATTGCTTTTCAACTCCAAGATTGCCCGGTCCACCTCTTCTGGGAGAATTTCTCCTGCCAATCTGTCAATCGCCTCTGGAGATAATTTAGGTAGATCCAGACTGGAGAGGAAATTAAGTGTCAGTGCAGTGTCTGTCGCTACTTGCGTTGCTGTGTTCGAAGAGTGGTTTTAGAGTGTTTTGAAGAAGTCAGTAAATACGTCTGCGATCTCTGTGGGCAGAGTTTTAATGGAGCCGTCTGAGTGTCGTATGGCAGTGATATGCCCGCGTCGCAGTCTAGGCTTAAGGACTCTGGCCAATAACGTGTCCATCTTATTTGCCTTTTCATAAAAGGTGCGTTTGGACCATGTCATGGCTTTAGCCGAGTCATCTAGTAGTAAGGAGCGGATGGCATGTCGTTTAGCCTCCAGCTGTCGGAATGTCCCGTCGTCGGGTCTGTGTTTATGTTGCTGTTCTACACTCCTAAGCTCAGTCAGTAAGGTAGTCAGTCTGAGGAATTTGTTTTTCTTCCTAGCAGTCGCTATCTTGATGTCACTGTCTTGTGTGCCGCCCATATCGTTTCCGGACCCATGTCAGGAGTGGCGTTAGTCGCGAAATAGTCTAGTAGGTCGGTCCGAATCTGGTCGACGATGTCTTGGTCCCTCAATAGGGAGGAGTTAAGCCTCCAAGTCCAGGGAGTAGCTACCCCCAAGCTCCCCAACGTGAGAGATACGTCCGCATGGTCGGACCATGCTATGGGCCCAATCTCTGAACTCTGGACGTAAGGTAGGCATTAACTAGGAACATATCTATTCTAGAGTATGTGCCATGTGGGGCCGAATAGAACGTATAATCTACCGTGCTCGGATGACGTGCCCTCCAGACGTCCACCAGCCCCGCCTCCGTCAGAAACTTGTAAAAACACCGGTCTTGGCTCCCCTGCCCCTGGGATCTAGGTACCCCCCCATGTGCGCTCCTGTCCACGGCAGGGGACGGCACTGCGTTGGCATCCCCCCCCATGATTAGCATGCCCCGTTGCAGATTCCGGATCTTCTCCAGCAACACCTCCCAAAACCCGGCCGCCATCTGATTCGGAGCATAGACATTTATTAAATGTATCGTGTGTGAATGCAACGTACCAGTTACAATGACATACCTCCCTTCCGGATCACAGTCAGATGACGTAATCGCCATCGGACAGCTGTTCCGGATCAAGATGGCCACTCCGTTTTGTTTACGAAGCGCCCGTGCTTCGTAAGCCGTGGAATAGGTGTGGTCTCGTAACCTAAACCCCGCGTGTTTCGGCAAGTGCGTTTCCTGGATGAAGGCCACATCTGCTCTCATCCGCTTGAGTTCCCTAAATACTAACCGCCTTTTCTGTGGTGCATTGAGCCCTTTCACGTTTAATGTAGTAAGTTGCAGCGTCATGACCCCGCCTGTATAGTCACGCTGGCCCAGTAGGTCGTGCCGCTCCCCCCGGGCCCCGGTCCCCACCACCCCACCCCCACGGAATAAACAAACAAAGGAGGGGAAAGACATCTAGGGAAGAGAAAAGTATAAGAAAAGTAGAAAATAAAGTATATACAACTGTGACGATACAGCGTATGCCGTGCATGCCGCCGGCGTCGTCTGGTCTTACCTCTAGCCAGACTAATATAGGGTGTAGGACCCCGCATCTTCCCGCGTCTAATGCCCGAAAGATGCGTGAGGCCCAAGGTCTGAATCCCCGACACTCCAATGTGCGGCGTCTCCGTGCCTCTGGAAGCTCCTGGTGTCACCACCCCCATGGCTACCTCTTTCTCGTGAAACCCATAGTTAATTGTGAACCCTAATTTAATCTGGAGTAACATATAACAGCCCTACAGAAACTGTCAGAACCCTCCCGGACTCCCTGAGGTTCTCAGGACCCGATGACCCTAGGTGTTCTCTTACCCCTGACACTGAGGGGGAAAAGCGAACCCTTCACCAACATGTGAGCGTTACCTGCCATCTCACCGTGTCTCTTAAAGTCCCCCTAACTATTCTAACGGGGGAAGGGGGGGGGTGGGGATTTACTCCCCTGGGCACTGGAACCTGGTGGGGAACTACCTAGCCAGCCAAGCCTACCCACTACCCCTAGTCCTGTTCCGGCTCCACACCCGCTAATACAGTCTCGAGTCGTGCCCATGGCTATCTGGTAAGAAGACTGTGGGTTGGAGGTCTCCAGCTGCCCCCAGTCTCGCCAGGACTGTACGCTGTTGGGACGTGGGATACCCATCTGTACCCCCCCCCCCGCTATGTGAGGCTGGATACCCCTCGTACCGTCCCTATGCTCCATCCCCTGAAGTAAAGTACCGGAATCCCTCGTGAGGCAATCTGACCCCCCCCCAGCCCCTGCTCAGAAACCCCCACCGCGGGTGAGCCCTCTGCCATCAAGCCGCCCTCCACCTGAACCCCTACGTCCCTCCAGGCCCTACCTTTGCTGACAGGTGCTCCCCCCCATATAAGAGGTGGCCTTCTAGACTATCCTCCCAACTCCCTCCTCCTTCGGGGATACCCCCTACTGGTCCGGTGCCTTGGTGCTCCGTGATAGAGAGCGATGCCTGAGGCCCGTTCCCACACTGTGGGGTCCCCCGAGAGTACCTGGGCCTCTCACTAGACCCCCGGGCACCCCCCTGCCGCCTCATCCTGTGGCTGTCCCCTTGGCTCCACTAGGCACCACCACCATATCCGTCGCCCCCAGAAACGAGGGTAACTCTTCCGAATCCCCCCGGGTGCCCTGCTCCCCCCAATACAACATATCCCCCACCCGGACCCTCCATTCCCCTTCCCTTCCGCTCCCAGGCTATGCCCCTCAGTCCCCCGCCCAAAAACGGTCAGCCCCCTTCCCACCGGAGCCCTGTCATCTCCCCTGAGGGGCTCTACCCCCGTAAGGCACCCCCAGTACCACAGAGCAGCCTCCATTTCTAAGATATCTGAAGAGGATGTTCTCATTTTACAATAGATATATCAATTTTGGCCCTATTTGGACAAAGCACCCATCTAATGAATTATGTCCAAAAACATGAATAACTAGTGCAAATAAACGCAGAAGCAGTGATCTAAGAAGAGGTAACTGTGGCTTAACATGGTATACTCTTGGAGGTCGGATGTTACTCTTGGAGGTTGGATGTAAATATCTCTTTTAGTTACTTCTAAAGACCTATGCAGCAGCCTATTCACCAAGTATTGCCTGTAGCACTTCCCTGACAATGGCTGGATTGCCTGTTAATGGACGTATAATTTCTAGTGATGTGTGTAGGCATCTGGTGCAACCATGTAGCTGCTTTACATATCTTGTATGAAGAAATTCTGGCTCTTCTAACACACGATTCAGCCTTAAAAGAGAAGACCTAGAGCATTTATTAAGGATTATAGTGTTTGTTACCTACCTAACCTGAGTTGCCTTTTGGGACCCAAATAAAAAAAAAAGAGAAAAAAATTTCAGACAATTTATATATTTTCAATTTCCAAACAATACAAGTCACACCATAATATAATTGATCTTAGTTGCTGGTTCCCTGTCCTCTTAAGAAACCTACACTGTAGGAGACTATAAACAGCATATATGGTAAGAAAAATTCAAAGTCAATCTCTGTTACATTCCAAACACTCATCTTCTTAGGTCCTTGGTTATCTAATTAAAGTGTCTTCTGTTCAGTGATCAATGTTTTATAAATTTCCACATTGCAATCACTTACTCATTCCCTCCGTTCCTACACTCCCTTGCCAGAACAAACAGCATCGGCTAGGGGGTAAACTCCAACAACCATAGCACATTCCCTGTGGTTGCTATGCTTGGAGAACAGCCTGTATGTCACTCAGGTCTTCAGCACAGAGCTCTATGCAGACTAATTAATTGACAGGTGGTGTAAAGACCAATTTTTAAATAGGTTTTTCTTCCAATCTAAAAATTCTACTAACACAACATATATATAAAATTTTATCTATTTGAAATAAGCATAAGAAGTGTGTATCATGACAGATACACTTTAAAGGGGGAGGGGAGGGGGGTTGTCTTCTTACACCTAATGATCACAGGGAACAAAATATGGAGAAATCTGTATCAACACAGATGGTTTATTATTCATTATAATTTAGTAATTATTACATCCGCTTTTGGTTTTTAAGTGATACTGAGTAACCGTTTAAGGTAAAGAACAAGACTTATTACAGAATAGATGAGACACGTTCTGACTCCTCTACATTCTGTGTTGTATGTTTGCCAACTCGAACACAACTTCAAGTACAAAGTCTAGTCATTAATTGTTATCATACACACAATGCATGTATTTGTTTATCTTAGCTAGAACAAAGCAGCTCGTTGGTGATGGGTACTATGAAGTCCATGCATTGGGATGTGAACCCTTTCTGCAGAATGCACAGGAACTGATATGTTTTGCTTGTGTGGCAATGGTTACATCCAATTTAAAAGTATGATCCACATCTTCATCCTTTTTAGTTCAAACAAATGTTTGAATCCCCAGAATGCATATAAAGCTTTAAAAGCTAAAAGCAGGAGCAGCAAATGTTGCTCCTTTATCTGTGCAAAATAAGCACAGCCCACAGTATCATTAAATCTTTGGAGATCTCTCCAGCCATTCATACATCTACAATGCACCGAAGGGGACTGCGTCCTATGCATTTTAGATTTCTCTAAGTGTATGTTAAGATCTTTATCTAACAACATGAAATATATAAACAAAATAAAAGGGAAGACAAATCTTAAAATTAAATATTTCCTGGTTTGTACATCACATCCTGCAAAATTCTCTGTAACTGGAATGGAGTTAGGGATATCTTTAAACAAGAACGGATTTGTTTATAAACAATAGACTCTGAGATTTTCTCTAAAGCAGAGGAAAAGGTTTTGGTATTGGTATGTTTTTGGATAAAGCAAAATATTCAGGGTTGTAATAACTAATATGCTGCATTTAATCATTTGTTGACCAACGGAGTCGTTTGATTGCCAGTTTATAGTCTTTTTTTTTTTTGGATCAACAGCAGAAACAATAATGTATGAAGGGTTGAACTTGATATTGACCGTTTCTCAACCTATGAAGTTATGTAACATGTTGAATAATAAAGTTTCTATTTAAAGTTCAATTTACGTACAATGAATTTTTAAGAGAGAACCTGAATTTTTTCAGTGTGCCAGAGTAGGAGTAAAGTTTATCCCACAGACATTAACGTACGCTATATTAACCTATGCTAAGCCTTTCTTGCTTACACTTGTGTGCAGTGTATCATATGATAAAATCCCCTCAAACATTACGCACCATGAGAGATACAAGCTAATGTGTCTCCAAGGTTGAGACACATTTTTAGAATGTAAAAGCTTATTATAGAAGCCATTTATAAAAAAGCACAGACGTAGAACTTTCTCAAAAAGACAAAGTATAATTCTCCAAATCGAAATGAACAAAATCACCGTCTGATGTTTCAGTGAAAAGGCAGAAATAAAAGCAGAGACCTTTTAATATAAAATAGAAAGCACTCTCACTGCTCATAGAGAAAAAGCGAACAATTCAGGAGACCCTCATTTTAGAGAGTACTGTAAATGTCTAGTCCGCCCAATATTAGTTGGAGATGTAGTGAGCTCTAGTGATTATGATACTTCAAAGGTTGCTTTAAAAGAACACTCCAGACAGTAAAGCACATCAGTTTGCTCTAGTCTGGAGTCTGTCATTTTTTGAGAGTTTATAAATGTGCCAATTTCAATAGTAATCAGTACTTTTATAAAATGGAGCAAAATTACATCCCTCACTGTTACCTAGAAAGCTGGGATGGTTTAGCGACACAGAGCATGCCTGTCCTCCATCCTTCTCAATGATCTGTACTACAGCTCATTGAGAAGCATTGGAAAGCTGCAATCAGTTCCTCACATGTGCTCCCAACTCCAGCACAGATTTCTCTCAATGAGACGGCCATTTCCTTGGCACAGACTAAAGAAGTCTGTGAAAAAAGGGAAGACTTGCAATGGCTGCAGACGGCGGGTCTGCAGCTTTGCAAGCTGTGTTATTATAAACCACTAAAGAAAACATGCAGGAAAAATACAAACATGCTTAGCTTGGAGGTATATCTATTGAATAGTTAACAAACAATACAATGGAGTGGATTGTGACCCCTATTGATCACAAACACTACAAGGAAACATATACTCCAATGCTACCCTAACAGTAATCACCACCCCATACATTGTACATTACCCTTACCTCTTAACCCTACACTACAATCTCCAACCATTCCATAAAAAAAATCATGTAATATAAAAGATAAGTGAGATACATTATTTGAAGGGAAAATAATGCCATCCCTTCTCTCTCGGGGTTTATCGTCTCCATACTTACTAATTATTGTTACTTTCACATACCTGGGTATTATCTTTGTGTTTCCTAAATATGATTTATGTCACAAGTGTTACAGTGCCATACAGTTTTCGCGCATTTTAACACTGTTTGTTGTATTATCAATGACGGAAGTTTAATTTTACAAAATCGAATTATCAGGCAGAAAATGAACTATAGCACAGAAGTCCTCGTTTAGCCTTTTATTTTAAGGACTGTGTGGAAAAATAATTATATACATCAACACAGATTGTATTACTAGTAAAAAAATTATTTTATTAATTTTTTTCCAACATCAGATTATAAAAAAAGCAAATCAAACAACAACCAATGAAGGAAACACACAGTACCTGCCCAATGCATTCTCCAATAGGGA
Source organism: Pelobates cultripes (assembly GCA_933207985.1). Lineage (NCBI taxonomy): Eukaryota > Metazoa > Chordata > Amphibia > Anura > Pelobatidae > Pelobates > Pelobates cultripes. The sequence continues at coordinate 22,265,579 of OW240918.1, forward strand.
GGCTTCTGTCCTTAGTCTTCCTCTTGCTCATTGTATTAATCATTCATAACCTTACAGGAAATAAAACAAAAGCATTAACTAACATTAGACGTGATGCTTTTGGTTACATGCATTTTAGAAACTCAACAGTGTACAGAATTTGTTATAGTGATTTTAATAGCATATCTCTCAATAAAAGAGAACTTCACAAAATGTGTAACTAGGGGCTTTGGTAAATAAATAATTCATAATTAATTTCCAAATCAAAAGATTGTTTGTTGTGATTACTAATCTTTATGCAGGATGCAAGGCCGATCTAATACCTGACTGTAGATTAAGTGAATTGTAATTCACAAATATCTAAGAGGCCAAGGTTGGACATCACCAATGTATTATTATAATGAAATGATTTAAGCCAGAGGCAGAATGGCAGCGTGGAGAGGGCTGAAAGGTAAGTAATACTCACCTTTCAAACCCCCTTAGAAGGGGGTGGCACCTAGATTGATGTCAGGACACTACAGCGTTAAGAATACGTGTTTGTATTCCTAAAGCTAAAGTGTTCCATTAAGGTAAAATATTAATGTTGTCCAATTTCTGTATGTGCACACGAAACTGACCTCTCTTTCCTCCTCAGAGAGAGGCGAGTCGCAGATCATGGTGCACGCAAGGATCTACAGAGAAATAGTGTACTAGAGCAGTGGTTCCCAAAACTTTTAGGTTCAAGGTAATATTTCAATATTTTCCAAGGCACACCAAGTCAAAATTTCTAGGTTGTATATCTGTACAGCGCTGCAGCATTTACTGGCGCAATAGTGTCATGTACAGTGTTGGTGTTTGAAGGGGTGCTTGTATATAGTTTTAGTGTTTTAATATAGGGGTGTGTTTGTATGTAATGTTTGCGTTTGATAACAGGGGTGTGCTTGAATGTTATTTTTAAATGCGGGTGTACGTTTGTGTGTAGTATTTGTGTTTGAGTGAAAGGGTGTGTTTGTATATTCTTTTGGAGTTTGAATGCAGGGTGTGTTTGTATGTAATATTTGTGTTAGATTGCAGGAGTGTGTTTGTATGTTGTGCTGGTGTATGACTGCTTGGATGTATGCACATACATACATACTTACAAAAGATATACATACACACACATTCATATAGACACCGACACATACCTTAACACACGCATACACCAACAGACACACACACAAACATTGATACATGCACACACCATAATACAGATACACACACTGACATAAAAACACACACAATGACACACAGATGCACATTCCCAGATGTATATCCTGACACACAGATGGGTGCGCACACATAGACACAGATGCACACCCTGATACACACACACTCAAAAATACATACGCACACACACAAGTGATGTTTTTAATATCTCCAGCCACCCTCCTGCTAGCTTAACTTGTAAGTCCAGGAGGGTGGCTTGAAGTCCTGCCTCTGCTGGTGGGAGTGAGGGGTCTGGAGCTCTTCGTGCTCCTCTCCCTCCCGCATGAGTCAAAGATCATGACATTAAAGGGACACTATAGTTACCAAAACAACTTTATCCTAATAAAGCAGTTTTGGTGTATAGATCATAACCCTGCAGTCGCACTGCTCAATTCTCTACCATTTAGGAATTAATCTATCTAATGATGTACTTCCTTTATTGTCTGTGAGTTTAACAGAACAATATAAGTTCAGGAACACAAACATGTATTCCTGACCGTATAGTGTAGCCCCCCCCTCTTGCCTCCCTAAATATAGTAAAAACGTACTTGTATTCAAGTCTGTAGCTGCTGCCTCTGTCCCTGACCTGCCTGCTGTCTGCTGACATCATCAGAAGTGGTGGTCTGAGCCAATCACAATGTTTCCCCATAGAATTGGCTGAGACTGTCAAGGAGGTACATCAGGGGCAGAGCCAGCACAAGTCAAACACAGCCCTGGCCAATCAGCATCTCCTCATAGAGATGAATTGAACCATGGCATATCCATGAAAAAAGTTCAGTGTCTACATGCAAAGAGTGGAGACACTGAATGCAATGCTGCACAGTGTGCAGCACTGCCCCAGGAAGCACCTTTAATAGGCATCTGAGGAGTTATCACTAGGCTGTAATGTAAATACTGCATTTTCTCTGAAAAGACAGTGTTAACTGCAAAAATCCTGAAGCGTATAATTCCACTCACCAGAAAAAAAAAAATGCAATAAGCTGGAGTTGTTCTGGTGACTATAGTGTCCCTTTAATTTAGAATCTCCTGCAGTAGTAATAGTTTGCTTTACCTTCAATTCAATGAAGTTCAATTTACAGAGCAGGAGAAAACATCTAAAACAAATCAACAAGTGATTGAAAATGAGACCATTGTTTCATACAGAACGTGTCAGAGGAGGGGTGGCCAGGGCTGCTTGGACAGAAACAGTAGTGATTTAACTCCTAAATGGCACAGAATTGATCAGTGATACTGCAGGGGCATGATCTATACACGAAAACTGCTTCATTAAGCGAAAGGTTTTTTTGGTGCCTAAAGTGCGCCTTTAATTCAAGCAATTTTAAAACATAGTCTTCATTTAATATTTTCGCATAAGCTTTGCAAATTATTTAATATTTTTGGATACACTTTTAAAATCTATATTTTTAAAATATTAAAATATATACATAATTATCAAAATAATTTCATAACGATAAATCATTTAAAAATAATATTAAAAAAAATTAGTGGGCTGTGTTGTGAAAACGGAGAATATTATTACTTTGTACTTGCGTAATGCACAGATTGACATTTGGATTGTTATCAGAATGAAAAAATCAGCACCACTTGAAGACAGCATCATATAATTTGAAAGCCATGGAAGTAAACTCTACTTCATCTGACTAAGAATTTGGCATTTGAAAGATATTATGGTGGCAACATAATTGGATAGAACAATTTAAATCACAGGCAACTCAGTAAAACCTTCAATTATGGAGCATGGAGGAGGTGGCCACCCGCGGTAGCAATGTGGGCGGCGCGCAAGGGAGCAGTACTCTGCCTGTAGCTCCTCTCTGCTCCCTGGCGCTGTCTAATGATGTCGGGAGCTGGAATATGACATCTCTCCGGCCCCAGCATCATTACACAGCGCGAGGGAGCAGAGAGGAGCTACAGGCAGAGTACTGCTCCCTCGAACACAAGTAGAGTGCAGCCCCACTGGACCCTAGGAAAGACCCTCTCAGCTCTCCCAAAGGTAGGGAGTCTGAGTGGGTTTCAATGAAATCAAAAATGTGTGTGTGTGTGAGAACCTGTCAGTGTGTGTATGTGTGTGAGAGTGTGTGTGTGAAAGAGAACCTGTCAGTGTGTGTGTGTGTGTGAGAGAGAGAGAGAACCTGTCAGTGTGTGTGTGTGTGTGTGTGTGTGTGTGTGTGTGTGTGTGTGTGAGAAAGAGCCTGCCAGTGTGTGTACACCTACATGTGTGTGTGCGCAAGTCTGTCAGAGTGTGTATGAATGTGTGTGTGTGTGTGTGAAAATGTCAGTGTGTGTGTGTGAGAACTCTGTGAGTGTGTGTGTGTGTGAGAACCTGTCAGTGTGTGTGTGTGTGAGAACCTGTCAGTGTGTCTGTGTGTGTGGGAGCCTGTCAGAGTGTCTGTATGTATGTGTGTGCGTGCGTGCAAGCCTATCAGTGTGTGCGAGCCTGTCAGAGTGTGTGCAAGTGTGTGAACGCCTATATGTGTGTGTGTGTAAGTCTGTCAGAGTGTGTGCGTGCAAGCCTGTTGTCAGCATAAGAGTGTGTGTGTGAGCTGTCAAGAAATTGTGTGTGTGTGAGCGAGTCTGTTAAGAGTGTGTGTGTCTGTCAAGAGTTTGTGCGTGCAAGCCTGTTGTCAGCGTGAGTGTGTATGTGAGCCTGTCAGTGTGTGTGTAATTTTGTACCTGCCCCCTCCGATCGTTTTTACTCTCCTTCCCCCCCCCATTTTCTCACGCCGTGTCAGTTTCCCCCATGGCTGAGATGATCAATCTTTATGATCTCAGCTAAGCCAATGCTTTCCCTTAGGAAAGTATTGGGAGGATTTTGTGCATGCGCAGCAAATGTACCAATCCGCATCTCCTCATAGAGATGCATTAAATTAATGAATCTCTACAAGGAACATTCAGCACCTCCATGCAGAGATTGGAGATACTGAAGCAGCATTGTAAATTCTGCCTTTTCGCAGAAAAGGCAGTGTTTACACTAAAATGCCCACAGGGACAGGATATAGACACCAGAACAACTACATCAAGCTGAAGTGGTTCTGGTGACTATAGTGTCCCTTTGAGAATTGCATTTTCTCGTTGAAAATGACTGGCTCCTAACTTGTTTAGCTGGCACCTAGATTCCAAACAAATTTGTCAAGCCCTGCTTAACTGAGTTTACTGCCCCTTTTTTGTATTGCTCACCATCTTTAATTCCAACTGAATATAAATTCATATTGTGCATTTTAAATCAAGGTAACTAGGCCCCATGATCTTCTGACACATACCCTCTATCAAATACCATAAATCCATACACTGCTAAAGTAGAGAATTAAAAAAAATATATTCAATGAAACGTGTTGTTGTTCTTTAACCATAACTCCATCACCCACCAGGAATATCCCTCTATTAATACCCCTCCATCACCCACCAGGAATATCCCTCTATTAATACCCTCTCCATCACCCACCAGGAATATCCCTCTATTAATACCCTCCATCACCCACCAGGAATATCCCTCTATTAATACCCCTCCACCCCCCCCAGCAATATCCCTCTTTAAAACCCCCTCCATCACCCACCAGGAATATCCCTCTATTAATACCCCCTCCATCACCCACCAGGAATATCCCTCTATTAAAACCCCCTCCATCACCCACCAGGAATATCCCTCTATTAATACCCCCTCCATCACCCACCAGGAATATCCCTCTATTAAAACCCACTCCATCATCCACCAGGAATATCCCTCTATTAATACCCCTCCATCTCCCACCAGGATATCCCTTTTAATACCCCCTCCATCACCCACCAGGAATATCCCTCTATTAATACCCCTCCATCACCCACCAGGAATATCCCTCTATTAATATCCTCCATCACCCACCAGGAATATCCCTCTATTAATACCCCCTCCATCACCCACCAGGAATATCCCTCTATTAATACCCCTCCATCACCCACCAGGAATATCCCTCTATTAAAACCCCTCCATCACCCACCAGGAATATCCCTCTATTAATACCCTCCATCACCCACCAGGAATATCCCTCTATTAATACCCCTCCATCACCCACCAGGAATATCCCTCTATTAATACCCCTCCATCACCCACCAGGAATATCCCTCTATTAATACCCCTCCATCACCCACCAGGAATATCCCTCTATTAAAACCCCTTTATTACCACAGCTCCAGGTCTTGCTGCCTCCACTGACTGCTGGCCCCGCCCCCTCCGGCTGTTTCCCTGGAGACAGAATGTGACCCGGATGTGAACTCAGACTGGTCATTTCCTGGCTGCTATCACTTCCGGGTGTCGCTGTCGCGGTGCATTGTGGGTCCCCGCCTCCCCTGTCCTGCCTGGGACATGCGCAGTACCCAAACTCCCATCTTTCTCCCAAGCAGCCAGAGAGCCAGGGGCAGCGGGGGGAGAGCCGGAGCGGGCCCGGGGCAGGACTCGCCGTGTCGGGGTACAGGTGTCACAGCTTCCCTCCGGCTCCCACCTGGCTGCGGGCCGGACTGACTGGGTGAGGAGCCCGGGGGGAGGGGAGATCACCGGGCCTGAGAGAGAGCAACCGCAGCCTGACCCGGGAGCACAGACAGGAGCCCCCTGACCGGCCTGGACCCCCGGGGCTGCCCTGTCCGCCTCCCAGCCGCCCACCCCGGGGGCAGGAGCCAACAGAGGGGGCAGGAGAGCCATCTACAGCCAATGGGTGAGTGGGGGACAGGGGAGCCCTGACTGGGCAAGTGGGGGACAGGGGAGCCCTGACTGGGCAAGTGGGGGACAGGGGAGCCCTGACTGGGCAAGTGGGGGACAGAGGAGCCCTGACTGGGCAAGTGGGGGACAGGGGAGCCCTGACTGGGCAAGTGGGGGACAGGGGAGCCCTGACTGGGCAAGTGAGGGACAGGGGAGCCCTGACTGGGCAAGTGTGGGGACAGAGGATCCCTGACTGGGCAAGTGGGGGACAGGGGAGCCCTGACTGGGCGAGTGGGGACAGGAGCCCTGGCTACGGGCGAGTGGGGCAGGATCCTGACTGGGCGGAGTGGGGGCAGGGGATCCTGACTGGGCGAGTGGGGACAGGGGAGCCCTGACTGGGGGACAGGGGAGCCCTGACTGGGGGACAGGGGATCCCTGACTGGACAAGTGTGGGTACAGAGTATCCCTGACTGGGCGAGTGGGGGGGACAGGGGATCCCTGACTGGGCGAGTGGGGGTACAGGGGAGCCCTGACTGGGCGAGTGGGGGGGAAAGGGAAGCCCTGTGACTGGGCGAGTGGGGTGGGCAGGGGAGCCCTGTGACTGGGCGAGTGGGGGGACAGGGGAGCACCGTGACTGGGCGAGTGGGGGGACTGGGGAGCGCCCTGGCTCGGCGAGTTGGTGACAGGTAGAACTCACTGAGTTAAAACAGCAGCTCCTAGTAGATGCCATAATCTGTAGCAATCATACAACGAGTGCCAGCTGAATGCTTAGGGTAAGGGAAACACTGTCTACCTGATGACAAAATCGCCTTTTGACAATTTACATAATCATTCTTCTCACTGAATTACATTTTGGAATCAGCTGAGTATAAGCGTTCAGTTTCTTTATCCTATTCTGGTTGTCACTAGTTCTTCAAGGAGCATTTTTATTTCATTTAGTGTTATATGTAGGTTATGGTATATAGTGGTTGTTGGTACCTTCTTGGCAAACTCCATTCTCTGATGAGTCGACTTATGTAATGAATTCTCCTCCATCATCAGTGAAATCATTTTCTGTTTAGAAATGCAAACATGGTGATGTATCACTACGTTTTCCAGGTTTGACTTGCTTCTGGTTCTCGGAATAAATGGTAGATTATTAATTTGTGCTTTTAGATAATACTTAGTGAAGTCACTTTCATGCTAAAGTTAGTGGATTGACTTTTTGTTATACACATTATGGGCAATTGTTTGGGTTGTGAAAGTATACTTGCAATTGGTGCTTTTAGAGCAGATTATATAAATGACAAACTTCGTGAGATGATTTTAGACTGGCTGCAATAGTTACTTAGAAGGACCTATAGGCATATTTTAAGATAAACAGGTTATTTTGGATCTTTGTCGCAGTTTTGCTTGTGACAGAATGTCATATTTGCTTCTGTGTAAGCGATATCTTTTAACCTTTTTTACCCCAAAACATTTATGTAAAGAATGCACAAAATTTTTTTAAAGAACATGTCAGTAACTGACTGTGATCGAATGTGGCTGTAATGTCACCAACAGTATACGTGACATTATAACCATACTCTCTATAAGGTTAAAGAACTTGAAAATTACAGTGCTTCATACTGGTAATTATTTAAGAGTTTTTACATAGAGCTCTTCTACTGAGAACTTTTCTACTACAAAAATGTAGCAATTGTTATTAGTATTATAAAGTGGGATATATAATTAGACACAAAGTGAGTGTAGTCTTTGATAGACTGCACTAATACATACTGTAGTGTGAGTGCAAATCCAGATCACTTCTTTGCTCAACTTGTTCAAGCTCTGAAACTGTCGTGGGGCAGGATAATGTATAATATTTCTGCATGGGAACAGGGTTTAGTGGAAAAAGAAGCAACAACATTGGGATGTTATTGAAGGCAAGTTTAATTTTATCATTTTTATTTTCTCTTTTGCTATTATCTCGTAATTCTAGGCTTTCATATTTATGACATTAAGGGAAATTCCAGGCACTAAATGAAATCAAATCATCCACTTTTTGAAAAAGGAAAAAGCAAAAGTATTGTAGTTTCTCCATCCAATCCAAGGAACTTTGAAGATATGTACAGCTGTTCATTTCCTTAAAGTTTTGCACATGACTTTCCCATTTAGGTGAATGAGAAAATAAAAACTGCACATCTCTATATTATATTTAAGCAAGCCCTTAAGCCATTTGCGGCTCAGCTGTTACTTATTCATTCATTTCAAGTATGTAATTCATTTCAGCCAGCACCAACGTTAGGACCTGTCATTACAACCTAACGTTGTTAATGCCCGTGCTGTTCCGGATGTAATGACACATCCTAACGTCTATATCAAGTTAATTAAGTGGTTTTGGTGCAGTCTCAGTGTTCTATTCTTTGTTATTTAGGAGTTAAATCACTTTTTTTTGCTACCCTAGCCACATATCCTCTGGCTGAAACTTGTTGAGCATCTTACACATGGTCTGTAAAGAGAGATGTAATTTTAAAAATTTCTTAATAGCACAGTGTATTTAACTGTAACGTTTTTCTTATTTCTAATTGCCTGCAAGAGCCTCCTTTGTTTTCTTAAAGTTCAATTGGCAGAGCCTCTAATGGAAACATGTTTTGCTGATCTGATCTGATTAACAGTAAAAACATTTTTCATGATGGCTGTGGGGGACACTGCCAGGGGAGCTGTGGCTAGGGCTGCATATACAGAAACTAGTGATTTAAAGGGATATTATAAGCACCAAAACAACTTTAGCTTAATGAAGTAGTTCAGGCATATAGATCATGACACTGCTTTCTCACTGCTCAATTGTCTGCAAATTTAGGAGTAATATCTCTGCATGTGACTTCCACAGCCTTATTTAACACTTCCTGTAAAATGAAATCTACTGTTTATACTTCCTGCATTGCACAGTTTGTTTAAATTAGAATATATTCTGTCCTGTACTGTTAATAGTTTTTTAGACCTTACAGGAGCCTCCTGCGTGTGATTTAAAGTAAAATTTACAGTGCACCAGATTAAAAACTTCTGACGTAAATTTAGGATCGGATTAAAAAATTTTTTCAAGCTGGCTGTGTGAGTCACAGCCAAGTTAGGTGTGACTTGGACTGTATAAACAGAAAGAGATACTGCAGGGGCATGATCTATACACTAAAACGGCTTAATTTAGCTACAGTTGTTTTGGTGCCTGTAGCATCCCTTTGATTCCTAAATGGCAGAGAATGCCTTGTAGGGGCATGATATATACCCCACAGCTGCTTAATCAACCTAAAGTTGTTCTGGTCCTTTAGAGTACCCCTTTAACATGTTACTATAGTGGGAGTGATAATTCTCCTTTGAATTTTTTAATTTGTGACATTTAAAATTGTGTGTGCTCCATATAAAAGGAACACTATAGTTTTAGGAATTCCCCCCCCCCCCCCCCCCCCCCCTCCTCTTGAGCCAATGACCAATCCATGTGCTATATGCACCTCCATATGCTTCACATAGGAAAACATTTATTTGGTGCTTTTTTCATTAGTTGCCACCTCACTTGCCAAGTTTTACGTTGTTGTAGAGGAAGCGCCTCTAGTGGCTGCCTGGAAGACAATAAATACAGGTGTGTTTAACCTATTGCAGTTTACATTAACTGAGATTAAGTGGGCTGCGTGACTTGAGTGGTTCTTTAATGTCTGATTCTCCATAGTTTGCGGAGAGTATTTGTGGCAGCTACATCATCCCCACGACTGTAAGTACTTTTAGCACTGACATGAAGATTCTCATCTACAATATATGTGGTTGCAAGTTCACCTTACGGTAGACTATTAGACAAAAAAGTATATCTCCAAAGTAAGTAAACCTTGTACTCAAGCTATATTATAAACTCGTTGCAGGGTACCAGATAAGTAGCCTTTAAATATATACATTCAAAAAATGATCTGCGCTTGCAGACTTTCCAATGAGTTTCTCCCTTTACTACTTCATTGTAAAGTTAAAACTGCATCATCAATGTATGTGTTGACGTTTCGGTTCTGTATCGAAACATTATTCAGAACAACTGTTTGTTTGGGATACTCTGAGCACCAAAATCGCTGCTCACTGCTACATTCTCTGCCATTTAGGATGTTGTTATTGGCATTTATATAGGGCCAACTTGTTTAACAGTGTTTTGCAATTATATAAAGGGGGGATTTAATAATAAATGAGACAAACTATTGCAGAATTTGACAGGAACAGGTTGTCGAGGACCCTGCTTGAATGAGCTTTCACTTTGCTTAAACAGTCCTAACCACACCTAACTCTTCCTATTCACTCCTTCCCGACATTAGGACGTTCCATGTTGGTCTTAACAGAGTTGGCTTTCACGCCAGAGTTTTGGTGTAACAAGGGTTAAATATCTGCTCACACCGGGGAGTACCAGGTATCAATTGACACCTCGGATACCACCTTATCAGCTGGCACTATATATAATGATCCCATACTAACAGATGAACTGCAAACCGCGATCAAAATTAGCGCTTTATACAGCCTTTTAAATAGATTATTACGTTCACACCAGGGAGACCCAGATATCAAATGGTTTGATTTCTTACCTGGGGTATGGCCAGCGTCACTCCCCTCCTTTACCATGGAGAAATGGAGGTTCCTTAACATGAACTTCATTTGGCTCATTGGTTGAAAGCAATCAGCTGTCACTCAGCCAATGAGCTAAGCTCTTAATGCATAGCTTAGTTCGGGAGAGCTAACAGATGTTCCTAGTGAGCAACTTCATGTCTCTAGCCATGCAAATGGAGGTAGTGAGCAGCTCCCAGTGGACCCCCAGTTCAAATCGATTAAAAACAATTTGACTCCTTATAATGGGACGGGGCCACCAGGGCACTCTTGGAGTGTGCGTTTATTTTTGCTGAAAAATATGAGCTTTTCAGTGGACATTTGTCTTCTCTACTATTGCATTGCTGGAAGTTTTGGGATTGTGCTTGTGTTTTGGTTTTTTTCCCCCAAGTTGTTAATGCATTATCCAGGGAAGTATGAGTTCACCTTCCTTGTAATTTGATGACAATTTTTTTTTTTTTTTTTTAAATTTGACAATTTTTATTTATTTTGTCAGTAAGGCATGACAATTTTTTATAGCACGCTATAACGATTGCCATACTTTGTAGGTATTGTGGATATTACCACTTGTATGTTAGCTACAAATGTGGGCTTAGTTAATATGTTAATTTAATGTAGATGTAGAATTTCGCAGGAATTCCAGATTTTATTTTTTACTCAATGCTTGCCTATGGACATCCAGTGTCTTCTCACTGTGATTTTCACAGTGAGAATCACGGAAGCGCCTCTTCACTTATACCCTCTCTAAGGTCTAGAACCTGCTACATACTGTTCCAGGTAATTTGCGTAGTTAGGGGCTCCTATGTATGTACAGAACTCTCTGGCTCTGTATTTGAGTCTACAAATGAACTCTGTACTGCATGGGATTATAGAGATAGTTACCACAGACATGGCCAATGTGTGGTACATGTGGTAATGATGTGCAGTCTATCTGTTCCAATTGTCACTTTTTTTTTTTCTGGCCTAAGTTTGTCATATGCTATGTTAGGGATGGCAGTGTTTATACAGCTATTTTATGTGGCCATTTTCCTGGGAACTGATTAATATGCTGTATCTGTTAAACCAATGAAAATACCAATACCAGTTGAAGGTCCCAATCAATTGTTGTGAACATGGGCGGTAGTGCTTGTACTCCAACATAGTACTTGCACCCAATCTGCTTCCTAACAGTTTGTTGAGGGAGCCTGGAATGCTTCAGCCCCAGACCCCGAAGCTTGACCAGACTCTTCCATCCGACCAGACTCTTCCATCCGACCAGACTCTTCCATCCGACCAGACTCTTCCATCCGACCAGATATTGTCCCTTCTGCCTATTTCTCTGCAGATTTCCTTCCTGGTAGGAATGCACCTCTGTCTGCAATGTGATTGATTGATTTGACATGACATGAAAAGCTTTATTTTTACTTGGAACTAGCCCATATAATAATATTAAGCTAAAGTAAACAGTAAACACATAACACCAACTCATGAAAAGAAACATACAGACACAAATAACAACATATTAATAAATGGGTGGGATAGACAATAACCAACATGAAATATCTCTCCTGCTTACAGAAACCACAATATACAAATCTAACTGACTATGCAAATTAACAAGCCTTGCTATTAAGGTAGTGCATATTGCTGTTGCTACCAACAGGTGACACTTTACAGGCACCACAGCCAAATCCAGAGTTGGTAGCAAGAGCTAGCAGGACAGGAGAGCACACAAAACATCTAACAATAAAACAACAATACACACCCTGCACCTATAATGGGCACAGGGTGTCTTAAACATAGGAGTAGTCCAGCGTCCTACTTAAAGTGACCATATAAAAATCCAGTTGATGGTGACTGTCACAGAACCTCTGCTTTTTGGGCAATTGTAAATCAAGTTGTTTTGACCTATTATTTTTATTGAAAACCAGCTGGTTGGCATACTGCAAGCTACAAGACCTACTTTGGCATTATACAACCACCGTTTTAGTATAATCTGTCCTTTTTTATTATTCATTTACGTGTCATAGTAGAAAAAGCACTGGAATTGCACAACTGATGCTGTTTCTTAAAAATGCATTCTTGCAGATTATATAAGACCTAGCATGAAATTATGTCTGAGTCACACATACCCCCCAGAACTACTATTTTATGTTAAGTTGAATAATACAAATTTTGAGAGCCTCATACAATTGGTTATCTGTGGATTGTTGAGCACCTGACAGACAGCTTGCCATTTAAATGTTCATGAACCAGTAATTTGCATGGTTGATTATGTAAATATAATACAATGGATCACATACTTATTTCAATGTGGCACATTGACAGTTTGCAAGTGCTTGAGTTTAGATTTCATTACTGGGTTCTAAGAGAGCAAGCTTTGCTGATGAGAGCATAAGTCTGTAAGCATCCATTTTTCTAAAATTAAACCTGATGCTCCAGTCTGTTATGGAAGTTATATATTTTACTGTAAAGCAGTAAATAAATTTTTTTGGGTAACATATTACAAATAAATGTAATATATTTGATTTTTTTTCACCAATAGCAATATATAAAGTACGGAGTTTGGCATTTATTGTATTGTTCTAGCTAAATTTGTAGTGTTTGTTTGCATAACATCAATTTTATAGGATATTTATTTTTGTATCTCTTTGAAACAAAGACGACTTGCATAATGATTTAGTATGACACTTGTTTTTTTTTTCTTATTATTTTCTTGGTTGACTATCCATCCCATCTATTGTTGTACCATTGGTAGTTTCTCCCATCTCATCTGCAGCTCTCTCCAGCTACATCAAAGTTGTTATTGGTCTCTTCCCTTTATCATTTTTTTTTTGTCTGCATAATGTCCTCCTTATTTATATACTGAGTTTTGGTCTTGGACTTGGACTTCAGTCCATTGTAGTTGTGCCATATTCTTTCCATTTTGATATTTATATTTCATAATGTTGCTTATTTATTTATTTGTAAACAAACTGCTTTAGGAGATAGTTTGTGTGACGTGTGTTTTTTTTTTTTTTTTTTTTTTGGTGGTTTTGTTTATTCTTACCAAACTTTGGTTAGTGCTCTAACAGATCTTTATTTCAGATTTGTTTTGATTGCTTTGTGACTTCTGGAGGAAGTTTGTTTAGGAATTTTGCAGCAATAAGGGTAAACATTTCACAAACCAACAAATGTGTTTTTTAGAGTTTTATGTTATATTTAGTTGGTTTTTTTTTTGTGTTTTTTTTTGTTTATGATAAACCTATTTTGCACCTTCACAAAAAACAAACGTTTGAAATGCTTATTTAAATCAAATTGTAAACCCCCCTTTATAATCTATTAGTACAAAATGTGCAATCGCTGTTGAATATTTACCAGGCAATATATTTGCATTTAAAGTACAACTGTATACAAAATGGAAAATATTAATACAACTGTAAATTGAATGTTATTGAGAATAATTTAAGCAAAACTGTGCATACAAGGCTTTAAACACATGTTATTTATTTATTTATTTTTAATACTCCTTTATTTTGCCAAAAACCCAAGTGGTATATCCAGCACATTAGTGTGATCACTAGTTGGTGCCCTTATCCTAATATATAATTATTAATCTGTGTCCCAGCCCATCCAGTTGGCTAACCATAACTTTGCTCATTTCGTCTACCTGTGCTTCCCTATAGTCTTTGTCATTCAACTAGCAGAAAAGAGAAAGAAGAAAAAATAAATTGCAAATGAGTTTTTATTATAATCTTGAATAAACTGTATATTCCATATTCAAGTGATTTTCTGTTCTTGTATATCTATAAAGGGCTATTTTGTCACAGTTAAATCTATAGAATGCTATTTGATTTTATATAGGATTTTAAAATGGCCTTATCCTTGCTTGGTTATACAAACAGTCTGTGGAATAACAGATAATAAAATGAGCATATATCCACAATATCCTTTTCTCACATGTGGCAGAGATAGAAGAGTAGATTCTGGAGTTGCCATGGCAAGTGAACAATTTTCTTCTAATTTCTAGTGAATTGCACATTAGGCAAAATGCACAAACTCCTGTTGGACCAGGCCATCTAATCTAGTGAATAAGCCCAGCTTTTTCTTTTGATGCTTATTCTTAATTTCATTTTTAAATACCGGTAGTTTTTTTTGCAACATATGTATTTAGTTTTTTTATTATTATTTTATATCCCCATTATCTGGTGATATAACCACAAAGCAATATTGTGCGTTTACATACATTGTAATTGCATTGCTATTCTTCCAATACTTATTTTCACCATTATGCAATATATCATATGGGTCAAAGTAATAGATGCAATTCTTCAGTTCGGTAGCAAATTAATAAAGAAAATTCATGCTGGGTCCCATATACAGATTTAATGTACAAGATGAAATGTAACTTTAATCTCACCTTTTCATTTTATTTTTTTTAAATTTATTATTTTTTTAAATTACTCAACAGTGCAACAAATATTGACTAGAAAGTTAACATCATAATATGGAAAATGTAGAGGTAGTAACTAAAAAATCTCAAATATAAAGAAACCGAGAAGCTGTAGCATGTTCCCTTTACACAAAAGACAGATACATTGAATGGGAATGTGTGTGATTTCTTTTGTAGGTGTCCACCTCTTGGGGGCTTAAAAGATAAGTTTTATTTACCCTATGTTCTGTGGCACGCTGGTTTCTGTATTGCCGTTCCACCTTTCTGGCTGAGGTCTTTAAGATCCGTGATCTCAACCAAGCCAATGCTTGCCCATTGGAAAGCCGGTGCGCTTGTGTAGCAACATTCCTCCTTGCCCCAAACAAATGATCTGTAGGAGAGTTATTTAATCTGTAGCATTGGTTTTATCTGCAAAAGCTCTCTTAGTGGACTTCTTACTGACAGCCCTTAGAGGCATGTTATGCCTGCAATGTCCTGCAGAACAACAGTGTTTTCGGTTGCAGGGTTAAACAGACTGGGACATGACACACGGACCAATTCCTGAGAAGGAGCGTTCTAGGTGCCTATAGAGTTCCTTTAACTGGAACCTTTTACTGTCTGTGCGTGCCTCCACAGAATTTAAAAATGTGCTTGGTTTAGCCCTGTGGCATTTGGGAATAATGCTATAGTTGCTGCAATATTAAGAAAAAAAATACTGTGATGGGGGGGAAGGGGGTGGGGGGTGGAGCATAAAACATGTCTACCATCTAAACTTGTGTATCTTTTACCTAGAATGCCTCGTACAGTGGTTATTTTTGTGATTCAGAGAATTGTACTGAAAATGGTCAAAAAATGTAATCTTGCATGCAATACTCCAATTCAGTCTGTATGGTGGACTGTGTTTTTCCTTGCCAGATTCTACACAAGACTAGTCTTTTCCAAAAAGTTAGAAGAAAGATTTTCAAAGACAATACTTGACATTGTTTCCTTTTTCCTCTTAGATGTTCATGGATAAATGCGGTCATCCAGTTTGTGACATGAATGTCATTGACACAGATAAAGAACCAAGATAATTAGATTCTACTTTTTTGGAAAAATAGGTGAGTGAGTTTGCTTGGCAGATGTTTTGTAATAGTCATGTGGAGTCACGTGGTAACAGAGATTTCATAATGTTTGACTGATACTTTCTACTAATATCGCTCCGGGTTGACTTGGTTAATTGGAAAGCATTCTGTGGTTGCTTGAAAGGCAGTGATACCATATGGAACTTGCCTTCAGCAGTTTTAGTAAGGGGGGACATACTCTTACCACTACAGCTGATTATAGTGGTTATGGGGCTTCTGTAGTTTTCATAAAATACATAAGGTAACGTTTGGACTATATATTTTTTTTTCCCCTTCTTTACAGCAGTAAAGATGGCAAAACTTGACAATGGGTGGAGCTTAAAGCAAAGTTCTGTTTTAGTTGGCAATCAAATTTACCCACAATCCAAGAATAAAAGTAATCCCACAGTTGGGCAAACATCAGACATCATGGGACAGAGGAGAAAAAATAGCTGCGCCCATATATTAAAATCTGGCACGTGACAGGGAAGGGAGTATAATCCTTAAAGGACCACTATACTGCCAGGAAAACAAACTTGTTTTCCTGGCACTATAGTGTTACCCTCATGGCCCCCCTCCCGCCGGGCTCTAGGGCGAGGAAGGGGGTTAAAGGCTTACTTTTCTCCAGCGCCTGGGGACTTTCCGCCCTCTTCCGACGAATGCACATGCGCGAGAGCCACTCGCGCATTCAGTCAGTCCATAGGAAAGCATTCTCAATGCTTTCATATAGACACTGGCGTCTTCTCACTATGAAAATCACAGTGAGAAGCGCTTCTTGCAGCTATCATTTTTACTAGACAGCCACCAGAGGCTGGATTAACCCTAGTGTAAACATTGCCGTTTCTCTGAAACTGCTATGTTTACAGTAGGCAGGGTTAACCCTAGATGGACCTGGCACCCAGACCACTTCATTAAGCTGAAGTGGTCTGGGTGCCTATAGTGGTCCTTTAAGATTCAAGGGCCATAACAAAATAAAAAAGAATCATGACAGGGCTGCTTTAAGACCCTGTTTTCTGTATCTAAATGGGTTTATATTTAGAGATGGCCAAATGATGCATTGGGCAGACAGATTCTTTAGCCAACTGTTGTGTTTTCGTGATATGAGCAACAATTCTAGTTGTTCTAAGTATTGTCCTACATACCCATATAATCAGCTGGAAAACATAGAACGAGCTGTTAGCACTGTTTCGTCATTATGTTCCCATATTCAATGATATTATTGCTCCTAACTACACCGTAGTATTAATTCCACCGTGATTACATGAACACAAGGTGATGTTAGATGTGTCTCATGGCATCCCACATCAAAATATCACTGAATCTTTACAAATTGAGGTGTGCTGAGTAGATTGCCACTTCCTTCATCACTCCAAAGAAAACAGTAGGCTTTCCTTCAAAAATCATACAACATACCAGTACAAACAGTTCAAGACTTGCATAACAGCATTCCAGATGGGATTAGTGCTGTTTGTTGTAATCAGTCTACTGCCTATAAACATAATTGCTCCTCTCTAGCAGATTGAAACATGACATGGCTTGATATATGCAAGGTTACTCTTTATCTACATATACATGGTCTACCTGCCACCCTGATTAGCTTTAGTGGGTTTAGTTAAAGGAACACTTTAGGGTAAGGAATACAAACATCTATTCCTGACCCTATAGTGTTAAAAACATTATTTAGCCCTCTTTCCCCCCTCATATGTAGCTCATGCCTTACTTCCAGTGCTGTGCTCGAGCTGGCCCCCCTTGGCTGAGCTAACCAGAATTTATGTTTTCAGCCTGTCCAATGCTTTCCCATAGGAAAGCATTGGGATGCTATTGCACATGTGTGGCAAAATGCCACACTTTGCCTATCAGCATCTTCTCATAGAGATGCGTTGACTCAGTGCATCTCTATTGGGAAATTTTGGTGCCTCCATGCAGAGCATGGAGACTCTGAATATCAGTGCTGCACATTGTGCAGCACTGAGCCAGGAAGCACCACTACTGTCCGTCTAAGTCACTGCAACTGGAGGTTGTCCCTGAAGAGGCAGTGTTTACAGCAAAAAGCCTGCAGGGGCTGGCTATACTCACAAGAACAACTACATTAAGTTGTAGTTGTGCAGGTGACTTTAATGTCTTTTTATAACTGTTTTTAAGTGAAATGTAGATCATATCCGCTAACTGAGCACAAAAGTCTCCAGCTAGATTGGAGACATTTCCTGATTTTGTTACTTTGGTTATTCTGTTGCATATCTGCTTTTATGGACAGTATAGTTACCAAAACAACTTAAGCCTAATGGAGTGTTCTTGCTGTATAGATCATGCCCCAGATTTCTCACTGCTCAATTTTCTGCAATATTGGGCAGTAAATCACTTTTTGTTTATGCAGCCTAGTCACTCCTCCCCTGGCTGTGACCTGTACAGCGTCTCTAAACATTTCTAGTAAAGACAGATCTAATGTTTAAACTTACTTGATTGCACATCCTTTTTAATTTAGAATTTCTTATTGCCTTATCTAGAGTCTGCATGAGCCTCCTGTGCATGATTAAAGTTCAATTAACAGAACAAGAGAGAGTGTCTAAAGTAATCGCATGGTGCTGTCACATCTAACTGAAAATGAAACTATTTTTTTCCATGCAGACTATGTGATTCACAGCCAGTGGAAGTGTATCTAAAGCTGCCTGAAGAGAAACAAATGTGATGTAACTTGTAAATGGCAGTGAATTGAGGAGTGAGACTGCAAGGGGTATGGATCTATACACAAAGACTGCTTGTTGTTTTGATGCCTAGACAGTATCCCTTTAAATGTTCTGTTTACCGAACAAACCTGGATTTGTTTAGGTGTTTGTTTTGAGGGGAGGTGGGTGTTTTATTTATATTTATATTTATTTATTTATATATATATATAGTGTTTATTTACTTTTTCTCCCCATTTGCCATTTAATGTTTGCCCTTTGTAGCTTACAATATATGTGTTTACCATTATCCCATTTTGGTCTCTCTTTGCCTGTAGAACGGGCTGGATATGTCGTTTATTCGTCCTTTGTTCTTTCAATATAACCTCACACATGTTTACCAAGCAGAGTTCAAACCGTGTGTGTGCTTGTTTTGACTATTTATAGTTGCTGTAAATTCTGTCATGCCTTTATAGCTTCTTCTTTCTGTAAAGCAAATGTAATTTACTACACAGGAGATGGCCACAAACCATAAACACAGCCCAAATATACATGTGACTTGTGAGATGACATAATGGGGTCTTTTTTGTGTTTTCTCTCTGTAGTGTGCCATAAGCTCAATTTATGTGACCTATTTTTTTTATTTTTTTTTCTCCAAGCATAATTTTTGTAGCAATAAGCACGGCAGGGTATTTATAGTATCTTTTTTTTAATAGACAACATTGTGTCTAAATGCTCCTGTACTTTGCAAAATTAAGAACAAATGTCAATTTATGGAAGTAGGTGCAACTGTGTTCTTGGAAAAAGTGCAGTAGCATATATTGTCATCTTATTTCTCGTGCAATGACTTTTCATGTCCTTTCATGTTTTGTTGTGACAACATTAATATGCATTTAATTTTGTCTGCACAAAGTAGTCCATATTGAAGTGTCATTTTAATTTTATTTTACATTACTTGAAAAAAAAAACATTTTTTATATATATATCTATATATATATCTCTGAAGGGCAGCTGAGGCTCCTAATTAAACTCTAGTACAACCTTCTGCCATTGAAAATGTCAAGATAAGTGGAATAGAGTCTGCCTGTTTGGAATATAGTGTTACACAGTCAGTGTTGGATTAAATATACCTTTTCAGAAAGCAAAACTTAATGGAAGGGTGGCAAGAAGAATTCTTTGGTTAAAGAAAAGAAAATGAATTTCTTTGAATTATGCTAAATGGCCTAAATGTGTGATATACTGCAAACGTGAGAAGTTTTGACTTTAATAAATGGAATATGTTGGGCATCGCTCACAATGAGCAGGGGTTTTGTACAATGTTGTACAGGCAAGTGCACTGACTGATTCAAAGGATAAAACTATAGTTTAGATGAAAACACATTACAAACACATTTTCCTTGCAAGATTACACTTTGTTACAAATCTTCCGTTCTGAATGAACAAAAAATGCACAGTGTCCGAAACTTTTCTGATAATCCTGATCATCCTATTTTATTGAGATAACAGCAGTAGCACATAAATCCTTGTGTTTATTGGAACACACACGTGTTCTAATCTGCTCGCTAGTTCTCAGTTAACGGGATACTCTTGGCATCAAAACAACTGTAGCTTTAAGGGACACTATAGGTTTAAAAAACGTTTTTTGATGTATAGATCAGGTCCCTGCAGTCTCTCTGATAAATTGTCTACAATTTAGGAGTTAAATCACTTTGTTTATACAAGTCTGGTTACACCTCCCTACTTGCACAGCCTCCCTTAGCCCTTCCTGAACAGGAACCTATGTATTTTATGTTCCTGTATTGCACAGTCTGTTTAATTTAGAATTTCTTATTTCCTGCTCTGTTAATTGTCTTGTGGGCCCTACAGGAGCCTCCTGTGTGAGATTTAAAGTTCAATTTATAGAACAGAAGATAACTTCTTAAGCAAGCTAATGTTTGAAAATGTGAATCGAATTGAATGCTTTCTTAAGAGCTGCGGTTGATAATGTGATGTCGAAGAGACCGGTTTGTACTTGGTCATTGCAGCGGAAGTGCCTGTAGTGGCTGTCAACCCTTCAAGTTAAACATTCTATCTTCTGCAAATGGGTTTAAAGGGAACAATCTGAGCACCAATACATTTGGTAGATTTTGACCTTATTACTATGCTGCATTTTTTTCCATGTTAAAATCTTTATAGCTTTTGCACAACAAAAGAAATGTTTTAGAGAATTCTGCACCAGATGCCTTGCTCGTTGGCCAAGACCTCTCATGCCAGAAAGATAGAGAGATATATAGAGATAGAGATAGATATATATATGTTTATTTTTTTTTTTTTTAAAGAAAACACGCAATGTGATTTTTGGCTTTATACATTTTTTTTAATACGTTGTGGCAGGCTTATGCAATGTATGATCATATACTATTTTTTTTTTTTTTTTTGCCTAGATTAGGTGTTTAAAAAATAAAAAAAAGAACACGTATAAAATCTGTGAGCTTTAAAGTTTCTGCTGTTTAGTGGATGAGTGAGTGTGCTGGAATATATATATATATATATATATATATATATATATATATATATATATATATATATATATATATATATATATATATATATATATATATATATAATCTCATCTAGAGAGAAAAATGTCTGTCAGCAGGGGCGGACTGAGAACCCTCAGGGCCCCCGGGCAAAATAAATCAAGGGCACCCTTACAGGCCCCACCCATACTCTGCAGCAAGCGCCACCCTTGTCCCGCCTCCATGCACCGCCTCCAGCCACACCCTACACAATCTTTAGACACAAGGAACAAAAGGGCAATAAGCCCTTCGAGGCCCCAGTAGAGACTACAATTGAGGGCTAATGGGCCATGGAGGGGGGTCTTTCTAGCGGAGGCTATCTCAGTGTCCTTTAGAGAGTGTGTTAGAAAGAATCCCCTCCAAGCCCCATTAGAGACTACAATGGAGTCTAAAAGGCTTGGAAGGGGGTCTTTCTAACAGAGGCCATCTCAGCGTCCATTAGATATCCCCTGCTGGAAACAGTCGCCTCCAGGCCCCAGTAGAAACTACAATTGAGGGCTAATGGGCCATGGAGGGGATTTCTAGCAGAGGCTAGAGTCTAATGGGGCCTGGAGGGTGGTCTCTCCAACACTCTGGTTCCTATTCACAATATAGCAACACAACATAGCTCGCTGATACCTAAGCCAAGTTGGCTCCTCTTACCTTAATTACTGTTGCTGGCTGGCAGTCTGTGGGCTTGCTGGCTGCGGCTGGCAGGCTGTGGGCTTGCTGGCTACTGCCGGCAGGCTGTGGGCTTGCTGACTGCGGCTGGCAGGCTGCGGCTTGCTGGCTGTAAGCCTGTGGCTTGCTGTAGGCCTGTGGGCTGGCTACTGGCCTGTGGGCTGGCTAACTGGCTGGCTACTGGCCAGCCTGTGGGTTGGCTGGCTGGCTACTGGGGCACTTGTAGATTATTTAAAGAAATAATCCATGCACAATAACCACTACTGCTCCAGAGTAAGTAGTCAAACCGTTTAAGAACAGTTTGACAACTTACCTGGGGTCTGCTGGGATATGGGGCTGTAGTAGGGAATAGAAGCAGTGGTGCAATGTGTGTGAAAGGTTCAGTGTTTGTGTGTGGGGGTGTGTGGGCAGTGTATGTGTGTGGCAATGTTAGTATGGGGGTCTGTGTGTATAAGGGTGGGCAGTGTGTGTGTGTGTGTGTGTTTGAGGCAATGTGTGTAAATGTGTATGGTGTGTGTGTTGGGGCAGTGTGTTTATGGGGCTAGAGTCTCACCACTGCGACCACCAGGAATCCATGGGGGTTACAGTGTTGAGAGTGAACTCTAGCCCGTAGCTCCAGGGCTAGAGTTGACTCTCGCAAGAGCAGTAACGTTGCCATGGTAACCGCGGCAACGCTCTGTGCTCGCGCAAGAAGGACCCAGAGGAGCTGCAGGGTGAGCTCCCAGGTCCTCTCTTCCTCCCCTGCCCGCACGGTGCCTGCGGACAGGGGAGGGGGGGCATTCTTCCCTCTCTTTCTCCCCCCTCCCCATCTCTCTATTCCCCCTCTTTCTCCCCGTGTCTCATTCTTCCCTCTCTGTCTCCCCATCTCTCTATTCCCCGTGTCTCATTCTTCCCTCTCTGTCTCTTTCTCCCCCTCCCCATCTCTCTATTCCCCCTCTTTCTCCCCGTGTCTCATTCTTCCCTCTCTGTCTCCCCTGTGTCTCCCCTGTGTCTCATTCTTCCCTCTCTGTCTCTCTCCCATCTCTCTTGTCTCTATTCCTGTGTCTCATTCTTCCCTCTCTTTCTCCCCATCTCTTTGTGCCTCTAACTACTCCCCTTCCCCATCTCTGTCCTCCCATCTCTCTATTCCCCCTCTTTCTCCCCTCCCATCTCTCTGTTCCCCTCTTTCTCCTTCCCCATCTCTGTCCTCCCCATCTCTCTATTCCCTCTTTCTCCCCTCCCATCTCTCTGTTGCCCCTCTTTCCTCGCCCCTCCCATTTCTCTGTGTTTCCACACCTCTTTTCTCCTCCCCATCTCTGTTTCACCTCCCATCTCTCTGTTCCCCTCCCCCATCTCTCTGTTCCCCACCTCCCCATCTCTGTTCCCCCCTCTTTCTCCCTTCCCATCTCTCTGTCCTCCCCATCTCCTCTGTTCCTCTTTCTCCCCTCATCTCTCTGTGCCCCTCTTTCTCCTCCCCCATTTCTCTGTTTCACCTCTTTCTCCCCTCCCCATCTCTCTGTTCTCCCCATCTCTCTTTGTTTCCCCCTCCCCATCTCCTCTGTTCCCCTCCCATCTCTCTGTTTCCCCCCACTCCCCCATCCTCTCTGATGTTCCCCCCCTCTTTCTCCTCCCGTCTCTCTGCTTCGCCCCTCTTTCTCAGGTCTGAGGCCTGCCTAAATGCTGGAGCCGCCCGGACTGGGTGACGGCCTGCGCCCGGTCGGTGACATTCCTCTCACTAACACTGGAAGGGAGGGAGGGAGGGCATGGGTCTGTCATGCTCGCTTCTGCGGTTTCCCACATCCTGTGCTGGGGAATTGTGGGAACGCCGCGGGAGCATGACGACACGTAGCTTCCTCTCGCTGCTCTTCAGTGTTGATGAAGGAATACCGCTCCCCAATCAAGCCCTGCCTGGCCGGGCCCCCTGAAGGCGCCCTGGCGGCGGCCCCCCTCCCGGCCGCCCTCGGACCGGTCAGTCCGCCCAGTCCGCCCCTGTCTGTCAGCCATGCTTTCAGCTTGGCAACGCTAACCTTAAAATTGTGTGTGTATTCCCTTCTTCTGCTTATATAATAGTTTTAAATTTAAACTAGTTAAAAGTTGATCGTTGTCAGCAAACAGCCACACACATTGTTTGTTTTTTTATGGATTTTTTGTAAATAAAATTATTTGTTTTTCCTGTGTAGAGATAAAAAAAAAAAAATCAGAACAGGATTTTTGACATCATGAGGTTTCTGGGAAAATTTTAATGGATATACATTGCACGCTGAAGCTAAAAGAATGCAGCATATAAAAGGTAATGTGAAATTAATTTTGTGTGTGTATATATAAATATCTGTGGGGCTGAAGATTTCCCCTTACCCTGTCTGCATTGATAAGTAGAAACTGAGCTCTAGCAAACTGGTGTTGGTGGATAAGAGCTATTTAGTGAGACTATCCACAGGCAGGGGCTCCCCAGGAACCAGAATGTCACTGGTTTCTTCCCTCCCATTGACAGCCACATATAATCATCTGGATCCAGGACAAAAGCTGTTGCAGGCAATACAGAGTACACATGTGGAAAGCTGATATTCATCGATTAACACAACTTTGTAGTAGTTATGTGCAATCTCACTTTCCGACAAAGCCAGGCACTCAGGGACAATGTTAATAAGTCCGTACTCAAACACAGCTCCTTGAAGAATACATGCGGGTGCAGTCCCTTTTCTGCTGGCAGATTTAAGCAACAAAAAGGGTCCTGATCGAATATATGTAAGCTAAATTGACTGACTGCATGAGAATGTTGGGGCAGAACGAATTGGTGTGGGAGTTGCACATAAACCTCTCCAGTTCTTCACACAAATGTACCCCTACATTGACACACACACACACACACACACACACACACAATTATTCTGACAAAACGTGAAGGGGAAAAAAAACTGTTAGGACTTACCTTTTTGGGGAGGGATATGTGTATGTATGTATTTTTGTATAAAATGGAAAATCAATTTATTATATTTATTCTCTAGGAGTATTGATGGACTTTGCTGTCCCTCAGCTGCGAGAACTACAAGCTTCCTGAGTGAAGTATTGTATAAGAGCAGAGGTTTTTAAGCCTTCATATTTAACGTGGGATCTCGACAAAGAATGGGATGGAAACCCATGAAAGATTCTTTTGATTTGGTTATAAACTGAGCAGTATTCCACAAATGCACTTTGTACAGTTAACAGAACTGTACAGAATCGGTCCTCTTGGAGTCATGGTCACATATGGCATGTCAACATCCTCTTTCTGTTGATACCTTGGAAGTTTTGCTAGCAAAAAAATGAATGGAGGAAAGGTGTGTGATGGAGGAGACAATAACAGTGTCCCATCAGCAGTGCAGGTTCCTGTAGGGTGGCAGCGGTGTGTGGACCAGAATGGCGTGCTCTATGTTAGGTAAGTGTTATTGATGCTGCATTATTTATTCCCTCCAATTCCGAAAGGTAATGGAAAAAACACCTAAATACTGTACTGAACTGTCAACGTAAGCTCCAAGCAAAGGCTTGGAAATAATTAAGACTAATGTGCAAAAAGAACTGAAAGTCCCAATGCGGTTCCTATGCGGGGGGGGAATTATGGCCTTGTATCTGGATAAACCAACAATAAGCCAAATTAAAACTGCGCATACATATATTGACTCTAACAATGTATAAAGGTTCTTCAGTTATAAGAGTCTTGTATTTGAAAATGAAAAATAAATATTTGTCTATAAAGCAAAAAAAAAGGTTTTATACTCAAATATATTTTTTATTTTTAAATCTGTTATAACTTATATAAGTTTCTATAACTTTTTACATTTTTTAGAGTCCATTTATATGTGCAGTTTTAATTTGGTTTATTGTTGGTTTATCCTGATATAAGTCCAAGTTTTTGTTTTTTTCACAACCATCACAATTAGATTAGGATTTTCAATCCTTATTGCACATTAGTTCTGTATTAATTTATTTCATTTGTCTTTTTATATGGTGTATCATTGGTGTATATGTGAAAGTCTCTCTATCTAGATCTGCAGATATTAAACTGAATAGCTGATTATGCTTAAAAGAACACAGAATTGGGAGGGGGGACATAATAAAATGTTAACTGCTTTATTGTTTGTGCCGAGGCATAACCAGAATAATCAGAGGTTTCTCACTGGGAAACTTTGTTGGCTGGCCTGTCTGGCAGGTGGTGTAACATGATTCAATTATTACATTTGTTTTTGAAAATGGGCACATTTATAAAATAAACAAAAGGGGACACTCTGTTTAGACTGTTGTTATAACGTACATGTTCCTGACACATCTATGTCTTGTGCGTTTAGTGCTTGGGTACAAATGTACCTTAGGTTTCTAAGTACCAATGGCATGAATGTGTAAGACCTTGGCCCTGCTTAGTGTTCTCCACTTTCTGCTGTATATTTCTGCCAAGTTGACGGCTTTTACAATGCTAGTTTTTGTTTTTCTTCTTCTTAATTCTTAGGTTTTTTTTTGCTCATATATCTTTTTTTTTTTTTTTTTCATGGCTACATTAATTGACAAAAAGCAATCCACTGAATAACCTCTACTGGCTTTTGACTGGTTTACATGCCAATGCAAGCTCACATCTTCAGTTTTCTTATTTACAATTTGTCTCTCTGTGTTAAAATGGCATGTGTCTTCAAATAAACTTTTCAGTGTGTGCCATAAATACACTACCTTCCCCATAGACAGGATTCACACTGCTAAGTAATCATGACCAGTCCATAATATAATTTTTACTAAATACTAAGCTTTAAATTTGTTGAGTACCTGAACCTTGACTTGCTATAGATTGTAAAATTAATTAAACATGCATTCTGTTTACCTGCTAAAATAATTAACTACTTACATCTAGTTTGCATGTTTTTCAAACAAGTATTAGTCCTAGGGACCTATAGCATTTAAAAATAAATATTTACAAAATTTAATATTTCAGTCTTGTTTGTAGGTTTGCTTCAAAAAATAAAACATCTGTTTGATAGTCACTTTACTTTTTTTGTTTTGTTTTCAGCCCCAGTGGTTCACACCTGTCATGCCTGGAGCAGGTCAAAGCTTACCTCCTCACTGATGGGACTTGCAAGTGTGGCCTGGAATGTCCTCTCATCCTTCCCAAGGTACTGATTGTCGAATATTTGGGTCTGTTGTTTACTGCTTGATGGCCTCTGGTTGCACGTGGTAGCATTTTGGATATGCAATTGTGTTCTTAACAAATCAATATTGTTTTAGGTATTTAACTTTGACCCTGGAGCAGCTGTGAAACAGAGAACGGCAGAAGATGTGAAGGCTGATGAAGATGTAACCAAGCTGTGTATCCACAAACGGAAGATCATTGCTGTAGCTACACTTCATAAAAGTATGGAAGCACCACACCCCTCACTGGTTTTAACAAGTCCAGGGGGTGGGACAAGTAAGTTTGTAAAAATACAAAAAAACAAAACTGGCCAGTGGGAGAGCATGGGGATACAGGTGAAGAAAAAAAAAAATATATATTTTTTAAAGGGACATTCTAAGCACCATATAACCACTTTAGCCTGTAGTACCAGGTTACTGGTCCTGCAGCCTTATGTTTGTCAGATTTGTCAAACTGACATAAAAGGGCTTCAAAATGGAGCTTGTAACTCTGCCTACAAAGTTTGTCAGATCCAGGAGTTATGCCCCCCATGAGCAACCTCTTACAAATCCAAAGAGTGTCTCTGTGATGATTGGTGCTGAGCAAGATCCATATAGGGGCAGCATTTGTAGTTGCAGGCGCCCACTCCGGCAAAGCAGCACCTGTAAGTCGCTTAGCATGCTTTAAAGCTAGTTTGGCAAATTGCATTTAAAAAATGCATAGAAACCCTGCTGTAGTAACTCACCCCCTTCCTGAGAACATCTTCATGAATCATGTCTTTCAAGAAAACCTAGGTGTCTGTGTTCCTAGTATGATTTCCTTGGGGCTTGCTTTCTAATGTCATGGTAAGGATCGGAGTCTTTGGTAGATTTTGTCATCAACACAGTATGAATGATTATCATAAATAAAAGTTTTTATAAAAATCGCTAACATTTTTATAGATTTACGTTTGTAATAATATTTATATAGGTTGGCCCTCAACATTTTCTGTCTGTCACTATTTTAAATCTGTAAAATCACATGTCAAGGGACAATGAAGGGATATGAATCCTTTAGGAATCAAAGTACTTTTATATTGATTAGACAGACAGCGTTATCATTAGATGTATAGTGCGTACTCTGCAATAGACTGTCGTTGCATTTACAGCTAAATTATAGTTAATAAATAATTAGACTTGGCAACCATTATCATATGTACTCCTTCTCCCTGGCATGCAGGAAGCCCTTTTTAGCCTAGGTTAGCTCCACTTTTATGCACAAACATAAAGTGACATTTGTTTGCGCTTGGATTTTTAGCAGTATATGGAAAGGATACATTTAAAACCACGATGTATGGATGTTCATAGGAAGGTTTTGCTGGATATTTCTTTTATTTTTAGATTATCCTTAACCATATATTAAAAAAAAAAAAATTGGCATAATTAACCAGGAGATCTCTCCATGACCTAAGCTTTGTAGGTTGTAGTATATCATTGTTGGTATATAAACATTCTCAAGGGTTATATTTAGGTAATTATTTCTGTTAATTGCAGATTCAACTCCCGTGGTGTCTACACGTTCAGCAACACCAAGATCAATAAGGAATAAATCACACGAAGGAATTGGAAATTCCTCTTTGCCCGAATGTAAAAACCCATTTAAACTTGCTATTAAAGAGCACGGCGGAAGTCAACAACATGAACTTCATTCTGCTTACCCAAGGCCTAGGTTAGGTAGCAGTGAACATGGCCAAAAATCTCCATTCTGTGGGGGTCACTGTGGCATGCCAAGTCCAGCTTCATCAGGATCACAGGTTTACTGTGATGGATCAATCTCTCCAAGGACAGACCCATTGGGAAGCCCTGATGCATTTACAAGGAGTAATCCCAACTTCCATGCCCCACCCAGTTCTAGTCCAGTTCATGTTAACAGGACTCCAATATCTCCTCAATCCATGATGTTGCATGGTTCACCAGTGCAGTCATCTTGTGCAATGGCTGGTAGGACTAATATACCTCTGTCTCCCACTTTTACTAGCCCTGTGTTAAAGAAAACCCTATGTAACTATTCCGCAAACATGGATATGTCGCGAGCAATGTTTCACCATAAACCATCACAAGCTCCACCTCCGCTTCCTCCACCTCCACCACCATGTGCTCTTCAGAAAAAGCCATTAACGTCTTCAGAGAAGGATCCTCTTGGTATTCTTGACCCAATCCCTAGTAAGCCAGTAATCCAGAACCCTATCGTCCATGCAAACACATTTCATTCTAGTGTTCACTCTCAGGTACCTGTGATGAATGTAAACATACCACCTGCTGTCGTTCCTTTGCCAAGCAATCTCCCTTTGCCAACTGTCAAACCCGGTCACATGAATCATAGTAATCATGTTCAAAGAATTCCGCATTCAGCCTCAACATCCTTATCTCCTTCACCAGTGACATCCCCAGTGCACATGATGGGTCCTGGTATCGCTAGGCTCGAGGTGTCACCCCAAAGATCACGCTCATCTTCCACATCTTCAGATCATGGCAATTTCATGATGCCTCCTCTGGGAACACAAGCTTCTTGTGGTGGCATCAAAGTGCCAGCAAGATCGCCAAGACCTAGTATTGGATCACCAAGACCATCAATGCCATCAAGTCCCTCGACAAAGTCTGATGGACATCATCAATTCAAAGACATCCACAACCCATTGATAGCTGGAATGAACAATGTACTAAATCCTATAAACAACTCTGTTTTTCCCTCTTCTTCGGTTGGTAACACCCCATTAAAGAGTCAGACAGGTTTGCTGGGAATGCCTTTAAACCAGATATTGAACCAGCACAATGCTGCCTCTTTTCCAGCTAGTAGTTTACTTTCAGCAGCCGCCAAAGCACAGCTAGCAAATCAAAATAAACTTGCTGGCAACAATAGCAGTACTTCTGGATCTGTTGTCAGCTGTGGCAACAGCGAAGGAACTAGCACTTTAAATACAATGTTTCCACCTGCCACGAATATGCTTCTACCAACAGGAGAAGGGCAAAGTGGCAGAGCGGCCCTGAGGGATAAACTTATGTCTCAGCAAAAGGATCCCTTGCGAAAGAGAAAGCAGTCAAGTGCAGCAGTATTGAATTTACCTAAACAGTCCCAAATAGATAATCCCAGAGTCCAAAAACCAGGACCGGATATGATGAGGAAGCAAGGTCAAAATGCATTCCCTATTAATCCAATGTCACAGCTACTCCAAAATATGAGTTGTCAAAACACTCACATGAACAGCAATAGTACCCCTGGTCCTGAGAATTTAGTTATGCCTTGTCCTGCCAATCAGCTCCACTTCCCTGAAAGTACTATGAACTCAACTCCTCTTCATCATTCGTTGGCACACACCTTACCTATTAGAGGAGAAGTCACTTCCTGCCAAAATACCAACACAAACTTTGTTCATGGTGGAAGTAGTGCTGTTTCGAACAACCATCTCCCAGGCTTAATGAATCCAATGCAGAACAGTGGAAATTATGGAATGCTAAATCACACAGGAGCTCCTGCTGGAAACCATCTACACCTCCATCCACCCCAACCAAGAATGCAGAATTCATCCATGCCAGTTATGACAAACAGCATTATTAACAACTGTAGTCAAACAAGTTCAGATGCAGGTAGATGTTTGTCATTTATATATGGTGTTGTCTGTTGTGGTGTTATTGTTTTTTTTTTTTTTTAGCTGGCAGGAGGGGGGGTTTCTTGTTTGTTTTTTGTGTTTTTCAGGAACTAAAATTATAGTTTAGGGAGAGAATATTTTGCATGCCTCTGTTTTTAAACTTTTTACCAGTTTATTTTTTACTTTTTTTCACCTGCATACTAGATGAACAAAAGGGCTCCTCAATGTGCAGATTTTACCCGCTCTAATAATGGATAATATGACCCCTTAGCTAGAACAGAAGGTGGAAATGGGGGCTCCATTTAGAGTCCTTTTCCAATTACTGAAAACTTATATACGCTGTTTCGGGTAATTGGCGATTTTGTGGCAAACATCCTTAACATAGGGGGACAATTTCCCCCTCCCCCTTATATGAAAGATCAAAACCTGCATTTTTAAACAAGGGTACTCTTTGTCCCTCTCATTGGTGTGGCATCAGACAAATCAGCCACTGCATACAGCCACTTCCACACCACCACAATGAGAAAGGGCTAGTGCCAATTGACACTCACTCCCTCACTGCATGTGAAGTTACCTCTTACTGAATTGTAAGGTGGCACATTACTTGGGGCAGTGGTGTCTCAGTTGGTATACTGATGATAATGCCTTTCATTATGCAATAGAGAAGAAGAAATGTGGCAGGCAGCACAGTGTTCTTCTCTGTACTGTATTTCAGAAACATTGCAGGTGGTGACAGTCATTACGTACAGTGAAGGGGTTTATTACCATATAATAGGCACTGTTACTAAATTCAATATCCAGTTAGTCTAGCTAGAAATTCAATGGTTTTTTTTAGGGTCAATGAGGATTGTGGACCTCCTGGCCAGTACGTATTATCACCCATTTATCTGACTGCACTTGAACAGAGTGCAGCATTGTGTGTATGCGTAACTCACTGTGCAAGAAGCAAGGTTGAAAAAAAAATTATTTTGCCTCTTTTTGGGGAGTTAGGGATACTGGACACAATCTGCTCAATATTTTTTTTTTTTTTTTTTTTCCAACAAGGGAACTAATAGTGGATCTGATCTGGTAATATGGCTTCCTGGTGACTGCAACACTTTTCTTCTTTTGTGACTGTGTGTGGCTTTTTATTTTTATTTTTTTTGGTGGGGCGGGCTCTTCTCTGTAGGACTCAGTGCAGTGACAGAGTACTAGTACTTTCAGTCCCTCCATGCTGTAGCATGAATATGCACATGCTTACTGGGGTTTAGTGCTTCGAAAATGTTACTAGCTGACAACCGCAGATTCATATGCAGTTTTGATATATTGTTTCTCCCGATACACAATAGCTAAGCACATTGAATGGATATTTTTTTCTGTCTCAAAGGTTTTTATACGTTTAAAATGTTGCAGTGGGCAGATGGTTTTTAACCAGTGGGCAGATGTATTTGTCTCATTGAATGACAAAAGTACTGCCTTTCCACCATCGTCTGTTTTTATTTTTTGACGGCAACGTGAAATCAAGCAGCTGAAGACTAGGGTCAATTCTGCAGAGCTTGCAATCTAATTGGGTACTTTGAATGAAGTGTGCATATCTGTAACTTTCCTATTCAAAGTAAAAAAAAAAAAAATAATCAGTATATCCTTACACATTTTTTGTATAAAATTCTGCCAGTTGCACTGATGATTTGTGGTTTAAAATATTTTCATTTTATTTAATCGGAAGGACATTTATTTATTTCATTTTTATTTATTTTTAATTACATTTTGCTCTTATTTCAGGGAATGCGGTACCTCTGTCATCTGTAGCAATTGCTGGTGTGGGTCAGCCTGCTATGACAAAGACAACATCTGTCCTACAGGATGGGGTTATAGTCACCACTGCTTCTGGACCTCCGCTTCAGAGCCAGCTTCCTATGCCCAGTACTTTCCCTTTTGTTGGATCAGAGCACCCAGCTCATTATCCACAGAACACTACAAACAATCTTCCGCGTTCCATGAACTCAAACCATCTGAATTCGCTGCCTATGCCTTTACAGATGAATCAACAACATCTCCTTAATCAGAATATATTGCATATGCTGCAGCCTTCAATTGGAGAAGGCAAGTCTGAGGTCAACCTCAACTCTTCTACTTTGTTCTACCCCAGTTTTAAAACCGTTTTTAGTTAATACATCACAATGCGCAATTTTGACCAAGTGGATTGTTCAACTTTGTTTAATCTTTAATTTAATTTTTTTAATTTATTGCAACAATATTTTCTCCATCGTACTGAAATTCTCCTCGGATATATATAGATAGTTACTTAGGGAGGTGTGTGTGTGTGTGTGTGTGTATACATATATATTTTTATGTATTTATTTGCAGATTACATAGTGTGTTTATTTTATCCTTGGTATTCTGTTGCTTGACTTCCCCAGTTCCATTCTCTTTATTATGACCAGTATTGTAGCAGATTTACACCTAGGCAATTAATAGTTGTACTGTCGTCAGAGCCTCTGACCATAAGTATGGTTTCCCAGAATTCTTTGCTCACAGATTTCTAAATAAAAAATTAAAGGAGCAATTGTCATCATATTTTAACTTTGTTAATAAAAGTTTATTTCTATTTTAGCCTATGTCTGGCTTTTTTTAACATATAAATGTTTAATGACAACTATTTTTACTGAAGCTCCCTGGTCTCCTTTGCTATGTGAGTTTTGTTATTCTAACTGATCCTTGGTAGGAATCGCTGTTTATTCAACCAAAGACAAAATGCAAGAAGACCACTGTTATGACAGAATTTAAAGTATTAAAACTCCTTGGCTATCTATGACTTTAATTATTTTTAATTTGCTAGCTCTTACGAAAAAAAAATAGATTTTTGAAAATTATAATGCCAAAATATGGGATCTACAATAATCCCCAAACAGAAGGAAGATTCCTAATTAATGTCAATAGAGAAGTGACCATTTGGAAGGACTTGTGATTTGATTCGATATATTTGCAGGATTAGTGTTGACAGAATTAAGAAATGTCTCCGGCGAAAGATTTGTCATTCTTATCATAAAACTTACCTTTAATATCTAGCTTGTTACATATCTGAATTCCAGGATGAAAAGAAACCTGGTAGTGGGTTGTACTGCAGAGTTTCTTTTGTAAATTAGTAAACACTAAGTGCTCTTATGATGTCTATGAAAGGAGAAGGGAAACCCATCAACAGGCATGAAGAGTTAGTGAAGTATATTAAGTAGCTTTGTACTGTTATAAGATCTCTCTATTTAGGAAAGCGCATTGCTAAAGTAACTGAAAATCTTGTCATGTTAATATGCTAAAGGATCACTTTGCAATACAGACAAATGTCGTCTGTGTGTGGTGCTAGCCATAATGGTAACAAATATATCAATACAATATTGTTTTTACATTTACATTTTGATTCACCAATGTGAGAATTGCCCACAATTCAAAATGATTTTCAATATTTAGCTTAAAATAGTAGAATTAGAGAAAGTATCCAGGTCAATTCTATTTTCAGTTTGGTTATTTTGGCATTAAATTTGAAATCCACTTAGAATTTATTTTAATTATCACTAGTGAATATCCCTTTATGACTTGACAGGGCTTGACAAACTTGGGATCCAGGTTATTATTGACATTTATATAGCGCCAACATATTCTGCAGTGCTTTACAATTATTATAAAATGGGGATATTTGACAAGTAATTTACATACAAAATATAACAGACACAAGAAGCTTACCATCTATGCATGGCCATTAGTGATGTCCCGAACGGTTCGCCGCGGACTCATCACTGAGTAAACTTTGACCCTGTACATCACAGTCAGCAGACACATTCCAGCCAATCAGCAGCAGACCCTCCCCCCCAGACCATCCCACCTCCTGGACAGCTCACTAAGAATGCAGCTTCACAATGAATGTAAAATGGATGCTGTCCGGGAGGTGGGAGGGTCTGGGAGGGATGGTCTGCTGCTGATTGGCTGGAATGTGTCTGCTGACTGTGAGGTACAGGGTCAAAGTTTACTCAATGATGAGTCCGCGGCAAACCGTTCGGGACATCACTAATGGCCATTTATGACTCCTTATACTTGTATCTGATTTTATTTTTTATTTTATTTTTTTTAAATGTGTTATTGGGCTTACACCTGTTCATGCTTACTAACAGTATAGAGTCAATAACTTTCCCCTGTGTCACCACACACTCCCTGGGGGTGCAGATGTGAAGTGACCTAAACCCAAATCTTTCATGCCACATATAGGATAGGGTTTGAACTGTACCATTTGCAAACAGATGAGTCAATCTGGTGATAAGTGTGCACTTTGTAATATTTAATATATGATGCACACAACTGTTTTCTCTCTAGTAATCATGAAATATAACAATGCACATTATGAAATGTTTCTCTAATGTCTTGCTGATTTTGTAATTGCAGGTGATATGTCATCGATGAACAGCACGTTGAATAACCATCAGCTATCTCATCTTCAGTCATTGCTAAGCAACACACAGATGTTTCCTCCAAATCAACAGCATCAGTTTATGCAGAGGTACCAGAATCTACATGCACTGAAAGGACAAGTTCCTATTTCTGGGCCAACTAACAACTTAAATCCAATGGCCTGCTTGTTCCAAAACTTCCAGGTAATTATACAAAAGGTTACAATCTAAACAAGTCATTTTGTCTCAAATAAAATAAAGACAAAATTAAGTGAAATAAATGGCATTTATAAGCTTTATTACAAAGGAAAAGGAATGTAGAAAGCACAACTTGTAATCTTTCCACGCTAAAATGTTTATCCAGTCCCAGATGGATACATTTATTATCGCTTTTGGCGAAGTATGAGTACTGTGTAGGTGGTTAATCTACAAAGAAAATATTCTCTCCAAATGCTGATATACTTACTAGCCAAAATAATGTATACGTGGGAAAGGAGTAGAGCATCAAGAGTTGTTTTGAAGTGCAGTGAACCAGTAATGGTTCAAAGACATAGAAAAGTAGAGCGAAACAGAGGAGAGTATACTTTGAAACTAACGGCACTACCAAAATTTCATTCAGTTTACAAGTGTCACTGAGAAACTCCATCTGTGTATTACCTCTGCAAAACTACTGATGTCTGTGTTAAATAGATCACAGTAACTAACTTAAAGGACCACTATAGTGCCAGGAAAACATACTTGTTTTCCTGGTACCATAGTACCCTGAGGGTGCCCCCACCCTCAGGGTCCCACTCCCGCCAGGCTGGATGGAGAGGAAGGGGTTAAACACTTACCTTTCTCCAGCGCCGGGCTCCCTCGGTGCTGGAGACTCTCCTCCTCCTTTCCCAGTCATCGGCTGAATGCGCAAGAGCCACGCGCGCATTCAGCCAGTCTCATAGGAAAGCATTTCAATGCTTTCCTATGGACACTGGCGTCTTCTCGCTGTGAAAATCAGTGAGAAGCGAGGAAGCACCTCTAGCGGCTGTCAATGAGACAGCCACTAGAGGCTGAATTAACCCTAAAGTAAACATAGCAGTTTCTCTGAAACTGCTATGTTTACAGCAGGCAGGGTTAATCCTAGGTGGACCTGGCACCCAGACCACTTCATTAAGCTGAAGTGGTCTGGGTGCCTAGAGTGGTCCTTTAAGTTCTAATGAAGTCCCTAGTTTCACAAACAAGAGAACTCACACGATGTTGGTACGACCTATACCACTAACATGACGACACTAGATACTGATTAACTGAATTTTCCCTCCAGATAAAAGGCTGTGCACAACAAGAAGGATGTCCACCATGTCTTGACAGGAAAAGGAAGGCAGCACACTAGAAATGTAAACGAAGACTCCTCCCCACAACGTATAAAACCTGCAAACCAATTCAGAAACCCCAATTCTCTGCCTGCCTTCAGTAGGATAGGTAGGCGCTCACGTTTTTATGTTCTCCAGGGTCGAGGTGCAGAAGCTGAAGCCGAAGAGGGTTCCTTTCTTACAGGGAAGAAGATCTCTATGTTGGCCTGGTTCTTACCTAATCTCTTCTTCAGAATTGGAATGCACGCCGGGTTCCTGCCTACCGCACCTTTATAAGTTCTGCCTATGTCCGTGCCTGTTGCCAGAAATGGTGATGGTGCGTCTTACGCACATGCTGTGATGCTCTGGCAGTGGAATGTACGCACAGGTTGCGATGTGCTCCATGGGCTGTGGATGGTGTTGATTCCCAGTTGCAACTACCTGTTTGTCGGGTGCCCTCAATTCTGTTGCATTGTCCCTTATATCCCTTATTTTTGGTATAGTTAATCTTGAGACTCCTATTAAAGGGTAATTCATGACAAAATCAAAGAATTTGATATCTTCTTTATGTTACAAGCCTATGCCAGATGCATACAAAAGAAAAGTGTTGCATCTGTTTCAGAGCTACATCTAAGGAAGCTAAAAAGCTGAAGTATCTTAATTTTTTTCATGGTTCCAGAACAATTTGCAAAAGACCTGTTTTTGGATATTAAGCTTATATCTCCTCCTATAAGCAAGAAAAGGAAGCACTGGGAAGTGACCTTGTCTAATTCCGACACCTCCTCCTCTTGTTCGTCTCCTTAAACTCTGCACTCTCCTTATACGAATAAATATTGTTTTCCAAATGTGAGTATACTTAGACTTATCAGAAGTACAACTATTTATGGAAGAAAGAATTTGACAAATTTATCAGGAATCTATCCAGCACAAAAAAAGATAACCGAAAGCTGCAGCATGCAATGGACAAAAGCGGTATAAACTTTACGTAAACTTTTCTCCACATATGTGGCTCAGAGTACACTCTTATTGCAGAAACATCTGTAGCTAAGGTTAGATTCCCTTAAAGTCTATATGGGAGAATACAAGGAAGATCCTGTAAGGCTTCTACAGACCATCAGAATGGTTTCAGATTTTATTTTTTCCTATCAGACAAATCTATGGGCCTCTCTACTGTGGCTAAATGAGTAGTCTAGCTCATAAATTGGTAGTGTGACTTACCGTTTGAATAGGGAATAGTGTTTGCGTCTCAACTGGTTAATGATGGATGATGATGAGATAAAGAAGCCATTGGTGGTAATAAAGCCTTGCTGGAAGTCCAAAAAATCAAAATGTTGGAATTAAAGTATTTTTATAGTAACAAGTCTTATTATAGAGATTCCTTTCGCATATATCTGACAAAAAGAAATCCAAGACAATCATTTTGATTCCGGTAAAAAGGAAAGAAATTACTAAAGATAACTTGTTTTGAAGCCAGAGCAGAAAGAGGAACACTTTTTGCCTTCATTTTCCAGTGGGAGAAAACCACCACAAATAATTCCGTCCTCAGTATTCTAAGAAGAGGATACTATTTAGAGTTCAATGATCTTCCTCCAAGACATTTTCTAGGCTCTTCAGTCCACTCACCCAAAGCTGCTTCAGTTCGATTTGCTCCACCATGCAGAATAATTTTCTACTCTCGTTTCTAGTTCAAAAGCCAGTCTGGTATTTTAATGTAGCCTAAATTTTTCCCTCCAGTTGCTCTTATTCCAAGTACTTTGCAGAAGATATTTGGAAAAATAGCAATAATCGTTGCAATTCTTCCCTTCCAGCCACAGAGCAGCTAGTTCGCAATTTTGTTGAACTTCTCAAAAGGAAACTTCTGGTATCTTCAACTTTCAGTAGACATCTTGGAAAGAAACCTGTTTCCTCTGCTGACTCTTAGGACATTAAATCTCACAGCGTGATATTTGAATGGCAGGTACTTGGTTCAAAAGACCTAAGTCTGGAAGTTATTGACATTTTTATTGCCTCCAAGAAAGAATGCACAAGTAGAGTTTATTCCAAAATCTGAGAAACATTCTCGTCTTGGCACCTGGGAATTCACAAATATTCTCCATCAACTTATGTTCTGAATGCTATAAGATTTCTATAATTGGGTTTTGCCAAGGTTCTCCATCCTATATCTTTGCAAGTTCAAATTTCTTTTCTTCTATTAATTTCTACACCACCAGAGACTGGCCTCAGATCCTCTGATCTCCAGGATTTTTAGAGCTATAGCTAATCTCTTTCCAGGTATCCGAGAAATTGTACCTTAGTGGATTCTTTGGTCTGTTCAGCCCTTTTGAACTAATGTAATCTAAACATCCTTATGTGGGACAGCTGTCTTCTGTGGCCGTGGTCAGCAAAACAATTTGGAGAACTTTAGGCTTTACAGAGAACCCTTCCTATCTGGTTTTCATATGAATAAAGTCATTGTGAAATTTTCCCCCCTCAAGTTTACTTTGATGAACGATTGTAATCAGGAAATTGTTCTTCCAACATTCTGGCAGAATTCTCAGAACAGGAAGGAAAGTAAATGTAATTGCCTATATATTAAGCACCCTTCACAGCTACTTGGAATAACCAAGACCTTTTCGTTGTTCCAACAGACTGTTCTCTATCAGGGTCAAGAGAAGGTACCTTGGCATCCAAAGGCTCATTGGCAATATAGAATAAAGCAGACATCATGCTCTCCTACAAGTCCTCAAAGTTACTCCACTTAATTTAAAGACTCCTTCCACATGGAAATTGCTACATCCTGGGCATCAAAAGCATTGGCAACTCTGGCTTAGCTTGCTAGATGTCTATCTGGTCCTCCATTCACAGTTTCTCAAAATTCCAAGTTCGACATACAATACTCTGAGGATTCTGTTTTTTGGGCACAAGGTGCTTAATGCTATGGTAAAATAATACCTACCCTCCCATTTGGGTTTGCTGTTGTTGTGCACTGCCTCTAATTTGGAGGGAAAAAAATACAAGTTTTACTTAACATAAATTTTCTTTTTTCTTATGATTAGAGGCAATTCACGTATTTCCCTTCCTATTTAATATATTTTTGCAGTTACTGGGCTTGTGTATTTTTGGAGGATTATGAGTTTGTTTTGGGGTTTTATACCTTGTAGGCAGGAGTCTTAGGAGGAGCTTAACGTTTACATTTCTAGTGTGCTGCCTGCTTTTTGCGGTCATGACCTGGTGGGTGTCCCTGTTGTTGTGCACTGCTTCTAATGCTAAGACAAAAAATATTTTACGGTAAGTCCATTTTTTTTTTATTATTTTTTTTTTTTTACAAGGGCTGACCGTTACTCTGGAATTTACTACACCATACCATCAGATTCTACCCTAGCCTTCAATCCTTTAAGAAGTCACTGACCACACACTTTTTTAGGGAAACATGCCATCTTCTTGGGTGACATTTTTTGCATTTTACTTAACTCACTTCCATAGCCCAGCTTACACACTATCCTGACACTGTTTGGATCTTCCACCCATCACTTTTACTAGCTTAATTCAACACTGATGTCTTTTCCATCAATAATTTCTCCCCTCTAACATGCTTTTATTTCTTGCGTGTCTTTAGCCCTTCCCCATAGGTTGTAATCTGGTTTTGAGCAAAGTCTTCACCTATTGTCTGTTATATTCTATACGTAAATTACTTGTCAAATATTCTCATTTTCTAATTGTATGTTGGCACTATATGAATGATGATGATACTAATTCTGTTAATATTTGTTTGAATTGGCTAACCTCAATACATTCTTCACCTGGCTAACTGAAATAAGTAGAGAGAGCAAGACTATTCTTATTGAGTTGGCATCTCAGCTCATTATATAATGGAATCCCCCTGACAGGTACACATTAACACCGTGAAAGTTCAAACATCTTATTGGTTACAATTAAATTGCTTTGTGTTTTGGATTTGTACCCTTAAAACTCCCTCAAGTGTTTCTATATATTGAGATCTATTTTGTGGGGGGGTGGGGGGATTGTATAGTTTTTAATTTTCTTTTGTATTTCTTCTAGGTGAGGATGCAAGAGAATTCCGTGTTGTCTAATAAAGAGGTAAACTCTCAGATGGGGGTATCCTCGTTACCTGAGAATCCAAACACTAATCTGCCTCCGTTTCCAGAAAAGCTTTGTAACATGCAGCAAAGAGCCGAGCAGTTGCTTGGGCAGCAGATGAAAGATAATTTAAGAGATGGAGACAACTCAGTGGATGCAATTTACAAAGCTGTGGTCGACGCTGCAAGTAAAGGCATGCAGGTGGTAATCACTACAGCAGTAACAAGTACAACACGTATGAGTCCAATTCCAGCTCTGAGTGCCATGAGTGCCTTTACCGCATCAATTGGTGACCCTTTAAATCTCTCTAGTGCTGTCAGTGCAGTGATTCATGGCAGAAATGTTGGGAATTTGGACCATGAAGTAAGGGCCAGAAACTCTAGAGTTAATCGGATGAGAAAAGGCTTGGATCAAGGCAAACACATAAGCGACGGGGATGGGTTTGATTATTTTAAGTCATCTGGATGCAATACACCTAAAAAACAATGGAACGGAGGACAAAGTCCTGGTGAGGTGAACCGGTGGAAATGTGAGGAGTTTTTGGATCACACTGGTCAGATCCACCACAACCCTTGTCAACCAAGACATAGCAACATGTCTGTACTACACTCCTTTGAAGACGAGCAGTGCCAGATTTTGATACCACCAAGACACTGTCAGAATGATAAAATGCTAGATGACAATTTCAGATTTAATCACTACAAAAGAACTATGATAAGTTTTAAAGAGAGGTTGGAGAACACTGTGGAGCGATGTGCTCACATCAATGGGAATCGACCTCCTCAACACAGAGGGTTTGGAGATTTGCTAAGCATTCCTAAACAAGAACTAGCTATGGAGGAGCAATCCCCAAGCTCTTCAAACAGTTTGGAAAGTTCTTTAGCAAGAGACTATATCCACTACAATGGAGATTTCCATGCCAAGAGCATGAATGGTTGTGCTCCTAGTCCTTCAGACACTAAGAGTATCAGTAGTGAAGATGACCTGAGGATTCCAGACTCCCCTTCTTCAAATGAGTTAATGCATTATAGACCAAGGACGTTTAATATGGGTGACTTGGTTTGGGGCCAAATCAAAGGACTGGCTTCATGGCCTGGGAAATTGGTGAGGGATGACCTGCACAACCCATATCAACAAAATTCAGAGCAAGGAAAGGTATGCAACAGTTTTATCAATATTCAGTTTAATTCTATCCTTTTTAGAGACGAATTTGAGGTATACTCTCATAAATAGAAATTATAATCTGAGAATTGTAATAGCATGTGTACATTAGTTTAGTCTTGCATTTATTTATATTTTGAAAGTTACATTTTTAAATTATACACTCTTCGTGTGTGTGTGTGGTTAAAAAAAAAAAACTGATAAAATTCATATATTATAATACTTTTTTTTTTTTTATTTTTTTTATTGGACTAACAGAATTTTTTTTAATTACATGCTTTCGGGAGAACCTCCCTTTCTCACATCTGTAGCAAGAAATGCTTGAGGCTTGAGAAAGGGAGGTTCTCCCGAAAGCTTGTCATTAAAAAAAATTCTGTTAGTCCAATAAAAAAAAAGAATTACAAGATATGACTTTTATCTGTGTTTTTACATATATTACTCAAGATCCAGCGTACTTGCCTATCCACTAAACAGCAACTGAAATGTTGACAGATTGTATTATTTTTATTTTTTTTAAAACACCTAATCTAGGCAAAAATAATGGGGGTTTAGTTACGTTATATGATCATACATTGCATAAGCCTGCCACAATGTCAATGTACCCCATCTTTGGCAGGTCCTACTTTGGCCCCCAGCAGCACCCCATTTATGCATGTTCCGGTGAGTGCAGCCTCACACCCTGGGGATGGTCATGCCGACCAGGCTCCGGTGCCGGGTCTCTTTCTCCTGTTGCTGTACAATGATGCCCTGTTTCTGTCATTAAAGGGACACTATAATCACCAGAACCACTATAGGTTATTGTACTGGTTCTGTTGTCTATAGCATGTCCCTGCAGGCTTTTTAATGTAATCACTGCCTTTCATAAAAAAGCAGTGTTTACATTGCTGCCTTGTAACACCTCTAGTGGCAGTCACTCAGGCGGTCACTAGATGTGCTTCCTTCCTTCATTAGTGTTGTTCAGTGTGCAGCAATGCTGTTTAGTGTCTACACACCCTGCATGGAGATGCAGATTGTCAAAGCACAGCATTTTGTCACACATGAGCAATAGCCTCTAAATACTTTCCTATGTGAAAGCATTTGATTGGCTGAGAATATCTAGATTGATGATCTTGGTTATGGGGGTGGAGCTAGCTGTGGCCAGACCTGTGAGGCATTGGAGAAAAGGTGGATAAAAAATCACCTTTCCCATGTGATCTTATAGAGGCTGGGGACCTAAATAGTTAAACATTAGTGTTAGGAGTATATGT
Organism: Pelobates cultripes; assembly: GCA_933207985.1. Classification (NCBI taxonomy): domain Eukaryota; kingdom Metazoa; phylum Chordata; class Amphibia; order Anura; family Pelobatidae; genus Pelobates; species Pelobates cultripes. The sequence goes on from OW240918.1 coordinate 22,308,363, forward strand.
TTTGTATTTCTGACATTAATGTGTTTCTTTTATGGAATCCTCTGAATGAATAAAAAAACCACAAAAAAAACGAATGGATTTGTAAGAAGAGAGGGGGTGACTGGCTAAAATAATTCCCTTAGCAGAAAGGTGTGCACAACAATGCAATCTCACCAAGTTTATAAAGGTTTCTTGCATGCCTTCCAAAGTTGTTCCTGCTTCATTTTGGTTTGTATATTTAAGTGTTTAAAAAATAATGATCAAGTGATGCATGCCCCCTTAAGCATTTGCTAACAAAGACTTTTTGGTGTTATAATAAATATTTTCTGGCATTGCTAAATGTATCTTTATTAGTGATGTCCCGAACAGTTCGCCGCAGACTCCAGTCAGCAGACACATTCCAGCCAATCAGCAGCAGACCCTCCCTCCCAGACCCTCCCACCTCCTGGACAGCTCACTAAGAATGCAGCTTCAAAATGGATGCTGTCCAGGAGGTGGGAGGGTCTGGGAGGGAGGGTCTGCTGCTGATTGGCTGGAATGTGTCTGCTGACTGGAGTCCGCGGCAAACAGTTCGGGACATCACTAATCTTTATCTTTCCATAACATAGTTTAATTTGCACAATATGTCTTTGCTACAGACCATTTAGGTGTATTTCTCCCATACTTTAGTAATGTGTTAACACATTTTATAAGCGTGTTTTGGGGGTTTGTTAGCTCTCCCTAGAATATGATGTCACACGGAAAAAGCTGCTAAATGTGTTCTATAATAGATATAGATATTTTATTTATTTTGATTATAGACTGGTGGTGCTAATTATCTGAATCCTATTACATGTTGTCCACAGTTGACAAGGTATTAAAAGAACAGAAAGTAAATGTTTCACTGCTGGAAGTCTGATCAATGTGATTTGCTGTTCATGCTCTCATGCAGGTGGAGTCTGAGAAGTTAAAGACACTAACAGAAGGTTTGGAAGCTTACAGTCGAGCCCAGAAAAGAAATAGAAAGTAAGATCAATTGCTATATGTATACGCTAACTCCCACTAATTCACCAGAAATGTTAACCCCAATGGTATTTTAAGCTACAGTTTAGTTACATGGCACAACTTCCACGTCTGTAGTTTGTTTGTTTTGTGGCTTTTGTTTTTGCTAAATAACACACAGTTCCAACTGTACCAGCATTGTATGCACAGTTTTTTGTTGTTTTTTTTTAATCATATGTTGATATAATTAGGTTGTTTAAGACAATGTAGGAAGTGAGTTTCCTTATTGACTTAGTGAAAAACAGAAAATCATTTTGTTAGAGGGTGAGAGCATATGTACATTTATTTGTGGGTGATGTTTACTCTATCAGTGTCTTCATTTCGGTTTGTTGCATTGCATAGATAAGGTATTAAAAATATTAAATACGACTCCAGGTCTAATTTTAAAGGGACACTATAGGCACCAGTCCACTTAAGCTCGGAGGGGGGGCGCATTGTAGGTCACTATAGTGCTAGGTAAACCACATTGTTTGTTTTCCTAGCACTGTAGTTTCCCTTTAGAGGGTTACTTCAACAAAAAAAAAAAAAATCACAACCACTAAAGGAACACTATAGGGTGAGAAACACAAACTTTTATTCCTGACCCTATAGTGTTAAAACCACCATCTGCCCCCCCTCCCCTTGCCACCCTAAATATACTTACTTTTGTTCAAAGCTGCAGCTGCTGGCTCTGCCCCTAATCTGCTTGCTTGGCTGACATCATCAGAAATGTTGTTCTGACCCAATCACAATGCTTTCCCATAGGATTGACTGAGACTGTCAAGGAGGCAGATCCTAACACAGCCCTGGCCAATCAGCATCTCCTCGTGGACTTGTATTGAATCAATGCAACTCTATGAGGAAATTTTAGTCTCAATGGAAGTCACAGTGTGCAGCACTGCCCCAGGAAGCATCTCTAGCAGCCATCTGATGAGTGGCCAGTGGAGTTATCCCTAGGCTGTAATGTAAACACTGCATTTTCTCTGAAATGACAGAGCTTACTGCATACAGCCTGAAGAGAATGATTCCACTCTCCAGAACAAATACAATAGGCTGTAGTTGCTTTGGTGACTATAGTGTCCCTTTAAATGTATATGCATTGCATTATATAGAAAATGCATTAGAAATATGCAAATAAGAGGCTGCGAAATGTTCTGCTGCTGCGCCAGATTTCCAGGCAAATAAAGTAATCAGAAGGATCTCATTGTGGTCTATAGGGTATAATATTAAAGGGTTACTCCAACCAAAAAAAAAACTTTTTTGTTAGTATAATCATTTGTGAGGACGTCATCCCTCCCCCCAATAAAAATAAAGCAAAAAACCTAACTCTACATGGTGCCTAGAGGGATATCACCTCACTGACCAGGCCTAACAAGGCTGAAACGATCATCTGGGATTGCTGTATCTCTCATGTAGAGAGAACTGGCCAGCATTTCGGATCGGGATCAGTCTATGCAAATAGTTATTTTTGTAATGGCACAAGATGAGCTAAAACCAGCTTGAGATCTGAGCGGGGACCCACCAAAGGGCAGATTAGTTGAGCTGTTGTCCGTTCTCAATACTCTTTTGCACATTGTTTTTTTTTTTGTTTTTTTTTTGCGTTACCTCTGTTCCATCGCTGAGTCAAAGTGCTCCCAGTAACCTGTTCTTCCTAACCCAATGCCACTCTCCCTTATCATTGGCTGTCTGACATCAACAAGCTGTGCATGGAGTAACCTGTTACTCGTGAATTGATTAGATATATTTTTCAGTCATCATTCCCATCATCAGATTACAGTGGAACTGCTGAATATGTGGATAGCAGCCAAATCCTGTATCTGCTATATTTCACAGTTTTGAAAAGGGGCAGTGCACCATGTTTGACTAAGCCTCCAGAGTGCGCACACACAGTGCGTGACTCGTGGTCTTTTCGGGAGCAGAAAATCTGTGTTAGAGACTTTCATGGTGTGCACCAACTCAAAATTAGAATGCCATACAAATATATCTCTGCAATCAAAGGGAGAAGAATTGGGGAAATGGTGTAGAGTTATATCTGCAGTGAATTTTCAAGTTGTGGCGGGTATAAACATCTTTGATATCACATTACTGTGAATAAAATGTTATCCGTACGTTGTTTTGGCCAAATTTTAGCACATAGATAGATGAAAATGTATTGGAGAGAGGGGGTGTGCATTTGTAGGGTCAAGTCCGTGATGTCTGTCTGCAGCACTGTTCCTCCCAATTGCTGCAGATAGATGTCAAGTGAAATACATTTCCAGGTAAGAAAGGCATGGTTTTCTCATAAAACGTGTCTCACAGTTGCATATCCTCAGAGTGCGTGTATATACATTGAAATGTTGTGCATTCAAGGCTCGAATACTTAGATGGACTCGTGTAATTATCATTGTTATCCCAGTTAGTAATGTTGATTGCCTCTAGCATATTCCATATTATTGTTTCATGTTTTTTCCTGTGGATGTTCAGCCAGTGTGGTAGATATTGGGGCTGTTGATGGTGTGATGTAAAAGTAATCCAAGATTCTTGAAAATGTAGCAAAGAAAAAAAAAAAAACCTTAATTGTTCTTAACTTTTTTTTTTTTTGTCTCCTTTTCTAGAAGTGGAACACTAAACAACCATTTAGAAGCTGCTATTCACGAAGCTATGAGTGAGCTGGACAAAATGTCTGCCAATGTAAGTTAGTGTTTCTTAAAAAAAATAAACGCTTTATGATTAAAGGGTCACCACTTGCCCCCTCTCTTTTTTCAACTTTAGCCCATCCATTATAACTGCAGCACTTATAGCAAGTAACTTGTACAGAATCTTTCATAATTCAAGCACCAGGGTAGGTGTGGCTAGGGCTGCATAAACAGAAACAAAAGTGATTTAACTCCTAAATGGCAGACAGTTGAGCGGTGAAACTTCAGAGGCATGATCTATATGTAAAAAGTCCTTCATTAAGCTTAACTAGAGATCCTCCAAGTTAATTGTTATACCTGCACCTTATGTATTTTCATTAATTGTATGTCCTATATATCCTATATATATTGCATCTGTTATGGTGGTAGTTTGATTAAAAACCTCAGTTGAGGTTGAAACAAAGTTGTGTATCTTCAAAAAAATCTGCCTGCCACTTTACCTGAGTCCCTCTTTTGTAAGGAGAAAGTCAGTCCTCTTCATCTCTTACATATTAACTTTTGACAGTGCAGCTGTTGTGCTCTGTCTCCATGATGCTCCATTGTCAATGAATTCTTGTGACCTGCACTGTCTGATTAGCCAACATTGATTATCGGTTGCGTTGCATGGCTACATAAAAACATGAAATAGGTTGCAGTTTTTATCTGTGCTTCTTAATTAATACTGGGTTCTAGTGCAGTTTTTCTGTGCATGTATTCTAAGTATCCACAGGTGATATAGAACAATGGTTCTTAAATTAGTTCTCAAGGAACAACTATGGTTCGGTATCCCACTACTAAAATATGCTTACTGTAAAGAACCCTTTCTTTTGGTGTGTGTGTGTGTGTGTTAGTTTAGTTAGTTAAAGAGTATTTGGGCTACTGTTTCTGCTTGCAGTGTTAAGTAGCACTTCACTAATTATCTGGTTTATTTGTCATTTTAGGTGCATCAGATTCCACAGAGAGACCGACAGTTAAAGCCTCCGAAACCGAAGAGGAGAAAAATATCTAGATAGCATTGAATGTCTTTAATAACGGTTGAGAACATGCACATATATCTGTATATAGGCATTAATATTAATATATGTATATCAATATTTCTATGATGATAGATATCACCACCTGGTGTAAAGTGAAAACAGTGGTAAATATTTTTGCATTTAGGCAGTTGGTTTTCAACCCATTGCGGTCTTTGAAAGAAATCATACTTGTGCGATAGAATGAAGAAATTTATTTTTTTTTCTATGATGCGACAATTGTGATTAAAAAAAAAAAAAAAAAAATTGGAGAAAAAAATGTTCAAAATGTTTCTGATACAGTTTCATTTTCAATGTGTGAGTTTATATATATATATATATATATATATATATGTATGTATATATGTATGTATATATATATATATATATTCTCGAATTTCATGCTGATAATTGAAATGTAAATATTGTACAGTATTGTCGCGTACTGACTGCACACTATCTTTTAATGTACAATAATCGTGTACAAAAATTCTTTGGGTTTCTATCAAGAACACATTCAATAGGCCTACCAGTGTATACTGGTAAATAATGATACAGCCTAAATGCTTTTCTATGATAACGTAAGAGATGCTGTTTTGTAATTGACAGCAGAGGACAGGCATGATTATGTAATCTCTGAACTATGACATTCACTTCATGTTGTTTCCATGTCTCTCCATTTAGAATTAACCTTGCTCAGAAGTTTTTGTTTTTTAAACTTCTTTCAGGTCCCTGTGGGAGAGTGAATTCGTGCCGAATCCTGAAGGGAATTGTGATTGCATGTCAAGTGCTTATTTAACAAACTGCAATAATGTATTTTAGTTTTTTTGTTTTTTTTCTCACTGTAAGTGCTTAGTATCCAAGGGTGAGTTAGCATAAATGTTTAACCAAACCCCCCAATCGGTAGTACATTAATTAATATTTATTATCTATCTATCATGGTATATACAGTTTAGACTGTATTTGAAGAGCATACAATTTAACCGATACATTATCTTAGTAGACTTGCTAACAAATGTATATTTATATATTTTTTTTTTTTAAAGGAATTTCTTTCCCACACCTGTAAGATCTCTTTGAAGATAACAGACTATGCAATTTGCATGTACCTCTGTGCTCAGAATTTCTTGACAAGCGAAAGAGAGGAACCTTTAATAAAAGGTCTCCTGCTCCTTCACGCCTTTTATAACGGGCTCCACAAAGCTCCCACCCACCAGTAAGGTAATTGGCCCTGGGGAAGTGCAGAAAGGGGACAAGTTGTAGGCAGATCCAGGGATTAGTCTAATATCTTGCTAAACTGTGAGATATGTTATTGATCAATACGGTTGATTTTACATGATTTACCTGATGAGGTATTGGTGCTTAATGTGACACTGTCGTGACAGATTCACTTTAAACTACAAAGATGTATTGTTTTCACTGGTTCTCGAGTATGTCCTGTGGTCTAGATGTTGGTATAATGTCTGTTGTTGCAGAGCTTTTTGAAGGAGCCAGAGTTATAGGACGCCATTATAATTCTTATGGGTAGTATGGCTGTCTGTGCAGTCACTTCTGTCCTCCTTATTTGTAGTCTTTACCAATGGCACAGGGGTTAAGAGGGATTAAGAGGCATTAAGTAAGTCTTATTATACACATTTGCCAGCAATTCTCCTAGCAAAATGTACTGAGGAAAGTATACCCTCAATAAAGTGATAACAAGTCATACTCGATAAACAGAAAGTACCGTTTGCATTACTCTGGATTTTGCATCAGATAAAGTTTTACAATTTGACAAGATTTGTTTAGCAAATTGGATTAGTGCAGCAATTCTCAAATCAGCCATCAATGTCTACCTAATTGAGGTATTTCTCAATATCTGCTCTAATGGGAATATTTATACGTCCCTGCCCATTTTGGCCCCTTTTGGTACCAGATTGATAATTACTAGATTGGGGTTCGTGTCTTTTTCCAGCTAAGAACATGCGTCTTCCTTTCTCTGGTATTCTCCATAGTTGCTCAGCACTTACAGAGGTGAAATCAAAATATTTTTTAGAGTTTATTTTTGTTTTTAAATAATTTTATCTTAAGTTAAGTTGAACTTTTAAAGTGAGTAAAAGGCAAATCAAATAAGTTTTTAAAGGAGTGAAGAACTTAATATTGTATTCATATTGTATTGAGAGATTTTGGAGGGGAAAAAAAATAGTTTTTGGTACAAAACATTGCAATAGATGTCTAATAGGACATGTTAGATCTAGCCGCTTGTGACCAAGGAACAATGTTTAATTAAGCTTCAATTCCTCAATACATATTTGGTTCTCCAGTCTTGTCTGTCATATAAAAATCATCAAAATATGTGATGTGCACAGGAGGCCCATTTTAATTACGTTCTTCCCCTTTAAAAGTGTTATGTCTATTGACATGAGCTTAAATTGCACCTATTTTCAGCCTGGCCAGCTCTCAATAATATAGACTTTCCGTTTATTTAGAATTAATTATGAGTTTTACACAGTGTGCGAAATTCTACTCTCTATGTTACAGTTACAAACCTACCCACTAAACTTAAAAGGGTATTTGCTGTAACTCTTTGAATTCACAACAAAAGTGAATGTTTATTGCCTATACTGCTAATTTATAGTTCATTTCTATACTACGCATTACGTTACAAACAGTCAAGAAGGTTATAAGCTCTCTGTCTTGGTATTCTAACCTTATAAGCATGTATGTCTGTTATATTTTTATTTTTTTCACCCTCAAGACCCATCACGCAGTATTAATACATGGAAAGTGAGGTGGCTGGCCTCTCAACCAGCAGCTAATTTTAATTTCTTTTTTTTTTTTTTTTTAAATCAGTATTATGTAACATATCACAGATTTATTTTATTTAAAAAGAAGTATTTATACTGTTAACAGATTATATATTAATGTGGCTGAAACATGCAAGTTATTTTATTAACCAAATTATTTATGTTACGTAAAGTGAAAATGTGAAACAGAAAAAAAAGACATAAAAAAACACTACAAATAAATGAGCCTACATTATTGTAATTGCAACAAAAGATTGAATCTACTATATGTATATATTTATATATGTATGTTTGAGAAGCTAAGTGGTATGTACATATATATATGTATATATACATAGGCAATGTAGTTTGGTATGATTTTCTTCCTATGTTTGCTACCTGGTGGATTTCAGCAGGGCTACACTAAGCTACAGTGGCCTGAGGTCAACAATTCTCTCATCCTTGTCTGGTTCATTTCTAATTTTCACACCATGGCAGAACATCACAACATGGTCTCCCAAACAACTTCTGTGAAACAATTTATGTATTTTAGTTGACACTTTTTTTTTTTTTTTTTGTTACAACCTAGTGTGTGTGCGTTACTTTGAAACTGTTAATGTTACTCATTTTTCGTACTTGTCTGCTTTTCTGCTGTTTTTGTCTTCACAGATGTTATTCATAAAGATAATGTACGTTTTATTTTCTTATCTGTTTGTTTATATCTCTCTCCCCCTCCACAGTTTTTATGGTCATCTTTTGGAGAATATTTGTACTGATTAGCCATTTATCTAATGTTTGCGCTAATTACTTTTGTTATCTCCCAACATTATACTTTACAATAGTAGCCTGTGTAAAGTATGTACATTGTCACTCACTCATTGATCTGTTAGTGTGAGTGATAGAGGTAGTTGGTTTAAATTCATAAAGTTTTGGGGATTTTTGTTTGTTTTGTTTTTTTGTTTTTCTGCATTCTTATGGTTTTATGTATGCAGCTAATGTAAATATTGTGCGCATTACAGGTCATGCAGTGTTGTGACATTTAAAAAAAAAAAAAAAAAATGTTGCACCTACTTTACGATTAAAGAAAAGAAAAAGAAACTGGTCATATACTTGAAATTCTACCTGCAGAGCTATTTATTTCTGTGTTTAAAAGTACATTTTTACTAGGAGAGCCTTTGGTGAGCTATTGGAGTGGGTTTCTTCAATAAATCTACATTTGTTTTTGTTTGAGTAAAACAAACCTATTATTCATTTTTCACATAAGTGTTAATAGAAAGGCATGCATTGACCAAACATTGTTTAATGTTGCCCTGACCCTTGACTCCTATTACCTTGTAATTGATGAGTTTTAGGTCTCCATTATAAACTTGAATATATTAGAAGGTACTTCATAAAGCAGTTAATGAAAATACAATTTTTAAATTCCATTTAAACCCAATAGATATTAAATAGCTAGAATATATATATATATATATATATATATATATATATATATATATATATATATATATATATATATATATATTCTCTCTCTCTTCCCGTATTGTTCAGCTTAAAGGACCACTCTAGGCACCCAGACCACTTCAGCTTAATGAAGTGGTCTGGGTGCCTGGTCCAGCTAGGGTTAACCCATTTTTTCATAAACATAGCAGTTTCAGAGACTGCTATGTTTATGAATGGGTTAAGCCTCCCCCTATTTCCTCTAGTGGCTGTCTCCTTGACAGCCACTAGAGGCGCTTGCGTGCTTCTCACTGTGATTTTCACAGTGAGAGCACGCCAGCGTCCATAGGAAAACATTATGAATGCTTTCCTATGTGACCGGCTGAATGCGCGTGCATTCAGCCAACGTGGAGGATCGGAGGAGGAGAGCTCCCCGCTCAGCGCTGGAAAAAGGTAAGTTTTAACCCCTTTCCCCCTTCCAGAGCCGGGCGGGGGTGGGGGCACCCTCAGGGCACTATAGTGCGAGGAAAATGAGTGTGTTTTCCTGGCACTATAGTGGTCCTTTAACTGTATGATGCCCAAGGCCATTAGCGTTTTATTCATCCCACAATGACTAGAGGCTGTAAGCCATTCCCAGCCCAGCTGAAATGCTTTCAAATTTTTAATACCTCCTTTCATCCTGTTTGTTTACATGGCTACACAGTGTGCCTACTGGGAGAAAATACCATTTTTCTTTTTTGTTATATATTTAGAGGGATGTTATTGAATGAAGGACCCCCAGATATTACAAATAAAATATTCTATTGTATGTGTTTTTAGCCTGATGTAGCTGGCAAGGTACAAAAAGCAACAAACTCAGAATTTCTTCACCATGGTAATAAAGAGCAATCAAGTGGTTGTGTAATGCAGAAGGTGTAAAGAAATTAAAAAGAGGCAATTGCGTAGTTATCTAAAACATAAGCTGCAATAACTCAACTGCTTTCTGACGGCAGAGGGTTTATCAATTCCTGTATTAGATGAATGGCCGTTGAGACTCCATAACAGGGAGATTTCACAACTTCTGTATTCTGTTGTTGCCTTAGACATGCTGTACAACCTACCCCTAAACATCTTCATAAACTCAACCAAATTTGCTTCTCTTGTTTCTTTCAATAGGAGCGCTGTGCATATACCAAGTCAACAGGGTTTTTGTGTTGTAGGGTTAAGTACTCACAAGTAATTAAACTACTCTGTGTTTATTGAGGAAGTTAGTAGGAACTTACTAGCTTACTCAACAGTTTTCTCGATGAATGTATTAAAAATCTAGAATTAAATATGAAAGATGCGCTTTGTGAGTGCTATAGAATAACTCTTAGAAAATGCTTTGACAGAGTCTATACAAGTTAGGAATTGATGCTCCATCTTATATCCCTCCACCTGATACCTGCATCATAAAAAGAGAATGGTGTGGCTTCTAACATAAACTATACAAGGTGATTGGTTTATTATGATTCCATGATACCTTACCTATGCGGTAAGTTTCCCATTAAGCATCAGAATTCTTAGGATAGTCTTAAAATTTAAAGGAATACGAAAGAGTGGAGTTGGCCCATACTTTTATTTATCATGTAGATAATGCAGTAAATCTGTATTTAAATGTAAAAAAAAAAAAAAATAATAATACATTTGAAGATGTAAATTAAGCTTTCAATTTAGATACTTAACTGTGGTACTTACTTCAGAATAAAATATACTTTGGGAGTTCCAGGTCAATCTTGACTGCAGAGCAGATAAGAAGAACAGAGAAAGGATTCCAGTTCAAGAATGAAAACAAATACTTGGTTACTATGAAATAGACTGATTTCTATGTCATAAACAAGAAAAAGTAGTTCTGATTTTCTGAACTCCAACACATAAGCTGTTTACAAACAAGATGCCATTTCATCCTACATTAAACCCAGAAAAGCCAATAGGATGAAATAACTGCCAGATTTATGGAAAATTGGATAGGAAACATAATATTTATGGCTCCAAAATGGCCGTTACAGGATGGCGGTGAACCTGACATTTGCAAATAAATGTTTTTCCATTCCAACATTCAAAATGAAAAACCTTAAAAAGTGTAGTAGTTAAGTCAAGTCATTGGAGCCATTTGGTTACACCTTACTTACATGAATTTGATTCTCTTGACATGCTCAACAAACAAACTACACTCTCATATCCTGAAGAATTGAGAAGGCATGACAAGCTATAAACACAGAGTAAAAAGTTATCGGATGTTTATAAATAACCTAGTGAGCGAAAAAAAACAAGTGCCGGAGAGTAGTGAGAAAGGACAACAGATCAAATAGCCTTCAGGGGTTTCCCGCTCACAGCTCAAGCTGGTTTTAGCTCATCTTATGCCATTACAAAAATAACCAAGCCATTTGCATATCAGATTGATTCGAACTAAAAGTGCATAACAGATACGAAATGCAGGCTGGCTCTCTTTGCACCAGATATACAACTACCCTAGACAATGATTTCAGCCTTGTCTGTGAGGTATAGCCAACACCCCTCTAGGCTTCGTGAGCAATGGGTCCACACCTGAATTACCCTCTAAATTTAGGTAGAGCAAAAAAAACAAAACCAGGTACAAGAGATTAATGAGAAGAAACTACAGCTCACATAGCCTACCCTTCGGTGGGTCCCCACTCAGATCTAAAGCTGGTTTTAACTCATCTTGTGCCATTACAAAAATAACTGTTTTGCATGTTAAAGGGCAAGACAACTAACAAGTATATTTTGTAGCACACTTTTTACCCCTGCAGAATGGACATTGGATTCAGGTATGTTATCCATGAAAGGGAATTTTCCCACAAAAACATAGTAGTCTCTAGTTTCAACAACAAATTACCCAGACCAAGCACTTATAAGAAATACCATCCAGCTTCTTAAACCACTAAAAAGGTGGAAAACACTTAAAGCATAGGGAGAAGAAACAGAATAAAAAGTTATACGGTTTCAATGTTTGTGTGTGTCCCGTTAAAACATTTCACTCCCAATATGTAAAAAGTTTCAACAAAATGTATCCGATTCAACAAGAATGTAGCTCACAGGGCAAATTATAATAAACATATGGAGTGATGTAATATGCGACATGATCACAAAGGTTATTTAAGGTTAATTAACTCAGCAAAGGTTAATGAAATCAGCGTTTATCCCCCTCTCTTCAGAGAATTTAAACTCCAAACTCTCTCCACACAGTGAAATACTGCAGTATGAAGGGAAACGCTCGCAAAGAAATATAGTGTAGATAAAATAAATTACAAGATCCACAACAAACAAATACAATTAAAAAAAAAAGTGATGAAATGGGAAAATGTTTTAAAACAGGCTGTATAAAGCTGCGTATATAAATGCAGGGTGAAGTTAGATTTTATTTTTCTCACTTCACAAGATGTCTTTTATTATGTTTATTTATCCCTTCTAGTTAACAAATATGTAATTGTGAGGTGTGAAAATAAAATTAAATGTAGCGATGCACACCTCTCTATCCTGCAACTCCGTGCCTCCATCTTAACTCCCTGTCAATCTTTAAAGGACCACTATAGGCACCCAGACCACTTCAGCTTAATGAAGTAGTCTGGGTGCCAGGTCCATCTAGGGTTAACCCTGCCTGCTGTAAACATTGCAGTTTCAGAGAAACTGCTATGTTTACTTTAGGGTTAATCCAGCCTCTAGTGGCTGTCTCATTGACAGCCGCTAGAGGCGCTTCTGCGCTTCTCACTGTGATTTTCACAGTGAGAAGACGCCAGCGTCCATAGGAAAGCATTGATAATGCTTTCCTATGGACTGGCTGAATGCGCATTCAGCCGATGACTACCGAAGGAGCCCGGCACTGGAGAAAGGTGAGTGTTTAACCCCCTTCCTTCCCCCCTTTCCTTCCCCTTCAGCCCGGCGGGAGTGGGACGAGTTTGTTTTCCTGGCACTATAGTGGTCCTTTAATAGTTCTGACATTTGTACCCTGAAATCAGCTCAGAGATTGCAAAGTCTGGCCTAGCTACACTGAATTATAATTTATTTTTCAAAATCTTTACATAAATTTGAAAAAAATGGAGCATCTCGTTTAAAAATTTGTTTTTAAAAAAGGTTAAAACAAGTTCTAGGTGATTTACAGTGTTATACAATGTGTAAATTCCAGAGTCTCCCTTTAATGTCTGGCATGTGTTATGTAACTGAGGCCAAATAGCAATTCTAGTCTTTTAATCATGATGTGCCCTGAAAACCTTGAACTAAGCAACCTGCATGGTATGTCTGCCTTGGCCATTACTGAGATATACATTTATGAATGTGTTGCCCATTCATTGCCCTTTTAAAATGGGTTTTGTGACAGTTTTATTCTGATGGAGACTGGAGGTGACTAAGTTGATCAGAAGAGAAAGTGACTGTATAAAGCAGAGGTAGCCCGATATAGACATTGTTGTTTATCTACGCTTCCCATAAAGTGGCCTACCTGGCCACTCCTTACATCTGCTCTGATACTACGTGCACATGTGTGTAATACAATCAGATTTCTTGCCAAGAGATGGTTTTGTCTTAAATTCTTAAGGTACTCTGTATTTTGTATATAGTTGCTTTTATTTTACAAAAAAAAAGTAATGTGTAATTAAGGATAAGTCTAACTTTAGTGACTGAGTAATCTAAATTTTATTAAAAACAGGAGGCAAATATCCGCTTTACTGAAACCTCCCAGCGGCAAAGGAATAGTTAAACATACGTGACAAAAATCACATGACAAAAAAATCTAACATAGTGCTATGAAAGTCTTATCTATTCCTCTTTCAAGATGCAGTCCAAGTAATAAGAAAAGAAAAAGAAAACAATATTTAACAAAACCGGTAACAACAGAAGAACCAACCGTTGGGATGAAAATGACTGGTAATCCCAAAGGTATCTTCACACTGTAAGTAAAAAAAGAGAACATAAGAGTTTTACCCCAATAAAATTAACATTAAAGCATGTTATAATTATAGGCATGTTACATCTAGGAAAAAGCAATAAAACATACATGCAGAGACATAATGTGTAATATATTTGATAGGCGGTAGATTAAAAAAAAAAAAAAAAGTAGAATCTAGATGGGTGGGAAATATTCGCCACCTAATAAAATTTTGGTTATTTTGTCACTGAAGCTAGAATAATCCCTAATTTTAAGGCAAGACAGGAGGCTTTGTATTTGCTGGTTTGTTTGTTTTTAAACACTCTGAAAAAAGTGACAAGCATTAAAGTTGGTCAAAAATAAAATGTATGAAAAGTAGATTCTGTCAATCAGTTGGCAGACACTAAAATGTCTGAAAGTGAACCGCCTGCTATGGAGGAAACAGATGCCACCATGCCTCTAATGGAATGAGTTCCAATGGACACATCGATACACGATAGGAAGAGGAGACATCTAATCCAGTGAGCAATTGTAAGACAAGACACAGGCGTATGAGGGCGCACATACAAAATGAAAAGGGGGCAAAAGTAGGAGTATGGAAAGAAGCCGACATAGATGCATGACTAACACAATGAACTACACAAAGTTTGAGCCTGTTCGAGAAATAGGTATAGAAAATTAAAGAAAAATTGGACTTTGTACAAAGGTCAATCATGAAGCAAACACCTTCTGGAGAAAAGAGTTGACGTGGACATTGAATGCATGTATCTCTCCGGAAAGAGATCAAACAGAGCCGAAAGAGTAGAATTATCTGGCCAGGTTTCCAAAAAGGAAAAAGCTGAGAAAATTTAACCACGGGTGGTCTGGCCAATTGTATGCCAGGTAAACATCTACAGATGGAGGGGTTCTTTCCAATAGAACAACCATCTACTGGGACTGTGCTGTGGAAATACTAGAGTGAAATGTTAATCGTAAGATAGGTTTGCCTTGGTGCAAGAGAGAAGATTTTAAAAAAGTGATTATATTCACAAAAGGAGTTGAAAAGGGATCAATGTTCTTTTCCACACACCAGCTATCCCAGACGCGCAAAGTGGAAAGGAAAAAGTTTTGCGTTTGCCCCTGAATCCCAGAGTAGGTCTTTTGCAATAGTAGGTAATTGTGAGATATTCAAGGATACCCTGAAATGATGGAGGCCATGAAAGGATGATAATTGCCTGCAGGATCTTGGAGTAGATTGCAGGAGCAGTGTACAAGTAGAGGGTAGACTGATATCACTAGTAATGTGGGGTACCAAGGTTGAGCATGCCATAGTGGAGTGATAAGAACTATTTTGACACAGAGGAGTTTAAGATAATATAGAAGGTGGTACACTTGTGAGTCTAGTCTCTCCATTGGTGGGAGAACCATGCCTTGGAATTTAACTGAACCAGGAAGGTATTCTGCCCGAAGGGAGAGATTTCACTCCATGCAGAAAAGATACAGGTCTTTCGTAAGATCTGAGAGTAAATTTAATCGGGAGCCTTCTAGAAATTTACATATCACACAGCAGAGACATTTGTCCACATTTTCCAGATGAAGAACAAGGGAACAGTTGTAAATGTTCCTCACGAAACAGCAAATTGCAAACGAACCTGCAATCAATTATTCACATGTACAGAGATCGTTTGGACAGGTACCATAGATTGCCTCTGGAAACTCCAGGATAGGTCACACCCCAACCTAGGAGACTTGTGTTCGATTCCATGATGAAATCTGGTTGGGTACTGAATATCGCTTTCTTGTTCAATGCTTCAATGTCGTGTAGCAACCAGTTCAATTCCAGATGAACTTCATCTATCAGTGTAGTTAATTGGTCGTAAGAGGTGGAATTGTGCAAGTCATGTCTAAAATTGTTGCGTTACTCGGTAGAGTAAAGGCCAAGGTAATAGGAACTTGATAGTTTTGGATGGAGTGAGTTTTAACTTTTCTGAGTTAATCACAAAACCAAGGTTTTGTACGAGAGTCATGACCATGTTTGTGTGAAATCAAAGTGTTTCCCAGTCTTGAGCCAGAAGAAGGATTCCATCCAAATATATGATGTACTTAACACCTTTAGCCCTAAGGAGCACCATGACGGGATGCATCAGCTTGGTGAGTCACCAAGGAGCTAAGCTGAGAACAAACAGGAGGCAGGTAAACTGCCATAGCTTGCTTTCCCATTGAAATATGAGGAAATTGTGAGAGGTAAGACCTACTGGTGAGGTAAACATGAGTTAGGCGTCTCTGAGATCAAGTTGCAAGTCTCACTCACAGAGTTTGTCGTGTAATAGATGCATGCTCCCCATTTTGTGTTTCATTGCCCTTATTTGTACATGGTACAATGACAATAAAGTTGAATCTGAAGTATTGATACACGACAAAATTATATAAATCTCGGAGATTAATGATGGAGTGAAAGTTTCACGTCGTCTTCCGTACCCAAAACATGTTACTGCAAAATGAGGTGGGAATGGTGATTGTTCAATCACATCTTTGGGTAAATGTTTGTCAAGTTCAGAATGGAGGATTAATTTTTCCATTTCGTTCATTCACAGTGGAACATGAGGGATCATTTGTACAGGGTTAATAATGAAAAACCGTAGATCGTCCATGTGAGATAAGACCACTGTTTGAAAAAAATGGGTTAAGCGTCCAGCAAAAGGAGACTGAAAAAAGGAAAGGTTAGTTACCTTAAGCACTTCAGCCTGGGAGGGATGCAGAGCCACATTTTTTAATAGATCCTCTTCTAAGCAACAGTTGTCTCTGGTAATAACAAGGATTGCCTGAGTTCCAGTTGTCTGAGAGTTGAGGCCTGCAGCCAGTGAAGACTGCTCTGCTGGTAGCATGAGCTTGTAGGTCCTAGAAAAACACTGGGATCTGAAGACTTTTGTGGAGATATGTTTGGGCCTTGTTTAATGAGATAAACAGAGATGTGTCTCTTGAGATCCCTCATGCATTTGTCCCCAAATAGGAGCACATTGTCGTCACGACCATGTTCATTGTTGCCTAAATCCACAAGTTTGACATTTTATATAATACAGCTCTTTGTCTTTCTGTGGAAATTGCAGCATTTGCTTTTGTGAAAAGATAGAGTGCCCTCTGTGTACGTTCTGCAAACAATTGTAGCGCTAATCTTTATGTATATAACAATACTTCACTATGTGTTGCTAAATATTTCATAGATGCACAACTGTATCCCAAAAGTGTATACATACATTTGTTGGAAAAAGGGGTTGCCATTTGGGAAGACCTCTTGGGAAGCTGTATTTGAATGAGTTAAGTGCTTTGTATATTATTTTTGTCACACTTTGCACACATTAGTGTAAGGGTGATGTATACATAAAATTATTTTGATAAAACTGCTTGTAAAATGCGACATATATGGAAAATGTTTTGAGCTAACAGACTCACACTCAATTGAGCATAATTCCTTTCTCAATCTCTGTTTATTGTTATTGGTGGAGTCATACACACCAAAGCCAATTAGTCAATATGTTTGTAAAAGCCATGGTTTTCTAAGAGGTTTTTGAACAGTGAATGGTGGTAAATCAAAAACTAAATTTCCGTTGGGCAACAATTGTGATCTGAAGTGCTGGAGATGCGGGAAGGAACCATATATGGTGGACATGCGCCCTGATCCACCCATTTTGGAAGGAGGTACACAGGTTTCTTTCTACGATTTCGAACGCGGATTTATCCATCACCCCAGAAACATACCAACTTCAGTTAACTCCTATACCACTAGCCAAATTTTTAAAAACAGTTTTTCCGCATTTGCTCATTGCTGCTCAATGTCTTATCCAAACTACTGGAAACAAATGGTGGCCCCCACAATTTGGAATTTGATAAACAGAGTTGATGTCAGACAGATCAAAGAACTGATCCTCTCGGCGGCTGGAAGGGGGCAGACATACCACGCAACCTGGTACTATTGGCTGCAATAGTTCTCCTCAGATATTTACATCAGATCTAAGATAGTGGCACGTGGACTGCCATAAGTGGACGCAACAGAGAGGTGCTGCAGGGCCAACCCTGAATGGCCATGCCTTGAAAGGCAGGATGGGACGGAAACTGAGGGTACAATCACCCACATATAAAGATGCAGGAGATGTTCAGAAAGACCTGACTTGAGATAGCTGATCTGAAGGGGGGATGGGGGGACGCTGATGGGAGTAGTACTTTCTTTTGTTTACTCCTCTTCCCTCCCTATTACCCAATCCCTCTGTTGATCACCTCTACACTATTCTGACTCTTCCTCCCTACTTCTCCTCTTTTTCTGTTTTCAGCAAGTGTAATTCAAACATTTTCTGTCGCCTTTCTCTCTAGACCGGCTGCCTCTAGTAATAGCATATTCTTTTTTATGGACATCAGTAATTACACTTTTAATGCAACATTGGCCCTGCAAATAGTGACACTGACAATTGATGTCCTGCTATAAACATATAAAACCACAAATGTGTCAGGCATGACATCCACGACTTTCTGTTGTACGAAGTAAACTGTTTACTACCCTTTTACTATTTTCTTTTTTTGTACTAATTCCTGCAATATTTGGAAATGTTTTTTAAACAAAATGCTTTCAATAAAACTTGGAATTAAAAGAAAAAACAAAATTGTACGAATTCAGGATGAAATAGCTAAGCAGTGAGCACGCATGACATTGCATATGCATACATACCCACTAATCTACCAAAAACTAACTAGGCTTTTGGCTGGGAGAGCCTAGACAGTTTCAGAATGAGATTGTGGAACCTCGGAGGCAGCTCTGGTCCCATAAAAACCTACAAACGATGAACATCGAGGCTTACAATGTCAAGTTGTACACTACTAGCCAGGCCTTAAAAGTTACTTACCACTGAAAGTCTGCAGAATCTATGGTACAGTCACCAGAGGTGAATTTCTACTGACCAGGGCAAGAAAACTAGTGATTTAGAGGAATGTTTCTCATTAATTATTATTTTTAATATTGAATCCACCCTGGATTGCACCATTAACATTGCCTTCTGAGAACCACACACTCCTACACTTAATACCCAAGTTGTCATTTTCCTTTCACTTTCAGAACTTTAGAACAGGAAGTATTGAAGTGATAATTTTTCTTTGAATCAGGCATTCATATATCGAAGACAAATACCTCCAATAAATTGCGAGTATGCCTTGTTTATGATACTGTTGTTGCATCTTCTCTGGAGACCATCCTTAGCAGTTTCTAAACCAGAGAAACTCAGTAATGAACTAACAGAACTTTATCCAAGGTACATCAGATTATCACAGCATAATTCTATTCGTAGTTGAGTGAAAAATCTGTGATACGTTTTCTTCATATCGCTCTGTAAAAGATGTGATTATCTCCTGCAAGCCACGTTATGTTACTGATGACTTGTTAACCCACTCTCGGTTAATTATTTAAATGTGTTTTCATTTATTTTTTTTGCAGAAGATTTACATTTCAAAACACAAACACACCTTTGCCTGTTGGTTAGCTGGGCAATGTGAGAGTTGTAGTCCCAGTGTTAAGCTAGGATTTAGAAAATAAACCCCCTAATAGTTTATTGTGTTTGTTTCACACACACGTCTACCCGTAAACAGAGCACTCTGAACTACAGAAAAATGCTAAGATGGGCAAACCGGTTTCACAAGTTCACGATTTGCTCTGCTCGTCCCTATGTGTTTGCTGGGAACTTTCTTATATACCAAGCAATTGTCAGTTTTATGCACTGAAACATATGCCTTTAAAATTCAGTTAACACCTGTTTGTTTTGGGCTGCAATAAAATGTGCGAGATCCTATTTCTGTTTATAGATATCCCATCTCTTCCCTGCCTGGGACACTATTAAAGGCCTTCTATGAGCACCATAACTCCTACAGTTTTTTGAAGCAATTAGTGTGCAAGGGTTATTCACTAGAATGTAAACTGTAGGGAATTTAAAGAAAATCTAAAATTTTAGGTCAGAGGCCATTGATTTTTTTCAATTCAGCTATTTGGGCCTATGGTTTAACATTCACTTAGAATTCCAGACAATCCTCTCTTTATTGAATGACCTTGTGAGGATGTAGCCCTTCATGTTTTTTAAGAGAATTCACAAAAAATACAGATAATTCTCCATCACCAAAAGCGCACCTTCCCCCCCCCCCCACTGCTCAATGGATGAAGACAGTTTGCATCCTCATTATCTATCCATAATATTTGTAAAGATAAGCAGGGTTTTTAAGTGTCACAGTTCAACAGAGGAATTTTCTTATAGATCTGATTTTAGATGGTTTTTAATGAATTATTCGCATAGATTTGTCCCATAAAACCACTCGCAGGGCTCAAAATAAATTCACAGAACATTTTAAATGTTGGGCTAATGTAGCTGAATTGGGAGCATATTAGATCATTTTTCAAGTTTTGTTAATTTTTTTTTTTTAAATGCATTTTTTTATTGAGACAACGTGTTTTGTTTTTTCTAATTCACTCTCCATTCACTCTGAATTCTCATTTTAGTAAATAACTCTGCCTGTATTAATATTTCATTGTTCATTTTTCAGGTTTAATTAAACTGGAAGTTGTAGAAAAATTCTAAATTTGAGCCTCATTAGCAGAACATTTCCAGCTTGTATATTTTATCCTAAAAATTTTCAAATTCTAATGCCAATTATTCCCATTTTGCAAGTTTAACGCATGAATCCTTTATGTTATTATATTACGTTTTTATGCTTCACCTTCTGCCCATTTTCCCTTTTCTTTATGCTGTCCATGCAAGAATTCCCACTTCAATATGATCTAAACCTCCAGTCCATGGGAAAAGCCTCATTATATCCATAGCAATGTGTTGGATTGGGCAAGATATCCTTATATTCCCTATTTATATTGCATCCTAACTCTATAATAGACAGCTGAAACATCTCACCATGTCATTTAACCCCTTAAGGACCAAACTTCTGGAATAAAAGGGAATCACGACATGTCACACATGCCATGTGTCCTTAAGGGGTTAAGATGCAGAGCTCCTGCAGACATTCAATTTTGCTCCATGCTCACATAGTCCAGGTGTGGTGTGATGGCTTAGGCTGCTGATTTATACAGGGATTTTACATGAAAGAGACACTTTGTGTCTCTACGCATTAGAATAACCTTTATATGTCCACATAGGTAGCACCATACATGATCTGGGAAGGGATAAAGTATATAGATAAACAGACAGAAGCAGAGTTTATAATCCTTTATAACACAGATAACGTGATGTGACAGATGACATGAGGCTTACTTATATTGATATTCACAAACACATCTCACTGCTTCTGTCTAGTGTGGGGTCTAGTGTAGGGTTAGTGGCTGCTCTGTACATATACGTCTGAAGCATCAGAGCCTTTGTTTCAACAGTTCTACTACTTTGTTGGATACAATGTCTTGTATTCAAGACTAGCACTTTATTGGGAACCACAACAGCAACGTTTCAACCCCAAAAGGTCTTTGTCAAGCTTGACAAAGACCTTTTGGGGTCGAAACGTTGCTGTTGTGGTTCCCAATAAAGTGCTTGTCTTGAACCAAGGAGTGCCTGGGCCCCTATTATTTTACTAATGTTTGGGAATCTGGTGTTTCATTCCGGCTCAGCAAGCACCCTGGCTCAGATTTGTGGGAGTGAGTGCAGTTCCACATATACTATTTAAGCAATGTCTTGTATGTCTGCTTTTTGTTCTGGGATCTGAGTACTTACAATATTAGCAAACAATCAATAACCAAGGAAGTTAAAAAAAAAAAACAACTATTATAATGTAGCATGCACCAATGCTGAAATTTAGATATAACAAGAAAAACCTAGTCATTACAAAAACAAACAAACAATATCATAAGTTTGATTTAACTCCACAAATCAGAAGAGAAAAAATGATCTTTCAGAGATTTAACCCTTTAATGACCAAACTTCTGGAATAAAAGGGAATCATGACCTGTCACACGTCAGGTGTCCTTAAGGGGTTAACAAGATCAAAGGATTCCACATCCGGCAAGAGTCCCCTTTGCAGTTATTTTGCCATCGGAATCGTAGATACTTGTAAGACTAAACTCTCTTCGTATTTTCACTCATGTGTGAGGCGTCAAATCCCAACCAAACCAGAGGGATCTGGCTGAAAATTGGGACTGCACTTTCTAAAGTGGGAGGTATTGAATTGGACTACATGGTAGATTTAAAAACACAAAGACACAATGTGCCTATAGATACAGAGTATTCATCTTTGAAAACAGAAGTAGGAATCCACAGAAAGACATGGATGTGTAGAGAGGTTAGTCACTGTAAACAGCAAAAACCACAGAACAAAGAAAGAAAATGTACTTTCTGCTTCTTTATTGCAAACAATACAACTTGAAGGGCATTCATTCCCAGAGCCGAACAAGCCAAGCCATAACAGGAAAAGAGAAAGGCTTTCTTTTCAATGGAAGGAATAATCACAGTAATATTTATTTATTTATTTACAAACCTTAGGATTGGCTCATTCTGTCTGATACGGCCGCCATTGATCATGTAATTGTATTTTCTGACCATTCTATTCTTGGATGAAATGGGCTATTTGCTGAGTTTAACCTCACTGATCGTCCTTAGAACACTTAACCACCACGTTCTCATCATGCTGAATCATAAGTGAGGGATTCTACATAGATCAATAATTAGTCGGTAGTGGGTTTTAAGTGTCTATACACTTGTGCTCTCTATACTTTCCATTATAGTTACAGACCTAAACCTTAAAAAATAGCCACATTCTTTCTTGTAGACACAGAAACCTCACACACCCTTGCCTCCAAACATTTCTAGTTCTATTTCGCTTGCTCCATGATTTACAGTCATGAAGAATATCTCTCACTCCTTATCTCTGAAAATAAAAAATTAGACGCAGTAAAATGAGTCTAAAAAAATGCACGTTTTTAGTCAGCCATCTATAGTAGACAGGAGTCTGTAGTCAACTGGCTACAGGTGAATCCAGCCCTTGCCATAGAGGTGAAAGTGGCACCTGTGTCAGTGCTGCTGGGACATGTTTACAACCAGGACTTAGCCAAGCAGCAAGAAAGGGCCACACTCTCTGGGACCCCCTGTTACTGCAAGATTTCCCTACAAGCCTTGTACTCTATTGTTCAGGGCCTGATCCTACAGATTTGTATATAACCTGGCTTTCTTTAGCATTTCGTTTATGTTTGACGATGTTTCCAGTCATGTTCACCTGGTCCTGGGAAGATACCCGAGCCTCCTTGTCCACACATTCTGAATATAACAGTGAACACTTGAGAGCAGCAGAAAATCACATAAAACAAATAAACAAATAAGTATATAAATACATTAAAAAAGAAAAGTCTGGCAGCTTAGGCCATTTGCAGTGTCTGGGCCTGGAGTTATAGCAACAACAACGTTACAGTCAAAGGTCAATTATATTCAATTATATTCAAAAGGGATTTGCAGCAAGAGTTGTTAAACAAAATGTGAGCTGCAATATAACCGAGCAGCTCAAACTAGGAAGGGTTTATACATAAGGAATAGAGAGGATATTATGAGAACACTCTCAAAGTGAGGTTGAGCTGAGCATTACAGTCAATGAGTATGTGTGTGTAATTTCATAGAGATGCTGCAAGAACAATGCCACTAGAGGAGAATCAGAGCCCAGTGTTTTACTTAAAATGAAGGAAGTATATTTTCTTTAAGGGTAAACTCTGTGGTTCAGTTTCATTCAAAGTGATCTGCAGCACTTTACCAGTTTGACACCAGCAGTGTTTAATTATAATTGTAATATTATACCCAGGCCTGGAAAGGCCATGGGGAAAATCAGGATGATACTTAGTGGATTATGGTGGTCAATACAGCCCATATCCTACACACACAAACACACATACGCACACACTACAACGCCTATCCTAAACACACACCCATCTCCTATCTCCCTCACATACACACACCATCCCTTATCCTCCTCACACACACACACACATACCCTCATCTACCTATTGTTCGTGTGTCACTGAGTAATTGTCTCATTTATTGTAAATATACCCCTTTCATAATATTGTAAACTGCTGTGGAATTGGTTGGCGCTATATTAATACCAATAATAATAATCTCCTCACACACACAATACATCCCATATCCTCCTCACATACACCACCCAATACATCCCCTATCCACCTCTCACACACTAACAACTCCTAACGTCCTCACATACACTCTACAGCCCCTATCCCCCTCACACAGACACACACACATAATACATCCCCTATCTTCCTCACACAGACACACTTTACAGCCCCTATCCCCTTCACACACACAAACACACACAATACATCCCCTATCTTCCTCACACAGACACACATTACAGCTCCTATCCTCCACACACACACACACACACACACACACACACTACATCCCCATACTTCCTCACACAGACACACATCACAGCTCCTATCCTCCTCACACACAGAAAATATAGCCTGTATCCTCCTCACACACACAGTGCAGCCCCTATCCACACACTATACTGCAAACAGAGCTCCCTACACACAGGCACACAGAGGCACCAGAAACAATTCAGCAGCAAACACAGAAAACGTGTTTAATTAATTTGCATACATTGCTCTGTATAAACACAGGACATGTTGGCCAAGAGCTCTTTGACTGAGCTCTGTGCATGGACTGCAATGGAGAGGGCCTTGAAGATACAAACCCCCTCCTATTAGGCTGCTCTGCCTTTAAATTCCCAGGCTGACTCTGTGTCCCACTCTAATAACACCCAATCACCCAAAGTGATACAAGTAAGTACATGATATTACAGTAAGCCCACGTGATACAGGAACTTCTAGTCTATGTCAGTGAATATATTAGAACTGATATAAATAGAAGTTGATCAGACTAGTTCGGGGGCTGAGAGGCTGAGTTGTGGAAGGATGTTACTGGGTTAATGGTTCTCTTACTGAGAATAGAATCTGATGACAAGCTCGGTGCCCTCAATGTAAATCTTGAAGTTAGAAACTCCAAATTATTTATTTATTAGTCTGACATGAATTCCAAAGATTCTGAATAAAGTTTGCATTTTACCACGATGTGAAGAATCGGGATCTGTTTATGTTTCCAAATACCCATATTGTATCTCGCAACATTTCTAAATACCTGGATTGCACTTAAAACAGAATAAAAATGACAAAAAACAAACCACACTTTTTTTTCACTGATGTTTATTATAATTATATTTTACGTAATGCCACCATTTGATACAACGCTTTACAGTCATACAACGGAGATATTAATTGTACATTAAGTAACTAAAGACAAACATAAAGTTGACAGACATATGTGAAGAATGCTCTGTGCAAAGGAGCTTACAATCAAGGAATGATGCCTAAAAAGGACAAAAGTGTTACTCCTTTGATTTGCAGATAAAAAAGCTGATAAAGGGATTCTCTCAACAGCAAAACATGCAGTTATCAGACTCCCTTAAGTAGGCATAGAGATTTAAAGGGAAGTCATAGTTTCTCTGCAATTTCTGATTATGAGATGCGTAAATTTCTTTTAAATTTATAATAAAGATCTTGCAATTGGCATCACGATCTGTTTTAGTTCAGGCACAGCCTGGGCACACATTGCATCGCAGAAGGAGTAACAGAAACACTTTTTCTGTGCCTCCTCCAATCTCTACGCTCTCTCTGCTGAGTGACAGGGTGTAAGAGTTTACAACAATAACTGACAGGGAGCCAATGTGGAAGAAATCACTTTCAGGACAGAACTAAATACAGATGTGTGAATCGCTACATTTCGTTTTATTTTCAGGACCCACCAAGACATAATTATTAAATGCTGGGGATAAGTAAACCTGATATTAAGTATCCTGGGTAGTGACAACTCCACTCTAGATAATCTGCAAATATTCACCAGAAAATAAGTATTTTAAAGAGTTGCTCCTGCTTTCTCCAGCATAATTATTACTACTTGTGTAACTGTGTGCCCAAAATGTCTATAAGTGGCATTCTACACGGCTATGTGTGATATTTGTGGATGCACATATATTTATCTACGTTCGTTGTATTAGTACTTTCAGTAAGTAAATGTCATCTGATTTAATTGTATGCTCACGTATGGTAGCTATGCGGCCAGCACAAGACTGGATGAAATTAGAAGCACATTATTATACCACACCATAATACTTGGCATGACACGGTCCCTTTAAATTTCAAATAGTCATTATTTTAGATGAACTGGTCTGGAAAGGAAAGGTTGTTTGATTTACATTGAGTAAAAAGTGACATTTATCACAAAATGTGCTATTAACAAATAGAGCTTTAACTTATGCTCCCTAAGACTATGAGCGTTATCAGCTTCCCAGAGCTCCTTTTACATGTATTACTAAATGAATGAGATCAGGGGCTCAATTTGGGGACCTCACGAGACTGGGATATTTCGGGCTATCTTAGTCCATTGTGAATATCGCCCAAAGAATAGGAAACGATAAAAAAAGCAACAATGTAACATATATCCAGAAGGCTCATTTTAAAATCTATGAGCTTCCATTGGGTACATATTTGTACTAACACTTTTTAATGTAAGGTTTGCTAAAATGCTTTACTGACCCTTTAAGGTCGCCTAGGCTATGATAGCATGTATAGGCTCTCTATTGCCGAGAGCATAAATGCAGCTATGTCTGACAGCATCCCTCCCAGCAGTTGCCGTGGTAACTGGCATAGCACAGTGCACACCTCTGCAGGCATTCCATAGTAATGGTAACAAACACATTCTGGTTGCCACGGAAACGAGTATAAGAGGGTCCAGGCACAGGGAAATGCATTTGTACTTTGTAGGTTGACATGGAGCACCTCATTGGAGATAGCATTAAGCTATGGCTTCTCCCTAAATCTATCCGTGCACAGCTGACCAACAGCTGCAACTTAACAAATCATCTATAGTCTACTTTAAACATTGTCCATGTGTCCAAGAGGATAAAAAGTTGACTAATGCTCAACTAAAATATTAAGATGGATCTCCTCCCTAAGTGCCTCTTCCAATGACATACAATAAATATAATCTGACCATTCAAAGACCAACATTATATGCTTAGATATTCTATACTTTGGTTTTAGTAGTAGCCCCAGACAATCACGAGTTGGCAAGGAATCACTGAATTGTACCCCACAAATCATTGCAGAGCTAGAGTTACCCAGGTTTAAACAATTCATGTTTCCTACTTGGCTACATAGACTGCAGACCTTTTATTGATGATTTGAAGCAAGATTGGTGACCAATAAATAGCCACAAATTCATATGACGTGTCCTTATGTCTTTTATGTAAAATATTGTGTTGTCAACAGAACGGCTCTCATCATTATTTCCTTCAGCTCCAGATATGGCTTGCCACTATATACAATGGTCAGCTCATTGTCCCCTATACAACCGTGTTTGGATTTAGAATTGATATCATTACCTTATACACCTTGTACCTTTTTATGGGTTATCTAATATATATTTGATGTTATGTCATAAACTGCTTGCATCTCTTGTTAAAAAGAAGTTATAAAAGTAAATATATTTAGAAGTAAAGATCATATGTGTCCTTAGAACTTCGATTGCAAT
Organism: Pelobates cultripes; assembly: GCA_933207985.1. NCBI lineage: Eukaryota > Metazoa > Chordata > Amphibia > Anura > Pelobatidae > Pelobates > Pelobates cultripes. Next base: position 22,335,726 of record OW240918.1, read on the forward strand.
TATGTCACAAAAGTTGTGTCAATGTGTAAAATCTCATACGCTTCCAATATAAATTGAAATCCAAACTAAAGTAGTATTTCATATTACAATATCACTAAATCCTTGATCTGAGGGGGCAGGGCTGGAGTGCCATGCGGACTAGTCGCACAAATGAACAGCTCCTGTACTTGGCAAACTTTTGGGCAATAAAACCCTACATCTGGCAATCAAAAACGGCACTAAGAGGGGCTAGTACTCAAGCTCTGCCTGCAGCTCAAGTTTTGGTCCTCTCAGAGGAAAAATTCAAGCTACGTGACTGTGGCCTACAGTGGCGGTGAGTGGGGGCGGAAAGGCCGCCCCTTCTCTATCCAGCTAGTCTAGAATCAACCTTCACTGCACTTGGAGCTGGCCCTGCCCCCCCCCCCTGGACCGGTGGGGGTCATCCCGGTCCACCCTGATGCCCCACAATCAGCTTCGTCAGACTCTCCGACTACCTGAGTCAGAGGACGCGCTCATCACACAAGCTGGTGGCTGAAAGCACTCCACACTTCGGGAAGAAGGTGATCCCCCTCAGGGCTCTTGACGCCTTTGGCGTGCAATGCAGGGCAAAACTAGCGGAGTCACAAAATGCTCACAAGGCACGACCCATGGTGCTAACAATCGACACCGAGGCCCAGAACAAGGAATGTGAGAGATCTGCATAACTGAGCAACATTTCAATTTCTGACGGATCGCCCAAGGCATCGACCGACCCCTCTATAAACAACCTACCTGACTTCTCCACCTCGGCTCCCGCTCCACCGCAAGTCACTCTCTGTTACTGGAGCAAGCTTGGCAGACAAGGCTCTGATGGTGGACTGGCTAACTACTTACAGGTATACACCTGCAAGTGGGGACTGTGTCCTGCCAGTAGCGGGAGTGGGATGATCTTCTGGGGAATAGGGTCTATCTCTATGAGTGAGCACATAGTTAATACAGCCGTTCATAATGTTCCTCTGACTGGAGTGTGAGGGTATCTCTAAAGGCCCAGGGATCTCCTATCGTTAAGGCATGTTTCAATTTATTAACTCCCCTTGTTTCCATCCTCCATGCCATATTGTTTTACTTGCTAATACCTGATTACTTGCATTTAAAAGGTGCAATATCTCATACGACATATGCTACTGATTTCTCCTGTAAGCTTAACGTCCTGTACTTTTTTTCTGTGCACCACAAAAATAAAGAATTTTTAAAAAAAATCCTTGATCTGAAAAATAATTCTGAAAAAAGGTAAATGGCATAAATATATCATATGTAGTTGCGTTTAGTTGTGTGGCACAGAATGAGACTAAATCCATATCATCTTCATAGATTTTGAAATTTGTATTAGCAAGAATTTAAAATAAAGTTTCTGAAAAATGTTAATAATGAATTTTGTTCTAAACAGCTGGTTTGTTCTGACATTCCTGGGGATAACAGGACATATACAAATAGACACTTGTTTCTTCCTTAGTCCAGACTGATGGGAGTTATACTTGCAGGCAGCAGATGATGTATATCAGTATATGGCTGATTTGATTAGTTCTGCCTGTCTCCCATTATTAAGATGCCAAGAGAGGTGTTGGAGAAAGTGGCACACAACTCTCCCATGCCTGCCATAAGTGATACTCTACTACCCAAATACAAAATAAATTAGAAAAAAAAACTTAGATCTAATATAGTAGATATATATTCAAATGAAAACTTGCATGCGTTTAAATATGCATTTTTAAATTCAGGGTGTATGTAAAAAAGCTTGAAAAAATCTCCAGTCTACAGCCTTTACAAGCCCTCTGTCAGGAAAGGCTGGGATCCTACACGCATACTGTAATACAGAAGGAACGTTTACCGAACCTTAAAATGGCCGGGTTGGCGTCACAAGGACAGAGAATAAACAGGTTCAAGCTGAGGTCAGGGGAGCCAGAAATCAAGAACAACGAGGGTACACAAGCCGAGTCAAAGGGTAATAGATAGAAGGGTAGCTAAACAAGCCAAAGTCAAAACCAAGAACATAATACTAAAGTACAACGAGCTATTGGGACTAATATAACCACACCAGGGCAATGAGTCATGTTCTGAAGTTCCCTTTTATACTGTGTTCTTTAAATTGGTAGCCACGCCCCCAAAAAAGGTCAAGTTCGAACATTTTGGCGGGTCGTGACATCATCAGTGTCATGATGTCGGCATGCACGTGCCACATCATAAAAAGGGGCAGGGCTATCGCGGTCTGCGTGAGAATCACTGGAAACCTTATGAGGGTGCCTAGACAGGTCCCCAACTTCCTGTAAGAAGATGTCAGTGTGTGGCACAGACTGTGTCCACAGAAAAGGTACCCTGGCACCCTCCCCTTCTAACACCACCTAGACTTTCTGTGGCTGTCCAATCACTGATTTCCCAATGCAGCTCAATGAGAAGTTTTTGCAAGGCAAGAGCTCTGGGCAATTGCTGCCTTTAGAGTTTAGCTCCACTGAGCTAACCAAACCAGGAAGTAATATTACTTGTTTCTGCTTGAAAGCTAATGGGGTGTAACCATTTCAATTTATAGAAATGTCAATTTCTTTTAAAATCTGCACTTTTTGCAAAAAGAAAAAAAAAGAGGAAACACTCTTAACACAAACAGCTTGTTAGCGAGCTAAAGTTATTTAGAGGTCTGGAGTGTCTCCTTAATGAATGGAGCCAAAACCAGTGACAGTAGGATATGACAATATGATCTGCACATTGAAATAACAGGTAGATTATGTAATACACACACATATACATACATGCAGGGTACATGCTTAAAACTAAAATGGAAAGGAAAGATCACACCCTGATAAGTATAGCATTTTGTAATGGTTACAGACTTGTCTGTGTATCCATCAAACAAAGATTAACAGTGCAACTTGAATTGGACAAAGAATCCTTAAAGCAAATACGCAAATAACCACATTTAAAGGAACTATCGGCGCATTAATGGAGTCTAATATAAATCAGACTAATCGTGGATCTGTGATGTAACTCATTTCTTCCCTAACAGTTGTTCTTTCATTCATTAAACACGGAGCTTTGATGATTTAAAGTGATTCTGTCACGACCGACCTAACTTATGCTCATTATATTGAACATAAAATTCTATCTATACATTGTATACAAATGTTTAAACTTGGAGGAAAACCTATTTAAAAAAAAAAAAAAAAATCTCCCATCTGTCTCTCAATTCCAATGCACACACACAAAGCCGATTAATTGAGAGAAATGGAGAGTAGAAGAGGCCTCCCATAGCAACCAGAGCGCATCTTAGCACCAGGTAGGGAGGTCAGGGAAGGAAGATTGCCCAGCTTGTGGAAGAGTCCCCAAGCAAGCCAAATCAGTAAACGGTTGAGGAGGAGCGCTGGCGGACCGGAGGTGGGTGTTACAGAGGTATAGCACCCACATCAGTTTGGAGATCGTGGCAGATCGTGACAGTTTCACTTTTACAACCAAGCTGGAGAACTAAGGCCCCGCCAAAAATTTTTTTATTTATTCAACTCTACACTTTTGCTTCTGTGGCTCGGTTTTTAACTCACTGCAATTTACTGTTTATTAACCCCTTAGTGACCAGACCGTTTTTCAATTTTTTTTAAATTTTTTTTTCTGTTTATTGTTTTTAGTATTTTTGGATAGCGTTACAAAGACATTGTTCAGTTACAAACATACATTGTTTACATGCTGAAATGTGCAAATTGTAATTATCCAGTTGAGATCATCTGTCTGGTTACAAATCCAAAATCCTGACTCGATATAACATAGGGTAAACAGGTTTAAAGTATTTAAACATATTGGTATAGATAAAACTGCGAGAGATGCTTTTGCATTATTTGAGAAAACTTTCTCTCTTAAACTGTCTTAAGGTTTACTTTACAAAGTATATAAGGTACAGTGATAAATGTTGTAGGGTATATAAGGTACATGTGATATGTACCGGCATTGACATTATGTTCCCGTTTAGTTTGTACATTACGAATGCCGTGGTCAGCAGTTTCGTGTCAGCAAATGGTTTTAACTGTATAGCCGGGACTAGTAGGTCCCATCATCTCAGCCAGGTCTGTGGCCATCGTGCTGCTACGTCTGGGGAGGAGGGGGAGGGGGGGAGGTAGGGCTGGCGTTAATTACCGCTGAGTATGCACTAGGAAGGCCCTGAACCGTCCGGGTTCTCATAAGGTTGTGGTTTTGCCTATGTAGTGTGACCAAGGTTCCAATGTGGAAACATAATGGGCGTATTTATCGTTTAGTGAGGCTGTCAGTTCCTCCATAATCCGTATTGATTCTACCTTCTGGAGCCAATCCCTCATTGATGGGGCCTTAGTGGCCTTCCATTGTATCGGTATGAGAAGATTGGCCGCTGTGAGCATGTGGGTCATTAAGATCCTCTGTGGTTTGGCAATGGGGTCTCAGTATAATAAGAAGAGCTTTGTCTCCGGATTGAGTGGTATGTTCCTCCCTATAATATTGTTGATTATTTCCCGTACTCTCTTCCAGTAGGGTTGTATGGTTGGACAGTACCACCAGATGTGAGCTGTTGTCCCTAATGTTTGTCCACACCTCCAACAAATATCTAGTGTGTGTGGGAATATATGTTGGAGTTTGGTGGGCGAGTAGTGCCACCTTGATATTCTCTTGTACGTGCTTTCTTGAATAGCAGTGCTAACGGAGGATCTCTGAATGCCCTGGAAAATGGTGCCCCATTCCCCCTGTGTTATGTTGATAGAGAGTGTTTTTCAATTTTCTTACTGTTAAGGACCAAGGCATTTTTGCAGTGTTTGTGTTTAGCTGTAATTTTCCTCTTACTCATTTACTGTACCCACACATATTTTATGCCGTTTTTCCCGCCATTAAATGGTCTTTCTAAAGATACCATTATTTTCATCATATCATATAATTTACTATAAAAAAAATATATAAAATATGATGAAAAAATGTAAAAAAAACCACACTTTTTCTAACTTTGACTCACAAAATCTGTTACAAATCTACAACCGCCAAAAAAACACCCATGCTAAATAGTGTCTAAATTTTGTCCTGAGTTTAGAAATACCTAATGTTAAATTTTTTTGGAAAGTTATAGGGCAATAAGTACACGTAGCAGTTTGCTATTTCCAAACCATTTTTTTTTTTCAAAATTAAAGGACCACTATAGTGCCAGGAAAACAAACTCGTTTTCTTGGCATTATAGGGTCTCTAGGTCCCCCCCACCCTCAGGGTCACACTCCCGTCAGGGCTGAAGGGAGAGGAAGGGGTTAAATGCTTACCTTTTCCTAGCTCCGGGCTACCTCGGCGCTGGGTCTCTCCTCCCTCTTCGACGTCATCAGGAGCCACGCGCACATTCAATTAGTCCATAGGAAAGCATTTCTCAATGCTTTCCTATGGACGTCAGCGTCTTCTCACTGTGAAAATCACAGTGAGAAGCGCGGAAGCGCCTCTAGCGTCTGTCAATGAGACAGCCACAAAAGGCTGGATTAACCCTAATGTAAACATAGCAGTTTCTATGAAACTGCTATGCAGGATTAACCCTAGAGGGACCTTGCACCCAGACCACTTCATTGAGCTGAAGTGGTCTGGGTGCCTATAGTGGTCCTTTAATGAAAGTTACATTGTAACACGGATATCTGTCAGGAATCCCTGAATAACCCTTCACATGTATATATTATTTAAAAGAAGACAACCTAAGGTATTAAACTTGGGGCATTTTGACTCTTTTCATGCAACCATTGTACCACCAATCTATGCCAAATTTAAAAAAATAAATAAAAATTGGTGCTTTTTTTGACAGACATAGCAATTTAACAATACATATACTGAGAACTGTCAGGGTTGCTGCTAAAGAACACCCCAATATGTGTTCAGCAACATCTCCTGAGTACAGGGATACCACCCATTTATAGGTGTGTTGGGTTCTTTGGGGGCTAAAAGACCTTATATGGAGGGTGCGCATTCCAGTTTTCTAACTTGGAATTTTCACAGCTGGTCATCATGCACCCATGTCCTATTTGGGACATTTTTGAAGCCGGCCAATGTAATTTACCCCCCATAAACCATATATTTTTGAAAGTAGACACCCTAGGGTATTTTAAATGGTGGTATTTTAACACTTCCATGCAGGGCCGTCTTTAACGCGGGGCAAACGGGGCAGCTGCCCCGGGCCCTGTCCCTGCTGGGGGGCCCGAGGTAACTGCCCTGTTTGCCCTCTGCCCGCAAACTATGGGGGCCCATCGGGTGGCCCATGCACTTAGGGCCACCCGGTGGGACTGTGTCAGCAGGGGCCCGGTCGGGCGCTGTGGCGCTTTAACAGCGCGACCGGGTCCTTGCTTTTCGGCAGCACTGGGAGGAAGTGACAGCCGTGCGTCACTTCCTCCCACAGAAACTGGAGCCGCGCGGGAGGAAGGCGGACCAGCTGTTCCGGAGGGGGCCAGGCCGGGAGAGCTTAACTCCCAGCCACCCCAGCCAGCCCACTGGACCCCAGGGAAGCCACCCTCCAGGACAAGGTAAGAAACTGGAGGGTGGTTATCAAAGTCTGTCAGTGTATCTGTATGTCTGGATGTGTGTTTGTCTGTCAGTGTCTGTGTGGTTCAGTATGTCTGTATGTGTGTATGTCTGTCAGTGTGTCAGTATGTCTGTGTGTGAGTCTGTCAGTGTCTGTGGTTCAGTGTGTATGTGTGTTTCAGTATGGCTGTCTGTGTATGTCAAAATGTCTGGATGTGTGTTTGTCTGTCAGTGTCTGTGGGTATGTGTGTTTCAGCATGTCTGTCTGTCTGTATGTGTGTTTCAGCATGTCTGTCTGTCTGTCTGTGTGCCAGAATGTCTGTCTGTCTGTGTGCCAGAATGTCTGTCTGTGTGCCAGTATGTCTGTCTGTGTGCCAGTATGTCTGTCAGTGTGCCAGTATGTCTGTCAGTATGTCTGTGTGTGAGTCTGTCAGTGTCTGTGGTTCAGTGTGTATGTGTGTTTCAGTATGGCTGTCTGTGTATGTCAAAATGTCTGGATGTGTGTTTGTCTGTCAGTGTCTGTGTGTATGTGTGTTTCAGCATGTCTGTCTGTCTGTGTGTATGTGTGTTTCAGCATGTCTGTCTGTATGTGTGTATGTGTGTTTCAGCATGTCTGTCTGTATGTGTGTATGTGTGTTTCAGCATGTCTGTCTGTCTGTGTGCCAGAATGTCTGTCTGTGTGCCAGTATGTCTGTCTGTGTGTCAGTATGTCTGTGTGAGTCTGTCAGTGTCTGTGTGTTTCAGTATGGCTGTCTGTGAGTTTCAAAATATCTGTATGTGTGTATATCTGTCAGTGTCTGTGTCTGTGTGTTTCAGTCTGTCTGTGTGTGTGTGCCAGAATGTGTGTATGTCTGTCAGTATGTCTATGTGTGAGTCTGTCAGTGTGGTTCTGTATGTCTGTGTTTGTCAATATGTCTGTCAATGTCTGTGTGTATGTGTGTTTCAGTATGTCCGTCTGTCTGTGTGTATATGTGCCAGTACGTCTGTCAGTGTATCTGTATGTCTGTGTGTGTGAGAGTCCATCAGTGTCTGTGTGGTTCAGTATGTCTTTGTGTATGTGTGTTTCATTATGGTTTTCTGTGTGTGAGTCTGTGTCAGTACGTCTGTCAGAATGTGTCTCTGTATCTGTATGTTGTCCATTTGTATTTGTGTGTGTATCTGTATGTGTCAGTGTTTGTATCTGTATATCTGCATGTGTGTATCTGTGTGTCTGTCTGTCAGTGTGTGTGTCGGTGTATCTATAAGTAGTCAGTGTGTGTACCTTTGTATCTGCATGTATGTCAGTGTTTGTATCTGTGTGTGTGTCAGTGTATCTATATGTAGTCTGTGTGTATCTGTATGTTCTTGTGTGTTTCTATATGTGGTCAGTGTGTATCTGCATGTGTGTCAGGTAGTGTATTTGTGTGTATCTAGACGTAGTCAGGGGGCCCAAGTAAATGCTCGCCCAGGGTCCAATCTAAATTAAAGACGGCCCTGCTTCCATGTACAATTCTACCACCAGTCTTTGACATCCTTTTGGGTAGTAATTTTTTTGTGTTCTTTTTCACACACATTGTACTTTAGGCATAGATTAATTACATAGCAATCTAGGTTGAAAAAAAGGCTCTTGTCTATCCAATTGCAGTTAAGCCAAAATAAGGCAAATAATCCAATTTAAGCAATGGCTACTTATGCCACAAATAAGGAAAATAAATCCTTCTTGACTCTATAATGACAATCAGATTTATTCTTGGATCAACAACCCGCATACATATATTATATCATTGAATATTATGGATTTTGTTTTATAAAGGCTTTTTTTTAAAAAAAGAAAATATCTACGGGATTTGATAAGACAATCTGTTTGGTTTTGACTGCTCCTTGCATACATCGGAGATAAAAAAAGGTTTGAATAAAACATTATACCACAAAAACAAATTCTGTACAGATTGAAAAATGATCAATGCCATGTGTAGACACTTTTTTTGTTTTAAATTCCATTTGATGGTGCTTGGAGTTTTTTCTTTAAAAACAAAAACAAAAAACAACAACAACAGCAACAACAACATACACAAGCAACAACAAAAAAAGGAAATTAGGTCAGTTAGTAAGTATTATAGGATGCAATATTAAATGCCCTAGGTTCTGGGAACATGTCATATATAAAGTGATACTTCAGATTGGAGTTGATCATTTGAAATGTCTGCATTTGCTGCAAATCTCCAGCAATTACAGCTTCTGTAAGGAGCTCTATCTAGAGCAGGGAGTGATTCTGTCAGTAATGATGCACTTTGAACACTGATCTTAATTCATATATCTCTGCACTATAGTGCTACTTTATATGTTTTAGGAGCACTGCAGTGTTTTTTTGTTTGTTTTTTTGTAGTTTTACTTTCACTATCACTTTCCTACTTTGAAATCTAACAGCAGTAACTGCAATGTCCAGGAGTATTATTAGACTAATCCCACTGCAGGTTGGGAGGGAGGATCAGAAAGGTGGACTTGGATGTTTTTAAACAAAATACAGTATCATTTTAGGTATTCTACATATTACAGGTAACAAATGGATTTCTGGAGTTGCCCTTTAAAAGTAAGTCATAGTTTTATTTAAATAGGTATCGTTGACATACGGTATGTCCACTTAATGTTTTCTTAACCATTTTGTACTTTTGCTAATATCTGAACATACTTACATAAAGCATTACTATATCATTGCTCTTTACTGGCTTGACAAATATAAGTACATTCATGGTTAATTTTAGACATGTGCAATTCGTTTCGGTCCGAATTTAAATTTGGACGAATTTTGGCCATTAGGATGCTTCTGAATGTCCAAATTTGTGAAGTGTCGAATTTTGGAAGTGCCGAACTGAACCGAAGTGGTGAATTTCGGAGGTGCCAAACCAAACTGAATTGACGAATTTCGGAAGTGCCGAAGTGCTTCGGATTTCTTAAAAATGGCAAAAGAGGAGAGGGAGGGAAAATTAAGGGAATGATGACAGGAATCTAACCGTAGCCCTAACCCTACTCCTAACCCTACCCCATGCCTTACTTCTATCCCTAACCCTACCCCTTAACTCTACCACTAACCCTACCCCTAACCTAATAGAGGTAGGATTGGAATAGGGATAGGGGATAGATTAGGGGTAGCGTTAGGATTAGTGGTAGGGTTGGGTTAGGGGTAGGGATAGGATTAGTGGTAAGGTTAGGGGTAGGGTTGGTGATTGGTTAGGGGTAGAGTTAGGATTAGGGGTAGAGTTGGGGTTAGGATTAGGGGTAGGGTTAGGGATGGAGTTAGGGGTAGGAATATGGTTAGGTTTATGGAATGGCCGAAGTCTCAAAGTTCCTGAAGTGCCGAATTTCGGATTGCCGAACCGAAGTGCCGAATTTCGGAAGTGCCGAACCGAGCTGCATTTTTTGCCCATGCCCATCCCTAGTTAATTTACAAAGACTCTCCTCTATCTCATCTCTCATCATCCTGAGATATCATTTAAAGGGACACTCCAGACCCCTAAAGCACTTAAGCTTGCTAAAGTGCTTAATGTGTGAATAGGTTGTGTTCTTTTTTCATTTTACAATAAGATTTCACTAGAAATTGGCACTTTTATAAATTAACCTACAGGTCCTGTTACCAGGGCCGCCATCTGGTTGTCACGGGCCCGGACTGCTCTAATCACTTTCTTTCTCTGCACACATAGATAGCGAATATCGCTATCTATGTGTGCAGCCGCGGACCCCCGGCTCCCTGTTACCGCAGAGGGGGCCCAGGCAGCACACAGCTTCTCCTCCTCTCTACTCCTCTCTTCTAATAACTCTTGCGAGACCCGCGGAGCATTGCCATGGTAACCGGGTCTCGCGAGCGAGAAGAGAGGAGAAGCTGTGTGCTGCCTGGGCCCCCACTGCGGTAACAGGGAGCCGGGGGCCCCGGCACCGGACCACCAGGGATGGAATCTCCCCCCTCCCTGGACACAGGTAAGCAGGGAGGAGGGAGAAACATTTACATTTAATTTACACATTGCACATTTACACACACACACTGCATACACTAACACAACACAACACACACTGCATACACTAACACAACACACACACTCTGCATACACTAACACAACACACACACACACACTACACTGCATACACTAACACACACACACTGCATACACCAACACAATACACACACACTAACACAACACTGCATACACTAACAAAACACACACACACTGTATACACTAACACAACACACACACTGCATACACCAACACACACACACTGCATACACCAACACACACACTCTGCATATACTAACACAACACACACACTGCATACACTAACACAACACACACACACTGCATACACTAACACAACACACACACTCTGCATACACTAACACAACACACACACACACACTAACACAACACTGCATACACTAACACACACACACTGCATACACCAACACACACACTCTGCATACACTAACACAACACACACACACTGCATACACTAACACAACACACACACTCTGCATACACTAACACAACACTGCATACACTAACACACACACACTGCATACACCAACACAACACACACACACTGCATACACTAACACAACACACACTGCATACACCTAACACAACACACACACACACACTGCATATACACACTAACACAACACACACACACTGCATACACTAACACAACACTGCATACACTAACACAACACACACACTGCATACACTAACACAACACACTGCATACACTAACACAACACACACACTGTATACACTAACACAACACACTGCATACACTAACACAACACACACACACACTGCATACAATAACACAACACACACACTGCATACACTAACACAACACACACTCTGCATACACTAATACAACACACACTGCATACACTAACACACACACTGCATACACTAATACAACACACACACTGCATACACTAATACAATACACACACTGCATACACTAATACAACATACACTCTGCATACATTACACACTAACACACTCACTCCATCCACTATACTGACACACACTCTGCATTCACTACACTAACACACACTCTGCATTCACTACACATTAACACTCTGCATTCACTACACTAAGACACACTCTGCCTCCGCTACACACTAACGCACTATCTGCATTCACTACACATTAACACACACACTGCATTCACTACAAATTTAAACACACTCTGCATTCACTGCACTGACACACTTTGCATTCACTACACACTAACACACACTCTGCATTCATTACACACTAACACACACTCTGCATTCACTAAACTATGCACACACTCTGGATTCACTATACTGACACACACTCTGCATTCACTACACTAACATACACACTGCATTAACTGTACACACAGCATCCACTACACAAACATCCTGTATTAACAGTACACACACTACATCTACCACAAATTGAAACACTCTGCATTCACTATACACAGACACTGCATCTAATACACACACACTACATCCACTACAGACACTGCATCCACTAAACACATTTAATCTAGTACATACAAACACTACATCCACTACACAAACACACACTATATCACTGTACACACACTACATTCATTACTCAAATACACTCTGCGTTCACTATACACACTGCATCCGCTACACAAACACACACTCTGCACAAACAGTATCTAATACACACAAACACTACATTCATTACACACATTCTAATTCACTTCCACTATACACACCACATTGAGTCCTGCATCATTGTGAGCGGACTAGGTAGGGCGTGGGCGGGCCCGGGAGGGAGGGAGTGGGGGGCGGGGTATATATTTTGTGTATATACGAAACAGTGATTTTTATTTGTTTGGATTTGGGCAGTGGAGTGTCCCTTGAAGTCCTACACATTTTGCAATATATAGATTAGGATACAGTTAGTCATGGTATGTTTTCTTGGGCTTGTTAGATTCTTTTCCCCCCAGATGCTAATTTACTTTGTGCTATTAAGAAATAGGAACTACCACTTACAGAAACCCTTATTGTGCCCAAAAAGAACTGCCTATGGGAAAAATTCAGCAGCACCATCGAAGGTCTAATAAAGTTGTAAATTCTGCAGCTTTGCAAGAAATGCAGTATTTTCAAATGTGAGCAACCTTTTTAAATTTTATTATTTTGAAATATTTTTTTTTTTTTTTGACACAGAGTAGCAAGTAAAAACTGTCATGACCTACCCCCCACCACCCTGCCTTTCCAAATATAGCAGTATTGGGAGCAAATTGCATTGAAAATAAGAACAGTGAGAATGTCTCTTCGAAGCATAGGTCACACACAAAGAATAGGAAGGGTATACTAAATTCTGAAAATCATACAGAGGGAATTAATTTCATCAAGAAGGGTCACCTTTAATATAAAATGCACCCAAGAAAGGGGGCTAAATGGGACCACTCCAACTGCACTAGAATGTAGATAAAAGATGGTGTGGGTGTGCCCTCATCTCCTTTAAATGGGTGTCCTCTTTCAACTTACATATTAAAGGAAGTAGATACAAAATAGCTAAATAAATAAATATGTACCTTTATTCTTGTGGAGTGATGACTCTAACCAAAAGAGACTGCAGTCTTGTGACCAGTTCAAGGGCTGGGGGAGGGGTGTAAAGGAGAGCCACTTTAAGATAAATTGGCTCTCTAGCTGTCTAATCCCAAAAATGATCCACAAAGGAGTACATTTGTTAACCAAATCATTGAATTACATATGTATGGATGAATTGTGGTCCATAGAAGAAATAGAATGGGTCTTATTGTATACAAACCCCTTATCAATAAAGACTACATGAAACCATTGTTTACACAATAAAGAGACACATTTAAATCTAAGAAGGTGGGTAAGGCAAGGAGTTCAATACTACGGTATTTCCCCTCACAGGGATACCAGTTACAGTAACTTGCTTAGTCAGTCATATTCACGTGGGAGTATTGGGCTAATTTGTGGCACAGTAAAAGCATGGTATGTGTTTAGATAACTACAGCCATACCTCACCAATTTGGTGCGTTAGGTTACAGACCATCGCTGTAATGTGAATATGGCTATAAAAAAAAGTCTTAAAGGGACACTATAGTCACGAGAACAACTGCAGCTTATTGTATGTGTTCTGGTGAATATAATCATTCCCTTTCAGGCTTTTTGCACAACATTGTGTTTTCAGAGAAAATGCAGTGTTTAAATTACAGCCTAGAGATTCCTCCACTGGCCACTCCTTAGATGGCTACTGGAGGTGCTTCTTGGGGCAGTGCTGCACTGCCATTCAGTGTCTCCACCCTCTGCATGGAGACACTTTATTTTCCTCATAGATATGCATTGATTAAATGCATCTCTATGAGGAGATGCAGATTGAACAGGGCTGTATTCAGCTTGTGCTGGCTCTACCTCTGATCTGCTTCTTTGACAGTCTCAGCCAATCCAATGCTTTCCTATATGAAAGCATTGTAATTGTCTCACAACACTACTTCTGATGATGTCACCCAAGCAGGCAGATCAGTAACACAGCCAGCAGCAGACAGGAATAAAAGTAAGATTTTGCTAAATTTAGGGGAGCAAGAGGGGACTAAGGGGGCTAGTTGGTGGTTTTAACACGAAAGAGTCAGGAATACATGTTTTTGTTCCTGACCCTATAGTGTTCCTTTAAACCATTTATACACCATCATACATTATATATATCAAGTATATCATATATATCAAATATATCAAGGAAGCTCCAGATGTAACGATGTAAAAATAAAAAAATAAATGCTACCAAACAGCGGAGATAGTGGAGATTTATTATTTGAATATAACTAAAATGTGTAGTATTAGCGAAGCTCTGTACAGCAGAATATGATTATTACTATACTCATCAAAAAATGCTAAAAGTGATGCAAAGTGCAACTGGGAGGTGGAAATTGAAAGCCTTTAGGACATCTCTTGGTGAAAAATATTATTACTATTTAATTTTAAAAATCACCTACATGTTTTGCAGTGGTGTACAACAGGTAAATGATATATGCAAGTAAAATTATAAAACAAATCTGGCAAACAGTAAAAATAGACAATGTAGATCCTAATCACATTCTAAATGGAGTGAAAGGATGGAGTGCAGGGGGCAAAATTATACTAGTATTCGAATAAATACAGGACACATGGAAACAAAAGACTAAAGGTGAAAGGGCTTAGACCACACACTCAGCAGACACGATGAATAAAGTGAGATAAGGTGGATTGCAAAAAGGACAGGACATAAACAGCTAATACACTTCCCTGGAGAAGTGTTTTGTAGAGATCTCTTAAAAGGAACAGAGATTAGAGAAGAATCTGCTGGAACATGGAGAGCATTCCATAAGAATGGGACACCTAAGGGCAGTCGTATAGGTGAGGGGAAGAGGACTAAGCAGGCAAAACTGAGATGGGACATACTGCTAATCCAAGATTTGTAGATTGAGATACAGATGTGTGGGCTGCAGTCTGCAGGCGAGTATTAATTCTAAATGATAGAGGTAACTAGTATGAGGAAGAGGTGAAAGGTGCAAGGAGCATCAACAATCGTTTATATAAAATTAATGATACATCATTGAACCTGGCACTGCGAATATAAATTACAAAATGTAAGTAAAGATATAACTGTACACTCATTGTGTATTAACAAAAACAAACAAAACACAAATATAAATATTGAGTGGTGAGTATCTAGAAAAACTCTATCTGCAAAAAAATTGAAAAACACTCCAATAACTACTACAGCCCAATATAATGGTTCTGTCTCCAGTCAATTCTTCGCCAAGAAGCAACATAAATGTTTTTGTTTGTCCTACTGATATTTTGCATATGTCCATAAAGTAAACCATGTTCTTGGTTATTTTACTTTCAGGAGTTCATTATCTCCATGGCTTATTTTCTCTGGTTTGGAAAGTTATTTGACATTTGAATTTGGACAGAAAATTGTGAATTGAAACAGATGCATACATCATTACAGTTCCCTGACAGCACCAAAAAAACTGTGTTTGTGGGTGAGCCTCAGTTTAAAATAGAATTGAAACAATAGAGGGAATGCATCATAAAAATAACAAAAAACGTAATTTTCAGTTAATATATTTGCGCTTTTTTGTGGTTGCTGTTTACACAGTATAAGTTTCTATCCATTGCCCATTTTACAGTAATACGGATTATTTCTATTTTCCTGCTTGTATGACGGGTACCACAGTCTCCTTTATTTGTTTTCTCAAACATAGTCATTTTCACTTAACATCATCACCCTCACTTTCATATCAGAGCCTCCATTTACAGTTTATTCATTTTATTGTGTCTCGATTAAAATAACACTGAGTACCAAAACCACCAAGGCCCACTCTAGTGGCTATGGAGCCATGAGCTTATCTTTATTAATTTTATGAAGATTTATATTTAACTCCCACTTGGAATCCAGATTGCTAGAGAAACCAGTGAAGTGTTTGGTGATATGCTTTCAATATTTTTTTTATCTTGTAAGTGCAATAAAATATGGAGCTCCTTTTTAAAGTGAAGATCTACTCTATGTGTCTATTTCCTTTCTTTCTTTTTATATGATTTGATACTAACGGAGATTCAAAAATGGAGAAGAATACACCTACTGATTTTAAAGATCTACTATCATCAATTGTCCGTTTGTGAGTGCAATATTAACCGATTCCCTTTTACTTTGAGTTTTCTATTGTATTACGCTATGTTTAATATTTTATATTTATAGGAGTGTCCTGGCGCCCCTCATGTAAATATTCAAATTGTTTGAATTCTTATCTTCTTCTTATCTGGTGTCTACTGGGGGCTGGTGCCTACTGCTAGTGAGAGCAGAGCTAACTCATTGGCTGACAGCATCAGCTGATGGGGGGCAAGGTACTCTTGGCACCATAACCACTACATAATGTAGTTACGATGCTTATAGTGCTTTTAGTGTTCCTATAAAGCAGGGGTCCTCAAACTCCGGCCCTCCAGATGTTGCTGAACTACAACTCACATGAGTCTTTGAATTACATAGATAGCCAGAGAATCATGGGAGTTGTAGTTCAGCAACATCTGGGGGCCTGGAGTTTGAGGACCCCTGCTATAAAGTGTGTAACACGGACACTTAAATGTCAGCATATGCAGAGCATACTCCAAGATGGAGAAACCCTATAGCTTTAAAAAAGGTTACAAAACTAACAAATTACGTTTTAGAAAATATCCATTGCATTAGTAGTATCCCATTGTGGCAGAGGCTGTCTTAATGGGTTTAAAGGGACACAATTCAGCTTGCTGAAGAGTGGGCCCTCTGTTTTTCATTTTACTAAAAGTGCAGATTTCAATGAAAATGGGTACATTGATAAATTAACTTAGTTACTCCTATCTGTTAATCAGACAACCGGTCCTGTTACTTTATAGTTATTTAACGCAGTATAGATAAACTCAAGAGGCAGCAATTGCCCAGAGCACCTGCCTTGCAAAGACTTTTTATTGAGCTGCATTAGAGAAGTCTGTGATTGGACAGCCACATAAATTCTGGGCGGGGTTAAAAGGGGATGGCTTGCAAAGGCTACAGACAAAACATCTGCAGCTTTTGAATGCTGTTTTTAGATATACCCCAAAAAAATAAAAAATACATAAGTAAATGCCAGGATGTTTTCATTGGCGTATATCTACTAAAGAGTGTTTTTTTTTTATTATTTATTTTATTTGCCATGGAGTGTTACTTTAATTGAGTATATCGATTATCCGTTCTCCAAGACTCTTGGCAAGTAACATTTCTAAAATGACTCTTCATATATGTTTTGTTGATAATATATATATATTTAATGTTATTTATACATGTACTATGCAGAGATTTTTTTTATTCCATATCCTTGCATATACAGTGTATACTATAACACAGTGACTTAATGTGCAATAAATAGTCTTATTGTGTAATGAAAAAAAGAGAATTTTTTTGTGTGTGTATTATTTTTAAAGTAAAAAACTCTCTATTATTTTTTCATTTCTCAATAAGACTGTATTTAAGCTCCGTGTGGGGGCCGAAACGTTGACTTTTATATGTATTAAATAAAAGTTACATTTTTTTTGAAAACTATCACAAAGACCTTGGAGTGCGGTCCTTTCTACTATATCTATCTCTCTCTCTCTCTCTCTCTATATATATATATATATTTACTATATACTATTTATTATATTAGTTTCCCACCTCCTCCTTGTATTCTGACCTGGTGTTATTTTGCAGTATATGTATTATATAGTATTTATTATATAGTTTTTCTCCTCCTTGTATCCTGACCCGGTGTTATTTTGCAGTATATATATATTATATAGTTTCCCACCTCCTCCTTGTATCCTGACCCTGTGTTATTATGCAGTATATATTATATAGTATTATACAGTTTCCCACCTCCTCCTTGTATTCTGTCCCTGTGTTATTTTGCAGTATTATGTATTATATAGTTTCCCACCTCCTCCATGTATTCTGCCCCATGTTATTTTGCAGTATATATCATAAAGTATTTATTATATATTATATAGTTTTACTCCCCCCTGTATTCTGATCCTGTGTTATTTTGCAGTATATTTCATATAGTATTTATTATATATTATATAGTATGTATTATATAGTTTCCCTCCTCCCTGTATTATACCCGTGTTATTTTGCAGTATGTATTATATATTATATAGTTTCCCACCCCCTCCCTGTATTCAGACCCTGTGTTTTTTTCTATATATTATTTATTTTATATTTATTATATAGTATTTATTACATAGTTTCCCACCCCTCCCTGTATCCAGACCCTGTATTATTTTGCAGTATATATATATTAATATTTATTATATACTGTAGTTCCCCTCCCAGTATCCAGACCCTGTGTTATTTATCTGTATATTATATAGTATGTATTAATTATTATATACTGTAGTTCCCCTCCCTGTATCCAGACCCTGTGTTATATTGCAGTATATATTATATTAATATTTTATTATATACTGTAGTTTCCCTCCCTGTATCCAGACCGTGTTATTTATATATATATTATATTATTTATTATATAGTATGTATATTATTATATAGTATATATTATTATTGTATTATATAGTATATATTATTATTTATTATATAGTATGTATTATATATAGTGTAGTTCCTCTCCCTGTATCCAGACTCTGTGTTATTTTGCAGTATATATTTTATTATATAGTATGTATTATATATAGTGTAGTTCCTCTCCCTGTATCCAGACTCTGTGTTATTTTGCAGTATATATTTTATTATATAGTATGTATTATAATTTATTATATAGTATGTATTATATAGTGTAGTTCCCCTCC
This sequence comes from Pelobates cultripes, assembly GCA_933207985.1. NCBI lineage: Eukaryota > Metazoa > Chordata > Amphibia > Anura > Pelobatidae > Pelobates > Pelobates cultripes. The sequence goes on from OW240918.1 coordinate 22,354,543, forward strand.
CTGTATCCAGACTCTGTGTTATTTTGCAGTACATATTTTATTATATAGTATGTATTATAATTTATTATATAGTATGTATTATATATAGTATATATATTATATTAATATTTATTATATAGTATATTATATTAATATTTATTATATAGTATATATTATATTAGTATTTTATTATATACTATATATTACATTAATATTTATTATATAGTATTATATTAACATTTATTATATAGTATATATTATATTAATATTTTATTATATACTATATATTACATTAATATTTATTATATAGTATTATATTAACATTTATTATATAGTATGTATTATATAGTATATATTAAATATATTATATAGTATGTATTATATTAATATATTATATAGTATATTTTATTATATATTGTAGTGTAGTTCCTCTCCCTGTTATTTTGCAGTATATATTATATAGTATATTTTATTATATATTATATATAGTGTAGTTCCTCTCCCTGTGTTATTTTGCAGTATATATTATTTTATTATTATAAAGTATAGTGTAGTTCCTCTCCCTGTGTTATTTTGCAGTATATATTCTTTTATTATTATAAAGTATAGTGTAGTTCCCCTCCCTGTGTTATTTTGCAGTATATATTATTTTATTATTATAAAGTATAGGGTAGTTCCTCTCCCTGTGTTATTTTGCAGTATATATTATATAGTATATTTTATTATATATTATATATAGTGTAGTTCCTCTCCCTGTGTTATTTTGCAGTATATATTATTTTATTATTATAAAGTATAGGGTAGTTCCTCTCCCTGTGTTATTTTGCAGTATATATTATATAGTATATTTTATTATATATTATATATAGTGTAGTTCCTCTCCCTGTGTTATTTTGCAGTATATATTATTTTATTATTATAAAGTATAGGGTAGTTCCTCTCCCTGTGTTATTTTGCAGTATATATTATAATTTATTATTTTATATATATATATATATATATATATATTATATATTTATGTATAGTGTAGTTCCCCTCCCTGTGTTATTTTGCAGTATATATTATTTTATTATTATATATATAGTGTAGTTCCCCTCCCTGTGTTATTTTGCAGTATATATTATTATATAGTATATTTTATATTATATATAGTGTAGTTCCTCTCCCTGTGTTATTTTGCAGTATATATTATTTTATTATTATAATGTATAGTGTAGTTCCTCTCCCTGTGTTATTTTGCAGTATATATTATTATATAGTATATTTTATATTATATATAGTGTAGTTCCTCTCCCTGTGTTATTTTGCAGTATATATTATTTTATTATTATAAAGTATAGGGTAGTTCCTCTCCCTGTGTTATTTTGCAGTATATATTATAATTTATTTTATATATATATTATATATTGTATAGTGTAATTCCCCTCCCTGTATCCAGACCCCTGTGTGTGTGTGTGTGTGCGCGCTCCCGCGGCCCAGGCGTGCTCCAGCTCCCCCTCCCTCCATGCACGTGCCCGCCGCCGCTGGCTCTCGCGGGGGCTGCTGGGATCGCTCGCCGCCTTGGTAATGTCCGCCATGTTTGCCATGGCGCAGGGAGCGGATCGAGCCGACAAATCCCGGATCTAGGCACGCAGCGCCGCCCGCCGGACCCCGAGCCTTCCGCCCCTCACCGAGCCCCGGGGGGCCCCCCATGAGTCCGCTGGGGGAGTGCGAGTGACGGAGCGCGGGGTTCGCCAGCCCGGGTGGGGACGGTCTGTGGAGAGGCGGCCATGAGCAAACTCTCATTCCGAGCGCGGGCGCTAGACGCCGCCAAACCGCTGCCCATCTACCGCGGCAACGACATGCCCGACCTCAACGACTGCGTCTCCATCAACCGGGCCGTGCCGCAGATGCCGACGGGGATGGAGAAGGAAGAGGAATCGGTATGTAATCCATTGTTATCGCCCTCCCCTCCCCTCCATTGGCAGCGAAGGAGATTGGGATTCAGGAAAGGCACTTACGCCGGACGGAGTGCGTAAGGCCTGTTGGTGTGCAGTCTCCTTACGTCAGCGAGGCTTGGCGTAGGGACGCAGTTGGCGGGAGCCGCCATGCTGTGGCGTAGAGGCGCTACGTCAAAGTGCGAGTGGGGAACCATTCGTGGCGTAGCCGCGGCTGTGAATAGGGGGACTTGCGTAGCGCTCTGTGCGTGCAGCCGGCTGCTGTGTTTGTTATTGCTGCTCGTGCAGGGCTGCCTGGGAGAACTCCTAACATTGATACTGTGTTTATTAATATCATTGTCATTACCTTCCTGAGTGACTGACTGGCTGATCGCAACTACTGGCACTCTCAGCAACATTGCTGCAATAACTTATATATTCCAACACTGCCCAATAATAATATTATATTATAGCTTTTACATTAAAAACAGCAAAAATCTACTATTATTACTACTAAAACGAATTATTATACAAGAGTTACCTGCACCAATGACAGTTCAGTCCTGCAGTGCTACAAGTACACAGCATTTGTGTATTAAGAGCAGATACTGTTTGTACTTTTATTATCCTTTTATTAACCAATGCACATTGTTTACATGAGTACAACACAGCCTCGTGTTTACATTATGAATGAGTCATTTATTGATAGGAGTATTTTACATGTTGGTTTCTGTGCCCATGGTGTGACAAATACTTTTATACTAAAAAAATATAGTATAGTGTCTGGTTGTCTAGATACTTTATGTCTCTAATTGACATCATTCTACGGTATGTATTGGCTATAGTGTCATCCATGTGGGTTGCCAACATCTAATGTCACTGAGGAAAAAAAATGACAGGAAAGAAATGTACATTTTTATATAATATGTGTGTGTGTAAATTATTTAAATATATATTATTATTCAGTTATTAATTTGGTTAGGAACTAGCTGGACTTTGTTTCATTTTTTATTATTGTTAGAATGTATTGTGTATGTTAGCTGTCTGTAATGTTTTTAACGTCCGTTACAATTTGTATTTTGCATCTGACAACCCACGTGTTCTTACGGATCTTGTTTGGTGAAATTGCTGAAGCTGTCAGTAGCCATGCTTTCAAGTGAGAGACGTCAGGAATTCAAAATGAATTTCAGAATCTAGACCAAAACAGCTTAATTAGAAATATTCTTCCAATCGATATGTTTTCACTTGGGCTATTTTGCCTTCAATTGTGAAATTCATTTTGAAGTCATGGCAATTACTTCTTGCAGAGCTGCTCGGATTAGAAGTGCACATCCTCCTTTCTTCTTTAGGAATAGCTTTATCTTCATGATTCTTTCTAATGACATCTATTTAGGCACCCACACAAGTTTGATGTACTGTGATAGATGAATCTTATTGTATGTGCTCGTTGTTTTTATTTTTTTTGGGGGGGGTGTATTTGTTTTGTTTGGAAAAAGTTTTGCTGCATAAGCTTATCCTTTCTGCCCAATCCTCCCAATTTGCTTTAAGGGTAATGCTGGACTTGGGTTGCTGTAAGTTGTACTTTAGCTGTTGGCTTTGTAAGAAGAACGTTGACAATTAAACTACAATTGTCAGCAACCCTTGCTTTGCCTTTAACCCCTTAAGGACACGTGACGTGTGTGTGTGTGTGTGTGGGGGGGGGGTGTTAAAGAACTTATGAGATGCGACGCAGTGTTGTAGAAGGTTAGATGAGTCTCATGACTGGCTGAGTCACCCAAGTGTATAGACAGTAGCACAGCTGCCCAGAATGGTGTTTTATACAAATAACATGCATGGGATTATTATTTTAGTGTAATATCGGTGTAGTTTATTTAAAAATCAAAGGGTGACCTTGAGGTACCGTTTTTGCATGGGAAGAGCAGCTGTGGTCTTCTAGCTGTCTTGACAGGTTTCTGACATAGTTGTCAAACGCCATGGGCTTGGTGGCTTCCTGGGAGAATTGATGGACAGCCCTGCACTTTCACCGCTGAGATTAAAGTTTGTGTACGCTCTCATTTGCATGTTGAATGCTTATATCTTCAGAATGTGTACCAGTAGGGGCAGTTAGCGTGTCTTGTATGTTATAGATCTGTGTATGTGTGCATTTGCTTTTGTGTAAGTCACTAGAGGGGATTATTTTCATTCCAGATTATATAGCAGCATAGTAATCTAATGCATATTATCAGGGCGGTGGGCTCATCCTAACCTAGTGATAGCTCAGGTCTTTTAGGGGTTGTGGACTACCTGTCTTGGGAGGCTGGAAGCTTGGTCAGTAGCTGGTGTCCAGCTTTGATTTTCACGTACAGTGTGTTTGTGTTCTGTCCAGCTCTGAGCTCCACGTACAGCGTGTTTGTGTTGTGTCCAGCTCTGATCTCCACGTACAGCGTGTTTGTGTTCTGTCCAGCTCTGATCTCCACGTACAGTGTGTTTGTGTTGTGTCCAGCTCTGATCTCCACGTACAGTGTGTTTGTGTTGTGTCCAGCTCTGAGCTCCACGTACAGTGTGTTTGTGTTGTGTCCAGCTCTGATCTCCAGGTACAGCGTGTTTGTGTTGTGTCCAGCTCTGATCTCCAGGTACAGCGTGTTTGTGTTCTGTCCAGCTCTGATCTCCAGGTACAGCGTGTTTGTGTTGTGTCCAGCTCTGATCTCCCCATGTGTATGTGTTCTCTGGCTGCGGTGCAGTGATACATTTGTTGCAGTGATGTTCCATTGTGTGTATGTGTTCTCTGGCTGCGGTGCAGTGATACATTTGTTGCCGTGATGTTCCATTGTGTTTGAGTTGTATCTGCCCGGCCGCTCTCCTCATGGCTCTGCTAGTAAGTGCACCAGATGGATTTCCTGAATGAAAGCAAGCCCCGCCCCCGCCGCCTTTCGATTGGCTCTGTCTTGATTCTTGCTCTGAGAGGTGGCAGTGAGCGCCGGTGTGATCGCTGATTGGCTGCCGGCGGCCGTCTCCTCATCTCCCTGGGCTCGCTGTTCGGGTCCTTACAGTCTGTTTACCAGAGAGCTAGTCTAGAGAACTACAACTCCCTGCATGCCTTGCCAGCCAGAAACCTTACAAAACATCACGGGAGTTGTAGAACTGAGAGCCTGCGTGTGTCAGCCTGTTTGTGTGTGCTGCTTGTGATTATTGACTGCACTTGCTGTTTTGGCAATCTGGACCGTTTAGCATTTGCAAGGCAGCAATGTTATCAAATGGAAATGTATAACAATTGCGTTCAAATCAATGTGAAATCTTGGCACCATGCTACTAATGAAAGATCCCCTTTGTATTTTGATATGATCAGTATGTCTAAGAATGCATAGCATTGCTTGTTAAACAACTATGAACAGTATAGTAATTGCAAATACATATTGATAGTGTGCATACACACCAAAAACAAACGGTGGACATAATTGATGCATACTTGTTCTAGCATGGCCCTCATCTACCTATTCCTGGAACAATTTGTAACCTCTCAGTTATTGTTAAATGCCCTCTTTATAATATTGTAAAGTGCTGCGGAATAAATTGGTGCTATATAAATGGCAGTAATAATAACAATGCATACAGTTCATATGTGTCCTCACAGACCAGAGCATTGAGAATTGTAATGTCCTCTGCAGGCATTAATACATTTAAATAGTTGGCTGCATCCCACATATGTACTTACCTGTTTTAGTTGTACTGTCATTTGATTAGTGTGATGGCCTTTTGTTTTTCATTATGGTATATCTTTCAGTTTTATGTTTTTGCCTCTGTTCGATAAACTTTAAAATTCTGTTGATGATTTAAGTGAGTATATTCAAATTGAAATAGTTGGCTAGTGCTGGCAAAAATGTGTTCAATATGGAGTTAGTTTTTGTTTTTTAATTGTACTTTTACTAGATTGATATTCTTTTGGGGGTTGTTATTAATTCTGGACAGCAGTCAATAAAAACTAAAGGGACACTATAGTCGCCAAAACAACCTTAGCTTAGGGAAGCAGTTTTGGTGTCAGTCACAGCCAGGGGAGCTGTGGCTAGGGCTGCATAAACCGAAACAAAAAAACTCCTAAATTGTTGTAAATTGAGAAGTGATGCTTCATAGGCAAACGGTTTCATTAAGTTAGTTTTGTTGACTATAGTGTCCCTTTTTGGGCATTTTGTTTATATACATTTTGTTTTGTAGATTTTACTACTTCTTGTAATCTAGTGGCTAGTTGAAAATGAAGTTCAGGTATTTACCTTAAAGGAGTTCATGATTTTATGCTGCTTCATTGCAAATAAGCTGTTCTTTCTATTACTTTAGAAAATGTGTACTGGTAACTGTGTATTCGTTTAAGTGCTGATTTTATTGTATAATATTACACAAACTAACCATATTACCGTTTTGATCCAATTTCACTTATGGCTTTGTAGGTTCAAAAACCATTCACAAGTAAATGTTTTTATAAAATATGCATTGTGAATGTTAATATTTGGATTGGAATAGATTTTCTTTTACTTGTGACTGCATAATGTATGAAGAGTTAGCCACAAGAACTATCTTGTAACTCTAAAATGATGTAATGTTTTGGAATTATGATATATTTTATTCCAGTCAGCATACAATTTGCATACCTTAATGCTATAATCTGTATTCATAATATACAACTTGAACCACTCTTTATCTGATGTTATGGAGCTGTCCAGCCATCAGGAAATGTTACTGCTTTGTAACAGCTGAAGGCATTGATCTGTCTGCTCGTTTATATTTTTCTCCAATGTAACTATTTCTTGGTCCAGACTGAATGCATTCCAGCAGTGTAAGCTTTCAAAACTACATAGACCTACTTTCTCTGTTTTGTAGCTTTTTATTTTGTAGCTTTAAAAAGTTAACTGGAAGCCTTTTCCTATTGTCAATGTGAATGGGAGATGCAGTAACTGGGCTTTTATAATAGAATCGATAAAAGTGGTCAAATCCTGTGTTCTCACTGGTTTTAGATAGCACCTTGTGCTTAGGAGATAAGATGGGGGGGGGAGGGTGCCTATACCTATAGAGCCAGGTGAAAATTGTACAAAGGGATATGAGGCAAGAATTATCTATTATTTTTTTTTTTCCCCTCTTGTGTCCTTTCAGGATCATCTCCTTTCCCAGTACACTGTCTTTGTTAATTGGCATTGCTCACCTATTTCAATATTACACACACAGTTGTCCAGAAGCTGTTTTGCTGCCATTTAGGCTCTCTCTAGTATAACAACTTTTGTTTTAATATATTTGTTAAAACCACACTGGATTCGTCTTACTCTCTCATATAAGAACTGTTAACTCAGTTGCCGAAGTGTTTCAGTTTCTTTCCCCTTTCATGTTAAATGTCTTTTAAACTTTTGAGTGCTATGCAAATGTGTTTGAACTGCTATACTTAATTTACATTGGAGCCATGTTAAAGACACACTATAGTCACCAGAACAACTACAGCTTATTGTATTTGTTCTGGTGAGTAGAATCATTCCCTTCAGACTTTTTGCTGCAAACACTCTTTTCAGAGAAAATGGAGTGTTTACATTTCAGCCTAATGATAACTCCACTGGCCACTCCTTAGATGGCTGCTAGGACTGTTTCCTATCTCAGTCTTGACTAGTGTGCATCACAACATTCAGTATCTCCACCCTGTGCATGCAGATACTGAACTTTCCTCATAGAGATTCATCGATATTAATCTCTATGAGGAGATGCTGATTGGCCAGGGCTGTGTTTGACTGCCCCTGATCTGCCTCCTTGACAGTCTCAATCAATCCTATGGGGAAGCACTGTGATCGGCTCAGTACCACACTTCTGATGATGTCAGTAGACAAGGGCAGAGCCAGCAGCTTCATGCTTGAATACAAGTAAGATTTTACTATATTTATGGAGTTGACGGTGGGGGAGCAGGGGGTCTAGAAGGAGGTTTTAACACTATAGGGTCAGGAATGCATGTTTGTGTTCCTGACCCTATAGTGATTCTTTATGTTAGAGTCCTCAATAATTTAGTTACAGTGTCTTTTACTATAGTTGCAAAAATCCTGGTTATTTTGATAAGGCTATCTACTGCATGGTCAGTGCAAATGTGTTTATGCTTTTTCTTCTTCTAACACTTAAACTAACAGCTTCTAATCTATTTTTGCTATCTTCATATCAACATATTCAGAAATGCTACGCAATAACTTGCCAATGCGATATCCTTTCCATAATTTTATACTGTCTGAAGTCATATTAAAAAATCACCTTTGAAAACAACAATAAATGGTTAAATTAAAACAAACACAAGTCTTGCTCCCTCTTTAAAATATCTTGGATGCATAAGGCTTTGGGTGCTAGGGATTCTTTATCTTGCTTGCAAACCACTTGTATTTGTGAACTGTGGACACAGAGTCCTTGCATCATAACCACTAAATTACATTGTGGAGTTGTACAATATTGAATGATTAGATTTCCTTTGATATATTTTTTTCTGCCTGTTCATTTAATTCTGAATTATATAATATGGATTGATATTTAAAGAAGGTTTGTTGTCAGACTCACATTTTTGAGTATTTCATAAAGATACAATCGCCATGACATACTCGCATTCAATGAAATTCCAACACAATAATAAGATGTCATAAGACCAAATAGGTCTTATGATCCTTAAATGTGGTTAAAAACACAGCGCTGTAAAGACGTTTAATTGATCAGCGTAAAGGGGACAATAAGAGGCCTTTGTACTTTTGTTTAGTAGTCTTTACATTTTGATTTACGGTTGTATGGTATAGCAGGATAAGTTCCATCTTTAATAAATATAAAGTTTAGGACAAATTTAGGCGTAGATGAACAGTTGACAAGGACGCTATTTACAGTCTAGAGTATGTGGTATATACTTCTGTGTCACTTATATACAAAGTCTTGAAAAAGGAAGATTGTCTTTTGTTTTTTCCCTCTTGCTCCTGCTTACATTCTAATACTTTCTTTTCCCAAGAACAGCTAGTCATGCTACTTTAATAGTTTTCCTAAAAAACCCTCTTCATGGTGGTTCTATAGTTATTCCTTCCTGTGCTAAAACAATAATAATTTACTTATAGTCCCCTCTTCTTGTAAAGGGGACTCCAGTCCAAAGGCCTGCACTAAAGTCTTTAACATAGTTGTCAGCTGATTAATAGTTGTTAAAGGATTTATAGGAATACGAACAAACAGGCACACATTAAGGGGATGGGATCACCTGCATTCTGAGAAATGTTATGGTCCAAGCAGTAAAAACTGGAAAGAAATGTGCGAATGTTTCTCAACCACGGTTGAGTTTTTAAAGTATACTTGTCATCATGGTGATCTTAGGTTTTGAGCAGAAACTTACACACACACACACGTGTCCATTGAATTCCTTAGTCTGTAAGTTAGAGACTCCTTGCTAGAACTCCTTACAGGAAAGCATTTCTTTCCTCTCTCTTATGCCTACCAGGAGTTACAGCAGTACTGTATTTTTGTGCATGTTTGAGCACAAAATATAGAAAGTCCACTCAAGTCAGATTTTTAGGTGGATTGTCCAAAAGTCTCCACGTAAAGAGTTGTCAATAAGCACTGTGCCCACCTCACAAGGTGCTTATGACATGGTTAATTAATGAATGTTGAATAATGTTGGTGAGAAATATTATAAACAATTGTGCAAGTTTTCCGTTCCTTTGCCTATATCACAGTTATGTTAGAGGACGTATTTCCTGTTTAAAGGGGAAACATCACTTCCCATGGTTTTTAATATTATTACCTATCCCCTAGATTTAACAAATATGCATTTGTGAGGTGTGCAAATGTAAAATTTAAATGTTGAAATCCACACCTCTTTATCCTGCTACTTGGTGCCCATATCTTGGGTCCCTGACAATCCTTGTTATAAGCTCTATCCTTTGCAACTGGGGGTCCGCATAAACAACAAAAGACAACGTTTTTATTTCTCCTATTTATTTGCAATGTTTGCCCTGGCTTTACATTGCACAGGATTATAATTTCATATGCTAAATCTTTAAAGGAACATTGGGGATACTATAACCATTTCATCTCATTGAACTGATTATGCCTGGAGTATCCCCCCCTGGGTACACAATCCAGTCACCATTCATAAACGGCATCAGCTGCATGAAAATCTGCACAGAATTGACTTTAGCCAGTATGGAACTCTTGTTCTGGGCTAGCTAATGATGTCCCAAGGACCCTGTTGAAGTTGGAGTTACAGCAGAATGGTTAAAGTATGTACAGCATTTCATAGCGAAACACTGTGCATACATCCTCCAACTTTAAATCACTGAAGTGGTCATGGTGTTTGAAGTATGTATAACTTTGCATCACCCTTTGCATTTTATTTTATAAATATCTTTATTTCAGGCATAGGTTTGAATGTTAAAAATGGTTATCATATAGGCATTGTTTCATTATCTAGTTATTAACGCAGTGTTTGAATGATTGATAATCTTTCAGAACTGGTCCTTGTAAAGGGTAACAACGTAATGTTTTGCATAGGTTTCCTCATCAAGTCTGATTTGGTGAATATTTCTTCTAAAATATGAGTTCACCTATTAGCAGAATGTTATCAGCATGCATGCTGTCCAGGTTAGTTAGCAATAAACCAGTTATCAGCTTTGTAATGACCGTTTTGGATTTCTTGATATGACTTAGCTTCTGTTTACACAGTAACAATCCAGCCTGAATGCAATAGTTTGCCCAACAGTTACAGAACTGCTTGTCATCTAATTTAGCACAAGAGTACTTCTCCCATGTGATTATTCAATAATCTTAACCTCTTATTATCTCATACCTTTTTGCCAGTTAAGATCCAAATTGCAAAAAGTGCATCATTTTTAAGAACTACGGGTTTGTAAAATTAGTTTTGCTAAGTCAGTAAACTTGCTTGTATTCACAGATCCATGATTGCTACAAAGTATGGTTTGAGATACTAACCGTACTGGTATAACTATTATAAAATTCACTTGGCACCATGTCAATGTTAACAAGGTATAATAGTATACATAACACGTATTGTCCTTCTTCTGCTAATTGCTACACAAGTGGTTGCCAAAAATATTCACACAACATAGACATTCCTTATGACGCTTACTATTTTTTTTTTTTTTTAACTACAGTAGTGGTTATAGTGGTGGGAATGCACTGGTGCCTCCTGCAATGTATGTAGTCAAACTTTTTTTTCTAACGGAATTGCTTCTTAACTGGGGTCCGCTGGGTGCCAGTCCCTGACTACTAACATTCAAAACTGAGAGCCTTAAGATCCTGGTGAAAGCTTTCATTAGCCCTGCGGAGCTAAGTCATGTGCTGCTTTGCTTATCTCAGTGAAGAGAGCTTCTGGCTGTGAGGAGGCAGGGAGCGACATCTGGCAGATCCCAGCAAAGAATTCATACTGTTAGAAAATGGTTTGACTACTTAGGCTGGGATTCCTGACACCATCACCATTACAGTATGCTTTAGTAGTTTGATTCCTTGGAGTGTTCCTTTAATGGAAGCTGTCATTATTATTATTATTATTTTTTATTTATAATCACTGAAAATAGTGTTTCATGCAATAGAGCACATTGTGTATTTTGTAATGAACACATAGAAGTACATAAGTCTATTCAGTGCATCTCCTGGCGTATTCTTGCTCAATGGGGATGATCATCTTATCCACTAAGAGAGTGCAGACTTTGATGGTCTGAAGCTGTTCCAGAGTACATTTTTAAGATGCCTGGTGCTTGCATAGGATATCTGGTTTCATGAATGCACACTATGCTTCTGACCAAAGAGTAATTCAGACGGCCACCTTTTTATAGAGCAAGAATAAGCCATGCAATGAGGTATTTACTTAGATGCATGCATAAAACAAAATACACACAGAAGTAAGAATGCAAATTTTAATTTAAATATGTGATAAATATAGATTAATTGCAAAATGTGCAGTACTTTTTAATATTTTCTCTGATAAAATTGCCTATTCGATACATTTTTCCTACCAGCCGTCTCTTTTCTCCCTCCCCCAATTTATTTTATGTTTTAATAACTGAAATAGAACATTCCCTACTTATGTTTGCTGTGGAATGTGACCTGACCCTAGTTATACTTTTATACTTTACAATTGTTATACTTATTTTTAAGCTGTCTTGTTAAAAACCCCTTCAGTTTAGTGTCGTCCTACTGTGCTTTAACTCTGCAGGGCAGCATAGAACGCCTAATGGATCGAGATCTCATTCCTGGGATACCATGTGGCCTCAAAGGCAACATAGGCCTAGCAAACTGAAATGGGAAAGCCCTATACTGACACTATAACTTTCCAACATCATTTAAAACCTTTACATGGGTGGTACTCTGGAGACTTTGCTGAACACAAATATGAGTTTGAAAAGCGTATCAGTGAAAGTGCATTTTTCTGTGAAAAATGCAAAAAAACTAATATGAACCCTAACTTTGGTCAGTGGCTACTACAGACTGGACATACCCCATTTTAATACCTTCGGTTGTTTACTCTTCCCAATAGTATTTTATGATGGTGGTAATTCTCATTCCTGGGCTGCTATATGGTCTCCATGGCAACATAACCAATCTGGCAATTTCAATGTGTGAAAACTGAAAAGGGGAAAGTCCTGTATTTTTTTTATAATTCTTTATTTTTGTAATGCATTTGCATAACAATATGATTTTTGTTTGTTTTTGTCGTTATAAGGCATTGTAAACAGGCAATTTAAAGTATTATTTTGACAGATTACATGCGTTAATTTCTTTGTTTAGGTAATAAGCAATCTTTTCCCTTTGCTGAAAGTCCTGTATTTAACCCTGTAACTTTTGAAAACCCGATAAAACCTGTATATGGGGTGTACTTTTGTACTCGTGAGACATTGCTGAACACAAATGTATATTTTATTGCAGTAAAAGCGAACATTATCATTACATTTTCAATTTAAAATGCCATGCAAAACATTTCATTATTTCTCAAACTTTTTTTTATTTTTTTTTATTTTATGCATATTAAATTATGTTTCATGTATAAATATTTGATGCAAAATTAAAGCCCTTTTTCTTCTGAACAAAATTGGATGCAAGAAGTGTGGGTGCACTTAATATGAAAGAGGTAAATTATGGTTGAAAAGACACATAGCTTAAATTACAGGTTTTGTTTTGATCAAAACTTGCACAATTGCCTCTGTCATTAAGGGGGTAAAGTAAACAAGTGGAAGATATTAATGACCAGAAAATATCCAACTATATAGTTCTAAAATAGTATTTGTTTGGCAGCTAGCCGTAAAGAGCATTCAAATTGTGATGGTAGCAAATCATTTCTTTCTAGCAAACGTACTCAGTCAGACCCTCCCTTGTTAATCAGTATGTTTGAGCTCTGATTGATGGTGTAATGTTCCTTACGGGAAAATGGTCTGATTAATAGAAGACGTAAACTGTCTCACTGTTCTGGGTTACTTCTAGTCTTCCAGATATTATTAAACCGGAATTTTCCATTTCACTATATCAATATGCAATTTGTCCGTATTAGAACCTCATTCACTGACTGAGGACATATACGTCAATGGACACGCTCAAACATCAAACAAGAAATAGGGAAGTGCTCTAAGTTAGGTCAGCAGGCACATGGAGAAACTATTCTTACAATGATAATGGTGAAAAACACTTGGCATAGTATGCGTCTTTCTGCGCACAACAGGGACACGTATGACAAATACATATAGCAATATACCTACTGTCAGGTCTGCGTGTGCATGAGCTGTGGCATCATGTACTGCAGTACAATAACCACAAGAAGGAAGAATTGTTTGAGGTGGCACAGAGAAAGCAGAGGTAACATTTTTATTTTATTTTTTCAAATCTATACAACATTTATGATATGAAACTAAAGTTAATTATTTAAGTCAAAACATATAAAACGCATAAATGTTGTTTCTCAGAGAGTTTCTCTAATAGATTTACAGCCTGGGGTGCCATTTTTTTTTTAAATCCTTTCTTATGCTGACTTTGGATATTTTGTATCAACTCTTAATCCATGTGATAAAGTGTTAGCTGCTGACTAAGACAGTGTTTACACAACACTGCTTGTCCTGTGATCTCATTGACAGCATCTCATTGAGGTCAGGTATGGAGAGTATAACCCCTTCACTACCATGTATGCTTAATAAAATGGGGAAAATATGGTGTAGCATGAGATGTACATTTTTTAAAAATATTTGGGGGCATATTAAATTACATTACCTTAAAATATCATCAGTATTATAGTGTCAGATTTACTTGTAACCAAACCATGCAGTGAGTCACCCTGGGTTTCTACTTACCCAGAGACAATGGAACATTGTGATGAAAGGTTTTGTTTCTATCTCCAAAGGAGTCAATGGGCAAAAGATAAGGTTAATTAATGCAACATTGGCAAGCGCACACATAAATGGTTAATACTTGTAGACCCGGTGAAACAGGAATTGGTATTTTAAAGGTTAATCCTTGCTGACCTCTAAAGGTTTAAGTCTGGTTGAAAACTTTTGTGCACAATAAAAGGGTAACATTGTCTGTCAAAGTGTATTTTACTCTGGTTCCTAAAATTTGGGCTGGAAAGCCTGAAACATAAATAAGTACAACTAGTTTTACTGTTCAAAATGCATGACACCATGTCATGGTTTTGTAACTGGGAAATCCTGGTCAGTGTGAGTGCAGATTACCTGCAGGCCTTCTGGCACACACTATTACCCTTCTCAGAGCTGGGGCTGTACAGCAAAATTACAAATGCTCATTGATTCTTGTCCTTTGCAGAGTAGGTACAGTATCTCACAAAAGCGTGTACACATCTATGTAAATATTTTATTATATCTTTTCATGTGACACTGAAGAAATGACACTCTGCTACAATGTAAAGTAGTAAGTGTACAGCCTGTATAACAGTGTAAATTTGCTGTCCCCTCAAAAAAACTCAACACACAGCCATTAATGTCTATAAACTGTTGGCAACAAAAGTGAATACAACCCTAAGTGGAAAAGTCCAAATTGGGCCCAAAGGGTCAATATTTTGTGTGGCCACCATTATTTTCAAGCACTGTCTTAACCACTGCCACTGGAGTCTTCTTCCACTCCTCCATGTCATCACAAAGTATGTGAATGTTAGAGACCTTGTGCTCCCCCACCTTCCCTTTGAGGATGCCCTGCATATGCTCAATAGGGTTTAGGTTTGGAGACATGCTTGGCAAGTCCATCACCTTTACCTTCAGCTTCTTTTGCAAGGCAGTGGTCGTCTTGGAGTTGTGTTTGGGGTCGTTATGTCGGAATACTGCCTTGCGGCCCAGTCTCCGAAGGGAGGGGATCATGCTCTGCTTTAGTATGTCACAGTAGATGTTGGTATTCATGGTTCCCCCAATGAACTGTAGCTCCCCAGTGCTGGCAACATTCATGCAGGCCCAGACCATGACACTCACACCACCATGCTTGACTGTAGGCAAGACTACACGCTTGTCTTTGTTCTCCTCACCTGGTTGCTGCCACACACGCTTGACACCATCTAATCCAAATAAGTTTATCTTCGTCTCATTGGACCACAGAACATGGTTCCAGTAATCCATGTCCTTAGTCTGCTTGTCTTTAACAAACTGTTTGTGGGCTTTCTTGTGCATCATCTTTAGAAGAGGCTTCCTTCTGGGACGACAGCCATGCAGGCCAATTAGATGCAGTGTGCGGCGTATGGTCTGAGAATTGACAGGCGGACCCAATACCCCTTCAACCAAGACAACCTATGGATATGACGCTGAGCACATGCACTCAACTTCTTTGGTCGACCGCGGTGAGGCCTGTTCTGAGTGGAACCTGTCCTGTGAAACTGCTGTATGGTCTTGCCCACCGTGCTGCACCTCAGTTTCAGGGTCTTGGCAATCTTCTTATAGCCTAGGCCATCTTTATATAGAGCAACAATTCTTTTTTTTCAGATCCTCAGAGAGTTCTTTGCCATGTTGAACTTCCAGTGACCAGTATGAGGGAATGTAAGAGTGAAAACCCCAAATTTAACACACCTTCTCTCCCTGTTCACACCTGAGACATTGTAGTCACATGACACCAGGGAGGGAAAATATTGCTTGGGTGCTGCGGTAGCTGCATGAGGTTGCAGGTGGCATTAAGGAGGGATGGAGGCAATAGGAAGTTCTGTTCTGGATCCAAAGTTGGGACCAGGCACCCTGATTCTGTCACTCTACTCTGTAAAGGATACTGCGGAGCTTGTGAAATTGAAAACTAAAATAACATTTATTGCACTTCCATCCCTCGAACAAATTATTGAAATTGCCGTATACATGCTGGTATATGATGGCAAGTAAAGCATCAAAGGTTGGCAGTGCTCAAGCCCTGCACTCTGTTATTTGTTTTAACTGCTTTCACAGACCAGACACAGAATGTCATTTCTCTGTGATAATGAAATGGTTATAGATAAGTAACCCTAAATCTGAGGTTTTGTTAATGTAATATGCACACTGGGAAAGACAAAAGATTGTAAAAATCTGCATGTGGCTGTCTGATAGTGCTGTCCCTTTTTAATTCAATTTAGTATAAATATATTTGCTGTACACAATAAATCTTTTTAACATGGGTCTTCTATCTGTAGTAAACACTATATCATGGCTCTGTATGAGATCAGTTCAGCTAGCTTTTCCCTCTTTTGTGGTTTTGAAATTCATTAGCAGTCCTAAGAGGTGTGGGGGAGGGCCTGCTGGAACAAGAAGCTGTGCAGTAACCTGCTCTTCTAGAATGGATAAACATACATTGGTATTTGCTTTGTGCAAGACTCTGGAGCCAGTTCCTGCCGTTTTATATCTATATGCACTCTATAGGCAAATCTTATTTTGTAGGTTGGATTCTATTAACGAATAAATTCATTCCTGACAATTGATCTCTTACTTTCCAATACTGCAATGGAAATGTTGATTGATAAAATGTGTCCCAGGTGATAGAACTGAAACCCTGCAAAATATATATATATATATTTTTTTTAAAGTGGCATTTATTGTTCTGTAACTTGGATAGGCAAAAGGATAGATCCCAATCAGTTCTAGAACTACATTTCCCATGATCCTTTACTAGAAAGGATTTATAAACGCTGAAGTCCAACTTTTTATCCACCTTTGTTTCAATATTGTGTTTGAGTAAATCTTTAAGTTGAAGTCCTTTTCAACCGTTGAAATTAAAACATGGTAGATTTACTAATTAAACTGTTACTAGATGTACATTCATTCATTAATCCCCAACAATTTTTCTTTTCTTTCTTTTTTTTTATTTTACACATTTATTTTCATCCCTGTCAATCACTGAAGAAGATGGACTTTTGACTCTAAAACCAATGCTTTTTAGTTGAAACTATATTGCTAAAACTTTACCTTTCTGTTCTAAATGATCTTCATTATTGCTTGTGTAGGTATTCTTTTACACCTAATTTCATTTATTCTCAGATCATGCTTGGCTCTAACGTGTGCACCAAACTTTAGTGTTTGTTTTAATCACAGTTGGAGTGCAACATTCACAAAGCAACGACCATTGTTTTCATTACAATTGCTTGGTTTTTCTATGGGATTTTGACTGTTTTTAGAAATGTGTTTCTGAATATCTGCCCTGTATTCTAGTTATGTGATTTAAATGTCCTCTCTGGTACGCAGTTAAAGGTATATACAACATGATTTTCAAGACCCATGGGATCGTCTACAGACCCAAGTCTTTCGATATTTGATAGGTTGTTGTCTGACTCACACAGCTGTCACTAGTAGGAACTGAAAAACCTGACGGAAGCCCTACCTTGTCAGCTTCAAACTATGCCTTAAGAAAAGTAGTCCCCACTTTGTAGAAGATATAATCATTAGAAAATATGAATGTAACTGGTGCTCTTTTACCAGTGGCGGAACATGAGGCCGCATTAGGGCGTACTGGCTCTTGGGGGCACAAGAATCGGGTTACCGGCAGGAAGGAAGCACACAGCGCTCCGCCTACCAGTCACTCTGTGTCGTGTGGTGGATCAGAGCGTACTGCAGAACCTGCAGTTTCTAGTACCCGGACAACAGGAAGTGCTCACTGAGAGGAAATATCTGACTGGCATGTATATTTTGTGCATTTACCACTTAATAAAAAATAAAAAAATTGCAAAAATAAATAAATAATAAACATGTTCAGTTAACAGCAGATTTGTGTAGGAATTGTTTCTTTTTTCCAAATGATAACTTACTGATACTCTGTACATTTATCGCTATCGGCTTAAAAGTTCATAGATTATCAGTATCGGTTGATCCCTAATCTATATCATTATTATAGATGTTGAATGGCTGTTATCATTGTTGCTGTCATATTATTTTTATTTGCTGGCTGAGTCCATGTTTCGCTATGATTGGACTGTGCTGCAATTTACTGTGTGATTTTCTCATTAGTGCCAAAATTTGTTGCTGTTTACCTTTCTAACGTTGTTAATTTTTTTTGTGCCAAGTCCTAGTAAGTTTTAGTCTTCTGAGACAAAACACAATGACAATGCGAGTGGGTCTTTTTGATTAGTTTAATTATAATTGTATTAAATTACATGCTTCGTCTGGTTTTACAGTGATTGCTTATATTTTATGGTCTGTTGTTTTCATTTGCATTATTTAGATACTAAGTTGATAAGTAAAATTACATTTACAACCATATTATCATAATGCTATCCTTTATTTAACATGTTTTAACAGCATGCAACACAGTTTTATTTGTCTAAGGGACAAACCAGCCATTTCCATGTTGTGTGACAGATGTAAACAATGCTGTTTGTAAGAAATGTCAATTTCTTAATTTGTTAGTCAGAATGTATCTAGTCAGCCACTAGTCACTTCCTCATGATGACTTTAAATAGTTGAATGCGATTCATTCTTTCTATGTGAGACGCATTGGACCAGTGATCAGAAGTGGAGAAGCAGCTGACCGTGGAGATTTCCTATTTTTTGATAAAAGCAACATTTTCATTAAAAAAAAAAAATTTTAATTTTTTTTTACAAGGCAGAGAGCATAAACTAAATCTCAGGAATAACATTAAATTGTAAAAATCCCATTAAATGTATTCATTTTCAAACACCTAACTGATTATTTTTTATAGAAAAAAAGTGCAACATTTTTAAATACATCAACTCTATTTCCTTAGTCTTGACCTTTTCTCATATAATTAACATGAGCATGGCTTCTCACTATTCAGTTATAACTTAATGGTTCTTGTTTTAATTGAATCTAAACATTCTTGTATGTGAGAGATTATTTATTTTATGCTTAGCTATGATACATGATTTAATACTAAGTTTATAGATTGATTTGGCAAAAAGCCGGTTCAAGTTGGTTGTGTTTTTGTGTGTGTATGTGTACATAGGGCAAACTCCGGGCATACTCCAGGGTGATCTGGGTTCAGTGGCAGTGATAAAGACCGTACTGTTGTTTGCTACAGTAAATAAGAAGTGTGTGATCATGCTGTCACAGTCTGTGTGTTGCCTTATGAGCTGTGCCTGCAAGCAACCTCCCAGACACTCAGCCCCATCCCCCTCCCTCCTATTTCCTTTCTATATTTATATTTCTAGGTATTAAATCGATTAAAGCAATTATTAAATCAAAACAAAATTTGACTTTTCTGATCCTGCTTTATATTTTTGTTTGTGTGTCCTTTTCCTCACCATCCCAGTTTCTCTATACACGTTTAATATTTTTAGTCGTGCCATACGTTTGGAAGTTAAGAAGATAACAAAATAATTGTTTTTGCTCTCTAGATAGCAGAATTTTAAACATCCCAACATGTTTTACATTCATAATCTAATAATTTGCTGACTAGAGTTATATACAAATAATATAGATAAACTTTTGACTATGATCGTTTCCCAAGGCATCTTTCTGTTGGATATTATATTATAGAATACCTGAGTGTTGATACAAAGGGGCTAAATAATGGCTTTTGTCAAATAATGCTGTTTTCGGCAAAGAGACACTCCCCCAAGTGAGGCCACTACTTTGCATAGCTCTTACATGTGACAGTTATGTTTGGTACGTTTTAGAGACTGCCAGTAGGAGCTACAGTGCAGGCTGTGACTGTATGTGATGGAATGGAAAAGACTGGCACCAAACTTCATATTAAAGAATGGCAATGTGATTGAAATCCTACTTTGTGTTGGACAGGGAAGGTGAAAAGGATATTCCTGCAGACAGAGACCTCTTCATTATGAGATGAATATTCAATGAATGTGCAGCAAATAATTACAAACCTATTAACCACTGGTTGATTCGCCCACTTTCCTTTTGTGCAGTTTTATCATTCGTATAAAAATGTAGTTGGTAGTCTTATTAAAGAGGGTTTTTTTATTTTTTTTTTATCATCTATAGCATCACATAGTTACCGGTATTTAGTATTCTTTGATTCACTTTTTTCAGCTATTACTATTTATAGATTAACTGTCAGCTAACCTGGGCACTTTGATTTTCATTTAAGTTTTTTTTTAGTTTTTTTTTAAAGGAACTAGAGCTGCAACAATCAATTAATAATGATCAATTATGAAAATTCCTAAAGAAACTCCTTATTGATTAGTTTGTCTGTGCACAGCACAAGGCACATCTACTCATTGCATTGCTTCTGTTGTGAAAAAATATATTTATTACAATTGAACTTTGAAAAAGCCCTCAGAAAAGGATGAAATGTGTTGTGCCATTTCAATATCTAGTTTAGTTAGAGTATACAGCTTAGAATGTGTAAATGATCAGCGGCTGTTTTACACAGATAAAGGTGCTGGAACATTTAATGCAATTTCTACTTGGACGTGGAGGATGCTTAAGAAAGGCATCTGAAGGTTTTTTTTTTTTCAGCTTGCTCCTGACTTTTGTGGATTAGATCATTTGGATTGTTTATATTAAATCTGGTAATTTCGGTCTATGCTGTGCATAATATAGTGCTGAACATAGTTACACAAAGCCCCAGATTGATAGGAATTGATGTGAATCATCTGATTGCAACATTATTAGCTGATTATATGTACTGTGGGATTTTGAGTTGGAGATTGATCCACATATTACCACTGTTGCTTACCCTCTATTAATTCAGGAATTTCCCACATGGACCATTTGCAAGCTAGGTGAATGCTCAGACAGGCCAGTGCTGTGGTTTTGTATAGAAGGCAGAGGATTGGATAAATTCTTTCACATCCTTGTGAGGGTGTTTCACATTAACTGCAAAGTCTGCAGTAGGGTCCTTTCCAGCCCCACCAGCTGCTGCTTCTACTGCATGTACCTCTTTCTGCTGGGGTCCAGCTCTGGCTCCTTTGAATGGAGATAGGCACGGGCCACTTTAACATGTTTCAGTTTCCGTGGCTGGTCCAAAGCTTTGACAACAAGAAATAAAGCTGCAGAAGAATTATCGGAGTGGCGGTACTTGGTAAGAGACTGTCACATGAATACCACAGCAGTGTGTATGGTCCTATGAGATGCATTGAGCCTCTGGCCAATGTATTGAATAAGGCTCTCTGTCTCCTAATCATAGAAGAGGTCCTTGTCGACTTTTAAGTTAAACCTCCTAGATTATCAAATTGCTATTGGCTAAAGTGATCCTCACTCTGCTTTCACTCCTTTTCCTACAACCAGTGCATCATGACTTGATAAAGGGCTGCATTCAGGCCTAAATATTCTTTCCCTATGCACTGAAAATAAAGGATTGCTGCTTGCAAAAATGGTGTGCTGAACTATTGCTTCTTTGATTTGTGCCATATATGGGAATACGGATCCTAAGGTTACCTGCACTCTTCCAAAATGTATATTCATTAGGAGTGCTCATCATTATATACTACATTATAGACGTGATGTCATAGACACAAGAGACAGCTGTTAGGGGAAACTTCATAGTGTTCCATCTCCGGAAACAACAGTTCATGAATGATTTAAATAACCTAACTGATTTATAAAGGAGTACAATAAAAACCATGTCTGTTACTGCTTTTTGTCCCAGTATTGACTCTGTCAGTAATGTGTTCTTGCTTTTATTTTTCTTAAGTAATATTGTGCAGCTTTGTTTTTTCCATCACAGTGAACCTGTGGCTATCAAAATGATTTGTAAATTATATATCCGGTTGTCCATCCACCATTTGGATTATAATGCCTTAAATACATAGCAGTAAAATAGTGGGATATAGAAAAAATCTAGTTTGTCTGTTTTGGCCTTACATTTTAAATTCCAGGCTATTCTCATGTTGGTGAATAACCCCGATTGTAATGCTTTAATGGAACACTCCAGACACCTAAACCCCTCCATTGATAAAGTGTTATGTCTTTTCCTGTTCCTGCAGGAGTTGTATAAAATTCCCTTGTCACACCTTTCAATTTATCAAACATCTGGGAGGATTTCCAGCAACATTCCTTTTGAATTCTAGTTGAAAGTAGAAGTGAGGAGCCTGCGCTGATATCAGCACTTGAAATTCATACACTTCTCAAAGTACTTGGGAAATTCTGCATGTACTGTAGATGTGGTGCAGTGCTGGCAGACCCCATGTAATAAAAAGATTTTACTATTAGCCTAAAATGGTATGACCACTTATAGTGGGGGTGCACCATAATCACAACAGAGTGCTACAGTGGTTGTGATCCTTAGAGTGTTCCTTTTAACTTTGGCAATTTTTACCTTTTGGAGGATAAAAAAAAAATATCTTCTCCTAGAAAAAGATGCTAAAACATACAGGGCTTTCCTTCTACATTGACATAGACCACTATTGTGTAACACAGTTTAAAGCCAATTAGTTTTATTTTGAAGTACAGCATGTGTATTGACATTTGTTTTATTTTAAAGGTTATATCAGACTGTACTTTGGGTGATAGAGCCATGTATCTGTTACCATAGAAACAGATTGGTGACTGTAAAGCTGCATATTGGCTAGTGGGGCATTTCTGAGGATAATTGATTTGTGTTGAGGAATAGGAATCCTGTAGTCTTCTTTTGTTTCTGCAGTCCCCATGCTGTTTGACCTCTGTAATCCTTACCATTATGCACTTTACATCTTTCAGCCTGGCTTGTGGACGAAGATGCAAGCTGCCAAATTCAGAGGGTCCCTCTCTTTTACTCCATAAGTAATCTTTTATGGGTTATTAAGGTATTTGCAAATATTTTAAGGATTGTTTCATATCCACTTTCTACAAATGGGAAGTATTCCACGTATAATATTTTATTTATGATTTAGATAATGGCTACGATAACCGATAAATAGTTTAGTTCATTTGTGGTAAAAACATTTTTTTACTATTAATTTTAATTTTTTATTTTTTTTTACATCTGCATTAAGCAGAAATGTTCATATTTTTTTTGCTCACATTTTACACATACACAAACTCAATACTTATATTTATTAAGTTTTAATATAAATATTTCAGTGTATTTTGTGAGGTTGCATATTATGGGGTAGAATAATTACCTAGTAATTCTATGCTTGTGACCATAATTTGCTCTCATATAAAATGAAGAATGGTGGGGGGTGGAACATTTTGTCTGTCAAATCAATAAAAAAAAACAAACAAAAAAAAAAAAACACCTTTTTTTATTAGCTGCAAAAGAGAGAAAAAAGTGTATATTTTCAAATAAAAGACAGTCCACCAGGGCTGCCTTATATCAATTTTGTCCATATTGTTTGTGTAGTGTGCATACACCTCATGCACAACATGGAAGGCGGTCTTTCTTCAATTGAAAGCACCAAGCCATAGACTGTGTATAAACGGATGGCAGCCTATCTACGTTTTGAATTCTAAAGCAATGTATAAATTGAAAGCCAACTGATAGCACTTAAGGGATTTAGGGATTGTCCAGGCTAAAATTGGCCCATATTTTAATGCATCATACAGACTGTGCAATAAAATATAAAATAATTTAAATTAACACAATAAAAAGACCCATTCTTTTGCCATTTGGTTTTAATTCACTAAAATCTGTAGTTTAGCCTTTCTTGGGAATTCTCAGTTTTGATACATTATCTATAGATAAGAACTCCAAATACTTAATAGGCATGTAATTTCACAGTAAAAATAATGTAATAAAGGTAACAAAAACTATTTAGTTCCCCCACCCCCAAGTTAACATATGGCAAAATATAGTGTAAGTAATGTGAGAACAACAATTGGTTTTCGGGCAGCATATTGATATCCAGGGACCAGACACACACATATGAATGTAATCGCAAATTTCGAGTTAACCAGCATAACTATCATTCAGCAGTCCTTTCAGAGAAAAGAGTGCTTGGCTACCAGGATCTCATGGACCATTTATCGGTAATGCAAATCTGTGTATGTCCATAGCAGACTGGGAGTCAGGGCTCTGACTCGGTGAGAGAACCTAGACTTAAAGATGCATGCAGTAAATATGCATTAAAACTAAGTGTGTTCCTGGTATTTGGGGGCCGCATTAAGTTACTGGTATAAGGGTTATGTAGAATGGCCTGTTGTTGTAAAGATTACTCCAAGCTGAGAAGTTGGCGTGCGGGGCATTCCCTTTGGTGGGGGTGACTGCTCATATGTTATAAGAAAAGGGAGGAGGGAGGGAAAGAAGTAGAGCATGCAGAGAAGAGGAGCGGGTAAAAGCTTAGCTTCCCCTGTTGCCCGTCGAGAGAAATAGCAGCCATGGTGCCCCTGTAGTGTTGCAGTCAAGGATTCCATGTTGTAGATCTCGTCTATTCTGTCCACCCATTGCCGGAAGGTGGGCACACCCTTCTGCTTCCACAGTGTGTGTATTCAAGACTTTGCGGCTTTCAGGAGATGTTTTGTGAGTGATTTTTTTTCTTTCTTTTTTTTTTTTTAATGTTTTTAATGACACATCTGTATGGTGTAGTAGCATAGTGAGGGGTTGGAATGGTAGGTTGATATCTGTGATCTGCCAAATCTTCCTGTTTACCATCTTCCAGAAAGGGGCTATGTCAGGGCAGTTCCACCATATGTGTAGAGTTGGACCAATGTGGGCAGTACCCGTGACAGCCTCAATGCCATGGTTTTGGCAAAAAGTTTAAGATCCACATTTAATATCTAGATTGGCCGATAATACCCTCAGCTGGAGGGATCTTTCCCTTCCTTTGGTATAACCGTGACCACCACGCGAAGTGAATCCACCGGGAATTGGCCTCCAGTCAGGATGTAGTTCAGATCCCGTAACAAGTGCGGGAGCAGAATGTCTCGGAATGTACATATGAGACCAGGGGGCTGCCCGGGGCCTTGTTGGTCTTGGCAAGTTTGAGGGCTTTTCTATAGTCAAGGGCTGTTCCATTTCTTCCGTCATCTCCGCCGTGAGTGTGTGGGTGACATGGCACGATAGGAATTCAGATATTCTATATGGGCGTTGAGGTGCTCCCTGCTACCTGCGGCTATCAGTATCTAAACGTACCGAGAGGCAACGAGGAGCCTAGGTCGTTTAAGAGTGATGTGTGCGTACGGCCCAGCCAGGGTTCTCACTACATCCTCACTCTGACTAAAAATACAGAGGGGTCTGTTATGTGGGGACAAGGAAACCTGGTGTGTCTGGTTCATAGGATGTCCAGCATGCCTATGCTGCTGTCCAGCTCACAGGGAAAGAGTTGTCTCCTATGCACGAAACTGAAAAGTTAACTAAAACGGTGCAGAAACCAATCAGGGGTTAAAACGTTGCATAACTGGACTGGGCCGATCCGGTCCACCCATCAGTGTGTGTGTGGTCGTGCTCCTGCTCGGTGAGCGTCCTGGGTCTGCTGCTGTCATTCCCCCCCTCTGTCTACGGAGGTGGGGGCATGTGGTCCGCTGTCTGGGTGTTGTTTGGCCGTTGTACCCCGGGGCAGTCACCTCGTCACCCCAGGACCCAGTGGCTGTTTTTTTTAATTTTTTTAATGATTTTTGTTTTGTGTTCTGTTCAGGATGTCATTCACTGTGTGTGTGTTCTTTTATATTTTTGTTTTTTAGATCTGCTGTTTTTTAGCAAGAGAAAACATGCTATCAGCTGATTTATAAATTATATTTAGTTGTCCATCCATAAGTTTGAATTACTACTTAAATACATCCTCCATTTATCAGACACAGTTGTGCGATGTTATCATCTGCAAAATGGTAGTATTAGATTTTTTAAAAAGTTTTATTACTAAATACATGACACCTTTACTACATGCACCCACTTTAAATGTGAATGAAAATGTATGTAGGGAATTATCACTGGGGACATAATAGCTCAAAAGTCAATTAAAAAAACAGCTGCTTTTAGGATGACACCATTTTTCAAAAGGAGAGTTGAGTCTTGCCCACATGGATACAAAGTATTCCCATATTTAAAAGTTGTTAGGATTTTTTCTGCGATTAGAAATGGTAGTAGGGATGCTTGGTTCAGCTTGTATAAAATGAGAACGTGACCCAATTTCTTATAATTACTCATCTAGCCTCCTTTAATGCTCATAATTGACAATGGAGTAAGCAAACTCTGCGTTACCACCACATTTTAGGGCTGTGAAAATGGAAAAAAATATATATAATCTCTTGGATAACTTCAACTTGCGGCAACTGCTTAGAGTTATGGGCATTGACCATATGTTTCACTAAACACCATGCCTGTGAATATATTCAAAAAGAAAAACAAAGACTGCTGATCTTGAAAAACTCTATAGTTACAAACTTTTGCCTCTGTTTATTGATGAAGATCTATTTTCTGAAAGTTTTGAGTTTAGTAAATAGCCCTGATTGTTTTACCCTATGTTCCCTTAATAGTGTGTGGGTTACTGTATGTAATGTTTTATGGGGGGTGTGGGAGGAGGGGTTGGCAATGTGTGGGTGTGGCTTATATGCCAGCTGTGTTTAGTGTGTAAAGTGGTTGTGTGCTTTGTTTTGCACCCCCCCTTCATAGATTTTTGAACGGACTGGTTTTTTGACCCTGGCAGTCTAGCAAGGGTTAAAGGGACACTATAGGCATTGTAACAGATTCATCTCATTTAAGGGGGATTATCGTGTCTGGAGTCCCCTGGCCCTGTCCTCCAATTCGGTATTAATGCTAAACAATGGTCCATAACATCCCATTCCATCAGTCCTGTTTGGGCTAATAAGGAAGCATTATCCTGAGCAGCTTTGGGCTACTGACCGTGTCAGCTGACCGCATTCGCCTTATTACAGTGTGTTGGTATGGCCACAAAGAAGCATGTATTTTTTTTCCCTTAGCCATACCTCCAGTAGGGATTGGGCTATAGGAAGCAATGTGTCCTAAATCAGTACAGTACCAGGGGACTTCAGGAAGTATAACCAATTCAGTGAAATTGAATGGCTTATAGTGCCAACAGTGTCTCTTTAAAGTCCCTGGTGGGGGTGAGGCGGGGTGTGTGGTCTGCACCTCAGTCAGGTACAGACCACAGAGATTGATTCCTTGTGGTCCTGGTGCTCTATTCCCTTACTGAATGCAGGACAGTGAGGGAGCATTTGCTGTGGTCGGCACCTGTCAGAGGTGCAGACCACAAACTCTGTGTTCGAAACTAACTCCCTGCCACCAGGACACAACAGGGTTAAAAATAGGGGAAAGTACCTGTTCAGCACCTGAAAATACATATCCCATTTTCAAGTGGTAGCAATTCTGCTTCCTTGACATCGATGTAAAAATACACATATCAAAATAAAAGGTGTGGCTTAATGAGTCATTTTCAGTAAAATGAAGTATTTTAGGTTTTACAGAACATGCACCTGGAATACCCTCCTTTGGAAGCATTCATACAAGAACTTTCTGACTGTTTACATATTTAAGCATTTGACCATTCCAGGCTGCTACACAGCAGAATTAGGAAATAAAGCTGTGACTATTCAAATTTATACCAAACATGATTAACAAGACATGATCTTGGCATTATGATTGGACTGCAAAAGACTGGATAAATGCTTGATATTTATTTCTTTTTACACTTTTTTGTTTTTAATTTTTGTTGTCTAATAAATATTGTATTATAGCACCTTTGGCAGTTTTTTCTGTTCCATATTGGGGAGTGTCCTCCCCAAAATTGAGACTAGGCATTTCCACCTTAGAGCCAAGGCATATATGGGCTCTTAATAAGGGGAGTCTTTTTTTTATTATTGTTTTTATAGTGTTTTGGGTCCTTGATCCATATAAACATACTGCACCATAATCTCTTTAACTGTTTGTTTGCCTTGAGAGCGATACTAGTCCAAAAAGGTGGGGTGCTGCCTACAATAGCACATCTGCACTATAATAGAGCCTTATCCTCAGGCTCTAAATATTGTTAGTGTATCTACTTACTTCATTTGCATATCTCCACTTTTGATAGTACCATCTGCACTAGTTTTGTTTTAAAAAAAATTCTCTTTTCATGTCACCCTGCATCAAGATCTGTATATTCATTTAGTAAGGGGTAAGCGATTATACGATCGTCTAGCGCTCCACTCACTGATTACAAGATCGTATCTTGTTAATAAGTTTTGTTGTATTTTTAGGGTGAGGAAATGAAGGTATCCCCTCACGGGGTGTGTAAGAGCAGCTAATTACCAAGTTTACTTTGAAGTGCTTTTCTTTGCATACGGTTTGGCTTTTTACCAGAGTCCACTGGCGGTGCAGGACTTCTCATCTGTTGAGAGCGTTGCACTGTCGTGGTAAAAAAGGCTCCAGGAGAGAAGCTAATGGCTCTCCCTGAGTTCTACTTGAGGAGAGCAGCAGTGCCATTGTTGATTTACTTATTGGGGCTACTTTTTATTTTTCTGTTATTGTATACTACCTCTTATCTGCCTTCTGATATTTCTTAAGACGGCACAGTGAGCTGTCCAGTCGAACACATTTATATTTAGTTAGGGTAGATAGTTCTAGTATATTGATGTTTACAAGGTTTATATACCGGTCGGCGGTGTCTGTTTCTAGGATGGTGCCCTTTTGAGGCTATCCATTTTAGTTAGATGCAGCCAAAAGGACAGTCCACCACCTAGTTTTCCCTGTGTGGGTTTCTGTTTTGTGAGATAGTGATGGTATATTTAGGTTCTATGAACTTTATAACTTTATCATAACAGGTTTGTTTTGAGAGCACATGTTATCTATTATATCGATTATCTTATTCTGGATTTGATAGAGCAAGAATAGGATGACTTGTTATTTTTAGAATAGTGGGCACGAAGGTGTTGCAGGTGTTTATTTTTTTTGTAAATATGTGTTTATTTTTGAAGTTTTGTTGTAGCATATACAATCAAACATGCAGTAGTGAGTTGGGAGACACGCAGGTCTCATGTACAGTTACATTTAGTTGTATATTTAACATTTACGCAGTATTCCTTGGGACTTGCAGGCTCTATTATCCTCATGTGTCTGCGAAATCCAAATCTCAGTTTTTTCCCTTTTTCTCTCTTTCCCTCCCCACTCCCCCTCCGTTCCCTGGCTCCCTTCCTCCTACCCTCCCCTTCCTATTCCTTTTCCTTCCCTTTCCCCTTCCCTCTCCTTTCTCTTTCCCTCCCCCCTTCTTCTCCCCTTCTTTCCCTTTCTTTTTTCTCCCTTCCTCTCTCCCTCCCTCCCCCTCCCCCTCTTCCTTTTTTTTTTCTTTTTCCTTTTCCTGTTTTGCATTCCCTGGTATCGTGGGTTGTTTCTTTTACTGTGGGGTTAGGGCTATCACATTGTGCTATGGGGGTCCCTATCTCATGGTTCCCTGTGTTCTATCTGTGTGTTGGCGCAGTCGCCTGGCGTCAGTAGCCCCCTACCGTCTGGGCTTCTGTCTTTGTCTAATATCATCCGATTTTCCGGTGCGAGCGGGTTTGCTAGAACACTTTAGTTCTCCGTCTCGTGCGTTTTATTCATGGGTGTTGTGTGTTATTCTGTGGCATATGTGTGTGCTGCTGTTGATCTTTACATTGTGTTAGGCTCGTCTTACGGTCCTGGGTCTCCCTTCCTTTGTCCACTACTTCAGCTAGTGTATGTTTGTCTTTACCTCCGTTTGGGATTTCTTTCTGTGATGGTCGTCCACCAAGCAGCATATACCGCTTTCGTGGGTGACCATGCCTAGATTGCTCGTGTTCGTTTCTGTGAATTCCAGATGGCGCTGGAACTAGAGCTGGGTATGTTTGTTTAATGGTTCAACATGAGTTTGTTTTTGTGTGGCTATTGTATTTTCCGTTTCTGTTCTGATCAGCGTGTATCAGTATGTGGCTGATTCTTCGGCTGTATTTGTACTGTGGTGTGGTGCCTAATAGGTTGTTGTGTCTCCGTGGTCCTTGTGTTGTGTTATAGGTTTGGAGAGAAAAGGGGGAAGAGAGAGGAAGAGAGGAAAAAAAAAAAAGGGTGGGGGGTGGGGGATGGTCGCCTGTTCGATGTATGGGGTCACCTTCTATGTTACATATGCTAGCCAAGGCCTCCAGGTCTCCGTGTGTCGTTCTTCTCTCCCCAGCAGCTCTGCTATTTTGGCTTCTGCTATTCGTATGTCTTCTACTTTACGTTTCCATTGTTCTGTCGTGGGTGGTTCCTGTTTCTTCCAGTGTAATGGGATCAGCGACTTAGCTGCGTTCAGCAGATGTCTCAGAATCGACTTTTTGTAGGAGGCAAGGGGTTGTTCCGTGTGGTGTAGGAGGGCGGCCGCCATCGTCAGGGTTGGGGGGTCATCCAAGATGGTCTGGAGTTCATGTTCGATCTTCCTCCAGTATGGCTCGATGATCGTGCAGTCCCACCATATATGTCGCAGCGTTCCAGGACCCGCGTTGCATCTCCAGCAGGTGTTCGGTATAGTCGGAATGTATCGGCTGAGTGCAGAGGGTGTGCGGTACCAGTGTGTCAGTAATTTGAAGTTTACTTCCTGGTAGTGAGAGCTGGATGAGCTCTTGTGTTGTAGTATCAGGATTTTCCCCCATTGGTCGTCTGGGAAAGTCGTGTCCGTCCTTTCCTCCCATTGTCGTTTGTACAGGTTGTTGTTCGTTCTATTACCTGTGATTAAGGTTCGGTATATCGCCGACACCCTCCCGTCCGCTTCCGGTGCTTGTGAGCATAGTGTTTCATACCATGTGAGGTCCCTGTGTATTTTAGTTCTGTGCGGTAAGTTATGATAGTAGTGTTGCAACTGGGCGTAATGGAACCGGTGCATGAGCGTGAGCGGGCTTTGCAGGTGTTTATTAAGGACCCATGCTTTGGCTATCTTTAGAAGAAGAAATTTACTAATATTGTGATTAGTGAGTATAGGTCTTCTATGCTATTACCTTTTTTAATTGCTATATAGTTACTCATTGTAACAACCAGGATTCTTAAGTGATATATTTTTAACTTACAGTAAACATTTAAGTTTATTTAACAGCCTAGTCTGTTCTATTAGATTCTGTTTGAGTCTTCCGCTTTTGGGTGGTTTCGGTGAATTTTGTTTTGTGTTTGTCTGTTCATTTGGGGATTAGGGCAGGGTGGCCAGGAAGTTGATCCCCAGCTGTCGCAGAACTAAAGCTCCCATGATGCTTTGCTTTGTATCAACTCAAAGGTTGAGAATTGAGTTGTGCGGTTGGATGGGGGCACCGTCTATATACCGAAACTAGTTCACTAAGTGGACACTTAGAAATCTATCTTTTTAGATTCAGAACATTATTGTGTAACACGGTTTTAATCCAGTTATTTTCATTTTAAGTACTGTATGTGTATTAAAGTTTGCTTATTATTTAATTCAGAAAGGTTATGTCAGACTTTACTTTTTATGCAATAGAGCCATGCATCAGTTACCATAGAAACAGAATGGTGACTGTAATTCTGTATAGTGGCTGGCAGGGCATTTCTGAGGATAATTGATTTTTCTTGAGGAATAGGAATCATGTAGCTTTTTTTTTTTTTTTTTGTAGTCCCCATGCTGTTTGACTTCAGCAATCCTTACAATTGGATGCAGGTTATGTCTATCTGCCTGACTTGTGGGCTGTTGACAAAGGCAATTCCTTGAATTATATCTATTCACTAGAAGGCCTGTCCTTAACCACCTTAATGTGTATTTTATTAGTTCACCTGTCTTATTTTTATCAAATAAATACATTTAATAAAAGCACGTGTATCCTACACAGATTTGGAAAGGAAGTGTATGAAAATAAACCATGTAAATGCAAGCTAGGAGAAGAAAAATTCACTGCTGAAAATTGATTCTCTCTTTTTTTTCTGTGACTATTGATAAGTGTTTCTTATTTGATAAAATCAATAACAAAATTGAATGTGTCTGCAATGCGATTTATATTATATTAATTCTGAGAGACTTCATAGTTTGTCTGGACAATGTGAAATATATTGTGTGTATGTGTATATATATTTTAAAGGCTGGGCCTGTAGTTGTTGGAGGGGCTTTTGTCCCCTTTATAAGGGTCTCCAAACCTCTTAGTTATTGTTCTGGGGAGTTACCCCTCCCACCACTCCCACTTTTCATGTCACCCTCTAAGGTGCTCCTATTTATATACAATATAGCCAGGTGCCAGTCCCAGAGGCACAATTTGTATACAAAATAACAGAAGATGGAGCTGCATTCCCAGTCTTAAAGTAAAATATTTATTTGAATCAAAGTTCAACTTGTTCTGTTAATTCTGAGAGTCTTCAGAGTTAATCTATAGACAATGTGACCATTTACTTTTGTTTTCTGAGGATAAAAGACGTAGGGCACTCATATTGTAGAACACAGCTGTTTACATTGTATCCAGGGTGAAACCAGGTTTCAAAAGGAGAATTACATATTACACACAAGGATACAAAGTATTGGGCCCCCCCCCCCTTTTTTGTATTTCAAAAACAAGATAGTTTCAATGCACAAAAATAGGGAGAAAGTACAATTGGTAGTTGCCAAGTTATGTTGCAACATAGAATAGACACATACAGTTATGATTTAGGAAGAGAGTCTGGTAGTTCAATAGCATCCCTAGAATTGGGTCATTTAGAACACCCTCTAAAGGACCCAATTCTAGGGATGCTATTGAACTACCACTTGCCAGGGTCACGGACTAAAGAGGGTTCTGTTGAGCCAGACTTGTATTACCTTATTTTAAATCTGTTAAGAGTGTTTCCACATTATGGAAAGGTGTTCATAAATGCATAAAGGATACTTGTTTCGGATTGCATAAATTAGAGAAAGCAATCATATCTCCTCGAATAAATCAATGATCTTTAATGGAATAACAGTGCATTCAAGCATTGATTACAGATCACCAGTGCCATTTTAAAAGTGGTTTACAATCTATATTTTTCACATATTTATTTCCTTTTTAATCAAATCCACAATTCAAATCAGACAGTATTTGCCTATTTATTTATTACTTGCATTTATAAAGCACCAACATATTCTGCAGCACTGTACAATTGGAAAAGACAACACAATAAGAACAGATCGATACAATGGGTAGAGGACCCTGCCTGTGAGCTTACACTTTAAAGGTTAACCTGGGGAGATCAGACAAGAGAGAGCCTAGATGAAAAGCTTCTTATTGAATATAAAATTTCTTACATGTGAGTTTAAAATTCTCTCTCCTCACTTGCCATTGATAATGTAGCTGTGGTGAGCATGCCATGAGCGGTCTGGGCTTAAAGTGGTAAGGAAATCAGAAGTTCTGTCGAGTTTTTGAAATTTTAAGCCCTGCCTTTCGTTGTATCAGTATAATCTGTACTTTGTTGTAACTTTGTTGCTTGCAAGTGTGCAGATAGCATTGTACATTTGACCTTTAGCATAGTGATGTTGACATAGATGTAATAACTGAGAATCCGGCTCCTTTAGTAATTTGAATGCATTGAATGCATTGGCATTGGGAGTAAGCAAAAACAATCTGTTCTGAGTTCTACTTATAGAGAAATGTTTTGTTCACAGATGTCCAAGGGAAACTGATCTTGATGATTTTAATTGCGGCATGTATATTATTATTATTATTATTATTATTGGTATTTATATAGCACCAGCATATTCGGTAGCGTTTTACAAAATTATCCAAGGGGGAGATTTAACAATAAATTAGACAATTACAAAATGAAAGAGGATTAGTACAAGCTCAGGTTTGCAGGCAGGTATCGACTGCGTAGCGTGATGACAAATCCCATAAAAATTTTTAAAAAGTGAAAATCGTGTTCTTTGTGCCAATGTCATCTTCAATTTGTTTTTTGTTTTTTTTTATTCCTATTTTTCGTACAGTTCTACATGCTGCATAGAAACTTTGTGCTAATTTGTTTTTAAAATACACATTATTGTTTAAAATGTCTTTGATTTGATTGATCTTTGTTAGTTGCATGAAAAAGGTAGCCTTCATTAAGATGTATTGTCAATTCCTTTCTTTTAACCATTTGGATATAACAATGCTTATTTGAATTGACTGTCACTGAGGCAATAACTTGTGTATACCCATGGCTGCATTGTTTAAAAATCACTCCAATATGTATGGTGTCAGTGTGTTGGAAAAGCACTCGGGCAGAAAATTAAACTGTGGTTTCACCAATTTTTATTCAGCATATTGAAAAAAATATATTTTATATAAAGCCTTGTTCTGTTTATTGCTGGAGTTCTCCCCTGTGTAACCTCTGTTGTAAGTGATCTCTGTGTGTGGAGCGGATAGGAAATGATTGCATCACACACTGGATTTTATTTTCACTTTCAAATCCATTAATCTGCAGCACAATTTTCACATGAAACACATTGTCTCTCATTCTCTGCTTCACCAGGCAGCCCTGAGCTTTATTTCATTCACATCTGTGAATATCTGATGACCTAAGGAAACACATAAGATATGAAGGAAAACAGGATGATTCCTTATGATTAGAAATACTATAGAAAATATGTATTTTGTATTCTCGCTTATATACAAATCAAGGCTTTTAACACTAGTACTTTGCCACATATTGTGATTAAATTCAAGTTATACAATTAGCCCAGGAAACATAGCCTTAAAACTAAGAGGAGATATTATAAGGAATTCAAGAGAGAGATATACTATAAGAGATTAAAAGGTTTTGCAGGAGGCTGCAGGGCTAGGTACTAGGTGAAACCACCTGTAGCTGTAGGAAGTCCATTACAAATAGTTAAAAGACAAAAAGGGGTGTAATATGGCTTGTGCCATATTTTGCAGAAATGTTCATTCTATTATTGGAAAGGGAATGACAACTAAAAAAAAGTATTTACTTTAAAACTTGTGTGTGTACTAAAGTAAGCTTTTGGATCTTAAGGACTGCAGCTGTAACACTTATAAACCTGCCTACTGACCCTATAGTAAAAGGCCCTATTGCCAGACCACATACCTGATGTTCACTTTAAAGAATCACTAAAGGGTCAGGAACACAAACATGTATTCCTGACCCTATAGTGAAAACACACCATTTAGGTAGTTTGCCCTCCTTCTTAGCCCCCTCAGAATGGGTTAAAACTCACCTTATTTTCAGCTCTTCACCGGTCTGCAGGCGCTGGTCCCGTCCCTTGGTGACATCATCAAAATAGTTGATTTTTAGCCAATCCAGTGCTTTCCAGTGGGGAAAGCATTGGATTGGCTAAAATCGGCAAGGGGCCGGGCCAAAAACCATTTTGGCCAATCAGCACCTCCTCGTAGAGATGCATTGAATCACGCTGTGCAGCCCTGAGCCAGGAGGCCCCTCCAGTGGCCATCTAAGGGGTGGCCACTTGGAGGTGTCCCTAGGGGCAATGTAAACACTGCCTTTTCTCTGAAAAGACAGTGTTTGCATAAAAAAAGCATGAAGGGAGCTTTTACTCACCAGAACAACTACATTAACTATAGTGTCCCCTTAAATCAGTGTCCAAACTGGAATGATTAATTTCAAAGGATTACTCCAGTCATTCTCTGACCACAAAAACCAATAGAATTTAAGTAAATTTGATAGATTATGTGCTTGTATTCATAATGTTTTGTCGTTATTAAGAATATGAGCATATAATCTATTGTGTCAAGTGAAATCGGCGCTGGACCCAGGTAAGTGACTGAAGGGGTTATTAACACCTTCAGTGCTGCAGGAGGGGGCCTTGACAGAAGGGGAAGCTACAGTGCCAGGAAAATTAGTTTGTTTTCCTGGCACTATAGTTTCCCTTTAATGATTGTGTGCACTTGGCAGTCATACAGAGAAGATGTAAAATTAAACATTGTATATATTTCTCCTGTTCATTAGCAATGTCTGCCCTGGCTTTGCCTTGCCTGAAATGGATTATGTAGTAATTTGCTAACTCTTTAAGTTTTGTTTTAACATGGGGAAAAAAGGTTTAAAAGTTTTTTTTTTTTTTTTTTTAAAGGGATATTTAATGTTTTATTCAGTGCTGTAAATTCCAGTACAGTTACGTTGGTGTGCATGCAGGATGTTCCTTCAGTGGTGGGTTTTACTTTTTGATGTTGCATGCCTTAATATTTATGCTTGATCTTCTATGATTTTCTGTGCACTACCTAAATAGTGTCAATTTCTATTTGCAGGAACACCATTTACAACGAGCTATCTCAGCACAGCAAGTTTTTAGAGAAAAGAAAGAAAGCATGGTTATCCCAGTTCCCGAGGCTGAGAGCAATGTACTTTACTACAGTCGTCTGTATAAGGGAGAATTTAAACAGCCCAAGCAGTTCATTCACATTCAACGTAAGTTCATCTGTTGTTCATCTATTTCTTGAAACAAGTAAAAAGCATTGGTGTCCTCATATTTGTCTGCATTCCAGTTAGCAAACAAGGATGCGTCTGTTTATAGTAACTGGATGAGCCACCTGCCCTCTCATACAAGAAGCCAAGTTTCGAAAAGAAACAGTTTTGACTGTTAAGCACTTTATACCAATTCCTCTACTTAACTCATGCTGTCTTGCATTTCTGATAGGCGTGCAGCAGGTTGGATTTGATTTTAAATCAATTTTGAAGTCAATTTTAAATCC
Source organism: Pelobates cultripes (assembly GCA_933207985.1). Lineage (NCBI taxonomy): Eukaryota > Metazoa > Chordata > Amphibia > Anura > Pelobatidae > Pelobates > Pelobates cultripes. Next base: position 22,391,229 of record OW240918.1, read on the forward strand.
ATTTTTTTATCACTAGTCACTAGTCTATTTGCATTATGATTTTTCAAAGTAAACACTTTTTAAAATGTATTTTCTTGCTGGTTGTTCTAGTCTTTAAAGGGACACTATAGTCACCCAGACCACTTCAGCTCAGTGAAATGGTCTGCGTGCCAGGTCCCCCAGGTTTTAATCCTTCAGATGGACTGTTTGAATGCGCGTGCGGCTCTTGCCGCACATGCTCATTCTGCTCCACTCAGGAGCTGACATTGGCGGGGGAGGAGAGGTCACCAGTGCCGAGGGAGCCCGGCACTGGATTAAAGTAAGTTGCTGGATGGATTTTAACCCCTTCTGCGCCAAGGGAAGGGGTGCCTTGAGGGAGGAGGGACCTTAAGGGTTATATAGTGTCAGGAAAACAAGTTTGTTTTCCTGACACTATAGTGATCCTTTAATGTTTCCAGCCAAATGAAGGTATCCTATTTAGAGTAATAACTTTTTTAGGTTAGTTTAAGTTATCATTTTCAATGGATTTTGTTCTATACCGTTAGAAATACACTGATAATTAAATTATCTCCAGCTTAATAGGTTATAATTATTCATATTCGAAGGACAACTTTAAGCAGAGCGGTCAATGTCTGGGTACTTTGCATAATTTGCAAAGACCTCTATTGGTGACATTGCTGTTCGGGGGTCCAGTGGCTGAGGGAAATAGGCAAATATGAAATCTATTTACTTGAAAATGAAATGTCCCATGCGGGCGCCAACATCCCCTTTAGGTTGTTCCTCCACCATTACTGGCTCTTCTGCGCCAGGTGCCTCATGTATGCGCGTCAGTACAGCATTGAGACCATGGGATCCTCCATAGATCTGCTAGCTTCCAAGACAGCGGGATCTTCCATAAAAAGCTGATTTCCCTGCAGCAGTCACTGGTGATGGCTGGGGGATTGACACTTCTAGATGGAGGTAGCTCCTCCTACAGTAAAGAAGTGTCAGGCATTGGACAAATACTGACACAAGGTATTCCCTACTTTGTCTCAGTATATCTTTTGATTGGGTTGGAATCTCTGTGAAATATGTCAATACGTCAATATGAGTATTTCATAAAGAAAGTGGAAGGGATGCTAGGGAGAGGCAGTGCAGCTTAAAATTCAAGGTGGTTCTGTGTGTACATTTGCAGATTAACAATATTTAAAAACCTTTTCTGAAATTTGTATATTTTATAAAATTTTGTTGCTTTAAAAAAAATTAAACAAAATGTTTCTCTCAAAAATGTAAATACAGCCTCATGCCACATAACTAGTCCAGAACACATGCTGAATAACCCTTTGATTATGATGCATCTTAAATTTTAAATCTTTAGATATTTTTTTCCTCCAGATTTTGAATCGATTTTATCTACACTGGTGTTCTGCTTCATTTTTACCTGTGTCATAATTATGTAAAGCAGTAGTGGACCAAAGGAATGCAATGTTTAACCCCTTAAAACCGGAGGACGTACAATTACGCCCTCTAATAGGCGGCTCTAAACGCCGCCGGGCGTAATTGTACGCCCTCCGGTTTTTGTTAACTTACCCGGTCGCCGGCGGTCCCACGCCGGCGATCGCGGTTGGGGGACTCCCAGGGAGCCCCCCGCGGCACATCCGTCCTCGTCGAAGCCCCCCGGCCATGTGAGAGTGGGGTCCTAGCGAGGACCCCACAATCACATGGCCGGGGATAGCTGGCTTCTGTATTGCCGGCAGGGGGGCTGCCTGTAATGACAGGTGGTCCCCCTGCTGGCTGAAAATAAAATAAAAATAAGTTAATGGTGTAAAAAAAAATAATTATATATACTTAGATCATATGTATATATTATATATATATGATCTAAGTATATATATACACATATACATACACACACATACACCGTCTAGGTGTATTTTACTATTAATATATATTTAATTATATATATATATAATATCAAATTACACGTAGACTGATACTGATTAAATATATATATAATTATTGTTATATATATATTTATATATAATATAAAAAAAATAAAAATGTAAATACGTTAAAAAATAAAATTAAAAAAATAATTAAAAATAAATAATTAAAAAATATATAGATGTGTGTTATTTCGTTCTAACTGTTTTGTGAAATTAATATATATATATATATATCAAAATACACGTAGAACGAAATAATATATATATCTATATACATAAATATATACGTATATATCACTATATATATACCTATATATAAATAAAAATATTTAAAAAATTATATAGATATATACATATATATACACATACGTATATATATACATATATTAATTCTACATATATATTTATGTAATATTTTTACATAATTAGGTATCTTAATTAATTACAATTAGCAGGACCTGCCTGACAACCCATGCCGAAAGTAAAGGGAATTTAATTTGCTAGCACTATATTTAACCCTATAACTTTCCAAGACACCATAAAACCTGTACATGGGGGGTACTGTTCTACTCGGGAGACTTCGCTGAACACAAATATTAGTGTTTCAAAACAGTAAAATGTATTACAACGATGATATCGCCAGTAAAAGTGAAGTTTTTTGCATTTTTCACGCACAAACAGCATTACACGGACAATATTATTGCTGTGATACTTTTTACTGTTTTGAAACACAAATATTTGTGTTCAGCGAAGTCTCCCGAGTACAACAGTACCCCTCATGTACAGGTTTTATGGTGTTTTCAAAAGTTACAGCGTCAAATATAAGGCTTGCATTTCAGTTTTTTTCACATTAAAATTTGCCAGATTGGTTAGGTTGCCTTCGATGGTAGCCCAAGAATGAAAATTACCCCTATGATGGCATACCATTTGCAATAGTAGACAACCCAAGGTATTGCAAACAGGGTATGTCCAGTCTTTTTTAGTAGCCACTTAGTCACAAACACTGGCCAAAATTGGCATTTTTTGCATTTTTCACACACAAACAAATACTAACGCTAACTTTGGCCAGTGTTTGTGACCAAATGGCTACTAAAAAAGACTGGACATACCCCATTTGCAATACCTTGGGTTGTCTACTATTGCAAATGGTATGCCATTATGGGTGTAAATAACATTCCCGGGCTACTATACAGTCTCAAAGGCAACGTAACCAATCTGGCAAATTTCAATTTCAAATGTAACGTGCTATATTTGACCCTGTAACTTCCCAAAACGCCATAAAACCTGTACATAGGGGGTACTGTCTTACACGTGAGACTTTACTGAATATAAATATGTGTATTTATTGCAGTAAAAGCAAACAGTATTATGACATTGACCGTTAAAATGTCATGTAGAACTAAAAAAATCCAAAAAAAACGTATTTTCTCCCATTTTTTTTCATATTAAATTATGTTTCATAGCTAAATATTTGATATTAAATGAAAGCCCTGTTTCCCCTGAATAAAATGATATATAATAAGGGTGGGTGCATTTACTATGAAAGAGGTGTATTACGGTTGGACAGACATGTAGCGCAAATGGCAGGTTTTGTTTACATTTTGTTTTGTTCACAATGTGTACATTTGGCTCCGTCCTTAAGGGGTTAATGCATTTGCATGTAGCATTTCTTTACAGACAATATTGTTTGGATCTGGAATCCTCTTTTGTTTTCAGTTCAGAATTTGTGATTTTCATCACATTGAGCACACCAGGTTTATAACCTTGGCTCAATTTATTCTATATATTTATTTACTGACCTGATGCTCATTAAAGGAAAGCATAATGTTTATCTATGCGTTAAAGAGACACTCTATGTTCCAAAAGCACATCTTCATCAAAGACACTGTCCCTGCAGTCTGACAAATGTAAACATTGCCAAAGTGAGATTCTGCATTGTTTACATTTGTCAGTGAGTGCCTCTAGTGGCTGTCAGTCAGAATGCCTCTAGAGGCATTTACTTCCTCATTAAAGACTTTCTCTGAACGCTGCTAACACTTCTCATAGAGCAGCATTGTATTCACTTAGCATCCAAATGGCAGACCCCAGCAAAGTTCATGCATCATTAGGGCCCCAATGTATCTCTGTGAGAAACATTGGAGTGACTTGAAACCATCACTAATAATGATTTTGGGAGAGGAGGATTGACAGCCATTGTGAAACTTTGACGGTACTGGATAAAAAGTTTGAACTTTTTTTTCTTTAACTGTTTGGTGGAGGAGCTGGGCTGCAATAATCTAATAATAGCCCCAAAACTGTTATACATGAAACATATATTTTATAATCTTAGTCGTGTTCTTTTAAAGTAATCCCAGCCTGAACACATTAGAAGTCGGTGGTGAGGCTTGCTGTCATGCTACTTGGGAATATATCATTTAATATGTGTGCAATGTAAAATGTTTAAGACATGTTTGTGCATTTTGCTAAAAGTCAGGAGCCAGCAGTCAGATTTTGGCTCGTTGGCTACTAGAATTTCTAAAGTCTTTGTTGTTGTTATGGTGCCCATGAAAGCCTTTTAGTAGCTTTACCAGTATGAAAAATAATTTCATTAAATATTGCAGAAAGTCTGATTTTGCTACAAATTCTGTTATGATTTTAGCTTTTAATCTGGACAATGAACAACCAGATTATGATATGGACTCTGAAGATGAGACATTGCTTAACAGACTAAATAGGAAAATGGAAATTAAGCCACTGCAATTTGAAACTATGATTGACAGGCTGGAGAAGGCAAGCTCTAATCAGGTAAGATACTGCTGAAGAGTGAATGCTTAAACATTGCTTTCATGGGCTTTTCCAAGGATTGTGTGTCTGTGTATGGAAATACAGATTCTCAAAATGGTCACTATAATATGTAAACTATACATGAAGCACAGGGACCAACTGCTACCTTGGAGGTGCTATTCATTGGTTTTACTGGGTAAAAATTGGCATTACAAAATAAAACCTATTCCACATCCACACCTTTAATTTCTTGTGAAAGCATGTCACACATTTTGTTTTTTTATAATTGGAAGCAAGCAACTAATCCATCCGTCCCTGTTACATGGTAGGGCCCTGAAAGCAGGAACCTTTCAAATATAACTTTTTTTTTTTCCCCAACCTGAAAAAAAAAAAAAAAAGGATCAAATTAATATGGCCCCTTTTTCTTTTTTTGTGGAGGTCTTTATTTCTTATGCATGTTATTTATCATTTATTTGTAAAAATTTCCCTAAGTGTTGTTTTTTGTGTGTGTTTTTTTGTTGCATTGTCCCTTCCCCCTCCCCCTCCCCTCTTTCCTTTAAAGCAGGGATCCTCAAACTCCAGCCCTCCAGATGTTGCTGAACTACAACTCCCATGATTCTTTGTGGTGAAGAGTGTGTTCTTTGTCATTTTACAAAGGGTGCAGAGTTTAATAGAAATTGTCACTTTTATAATTAACCTTGCTACACCCCCTGGCTGTCATTCAGACAACAGGTCCTGTTACTTCTGGGTTGCATAGCTCAGTGGAGATAAACTCAAGAGGCAGCAACTGCTCAGGGCACCTGCCTTTCAAATACCTATCATCAAGCTGCACTGGGAAGTCTGTGATTGGATAGCCATAGAAAATCTGGGCAGAGTTACAAGGGGAGGGCTTGCATAGGCAGCAGATCAGAGATCTGCAACTTTTGCAAGATGTTTTAGATATACGCAAGTAATTTAAGTGCATGCATTTTTTTTCATTAGTGGTTATATCTACTAAGCAGTGATATTTTTATTTCATCAGTGGACTGTTCTATCTAAATTATTTCAGTACGTTTTCTTAATAGAAATTTAGAAAGTGAAAAACTAGTGGGTTGATTCTCATCACATTGGTTGCCCAGAAGCATTGTGGATGTGTGAGTGTTGGAAGTCTCACTATTATTCAGAGATGAGATATTGTCACTCTGTCTCCCTCAATTATACATTACCAATCTTGAATCTATTCAAGCAGTGTCACCTTGCTGGTTTTCAAGCAGGCAGTAGAGCTTTAGTACATTTGTTTTAGTGGAATATGTATATAAAAAGTGTTCCTGCATTACACAAATAATATGTACTTATTTTTTTTTTTTTTTGTGTTAAGCATTCTGCCGAAAATGTTATTTTGGCTAAAGCGTAGAACAGACCACACAGCTGTTATAAAGTTTAAATTTTCCCATTTGTTTTGCAGCTTGTTACTCTCCAAGAAGCAAAGCTGCTACTAAATGAAGACGATTACCTTATCAAATCTGTATATGACTACTGGGTAAGAAAGCGTAAGAACTGCAGGGGGCCATCCCTTATTCCTCAAATCAAGCAAGAGAAAAGAGATGGCTCTACAAACAGCGACCCTTACGTTGCCTTCAGGAGGAGGACAGAGAAAATGCAAACACGGAAGGTAAGTTCCTGTTTCGTTTGACATTCTTTTATATAAATAACTATTGCTTAATGCGTTGTGACCTATAAAGAAAGATGAGGGCTAAGTAGTAGTTCTTAAATGTGATAACCCAGTCTGGGGCTGTCGCTCCCTTTTTTGATACATTATGGAGATAATCTTAAAAAAGGGCCCGGGAATATATATGTGAGCCTATTCTTGTCCTCCCCCCTTTTCCCCAATTTTGATCTTTTGTGTCTTGCTTTCTTTTTTTCCATGAAAAACTTCTTGGTAGGTACACATCCACTGCTGTTACAAACATTCATTTAAAAATAAAACAAAAAAGTAACTTGAGTGTTGTGAATGTTATACACAAACTGGCAGGGCATGGAGAAAACTTAGTCCTCTACTTGATAGGCCACACATTGGGTCACTAGCTGCATAGCACTGAATGCTATATTATCAGCATGAACGTCTATATAGGCCAGGGGTGTCCTTGCATTATGTATTATGCAAGGGGTACCAGTGGTCATGTTGCTCGGAGTGCCCAGTTAATATTGATATTCTTGGCAATGCTAGATTTTTATTTATTTTTTTTACAGAAAGGGATCATTTTTGTTTTATCTTATTTTATATTACAAAGAATGTAAACAAAATACAGCTGGGATAGTATTGTGTTAATGAAAGAATGAACTGTTTACTTTTAAAATTACTTTTTTAAATTTATAAAAACCGATATTTTACTAATTGAAGCAGCAACAATGTGTTGAGTATTCTCTAGTTACCATGTAAATGTGGTATAGATATTAATCATTCATAAAGCCATGCCACAGTGACCTCTGTTTACTTTCAGCATTTACTAGTAAAATGAGATGGTTACCTCTTTATATACACATACAGCAACTTACAGCAGTCATAAATCTAGTACTAACTTAGAAATGGAAAAGATACAATATGACCGTAAAATTAAATCAACGAATCTACAGTCAGATGATTTTCATTTTAGTTATTCAGAATGAAGTGATTCTCCAATTATCAAAACACTTCAGTCCTTTTAATATGCAACATTTGTACTGTGCATTAATGACGGTGCCATGATTTTTATTTGTTTTACTTTTAATAGAATCGCAAGAATGATGAGGCCTCGTATGAAAAGATGTTAAAGTTAAGAAGGGAGTTTAGCCGAGCCATAACCATTTTGGAAATGATCAAAAGAAGAGAAAAGACGAAACGGGAGTTATTACACCTAACGTTGGAAGTGGTAGAAAAAAGGTAAAATAAAATTGTAATGCTATAATTGTCACTCATCTCCTTGGTTGCAATTATGATGTGCAGTAACAGTAGGTATTTTTATTTATTTATTTTAACGTAGGTATAACTTAGGTGACTTTGGAGGGGAGATCTTGAATGAGATTAAGATTCCAAAAGTTGAAAAAGAAGTTCACGCCATTCCAGCATCTCTTCATAATGGGAACCACCATAAAGTACCAGAGTGCAAAGCAAAGGTATGCATACTGAATTTTTTATTTTTATTTTTTTGGGTGTGTGGTGTGGAAATGGGTCTTAAGACCTTCTGAAAATGCTCCAAGTTAGATTTTTTTTTTTTTTAATATGTTCACTGTTCACCTCCGTTTATATTCAGCAGCTATTTGCTCACCATTGCTATGTTTTTCTGCATTGATATTACTGATGTGCCTTGTTACTGCAGATTTTAAAGAATAGCTTGATGGGGGAGCTTTATCAAAGTGTTGCTGACACATTTCTGACTAACTTAAGGCAACTTAATGGATTTTTTAGTTTTTCTCACTGAAAAGTAGCAGTATTTTTCCCAGAAATCTTCAGAAAAATGGAAATTTCTGCAAAACCCTACAGAATTTACTGTACATAACAGTAATTTTTTAGATCACCATAAAAACTACAGAAATGTACCATCACTTTTCAAAACACTTTCTTGAATTATCATATAAAGTTTACCCCTTAATCTGTTTTACGGACATTTGCAGTGTTAATAGTTAAAGGACCACTATAGTGCCAGGAAAACATACTCGTTTTCCTGGCACTATAGTGCCCTGAGGTTGCCCCCACCCTCAGGGACAACCTCCCGCCGGGCTCTGGAGAGAGGAAGGGGTTAAACACTTACCTTTCTCCAGCGCCGGGCGGGGAGCTGTACTCCTCCTCTCCTCCTTGCTCGCGACATCATCGGCTGAATGCGCATGCGCGGCAGGAGCTGTGCGCGCATTCAGCCGGTCGCATAGGAAAGCATTTACAATGCTTTCCTATGGACGCTTGCGTGCTCTCACTGTGATTTTCACAGTGAGAAGCACGCAAGCGCCTCTAGCGGCTGTCAATGAGACAGTCACTAGAGGCTCTGGAGGCTGGATTAACCCTCAGTATAAACATAGCAGTTTCTCTGAAACTGCTATGTTTATAAAAAAAAAAAAAAAAGGGGGTTAATCCTAGCGGTACCTGGCACCCAGACCACTTCATAAAGCTGAAGTGGTCTGGGTGCCTAGAGTGGTCCTTTAACTCCTTGTTTAGGAAACATTAAAATGGAGCTTTATAGGGCTAAAAGCCTATATGCACATTTATTTCAGAGTTTGGTCAAGCTTCTGCAACATCTGCATATATAATTATGAATGCTATAAAACACTAATTGGTTAAGGAATAATTCTATTTCATCCAAAATTTCAGTGGTTTTGTGTATGTTGTAGTCTCGTAAAATTACAATAATTAGCAAAGTTTTTTTTTTGTTTGTTTTTTTTTTTTAATTAAAGAAACAAAAGCTAGATTTGTAAAGCCATGCGGTATAAAGCCGCTTAGTTTTCTTACATTCATAATATCTACTAGTAAAAGGTGAAACTTACAGGGAAAAAAAACATGTTAACTGAAATCTGTACGAAACTCAAAAATACGGCTCGCAAAGCTGAATGGAATCCTGACTGCTGTACATTTACAATAAACTGTTGCTGCACAAGGGTTTATGGGAAAGTTAGAACTCTGCCATTGAAAGAAATTGGACAGAGAATAATTGTTTGAGGCATCCAAGTTATTTCCTGACTCGAGAGCATCACAGCAAAAGTTGCAAATGCTAATTAAGATTTTTATTTGTACTACTGCATACTTTATTAAAGGATCACAATAAGGTCAGGAACACAAACCTGTATTCCTGACCCTATGGTTAAAACCGCCATCTAGCCACCCAGGTTCCTTCATGCCTCCCTAAATGTAGTAACATCTTACATGTATTCAAGTCTGCAGCTGCTTATTTTGTACCTATTTCCTTTAGACCTGCCCGCTGACATCAGCAGAAGTGGTAGTCTGATCCAATCACAATGCTTCCCCATAGGATTGGCTGAGACTGACAAAGAGGCAGATCAGGGGCAGAGCCAGCACTAGTCAAACACAGCCCTGGCCAATCAGCATTTCCTCATAGAGCTGAATTGAATCAATGAATCTCTATGAGGAAAGTTCAGTGTCTGCATGCAGAGGGAGGAGATACTGAATGTTTGGATGCATTTTAGGCAGCCATGACCCAGGAAGGATCTCTAACAGCCATCTGAGGAGTGGCCAGTGAAGTTATCCCTAGGCTGTAATGTAAACACTGCATTTTCTACTCACCAGAACAAATTCAATAAGCTGTAGTTGTTCTGATGCCTATAGTATCCCTTTAAGAATTAAAATGTAAATCTCATTGGCATGTTTCTTTAAATCGATTTAAAATTCAGCTTTGAACAAGTGCAAATGTATAATAGCAATGTTTTATTTATACTTTCAAGTAGAACAGTTTCAATGTTGAATTGTGGGATCGAGTAAGATGTAACTTAGTGCTATTTTCATGTTCAGAATATACATCATCCGTTGGTAAAAGAAGAAGTTTTAGAAACTGTCCGTGTAAAAAAGAAATATCCAAAGAAGCCAAAATCAGACACTCTCAGCGCGCCTCAGCCCAAACCCACCTCAGAGCCCTTGCCAGACATTAGTAAGAGTGACATCAAACAATATGACTTCCAAAGCTCTGATGACGAAGAGTTCCCACAGGTATGCACCAATAATGTTTTAAAGCATTCTGCTGTTTCCTTTTGTAAATTTGTAATGATATGTTGCTTGTTTTTAAAACTTTCCTGTGTTCTGATTGTCAGTATAGGAAATGTGAAAAAAGAGCATTTCAAAAAGTGATGGTTTATTCCCATAGGTACCCTCCCCAGTATCCGAAATGGAAGAAGATAGTGATCCTGATGGACCCTATGCTTTTAGAAGGAAAACTGGATGCCAGTATTATGCCGTGAGTCTTTACTCCTCAACATTTTTATTTGTAGAAAGCTGCACTTTTGAAAGTGCCCACACCTTCACAGTAAATGACAGTTGGTAAAATAGATTTTATTGGTCTCCTTATTTCTCACATTTGCCGGTAGTTATAATCTCCCTTCTTTTCCAACTCTGTATTCTTAAAGTAAAACCTTCAAATCAAAGCTTGAGCTAATAATCTGTGGCTTGTTGCAATGGAAGTAAAAATCCTGTTCAATCAAAGAGCTTTCGATGCTTGGTATAAAATGTTGTGTAGGAATGGTGTGGCTTTATTGCTTTGTCTCCAACTTTCAGCCTCGTTTGGACCAAATCAGTGACCCTTCAGAAAATACAGAAATGTCTGGATTGGCTGGGTCTCGGTATAGGCACTGCCTTACAACTCTTACAGTCCCAAGACAGTGCATAGGCTTTGCAAGGAGGCGACTAGGCCGTGGTGGACGGTAAGGGCATTCATAATTTTTGTTTATCTTTTTCATTGATGTTCCCTTCCATCTGAAATGACAACTTTTTATTTTTTTCTCTCTCCTTTTTCTTCTTTGTACAACTTATTATATAGGGTTATAATGGACAGACTATCTACGGAACATGACTCTGTTCTAAAGCAGCTTGACCCGGATATGTTTTCTAGTTCTCCAAGCTCTTCCCAAGTTGCACAGTCCCCTCCTAATCTGTCAAGGACCAATGCTTCCGATAAACATTGTGAAAACAGACTTTCTCTTTCTGAGATCTTAAGCAATATTCGATCGCGTCGACTGCAGTGTTTTCAGCCAAGGCCGCTACATTCTCAAGACAGCGATGGAGAAGAATGTACCTCAAGGATAGTAGGACAAGCTGTGAATATTAAGAGAGTTTCTACAGCTTTATTGAACACCAGCAAAAATGGCTTGACGGGTAATGGAATCCTATTAACCTACCATTTATTGTATATCCTTTAATTTACATGTTAATCACTTTTGGTTTGCTATTTTGTTTAATATTTTTTTTTTAACCACGGCACAAATTGCAGAAGAATTCACTAATTCACACTATCTCTTACATTGAATGTCATTTACGCCTTCTTAATGTCAGGCCAAGACCACTTATAAAGTGCTTCATACCTCAACATTGGGAGGTATGAAATCGGGAAAGAGAAGAGAAGGCCTATAGGTGGAAGAGACTGCCAATGACTAAAAAAGAGCCTGTTGTGAATGCACATTAAGTTATTTGCCGGCCTCACTGAATTGCCACACTTGGGTTTGTCCATTAATTTAATGCCATGAAGCATGATGCATACTAATTTCTATTGATGCACATGCACTGACAGGATGAACTTTCCAAAACAGGGACAGTTTGGTGTTATGACATTTTGTGTGGTAGATGATTTTTAAATTAACACCTATAGATGTATGCTACTGGTTGTCAACTTGATATGTGTACTCAGGGTACTTCTTCATAGTCCTAGTCCTCTGTAATGAATCGAAATTACCATCCCTTGCTCCTGAACTAGCGGTCTTGAAAAGACAACATTTCCATTTCCATTTTTAACAGGTTGCCCATAAAGTATGGTGATAATATTGCCATTTTAATTGGCACTCCATTAATCTGTCCTTTGAATTATGTTATGCGAATACACGCTTTCCAAAGTAAATTACTTAACATATGTATTGATATTGTTTGTATTTTGATTTTTCTGTTGTATGCTTATTCACTAAACTGTTTGTCAGAAATCAGGCAGATTAATTTGTGTCAGAATAGCTGAATTGGAATAATTCTCAGTTAAGATCAAGGGATTTCTTAGCTTAAAGTGTCTCTTTAAGCTGTTAATAAAGTAATTAACGTTGGGTAACATAACTAAATCCTTGGTATAAGATGCACACAATTTGTGTGCATCAGTGGGGTCTATAGAAGCCTGCTGATGGGTATAAGAGCATCCCAGGTGTGGGTTTCTTTACATACAGATATCAATTTCTGGCTCATTCACTGACAAATGTGGCCAGCAGGGGGCATTCAGAGGACTGGAAAACAGATTGTTGGCCTTTAGGGTCATTTATTTTGTGTTCCCTTTTGGAACCAAAAACCCTTTACTCAACACAACTAATTAGTGATATTCAATACAGGAACAAATGTGAACATGTAGCAGTCATATCCAAATATGTCATCTCTGAAAGGGACACTCACCACCTTTACTGTCAAACTGTGGTCAGCACTGGAACTTTTCTTTCTTTTTTTTCTTTTTTTTTTTAAATCACATTTTGGTTTGATCAGTTATAACATTTAAAATGCTTTTTACATGTGCTTTTATGCTTGAGTAGGGTTGACTTTCATTGTTAAAGAAGTGAGGGGTTCGTCTTTATTCAGGAACTAGAATAGCTAATGTACACATTAACAGTTTTGTGTAGGAAATTGTAAGCATGTGCTGCAGTGCAGCCATCCAACCCCCTCTGTTTAAGTTTTCCAAGGTGTCTTAAATAATATCTTTTACCATAAATGTATCTCTTCTGAAAACATTACCATGAGCTGCCTTCCCTGAAAAATGAAAGTTATTAACTCTTTCCTATATTCGTAGTCACAGGGGGCATCACAGAGGAACAGTTCCAGACGCATCAACAGCAATTGGTTCAAATGCAGAGGCAGCAATTGGCTCAAATGCAGCAGAAGCAGCAGTCTCAACAGTGCTCTCAACAGACGCATCCAAAAGCACAGGTAGGTTGTCCAGGCAAGATGTTTGTACAGGTCTGTATATTGTCATTTACTAGGCCTAGTAAATATTATTTATGCTTTTGCCAGAATAGCACTTTGTGTAATGGATCTACAGATTTGTCACAGTGGTGCTGTAAAAATACCAGTGGGTTTTTGCATTCGTTAAGTGCAATCATTGAAATATTCTAAAACTGAGCCAAACATTTTAAAAATAACTATCGTGCAGAACAATGGCAAATGTATTGTTGTAAGCAAAGGTTTATTTTCTTTTATATACATTACACTTTTCTTTTCAGTGTGCTTGCTTAGGTAATCATGCAGCGTGTCTTCAAAAACAATAATATGGGGTCAATTCTTTTCGCATTGCTTTTACAGAGTTTTTTGGGTTTGTTTGGTTTTGTCACGTTCTTCTGGCAGAGTTTAACTATTCACTTATATAACAGCAGTTTAGTCAGATTGTATTTAAATAGCTGGAAGAGCAAATGCAAATAACTTGTAAAATAAACCAGAAAAACAAAATAATGCATTTTACTACCCTTTCATGATCTGATCAATGTTCATTTTTAAAAAGTGTTATGTTTGAGGGGAAAAAAAAAAATGTAATATTATCTACATTTTGCAGGGCTCTGTTAATTCTGACTGCATGTCCAAGACGCTTGACTCTGCAAGTGCTCATTTTGCTGCATCTGCTGTGGTAAACTCCCCAACTCCTGGCTGCAGCGAAATAACCAAGGATCAAAATACAGGCCACAGCAACCTGAATGGTGTTGTACAACCTTCAGGTGAGATTAAACTGCAAAGACCGAACACAACGTGAATGTGCTGCACAATGCAGTATAACTTCTGGGGAAAGAAACTTAGTTATTGCTTAACTAAGTGTTTAAAGTATGTAAGTTATACACATCTATTTACATTATATTGGATTAATCAAGCATTAAAAATATTTAAATATATTACTAGAGTTCAACATATTTACATACATATTATCGTTGGTGTTGGAATTTATTTAAAAATTTTTTTTTTTATTCTTTATTTTTGCTTTGCATTGCATTTACATATGCATTCAGCAAGATATGTGTTGTATTCAAGAATAGACTTATGCTAGACGTAGCAGGAGTGTTGCAGTAATTTTTACATTAACCAAGAGCAATATGATTGATTTGAGGCTTTATGCTCCTAGGTGTTGTACCCAGGTGGGATGTGTGTGTTATTCTACATGTGTGGCCAACATAATAAAAAAATAATACGTAAGAGAATAACTAATACTAACTTAAATAAACCACAGTAAGTCATTAAATGTGTAGTGCTGTGCCACACTGTCTGGGTCTTCTGCTAGTTACGGGTCAGACGTGCAATTTGCAATCCAGTTCATGGTACAGGGGTATGTGATCCTCTTGTCCGTGGCTCTCGTGAGGTCTTGCAAAAAAGTGAGAGTAGAGTCCTCAAATGTGAGAGGTGTTTTGCCTTTCAGGTCCTGGCCCGTTGTTGGGTCTGGAGTTGGTGCACTGAGTCACTTAGGGTGGCTGGCCAGGTTTGTGTGTGTGTTCAGGTTTGTTGGCTAGTTTGGAATTTTTTTTTATTATATATATATATATATATACACAAATATTTTTATTTTTAAGAAATGTCTATATCCTGTACACATTCTCAACATTTACATTTTCATTTTTAACAGGCTGCCCATAAAGTATGGGGACAATATTGCCATTTTAATTGGCACTCCATTAATCTGTCTGTTCTGTAGCGTAATGTTGTCCTATGAGGGTCCCTAGAGTGTAATACAGTTGTTAATAATAAGATTATTATTATTATTATTATTGCCATTTATATAGCACCAGCAATTTTATGAGAGGGGGGATTTAACTATAAATAGGACCATTACAAGAAAACTGAAGAGGACCCTGCTCAAACGAGCTTAGTCTATAGGAGGTGGGGTATAAAACACATTAGGACAGGAAATAGCAATCTGATAAGGTGGGAGTGAAGCACAGCTGGAGGAGAGAGTAAAGTGCTGCCCTTAAGGAGACAGCAAGAGATGGGTATGTGAGGTAGAGGTTACTCTGGGAGGCCATAAGCTTTCCTAAATAGATGGGTTTTAAGGCACTTCTTAAACGATTGAAGACTAGGGGAGAATCTGATGGCGGTAGGCAGGCTATTCCATAGGAGGGAGTCGCCTGCGAGAAGTCCTGTAAGTGTGAGTTGACCGTACGGGTGCGAGCAGTGGTCAGGAGAAAGTCACAGGCAGAGCGGAAAGAACGAGAAGGGGCATACCTATAGATCTGTGAAAAGATATGAGGGGCTAGAATTGTTCAGTGCTTTATAGGTAATGGTTAGTACTTTGAATTGACTCCTATAGGATACAGGAAGCCAATGTAAGGACTGACAGAGGGGTGAGGTGTGAGAGGACAGACTAGAGGGGAAAATCAGTCTGGAGGCAGCATTCAATACAGACTGTAGCAAGGCGATACAGCTTTTGGGAAGACCAATTAGGAGAGGGTTACAATAATCCATGCAGGAAATGACTAGAGCATGGACAAGCTCCTTGGTAGCATCTTGCGTAAGAAAGGGACGGATATGTTTTTAAGATGGAATCTACAGGATTTGGCAACATACTGGATGTGAGGCACAAAGGTGAGGCCAGAATCAAGTATGACGCCAAGACAGAGCACTTGCAAGGGTTGGCTTACTTCTATACCTTTTCATTATGTGGCATTCTTAAAATCAATATAGTTGTAACGATGCATATATAAATTTAAGTCTAAATAGAAATTAAAATGGGAAATGGTTGCCCAAGTGTAAAGCTGAATTATCACCATTTAACAATAAACAATAATTCCCCCCATCATAACACTGTGTGTAGTGCTGTCTACACTGGCATGCAATATCTTAATGATAACCTTGTGATATGTTCTAGCTCTGTTTGTTCCTGTTTTGTTTTTGCTGTTTTTTTTTTTTAAATCTTTGATATCTTTTTGTTAACTTTTTTTTTTTTTCTCCAGGGACCGCTAAAACGCTGTACTCCACAAACATGGCTTTATCATCCAGCCCAGGGATTTCAGCAGTTCAGCTTGTAAGGACAGTTGGACACCCAACCACTAACCACTTAATTCCAACATTGTGCACAAGCAACTCTCAAACCCTTCCTATGAGTAATTCTTGCCTACCCACCACCGTTCACCTCAACAATGTCAGTGTTGTGTCACCTGTCAATGTGCATATCAATACAAGGACTTCAGCACCATCGCCAACAGCCTTAAAACTTGCCACAGTTGCTGCCAGCATGGATAGAGTGCCAAAGGTTACTCCAAGCAGTGCGATCAGCAGCATAGCAAGGTGTGTATCATAGTCTGTGTGTGCCGTCTATGATTGTTGTCATCTTCCTGTTTCACCATCATTTAGAAACCAATACAATCATCTATCATCCAACTTCTAAGGAGCCTTCACAAGATGTGGACTTGAGATCTTCCATTGGCATAAATACTGAGGTTTATTTAGAACAGTATTATACACCTATAGTACCATCATTGTTGTTGCGTATAAGGCCTTCATACATCCAATTGTCTTTATGCGTTGTGGGATTTTTTTTTTTGAGTCTTCTAGAAAATTAAAACGTTGAACTCAATCATGTTTACAGCGTGCCTTTATTACAGTCTGCTTTTTAATCATATAAGCACCTTTTTAAGCTCCACTCTAATTCATTTGTATGTAGGGTTGTACAGAATTATCCCCCCTCTCTCCCCCCCCCCACAAATTTTTTTTTTTCCTTGACCTGTAAATAAAAATATTTAGAAAAATGTTTTACACGCTATTTATTTTATTCCGGTGACTGTACATACTTAAACACTGTATATTAAAAATTTTTTCAAGACAACTGCTTAGTTTTGTGAATAGGTTCTAAAGGTATCTGAAATCAATTCAAAGGGGCAACATCAGGTATTCTACACATAATCATAGACTTGATGACATAAAAGTCTGGTTGTAAGCCATTTTTTGTTAAAAAAAACTTTTTTTTGAAGAGAGAGGTTTGGCAAAAGATTTTACTGTGTGTTCCCTATATGCTTAAATCGATTTTATTTTTCCTTTGGAAGAACAATCTCCTAATTGTAAGTTCTTATGGCTAGACTTATTTGCAGTGAGGGGGAAAAAACAACTTGTGCTTGTTGTCAATTTGTCATTTTTCCATGTATCTTTTTTATTTTTTTAATAAAAATATCAGTTATCAGTCTCTATCGTCTCCTGCATTTAAAACATTAGAATGCATGGGATCTTGTCTTACTGATTTCTGTTTTTATATTTTACCACTTTGGTAACTTTTAGAAGTAGTGCAGAAAACAGAAAATTTTGGCCAAACTACACGCAGCATATTGGTTTTCATGGCAGGCAGGTTGAAAGATATTAGTTGCGGAGCTGTATTTATAAGATTTTATCCCAAACTATAGACTGTATTTATACTTTAAATCAAGTGTTCAAACTTGTCCATAGAGCTGTAATTCTTTGCCAAGAGAAATAAGATCCATTATCAACTGATGGAGCAATTGTAAGCATCCATGTAAAGTTTTAACAGACATTTCCATGTTTGTGTATGTAAATTATGAGCTTTTTTCATCAATGTTGTCATACCTTGTTGTCATGCAATAAAACGGATAACACCACAAATATAAGCTGCCAGACCTTTTATTCAATATGTGCCAAATATTTGATCTATAGTTACTGATTTTGTTTGGTACAAAGAGTTAACTATATTTTCTAAACCTAGCTATAGTTGGCCATATAATTATGTAGAATGGCCAGAAATTAATTGCATTTCATGTTGTGCCAAGTATCATTCAGTATATGAGAAGCTATCTAGAAACTGTCTTTATTTTATTGCTATTGATATATAAATTCTAAAAACATTAATGGCATATCCTACATTTATACTGTTATCAATGGCTGCAATATTAGCAAACAAGGCACTATATGAAAAAATTCAGATACTGTAGGTAGCACCAGATACGCCCGATTTCTTACTTAGCTAGTGACCGTACATTCTAAAGGTGAGAAATTAATCGTAAAACAAAAAGCTAACAGAAGAATATGCTGTTGATAGTTTGAGCGTGTATGGGACATCACAGAAAATTGTGTGGTTGTGAGATACTAATCAGTTGGTGAAATGTTAAGCAGGTTAATAAGACTATATTTTAAATTGAAAAATAATGACCGAGGTAAAGTGAAGCAAGGATGCATGGTAAGGGTCTGGTGTAAATTAGTGGTTATTTATATTCTATGACCCAGCATGATTACACTAGATTATATTATCTTGTGAAGTATAAATGCATTCAGGTTTTTTTTTTTTTCTTCTTTTTCTCCTTCTCCTTCTTTTATTTTTTATTTGTTTTGTTTTTGTATTTTACAGAGATAACCATGAACCAGAAAGATTGGGTTTAAATGGAATTGCAGACACAACAGTGGCTATGGAAGTGACATAACCTTTTAAAACAGTGGACTTTTGGCCTGACGTTTTTAGGCATTTTCTTTCCAACTACATGCAAATTGCAGCGCCCTGCAGATGGCAGTGCGCTAACACGGACCTAAATGGACTATCAGTATATTGGAAGCTAACACGATATACCTTGTACATTTTGTAAAAATGGAGAAAATCACTACCTTGTAAAATAGTTTATTTGTATCATCAATATTCTTTCTGTTACTTGAATAGTAGATATTCATCTTCATCATGCTTTTGCACTTGAATTTGCAACTGAATGGATATTAAAAAAAAAAAAAAAAAATCTTTAATGGGATCATGAGCATGAATTGGGATCCTGCATCACTTGTTTTAACTATTTATTTTGCCATGTTTACATTTTGTATATTGTACAAATAAATCCAACTTTGTGTCTAAAAAACAAAACAAAAAAAAACAACAAAAAAAGAAAAAACAAAATGTTAAAGATTCATAGCTAGGAAATTAAATTCTTGTAATTTTTTTCTAAAGAAAATGTAAAGTTTTCACTCGGTTCATTTTGTTTCACAATTTGACTATCTGGACCTTTTGGTAACTATTTTAGTGGCATTTCACTGTCAAATATGAAGTTCAAGGCAAAATAGTATTTTCTATTACTGTGCAGGGGTAAGGGATGGATCGATAATACAAAATTTAATGTAGTGACTCACTTTTCCATATATTTTGAATGTATATTTCTATTTATAATACCAGTTTCTAAGAGTTAATTAAACAAAAGTCTATGGAACGTGGAAAATTAATGTATCTAGCGCACAAAGTGTGCAGACGTGGTTTTTTTTCCAGCCATTTACATTTTATCATAAATTGCATATTTTATCCAGCTTCAAAACCTTAACACCCAAAGTAAAGATTATTTTACCATTTATGTATTGCATTATATACCATTGCAATAATTATTGGGCTTCTAAATATCGAGCCATCCCTGGTGAAAGGGGGGTGGGAGGGAAGGGACTGTGGCAAGATTGACTTATCAATTTGAGAGTTTTTCCTGTAGCTACAAGGCAAGTAACGGGTTTGAAATGGTCTGACTGCAATTGTTGGAAACCTTCGTAGTGTTTAGTGGTTACATTTTTTTTTTTTTTCATTTTTTTTATTTTTTTATTTTGTTTTATATTTTTTATACTGTTATTGTAAATTAGGTATGTGTAGTGTTGTTTATCAGAATGTTCGTTAATGCACTAGCTCAGACAACTTTCCCTGTTACTTGTTCTTGATAAGTGAAAACTGCAGGGAAATAAAATACATATCAAAACATTAATGCCTTGCGCAAATGTGTTTTTTGCACAGTGTGCAAAGTTTGTAACGATGATTACTATATGTCAGATAAAGTCCAGCCAATAATAAATGGTTCTCAGACACAACTAAATTAACCTGAAGATCTACATGTGTATATTTTTTTTCCTCTTCCATTTACTGGATAGATTTTATAAATGCTTTGCTAATCTGTGTCATCCAAAACATACATACATAAACACTGGGAGTTTATATATGGTGGGTGGGGGTGTTAAACATACCTTTATTCCAGCACTAGGACAGTCTCCGCACAGCCGCCCAATCCTCTCCTGGTGAAGCGATCAAGCTTCGTGATCTGTGTCCAATCATAGGCTTCCCTTAGAGCAGCAATTTAAGCACGGTGTCTAGGGTCCATATACATTGTGTACTGACAGCGGCCATCAAAATAGATTCAATAATGTAATCTATTTTGGGCAGTCCCCGAGATAACCACTAGAACGCATAGGCATTGTAAACTCTGCCATTTCTTAGCCCTCTTTTCAATTACAAGGTTGCATTGACAGAATCTATGCCCTAAATGAACAGTGTTTGTTCTGTCCCTTTTTAGTATGCTCTGTGGTTCACAAACTAATCATGTTCCAGAGGGATTAATTATCAGAGGATGAAAAAGGTGTGTATACACTAAAAAAGAAAGTTATATCTAGCAATATAATTCCATTTACCTTTAGCTTTCGTTTTCATGGATTTCAGTACAATAATATTTTATTTGCATACGCCTACAGTCTATATTTGGTTAAGGCTATCTGGGTTATTAACTAAACTCCAATGTTAGTGAATTAAATCTGTTTTGTACAATTGAGGCTAAAATCCGCTACGACATCACGAGTATTTTTCAATTCAGTTGTTTAAAGCTTAATGTTGCTAAAATTTGGGTTATTCATAAATGAACCATTGATCGACATCCTTTTATTCCACAACCAAATTAATCAATTTATCTGGAACATTTAAGGCGAATTGATTAATTCAGGTGTGGATAAAATATTTTTATTTGGACAGTATGGTTTGTTTATGGACGACCTGAATTTTTGCAAGTCCACAGGGTAGTAAATAACCATGCATGGATCTTTGGTTTCTGGGATTTTAAATCTGGCCAAGGACTCTGAAATAAAAAGGGTTCTTCCACTGGCAGACTGGGCATTTTGTGTCATAAATGTCAAAATTATAGAGCCCCTAGATGGGTCATTTAAAATGATTATAAATAAAATGCAATTGCAACAAATGAACGTTCATAATTTTTAGATTGTTACATGAACACAGCCTCTAAGTATACCTATACTGGGAGAAGTGTAAGAGATGGAGATTCTGAGACAATGGTTTAAGACTAGGAGAGCGCAGTATCCTCTTGATGAACACAGGGGCAAACATAAATGAATCTGTAGATGCATGTGAGCAGTACATTTTTGGAGCTTTCCTTAGGTGTCCCCAAGAAACAGGACCATAGGAAATAGGGGAATAGTAACGGGGGTAACAGTACATGCATTTTTTTTTTAGAAACTGCAATAATCACAGCGCAGGAATAAGACTGCTTTTAGTGGCTGTCAATCAGACTGTCACTAGATGCATTTCCTGACTGCTAATGGACTTTTAGTCGCCTAACTGACAATGGAAGAGGACATCCAGTGTCTGTAAAATCCCCATAGTAAAACATTGAAGTAATGCTTTCCTATAGGAAGGCCTAATGCACTCGCCGTGTATGTGCATTAGCAGATGTGGAGCACCAACCCAGCACTGAGGGACGTCGTTGCTGGTAAGGGGTAAGTGACTTACTTGTTTTGGTTTTAACCCTATAGCTACAGAAGGGGGACCAAAGGCCTCTAAAGTGTTAGTAATACAGATTTGTATTCTAGGTATAGAATACCTTTCAGAGGGATAGTTCTTCTCGGTTTGCATCTTTTCAGCAGAGTTAGTATAAGGGTGAGGAGGCTATGGTTCAAAAATTGAGACTGCAGAGATGGAACAAGTATGAGGTGATGAGACTACATGAGATCATGGAAATGAGTTTGGGATTGCAGTACACAGGGCCGGACTGGCCCACTGGGATACTGAGAAATTTCCCGGTGGGTCGCGGAACCTGGGGCGCTGCATGTAGAGAGGGACCCCTGCTCCCTATATTTTAATAATATCGCGGCCCCATCTCCCGTGCTGCATGACTGCAGTCAGTATGAGTGAGTGTGGTGGGCAGGTGCCCGCCTAACCGGTCCAGCAGCACAGGAGGACTGAGGGAGTGGGCAGAGCTAACTACCATTCTCCCTTTGCGGTTCCCATGATTCCCAGCACAGCCACATCATAGAGTAGTGATTAGTCTATGATGTGTGGATGCTGGGAAATGTGGGAACTGTGAGGGAGCATGGTAGTTAGCTCCGCCTCCTCCCTCAGTCCTCCTGTGACAAGGTCAGCAGGGACATAGAAAAAGGGGGGTAATAGAAACACAGGGAAGGGGGGCAAATTTAGGAGGTAATAGAAATACAGGAAGGGGGACAAAGAGAATGAGGGGTAATAGAAAGACACAGGAAGGGAACACAGAAACTGAGGGTAATAGAAATGGGAGGGGGGCACAAATAGAGATGTAATAGAAATACAGGGGAAGGGGGGACAAAGAGACTGAGGGGTAATAGAAAGACACAGGGGAAGGGGAAACACAGAAACTGAGGGGTAATAGAAAGACACCGGGGAAGGGGGGGGACACGGAGACTGAGGGGTAATAGAGAGACACAGAGGATGGGGGACAAAGAGACAGATGGGGTAATAGGACGGGGATGGGGGGACAACAGAGAGGGGTAATAGAGACTCTAGGAAGGTGGGACAAAGAGACAGAGGGTAATAGAGAGACATGGGGGGGGGACAAAGAGAGGGGTAATAGAGAGACACAGGAGAAGGGGGGACACAGAGACAGATGGGGTAATAGAGAGACAGGAGAAGGGGACACAGAGACAGATGGGGTAATAGAGAGGCACAGGAGAAGGGGACACAGAGACAGATGGGGTAATAGAGAGGCACAGGAGAAGGGGGGACACAGAGACGGATGGGGTAATAGAGAGACAGGAGAAGGGGAGACACAGAGACAGATGGGGTAATAGAGAGACACAGGAGAAGGGGGACACAGAGACAGATGGGGTAATAGAGAGATACCAGGGAAGGGGGGACAAAGACAGAGGGGTAATAGAGACATTGGGGGGTGGACAAAGAGACAGAGGGGTAATAGAGACACAGGGGAAGGGGGACAAAGAGACACAGGGAGGAGATGGGGAAGAGAGACACACAGAAGGTTTGTTGGGGGGACAAAGACATACAGAAGGGAAGGGGGAACAAAGTGACACATGATTTGTGGGAGGCAACGCTGGACTGGGGGAAAAAGAGACAGAGTGGCTGGGAGAAGATAAAGAGGCGACTCAGAGTCTGGAGTTAGAAAGAGACACGCATATGAGATTTGGAAGGGGAGAGACAAAGGGGTTGGGGCTAAGACATACACAAAAGGGGCTGAAAGAGACATACAGAGGCTGGAGAAGGGTAAAAAAAAAAAAACACACAGGGGCTGGGATGAAGTAATAATAATAATACTAATAATAGTTTTCAATTTTAAGTAATTTTTTCATCCTTTATATCAGCACACTATGCTGGCGCAACGCATTATTGGGCTGGTGTAGAATTTTTTTTCCAGGGCTGCTTTTAGTTCCCAGTCCGGCCCTGGCAGTACAATAGCATGAGATTGATGTAGGAAGAGCCATGATTCAGATGGATATAGAAGGAGATGAATTAATAGTATATGGGAGTATGAATGTTGGAGCCTGCATTATATCTCAACTGGAGTGAAGATAAAAGCATTTTTTAGGAAAACTCTTTATGGGAGATGTGGGTTATTGCTACAATGAGAATGCAAGAAATAGAGGAATCATAGACAGTAAGACACACTGAGACTATAAAACCAATACATTGATAAATGGCATATTTTTATTTTTGGTCACTCTTTATTTTTTTTAGTGCAGGAATGTTCAAACAGAGCCACAACATCAATGACCGGCTTATAGTGATATAAATGAAGACATGGTATCATGGCATGGAATAAATGTGCACATTTTTATGTAAATCAAATAACAGGAGTAATACAACCGGATTAACAGGTATGTCTGACTCAGGAGCAGATTCTGTACCCCCACGTTAAGGTGATTAGCTATACATGACATGAACAAAAAGAAACATGCTATTAAGGGAGGCTTGTGAGAGTAGGAAACCAGTTAGAAAAACGGAATATATGAAGTAGAGTACTCTCGTTGACTCTGAACCCCTCTCAGACAGTGAGCAGTTGTGCCACTGGGTGCCAAGGAATACAAATAAACGATATATGCTGTGCTCATGGTATAACATAAAAGAATAAGAAGAAGCAATACTAATGTCTAACAAGACGGCAGCTGCATCTATATAGCATGGGCAATTTGCATGAAAGTAATCGGATCAGCCGATCCCATAAAATGGTGTGTAGGTACTGGAAGCAGTAGAGTTCACTCTGGCTCCAGCAGGGCAGCTCTGGAGATGGGCTTCTCCCAAGCCCCAGACTTGCGTGAGAGTCAGCATTACGGTACCGCTGACCTGCGAGCTGGTAGACTCCAAGGCTCTCCCTTGCGGGGGGTTGTTCGGAGATCGATTTGGTAAGTGCCTGTGTCGGCGGACAATCCTTTGCCGGCACGGTCGATGGAAAGACAAAAAACCTCGGGTGGCTCTCTGTCTACGGAGGCGGACCGTAAGTGGGTCATTGACTTGAATTATAGCCCTGAAGAGGCCCTCTCCTCTCTGGCTGCAGGCTTCTCCTGTCAGCAGACTTTTAGTGAGGTAGGGATGCTTGATATCGTTATTGAAATTTTAACCAAAAGCCTTGGAACAACCTATCTAAGTGTAGCAGGATAAGTTCAACAGAGCCACAGTGAGGGTGCTGATTCAGGCCCAGACCCTGGGTATCAGTGGAGAATCTTGGATGATCGTAATGCTGGTCGGGCGTTTGGGTTACAGCACAGTGTGACTGTAAGTGGTGTGTGCAGCTGTACAGCACCAGACAGTCCAGTGGGGACCAAGATATCCCCCACCAGTCCAGTGGGGGGAGGCAGGAGATTGGCCGCTTCTCCCCCACTCCACCCGCAGCAGGCAGCAACTGGAGTCCTCTGGGTCTTGGTGGAGTGTAATCTCGAGTAAGGTTTCAAAGTGTGCATCCGAGAACCCCCGACCTGTGTGACACAAGTAAACTTGTTCAGAAGCTTGGTGGCCGGTATTTGCACCCATAAATCGGCCCAGTGGTCAAGAGCTTGTGTACCATATGTCTGGTCCATTTGAAGGGCATGCTCCGCCCCGGTAAATGTCATTTTTTAATATCCAAATTAACATTTGAGCAGTTACCTCTGTAGATTAAAATTTCCTTCAGTATGAATCCATGTATATAATCTGAGCAAGGTCTATGCCAGCTTGAAGATCTCTTAATCAGTATGTGACACTTACTAGCATAGTTAAAGTAAAAAAAGAAGAATCTCAGCTAAAAGAGAAGATAAATGTCTGGGTCACTACCTAACTGACAGAAGAAAGGCTATGTGGACATGGAAAGGATTGAGTAGCAAGAGGCAGGCAATCAGAGGTTGCATGGTAGCAGAATCCAGGTGGCTAGTTGCTATGAAGAGTTGATTCCATTAGATATTTAATAACATAAATACACAAATTAGGGTCAATCCAACTATAGGGAAACAAAAAATAACATAGTGCAACTCCGTATGAAGCTTCTACAGTAATAATGTTAGCCAAATGAGAGAACTCTCACTTGATTATGGGGTGTATATAAGGGGGAGGGGGATACTTGTAACTTTTATTCATTTATTTTTATTGTTTAACCTGTCAACATTACTGTAAAGTCCCTGAGGAAGTCCCAGCAGTGGGAAGAAACACGTTGGACAGATGGTGGACAGTTTATGAAATATTATGCTGATTGATTCTAACTTATGTGTAAGTAATAAATATATTTTTTACTTTGTACACATTTCTTCACTTTTCATTTTGGATGTATCTTTATCTCTTTGTATTACTGAGACTTGGAAGTTCATGCATTGGAGTAAGAACACTGCCTGAGAGCTACATGGATTTTTTGATACGCCTTATTCATTCAGTCAAAGTGTGAGTGATCCATTTGGCTAACATTATTACTGTAGAAGCTTCATACGGAGTTGCACTATGTTATTTTTTGTTTCCCTATAGTTGGATTGACGCTAATTTGTGTATTTATGTGTTTGTGGAAGATTTGAGGAGATCTTTGGGTCACAATCTACAACTCAGAGGGAAGACATTTAAACTGTTTATTCACTGAGGGCACTTGGTGTTTTTGGTGAAATTTTAATATCACAGAGTGATTTAGTGAAAGATATTTAATAACTCCAGAATAAGTCTAACTTACTGCACACGTGTGGCAAACTATACAAGACTCAATGTTCGAAATGTACAGGAAGATCTAAAATGTTTGAAATAAAAGAAATGTCAATACACAATGGTTAATTCCTATTATTTGAAGGGGGGAACACCATCCTAAAATAAAATGGTGGACTCTGGCAACTCTACAATCTTGTCACTCATTGACATGCAAACCAATTTATAACTTTGTGTTTTTCTGGATTTCTTTTTTGTTATTCTGTCTCTCACTGTTAAAATACACCTACCATTAAATTTATAGACTGATCATTTCTTTGTCACTGGACAAACGTTCAGCAGGGGATCAAATACGCCCCCCCCCCCACCCCCCACCGTATATGTAACTTCATTCTAAGTGTATTTTAATACTAATATATGTAATTATATTAACAGTAAATACAGTAAGTATGAAGTTATATATATATATATATATAAATATAATCTATATAATACACATAGATATATGTATTTTTAATTATATTTATTTGTGTAATACATCTTTTAATCTTCCCACCAGCAGGGGGACTGTGAGAGCAATCACATGGCCCCCTGGGGCCTGATTCAGCAAGGGAGGGCTGCCTGGGCTGTCAGGCAGTCCTCCCGAAGTGGAGTGCTGGGAAGGTAAGTATCCCAGGCTCTCCAGGGCTCAGTGCCGTAACGGGTTAAGAGATTAAGAAGGAATTTACTTTATGTTGCGATTTGGACAGCAGAGCCAGCTGCCCATGAATGAAGGCATGCTACTGGCCTCTCTATTCAGGGGCCATCTGTGGTGGGGTTACACTGTCCACAGGAGAAAGAAGAAAGAAGCCATATTGGAAGTAACACAGAGAGCATGCAGCAGCTCCTGGCCCCTGCCATATATAAGTGTATCATATTATTAATTTTCTCTCCCAGTGACTGCCTGAGGGCTGATAAAGAAAAGGAATGCACTCAAATATATTATTAATATATAAAGCCAGGGAAGCCCATGAGTCAGGAAAAGGGGGCATTCCTGACAAACAGCACTGTGCAGCCTGTCACTAATAGTTGTAATAACTCCTACTGCACATACCCAGTATCCTCTTTAACCCCTTAAGGACCAAACTTCTGGAATAAAAGGGAATCATGACATGTCACACATGTCATGTGTCCTTAAGGGGTTAAAGTGTTCAATAACTCTACACCTGAGATACTCATGTTGTGGCTAGTTTAAAAGTTATGAAGCTTCTAACTGCAGGACTGGGGCTGTGACTTTGAGGACTGATATGATTCTGATTTTAATCTGTAACGATTGTTGATTTTGTTAACCAGTTCAGCTACTTCTTGGCTCCATATTACCAGACTAATTATATTGCCATCTCTAAAAGTAATGAGTTTTTCAGTATATTGCTGCATTAAATTAAAACTAAAAGAAATTGGCCTAGATGAATATTCTTGTTCTTGGGTAGAACATTGGCTTAAGGATAGAGTACGAGTTGTCATTAACGGTAAATTTTCAGGCTGGACAAAAGTGGTAAGTGGTGTCCCTCAGGGTTCTGTTTTGGGACCACTTCTATTTAACATATTTATAAATGATCTTGAAATAGGCATTAAAAGCCACGTATCAGTGTTTGCAGATGACACAAAACTTTGTAAAGTAATAAAATGTGAGCAGTATATTGCTTTGCTGCAGAGGGATTTGGATAGATTGAGGGACTGGACACTAAAATGGCAGATGAAATTTAACGTACAGAAATGCAAAGTTATGCACTTCGGGGTTAAGAATGCACAAGCACCCTAAATGGAGAGAAACTGCTATGTTTATCAATGGGTTAAGCCTTCCCCCAAAGCCTCTAGCAGCGGTCTCATTGACAGCCGCTAGTGGTGCTTGCGTGCTTTTCACTGTGAAAATCACAGTGAGAGCATGCAAGCGTCCATAGGAAAGCATTATAAATGCTTTCCTATGCGACCGGCTGAATGCGCGTGCAGCTCTTGCCGCGTGTGCGCATTCAGCCGACGGGGCGGATCGGAGGACGAGAGCTCCCCGCCCGGCGCTGGAAAAAGGTAAGTTTTAACCCCTTTCCAGAGCCGGGCGAGAGGGGTCCCTGAGGGTGGGGGCACCCTCAGGGCACTATAGTGCCAGGAAAACGAGTATGTTTTCCTGGCACTATAGTGGTCCTTTAACATACACACTCTGGATCCCCTATACACACACTAGATTCCTTGTAAGCAAACACATTCTACACCCCTAAACACACACACACTATAGCCTGTATGCACACACTTGCTATATCCCCAATACACACATTCTCTACAGCCCATAGCCACATATGCATCACATTACACCACAAACACAACACGACTAAAACCGACCTTATTACACAATACCACACCATGACCAGCTCACTCTACACACACGCAATACCACAAGCAGGCTCCAAACACATGCACAATACTCTTTCCTGGCCTTTTGTCTCCTGGTATCCATTTATAGACACCAGAGACAAGTTGCAAGGAAACACAGTGCAAGCATGTTATTAAATTTGCTTGCACTGTGCAAAACAAATACAGGATTTTTTTCTCATGCTAGAGCTCTTCAGCAGAGCTCTGCGCATGGTCTGCCCTGGAAGAGCATTGAACCAACATGCTCACTTTGAGAGGAGGCGTGTCTGTCATTGGTGACAAAACACACCTCCTCTGCCCCGCCCCCTTTTTAGTGGGCCACTGTGTTAAAAAAATGCCCGGGCCGAATTTTTCTCCCAGTCCGGCCCTGTGTATAGGTATCTCTGTGTTGTGCCCAGCTCTGTTTATTATATCTCCATTTTTCTCAGCTCTGTTTGTGGCATGGTTATCTCTGTATTGTACTGAGCTCTGTGTATTTCATAGATATCACTTTATGTTGTGCCCAGATTGTTTTATTGAATGAGAATATCTGTATTATGCTCAACTCTGTGTATTGTATGAGTATCTCTGTACTGTATAGGGAGGAGTGAAATTCTGGGGAAGGACTCTGAAACTCTATCATCTTAAAATTCACCATCTGCCACTGCTGAAAGTTATACTGAACATGTAGAGTTACCGTGATACTTGGATGGTATAGAGATACATTAGAGTGTTGGGGATAACTGTGCAAAATGCACAAGTGTGCCACACTTTTTAGCCAGGCATGCACACAATGAGTGTGTTCTTTCAGGGTCAGGCAACCTTTGGCACTCCAGATGTATTGAACTACATCTCCCAGAATGCTCTGTCCACTTTATGGGAGATGTAGTCCACAATATCTAGCGTGCCAAAGGTTGCCTGCAAAGGTTGTTACTTAGTCTCAATGTATAGTTCAGTAACTTATCATGGTATCATGGCATGGTGCTACTCTCATAACTCTAATCCAGATTTTGGCTGTGAATGTTGGGAAATAAAACACATAGCATGTCTGGTACCCCTAACCAATACTGATTGTCATCTAACCTTAAAGGGACACTCCAGTGCCAGGAAAACAATCCGTTTTCCTGGCACTGCAGGACCCCTCTCCCTCCCTCCCACCCCCCATCCCCGGTTGCTGAAGGGGTGAAAACCCCTTCAGTCACTTACCTGAGACCCGACGCTCCTCCTCTTCCTTACGTCAGCCGGTGGGTGAGACTGATCCCGCCCGCCGGCTGAGGAGACCTAATGCGTGGCAATGCTTTCCTATGGGGAATTGAGTGATGCTGGAGGTCCTCACATAGCGTGAGAACGTCCAGCGACGCTCTAGCACAAAAAACCTGTGCTATAATCCAGGAAGTGCCCTCTAGTGGCTGTCTAGTACATAGCCACTAGAGGAGGAGTTAACCCTGCAAGGTAATTATTGCAGTTTATAAAAACCTGCAATAATTACACTTGCAGGGTTAAGGGTAGTGGGAGTTGGCACCCAGACCACTCCAATGGGCAGAAGTGGCCTGGGTGTCTACAGTGTCCCTTTAAACATGGACTCTGGGCGAGTTTTGGAGAACCTGACCTTTTATAACCATGCACCTGGGATTTTTTTTTCCAAATCAGCCTGAATGTTACAATTCTGTATTCAGGATACTTTATTTAATTGTTCAGTAAATAAACCCCTTCAGACAGCTATCATTGCTATGCTCTTAACTATCAATCATTGGGAATTGGCAAGCAGATTTCACTTCCGAAGTCGCTCAGCTGGAAAAATTGTGTTTGTGCTGCATCAGTTTTCCAGTTTTGCTGTAGTGGATTAAAATTTAAATTTTTATTGTGAATTCCCTACTAACGAATAATATAAACATACATGTCATCAGAATTATATTACATAACTAACATTATACAATTTTCTTTTTTATATATATATATATATATAATATTACATTTTATTTTATTTTTTTAAAATGTCAATAATATTTTCAAAGTATTAAATTATTAAATTGAGGCTATAGCTAGGCTTCTGCCATGTTAACTGTTTGTAAACAAGAGCAACATTGTATTGGGAAGCATTCTATTATGCTATTATTCTATCATTCTATTATGCTCATAGTATTGACATATTTGCAACATTGTTGCAAATCCTCCCAGATCAGATGGAACCTACAGGAGGATATCAGTCCTGTGCAGTGACCAGGCTACATCAATAACTACATATCCCAGCAGGTCTTGCACATGACGCTGGGAAACGTGAGCTAGGAGGGGCTGGGGTGATGCAGACAAGTGACAAAGCTCTGGATCTGCTAGAGCGCTGGTGGTGCTGATGCAGGATGGCAGATCTTGCAGAAAGGGACTGGCATTGATAGGGGTGGGAGAAGCTGCATCACTTTGGGTGATAAAGGTACACAGCTCTGCCATCATCCAATACATGGGGCTAAGGATCTCAGCCCCTGGGAGAAGATGAGATGATTTGCTAAAGGTGGAGAGCTGTTTGTTCCCTGTGCTGGATTGATATTTATGCATCAGATTGGAAGCCAGACATTGCTGTTGAGTTGACCCCACATGTAACATGGCAGACCCAGCAGAATGCAGCATCAAAGTGATGTGCAGGTTCAGACCATTAAATCAAGCAGAAATTCACAGAGGGGACAAGTTCATCCCTGTCTTCAAAGGAGATGACACAACAGTGATTGGGGTAAGTAGTCTGTATTATTGTATGGGCAGGTGTTCTGCATTGGGGGTGTCTGAGGAGGGATCCCCCTCTATGCATTCAGGAGATGTAACATGGTGCATAGTCTGCCCAATAGGGCTGATGGCATTCTCTGCTATCCACAGTCTGCAAGTCTGTGTGCATGGAAAATACCTATTTACCAAAAAAATTATTAAATATATATATTCTTGTTTGCAATCTGTTAGAGCCTTAATCAAAGGTTGACCAGAAAAATAAAATTACATTAGAGGGTGTTGCTTGCCATTGACTACAAATTAACTCATGAGATGCCAAAGAAATGCGTTGCATGATGACATTTAACTCATTAGGGCACAATGTTTGGGTGTGGATAGCTGGATGTGCAGACTATACCTTTTTTGTATTACAAAGTAACAAGAGAAAATCAGAGAGAGAGATGACATCTTTAACAGCCCCCTCCTCCCACCCCAATGTCATTGCACAGCTCACCACATGCAGCCCTGGTGAGCAATTACTGGGAATAAATGGAATCTCTGGGAAATCTCTTGTTCATCAGACAATGAAAATGTCCCCTAGACAACACAGTAAATGCACAGACTGCTCCTTATTTATCATAAAAGAACCTGTTTAATGTTCGGTTTCTTTTAGTAATCACTGTTAATAGAAATCTTTGGATTTAGACCTGTTTTAACCCTTGCTGCACCAGAAAGGTGAACCCCCACCAGCTGTACAAATACTTGCATGGGAGTTCGTTTTAATAATGGATGTTCCCCATCAGTAAATATTTAATTTATCGTATAATTTTGATGCCTGTGTAAATATGGCGAATACGAGTTAATTTTATATTGTTGAAATTAAACAAAAAAAAAAAATAAAAAAAAAAATATATATATATTTTTTTTTTTTTTTTTTTTAAATTTGGGCCTAGAGCCATCTTTAAATATTTAATTGCATTGCACACTAACATGTGATACAAAGAGTTAACCATATCAGAATTTAAATCACGTTATTCTATTTTTTTTTTCACACCTTTTGAAATCGGCTGTCTACATGACTCATGCAAAAAAATTTAATTAAAAAAATGGAAGAATGACATGTGCTCTCTGTACAAGGCCTGATTAGCCTTTTAAGGGTTAACGTGTTGGATAATGAATTCCTTGTAAGGGTTAACGTGAAACTTACCATATCTTGGTTTGTCACCTGTTTTATCTATTGATTTTATATAAAGAGCACCCAAGGGTGCCACAAGAAACTATTGCAGGCATTATGTAGATTTGCATGTAGGGTTGGGGGAGCACCTCTCTTTTACATGGTTACAGTGTTTATTGTGCTAGCATTGGAGGAGATATTCTGGCTGGTGCAGCCTCTTTAGCATTGGAGAGGGTGATATCACTGCACATGTGCAGTCTGGCTTCTGCAGATAACCAGCTGATTGACATCCCCAACAGTTCTCTTAGAGACAAGAAAAGCTCATTCTGGGCTAGGGGCCAGGTATTGTGCAATGGTTTGGCTCATGGAGGGGGACAGTGGGATATTTGTCAAAAACAAGAGAGGGGGGGGAAAGAGCTTACAATTATTATTTATATAGCGTCAACATATTCTGAAGCACCTTACGATGAGAAAATGAAAACGTGAAACAAAAAGAGGCTCTTGCTTAAACAAAGTATTTTTGTTTTTTATCATTTTTCAAATATTTCCACTTTCCTGTCAATGAACCAGTTATTACTGGGCCTAAAAATTTCATTTTTTTTTTTTTATCCAAATGGTTCTTGGAAAACACTTGTACTCCTTTCTACCCTACTCCATGATATACTTTTTTTGTTTCTTTTTGTCTTTAAATCTTTCTATGTAAAACTTGGTGTTGAAGGCCCAGGGCTGGGAGCTAAGTGTCCATAGCATAACAGAACTAATTTCTAAGGTAGGACCGTGAAATCTAGCCGGTTTAACATGCTTTCTTCATGGCCTGAATTGTATGGACCTATTCTGAATGAGGTTGGGTCCTTTGTTTATGAACTACACTTCCCACAATGCCTAGCCAGCCATCATTAAACATTCTGACAGCATGGCATGTTTTCCTAAGACTTTGTCAGACTTTTCAGAATAGGCTACTTAAAGGGACACTATAGTCACCAAAACAACTTTAGCTTAATGAAGCAGTTTTGGTGTATAGATGATGCCTCCTCACCCACCCAGATGCTACAGATTGGCCTTTCTTGCTAAGACATTACTAAACTGACATCTGGATGTCCTATTGCTGGCTGGTATCAAAGCACTGACGTTCAGCAGATGGAGAGATTCTTGTTGGTGTCATCTGCTCTAAAATAGTTTGTTTTTGGCAAAAGATATGACTTTGAGAAAAACGCGTTGGACTGCTGAAGAAAAATGTGTATTTATAAAAAGAAAAAATACACAGACGTGTGTTTTTTGTTTTGTTTTTACCAGAGCGTGGGTTGTGATCCAAAATGACCAGTGACCACAAACCAGCCATGGAGACCTTTTGGGTCTCATCAGTATAATTCCAGTTCTGGTCTGGAAATTGAAGTCTCTCTGAGAGTGTGTCGCTAGGTCCACTGATAGATACATATGGACCTAGCGATACACCCTGAGAGTGTGTGTGTCTTTTTTTTTTTTGTTTGTTTTCTTTTTAATAATTGGAGTGTTCCTTTAATTTCTCAAATAATGTTTGAAATGGGTTTAGGGCACACCGGGATTTAGTGGTTTTAGCACAGCGACCACTTAACCTAGTTATTATGTATGATAAAAAATTAACATAAATATATCAGATGCTCATATAGTTGAGACTGTTATTTAATGCTTGTTTAAATTGATCTATGTTTTGTTTGTGGTGTTTTCCTTACGTTGTGTTTATATATTTTAGAATGATTCCCTGTAACATAATACAGTACCGGTCAGTCTAGTGGGAGCCTTGACTCCGTTGTTGTGACTGGTAAAATCATTTCCATTAGTCCGTAAATATGATTCTGGCTTATACCATTTACTTTATAACAGCCTATGTACCTGGTGGAGTCTTCTTCCAGGGTATACTCTTGGAAGCGGAGTCTTTGTATATAACTGACCATAGTCAAGAAAGTGGCAAAAAGCCTTGTGCTAGCGGTTAGTATCTCATTTGGTGCTTATTGAACAAACACTAATGTTCTCGTACAGCCCAGTACTGCACTATTTTAGGATGATTTAAATGTAACAAAGAGCACCCAGCAACATTGGATATCCGAAGGATAAACACAGAGTCCAGGATCAGCATATCCACAGACAAGGATTGTACCGTCCAAGCGCATATATCTGGAGCTGATTTTAGGCTCCAGAAAATTTGAACCCTCACTTAACCCTAAATGTCCCATGTCCTAAGCTTAGTGAATGAACTAATTATAATGAAAGTGTAAAAATAGTTTTACTTACCTTCCAGGACCTTGCTGTGGAGGAGTAGCAGGAGTGCTAGCACGCATGTGCAGCACAGGATCCAGCTGATTCCCCTCCCCGGAAGTGACGGGGGTATAGAAATCTGACGGAGTAGAGTAGAATGATAGAACACCGGCTCTAGTTGTTTTTAATTGACAGAAGAATTCTACAGTGTTGCAACAGCCCACAAATCTTGAATACTGCCGCAATGAGGGTGTTCCCCGACCTCCTTCTCGCCAGCTCTAGCCCTCCACTGTATTACATAACTGCAAGACTTTTTGCACTTAAATTTTTGAGTCAGGGAGTCAAGGTCATTCCAAAAATGTGTCCTTTTAGTGTTCCCATGGAGAGTTTACTGTGTTTGTAGTTTTTATGTGTATTAAAGGGACACTATAGTCAACGGAACAACTTTTGCTTAATGAAGCAGTTTTGGTGTATAGAACATGCCCCTGCAGCCTCACTGCTCAATCCTCTGCCATTTAGGAGTTAAATCCCTTTGTTTATGAACCCTAGTCACACCTCCCTGCATGTGACTTGCATAGCCTTCCATAAACACTTCCTGTAAAGAGAGCCCTATTTAGGCTTTCTTTATTGCAAGTTCTGTTTAATTAAGATTTTCTTATCCCTTGCTTGACCCTGCAAGAGCCTCCTGTATGTGATTAAAGTTCAATTTAGAGATTGAGATACAATTATTTAAGGTAAATTACTCTGAAAGTAAGTGGTTTTTTTTTTTTTTGGTTTTTTTTTGGTTTTTTTTTATGCAGGCTCTGTCAGTCATGGCCAGGGGAGGTGTGGCTAGGGCTGCATAAACAGAAACAGTGATTTAACTCCTAAATGACAGTGAATAGAGCAGGGGAATGATCTATACACTAAAACTGCTTTATTTAGCTAAAGTAATTTAGGCGACTATAGTGTTCCTTTTTAAGCAAATTTTAGGAGCTGTTTATTACTCTTCCTGACCACATGTGCTGGCTAGACAATCCCATACAGGCGGGTAGGAATATTGATTGACAAACAAGACCAGTCATCCATCACTTGGCCATTCATATCTACTTAAAGGGACACTCTACTGCCCCCCCCCCAGTCCAGACTTTCTCTGTTGGTCCAATCACAGACTTCCTAATGCAGCTCAATGAGGTGCTCTGGGCAGTTGCTGCCTCCACTGAACTACACAACCAGAAAGTTCCAATACCTGTTGTCTGATTGACAGTTAGTTGTAGTAACGATTTTAATGTATAAAAGTGTCTGAAGTCTACAATTTTTGTAAAATGAAAAACCTTTTCATATTTACAAACCACACATTCATTTAAATTTAAGCCCATCAAAAGGTTTCTCTTTAAACTATGAACAATCATAATTTTTTTTTATTATATTATAAACTTACGGCATTTACACTATTGTCCCAGCCTGTTTTAAAGGGATTGCAGGGGACAGAAATGCTGATGACTACGTTTGTTAAATACCATACTTTTTTTTTTGTCTTTGTTTTTTGGCTTATGGAGGCTTATTGAAACACAATAGGAATTCTCTGGGTCTGACAGCCCTGCCTGAATTAAAGGGATAATAATACACGCAGCCCCTGAAATTACTTTGATATTTGTTAAAAATGTCTAATCTCGGCCACTTTTACCTTTTTGAAGTATATCCTCAAAAAATTGGCAGTGATGGTACTTAGTAAGCATCCCTTTCTCCTTCCCGTTTCATTATATGTCTGTCTCTGTATTCACATTCTTCTTGGTGCTCGGGAGAAAATAATGTATACACAGATAACCTCTGGACTTTGTTGTTGAAAAGTTCTGCTAAAACTACAAATAAATGGTGTCACCTTGACACCCAATTGGAGATGACTGTTAAAGAAACTCTGTCACTGAAACATGTTTCACTCTGTCTGCTTTGCAATCTAAATCACTGGGAATTTTAAGACTTACTTTGTTTGAAGTTACCAGTGAGTTCCAAAAGATTATGTAAATTGTCAAAACAGAATTTAAAGGAACACTATTCTCTTACACAGTTTAGGCTTGTTTGTTTCTTATAAACCCTTGCTTTTGACCTGTTTGTATATACTCACGATGCCTGGATAGGGTACCATCTACATCACCTTGTCAAGACCAGAAGGCAAGTACCATTGCGTCCTGACACCTCTCTTCAGTACTATCCTTACCAGTGGGATCAGACTAATGTTAATGGTTTAGATTCCCTCATTAACGGCACAAGAACCCAAAACTTCTTTGAGCGCTACGTGAAGACTAACCTTAGGGCAAGATATTCCATTTTTGACTATTCTTGGTTTTTTTATTACACTCTGTGCCCAAAACAAACTGTCCTTACTCACTGTTTTTGTTTTTATTTGCTAAAGTCTTATCTGTTTTTTTTTTGTTTTTTTTATCGTTTTTATAGGTTTTTGACCCATTTTGTTATCTTTCCTTTTCAGCAATCTAAACCTTATGTGTT
Source organism: Pelobates cultripes (assembly GCA_933207985.1). Taxonomy (NCBI): domain Eukaryota; kingdom Metazoa; phylum Chordata; class Amphibia; order Anura; family Pelobatidae; genus Pelobates; species Pelobates cultripes. Next base: position 22,428,662 of record OW240918.1, read on the forward strand.
CGATAAAGTGTTTGCCCCCAACACATCCCAGGAAAAAGTTTACAACGCCTGTGCAAAGCAAATAGTCAAAGGTATGTCTGTTCAAATCATTTATCGTTGTGTGCAGCTGTCATCGTGGCTTTCCATTCTGACGCTACTGCTCTCTTTGAGTTGATGTTTAGTGATATTCGGTGATATGATGGCTGAATTCTTTGTGACGGCTTCCTTGCTAGAATGGAAAAAACATCATAAAATATTTTGCATTTATGATAAATGTGTCCGCTAAATGCCTGAATAAAAAAGTGTAAAAATTGGATGGCTTACATTATAAGACCTCTTTTTTGTTTTATTATTATTTTTATAATT
>OW240918.1:22434006-22504114 GCA_933207985.1 Pelobates cultripes
CCTGAAACTGTAATCAAAACAAAACCCTAAGCACTCAATGAACACTATCCTAGCAACCTACGTTTGTACCCTACCCTTACATTTTGTGTCACATTACCTCACTCCCTCTAGAATGTAAGCTTATTGTGCAGGGCCGTCCATCCCTCTGTTCCTGTGTGTCTACCTCATCTGGTTACAAATATGTGTCTGTTAGTTCACCCATTGTACAGCGTTTTTTAAATAATAACATATTCTCAGTAAATTAAATAGATTGGGCTCCTTTAAATTTGACCTTGTTCTACGGTCTGCTTTATACATTGCATGGAGAATAGTGCTCTTCTCATGCTGATATTGTATCATGCCAGAGATTGTTTCATACATATTTCTCAGGCTCCTCTATTCACATATTTCATTGTTGCCTGATTCCATGAGTCTATGGTAAGGGATTTGATAAAACACTAAGCATTTTGAGCACTCCTGTTTCCAGTAGCATGTGTCTGTGTTATTGGTGTGATCTGTGCCAGGCCAACTGTATGGCCAACACATTCTCACTCTTCCTCGGAGTCAAGAAAAATCTACAAGACACGGGCACTAACCAAATGTCAGGAATGTCTAAGCTTGTTCCATAGGATGTGTGGGCACAGTGAACCGACCAAGTTTGCATGGACACATTTTAAATGGAAATTATGCCTTTCTGGAGACAATGTGTTAATTGCAAACCCATTCTGGCCTTTCTCCCATGTGTCCAATTTACTCTCATTGTTGGACTGTATAGATCTCTATCCAAACATCTGTACACTGGCTACAAAATGTATTTAATGTCGACCTTACAGCAGCTTAAATGTATATCACAACAGTTTCATGTCCAAGATTAAGGACAAGGTGAAATCCAGAATTGCAGGCATCTCATAAGGCATTGGCTGTTCTGGAAGGTTGCATGTGTAGATAGATGCATTCAGCACCATAAGCTTATTCAGGATTTATTTCTGTTCAACAATGTTACATGGCCACACAGTCTTTAATAAAATCAGTTTATTCCGAGGGTAACTTGTTATTGGGTTCCAAGTGCATGACTGGACTGGACTCTGCTCTATCTGTTGGATGTCAGTCCTGGTGCACGAAGGGTAGTGAAGTCCTGTATTAGAAGTGTTTCATCCTGGACTGACTTGGCTGGCTGCATGGCCATGTCTTGGTAGGGTATGTAAACATGGTAGGAGGCAGCAATCTCTCAACTCCTCTTACAAAAATTAGTTTTACTGATCTGACCACCACAAACAAGTAGATTACATGGAGGAATAACAGAAGATGTGGTACTAAAGATATAGCCCCGACCCCCTGCTTGGCATTGTTTCTACCTTCCCTTCTGTCTCTCTCTTTATCATTTAATGCATGCTTCCTCTCTCCCCCCCCCCCCTTCTCTGATTTTATGTCACAGTAACAAATGTAAATTATTAAAGCTGTTTTTGTATGTTTTCATCATGTTGCATGCTCCTTTTTATGGTTTATATTGCTCTAGCTCACTGTTTTGTACATACTAATATATTTGGCCTTTATTCTAATTTTACCCCAGACCTGTTTGTATATTTTCTAAGTGCACAATTAGGTTTTTCTTTCAGTATGGCCTTAATGCAATCAAATGTGCTCAGAAATCAGGGATGAACTGAAAATATTATTCTCTGTGTATGTATACTTTCCACTGTTTCTAGACTTAATTGAATAATTTTAAGCCATTAATAGAATCCAGATACCAGAGGTTTTTTAAAATAATAAAATTTACTGTATATACTAGACTAGAACCAGAAACTTGCTTTGCATGAAGTTCGGGTTCTCCAGCGTTGCTGGCAACATTTGTTTTCTTATTGTCTGCTGACACTGGATTCAACTAATTTCAGTTTCTCCATTTTTGTTGAGGGCATAGTGGACTGCCTTGACTAGTGCCAATGACACTTTGTTGTAGCTTTATAATTTTACAGGCTGAGTAAATCTGACTGGATTTGGGGTAAACCTGATTTCCATTGTTCAGTTGGGTCCATTCTTATGATATACTGTAGACCTTTCAGATCTAATCTATAGCCTGGCAAACATCTGCAGGAGTAGTGAATATGTGCATTTGAAATCCATCACCATCTAGTTCCAGTAACTATTTGCTGTTTAAGTTCCCTCAACTGCCATGTCATTTACCAACAACCTGTATTTCACATTACATTCTGATTAATAAAATCCAAATTGGTGTGCCCACTCCAGATGGCTAGTGGCTATATGGTTATAGGCATGATTTCTGCATCTCATTCTATCCATATATCCATCTAAACCTATCTAGGGGCTTACTCATGGTTAATTGAAAATTGATTTGCAACATGAAGGCTATTATAAAAATAAAATTTTTTTTAATTCTAATGTTATATTTCCAATTCATTTTTTGTTCACTGTTAGTGCATAAACCCCCATTTTATTCAGGGAAATAAACCCCTGAGTATGTATGTAACTTGGGCATATGGAGTGTTGAGCCATTTCATTTATTATTATTTTATGTAATATCATTAGTTACTTGTTTTTCAAGGAGTTAACATGTAGCAATTTTAGAACTCTACACTCTGTATTGAGAATATCACCTGGGATTAATATGGTCTTTGTTGAATACCATATTAATCTTAACTGCATTAAAGTCTACTTCTATTAACCTCTTAAGGACCAAACTTCTGGAATAAAAGGGAATCATGACCTGTCACACATGTCATGTGTCCTTAAGGGGTTAAACCTGTTCTAACTCATTACAGTTTGATGGCAATAAGCTTTTTTTCTTGTTCTTTATTTATTCATTGTTCTATTCTGTAGATGTCTTGGACGGTTACAATGGAACCATCTTTGCGTATGGACAGACATCTTCAGGGAAAACACACACGATGGAGGTAAAAATCATCCAAGTAAATTGTGTACTATGCATGTGAATCCCTTTTTGAGATTATTGGATAAAGATTCTTTTCCTCTGTAAGAAGGTGTAGTTTTCTGATCCGATGAACTCTATCCATCATCTCCATCATCTCCATCCATCCACCCACAATGGGGCTGCAGTGGGTTCCAGTTCATTCTTCAAGTAGGCATGGTTAATAGGGCAAGCAAATCCATAGTTCTGTGGCCCTTGTATAACCCATGAGCAGCCGCCTAGTGTCACTTTATGGTTAATCCTGCTCTGATTATCATGTGTGATTCAGTCCAACCTGGATTGGAGTGTTGGGCTGAGAGCGCTGGTGAGAGGTGGGTTAGTCCATCAAATCATACTTACTTTGGCCCTTTTCAGTAGAGGGGCATATTGATACATTTGTAGTTTCTCTGGATCACCAGACTTCCAGTTATACATATTTATGTAACTCAAAAGGTTAGGTGTTCATATTGCTGCCAGTTGTATGAGGTTCCTACAGTAACTGGTTTATATATTTCCAGCCCACAAATTATAATGCATTTAGCATTAACAGTTTTTTTTTTTAATCTAGATTATTGTATATAGAGATATTGATGGATACACACAATAATATAACTGAGTTCTGGTTCACTTCAATTTTCCCACAGACTATACAGCAGCTTAAATGTATATCACAACACGTTCATGTCCAAGATTAAGGCCAAGGTGAAATCCAGAATTGCAGGCATCTCATAAGGCATTGGCTGTTCTGGAAGGTTGCATGTTGGTCCGAGAGGCTCTAATTGAGATAGACACTGGCCAGCTCCTCTCTGCTAAACAAGCATCCAAGAGACAAGACTCCTTGATACTGGATTGCACCGGAGTCCCTTTGTTACGCTACTTGGGTGATTTGGATTGGAGCTCAACTGCAGCTTGTAAACCTCCCTAATTACATTAGTGAAGATACGGAGAAACTTTTAAAGTATCAATACTGTAGCTTTAAGAAAAGAGGAATTGCTGGTAACTTGATTCAACCGAAGTTTTAATAAGTGTTAAACTTAAATGAATTGCATTTAGGCAATAATCCAATAAGAAGTGCAAGTAATCAACAACACAAAGTTCATTAATAAGTATTTCCTCAGAGATGCATTAAGTAACATTCTTTACGTTCATGAGAATAATCTTCAATAGAAACATTAAGCAAGTAGCTGAGAATATTTGCAAAGCAAGAAACAGTTCATGATTAAACAGTTAAACACGATGGGAGTTGTCCTCCGTACAGGGCCGGACTGGGAAAAAAATTAGGCCCGGGCATTTTTCAATTAGAGCGGCCCCCCAAGAAGGGGGCGGGGCCAGAGAGGGTGTGTTTTGTCATCACTAATGACAAGCACGCCCCCTCTCAAAGTGAGCATGTTGGTTCAATGCGCAGAGCCCCGCTGAAGAGCTCTAGCATTAGAAAAAGGCCCTGTATTTGTTCTGCGCAGCGCAAGCAAATGTAATAACATGCTTGCGCTGTGTTTGTTTTTAAATTGTCTCTGGTGTCTCCACAAGTGGGATACCAGAGGACAAAAGGGCCAGGAAAGTGTATGGTGCATGTGTTTGGCGCCTGCTTGTGGGATTGCCTGTGTGTAGAGTGTGGTGTGGTATTGTGTAAATAGGTGTAATATGTGTGGCTAGGGGCTGTAGAGGCTGCGTGTATATGGGCATAGTGTTATAGGGGATGTAGCGAGTGTGTGCATACGGGCTGTAGTGTGTGTGTGTGTATAGGTGACGTAGTGTGTGTAGGGGTTGTAGAGAGGGTGTGTTTAGAGAATGTTGTATGTGTTTCCTTACAAGGAATGTAGTGTGTGTGTAGGTGGTGCAGTGTGTGTGTGTAAGAGATCTAGTGTGTAAAGGACCCAGAGTGTGTATAGAAGATTGTGTGTGTGTGTAGAGGATTAAGAGTGCATATAGGGTAAGGGATCTAGCGTGTATCTGGAGCGTAATATGTGTAATGGTGCAGTGTGAGGGGTGCTGTAGTGTGTGTGTGTGTGTGTGTGTGTGTGTGTGTGTGTGTGTGTGTATATATATATATATATATATATATATATATATATATATATATATATATATATATATATATATATATATATATATATATATATATATATATATATGGACGTATTGTATGTGTGAGGTGCGCAGTGTGTTTGTGTAAAAGGGGTGCTGTGTGTGAGGGTGTTTTTTATCTGCCGTCACATTCTAGGTTTCTAATTTTCTTTGTCTGTTAACTCACTGAGGGTTATTTTATATTATTTATATATATATATATAGTGTGTGTGTGTGTCTCTGGGGGTGCTGTGTGTGTGTGTGTGTGTGTGTGTCTCTGGGGGTGCTGTGTGTGTGTGTGTGTGTCTCTCTGGGGGTGCTGTGTGTGTGTGTGTGTGTCTGGGGTGCTGTGTGTGTGTTGGGGGGGTGCTGTGTGTGTGTGTGTGTGTATCTGGGGTGCTGTGTGTGTGTGTGTATCTTGTGTGTGTATCTGGGGTGCTGTGTGTGTATCTGGGGCTGTGTGTGTCTGGGGTGCTGTGTGTGTGTGTGTATCTGGGGGTGCTGTGTGTGTGTGTCTGGGGTGCTGTGTGTGTGTCTGGGGGTGCTGTGTGTGTGTCTGGGGGTGCTGTTTGGGAATTAATTTTAAAAATATATATATATATATATATATATATATATATATATATATATATATATATATATATATATATATATTTTTTATTAATTAATTTTTTTAAAAAAAGTAATGTTCCCCCCCCCTCCCTTCTTACCTTTAGCCTGGGAGGGGGAGAAGATCCGTTCTTCCTTGGGGGCTTGGGGTGGGGAGCCATGCTGCCTTCCCTGGTGGTCGAGTGGTGAGAGTGAACTCTAATCTGCAGGTTAGAGTTCACTCTCGCGAGATCTGAGCGTTGCCGTGGTAACCGCGGCAACGCTCAGAATCCCGCTAGAGGACCCGGCGGAGCTGCTGGTTAGAGCTCCGCCGGGTCCTCTCTCCTCCCTCCCTCACCCAGCCGGTGGCCGCATCTCCCTGTCTGTGGGCCGGTGAGGGAGATCTATGATCTCCCCACCGGCCCACGGAGGTACACAGCAGGGCCGGCGCTCGGGTAGCGCTGGCCCTGCAGGGGCCGGCCGGGGAGATCCTGTGATCTCCCTGCCGGCCTCGGCCCACGGCCATCGCGGCCCACCGGGCATTTGCCCGGTATGCCTGATGGCCAGTCCGGGCCTGCCTCCATACAATTAGTAGCTTGAATCATTGAGTGTCTTTGCAAAGCAGGAAACAGTTCATAGTGAATAAACATGATGGGAGTTGTCCTCCATATAATTAGTAGCTTGAAGCATTGAGTGTCTTTGCAAAGCAGGAAACAGTTCATAGTGAATAAACATGATGGGAGTTGTCCTCCATATAATTAGTAGCTTGAAGCAGTGAAGATTTGAGTAAGCAAGCATTAGTTCATTATTAAATGATATTGTAGACAAATAGCTGAAAGATATACTTAAGGTTAATATGTGTAGTCCTCCAATAGTTCAGAGATATGGTCCACTTGTAAAGTAGCAAAGTATCTGTTCTCCAGTAATCCTTTATGGCATGCAGCAATCCTTGCATTGGCTCAAAGGCTGGAACGGCTTGTCTGAGCTTGTGGAGAGGTAAGTCTGGTGGAAGTAGCTCCCAGTAGCTGAGCCTGTGGAGCCCGCGGTCTCGCGGAGGCAGCTCACACATTAGCTCACACAGAATCACCAAGCACCCTCTCTCTGGCCCAGTCTCCCTAAATACCGTCAGAGCTTTGTCAGAGGGGGGCGGGGTCCGGCTCCTCCCAGCTGAGTGCCGAACCCGGAAGTGTTACTCCATGACACCCTTTTGGACACCCTGCAATCTACTCAATATGCTTTTGGGCAATGAGAACTGATTGTCAATCAAAATGGGACGTACCTTACCAAATTTCAGAGCTTGTTGGTAATAACTTTTTGTTTTTCAATGCCCTGATGCAAGTCACAACGGCATTCTATTACAACTGCATTATATGATTACAGATCTCCTATAAAGGGGTTCACATTCAGCCTAATGGCTCAGGGAGGGGGGGCAACCTGACAAACACTATTCTGGCCTGAAAATGTGCCAAGTTTTCTCCACTCCTTCGGGTCTTCATGATGTTGTACTCCATAATTGCTTGCTATGCCCTGTATCAGATGGGTTGAGAACTGTTTCTGCCCATGAGATAGAGGTGACTCCACCAGAGAAGAGAGTTCTGACGGGTGGCAATCAAGAAACCTGGATCAAAAGGAGTGAAATATTGCACATTGAGTTGGTACTGTCTTGCATTGCCTAATTTGAATCTCCTGTGACTGTTACAATTTTATACTCTTGATCCACCTTTTTTATTTTTTTTTCTGTGTGTGTGTGTTCTCTCCTAGAAACACCCTCAGTGGTAAATAGACCAATATAACACTATGGTCTGATTGAAGTGAGAAGTGTCACCGGCCAACTGTTCTTGGGACTTGCGATAGAGGATAACACAAGCTTTATATTTAATTTTGAATGTATGATACAATATATTCTCACCTGCAAGACATTGCATGGATTTTATTAGGCATCCTATACAGCAGTTGGCCTGTCTGTCTTCATTCTTCGTATAATGAAGCATAACTCCTTTAGACTGGTTTTGGCAATGAAAGTTCAGTTGTGTTTTCTCTTTCTTTCCACCTACAGGGGAAACTTCACGACCATCAGCTGATGGGAATTATCCCTCGAATTGCACATGACATCTTCGATCACATTTATTCGATGGATGAAAACCTAGAGTTTCACATTAAGGTGAATAGAATGTGACATATTATTATCTACTGGGTGAATAAAGGGCAGAACAATTTGATACGAGAAAATGAAAGGGACATCGCGATCTAAATCGAAGTCCTTGTTTTAAATCCCTAATGTTTTGTATAACTGAGCAAAATTGGGATATTGCATTTAAACATGTGGTTATTATAAATGTGATGATTGGACAAGTGGTAGTTTCTCACTTTTCTTTACAATCTGGATGGTGTGTTGTGTGTTCTGGGTTGTTGTTTTTTTGTTTTTGTTTTGTTTATTTTTCTCCTAGAATTTGTATATATGGTTTCATCTTCTAGTTTTGGAGATGAATCTGCAGGCATTGATTTAGAAGTTTTTGAATGTAATACATATAAAACTTCATTGGATTAGACAGCACTATTTTGCAGCTGGATTTAAAAAATGTGAATAGTCCAGTCCGTATTAGCGACCGGTAATTGCCAAAGTTTGGCTATTTTAGTAACAGAGTTGCAAACCGGTTTTACCATGATTTGCCTGAATATCTTTCCACATTGGCAACAGGCCACAGCTATACGGTCAGATGTTCCAGATTAGACATAACTTTATACACGTCTCAAATTGTGATTGTTGTGATCTAACAGAAACATGAGGGACTGTGTGATTGTGACATGCTACATGTGGATAACCTACACAGTGGTTGTGCTTGAGGAAATAACTTTTAGCAGGTTTCAAATGACTACAGAACATTAACCTTTGTTTGATCCTTTGCTAAGCGTTCGGTGTCACGGATTAGAATCATGCAGGATTATTCACTAAACTTCACATTTTTGCCAGTTCATTCCGGAAGTAAAAAATGACTGATCTTGGGGGAAAAAAAGCCCAGAATAAAACTTAATGATTTACAAGAAAATGGGTACAAATTGTACTTTTAAAGAAAACCATCATAATTTTTATATGCATTAAAATAAAGATTAAATACCATTTGTATTATCTCGTAATACATAAGTAAATACCCTTTTTCAGTGAATCTAATGTCTTACCCTTGTTTAATTGAGGTTGCCATCTTTAGATCGCATTTTGTGTCAAACACTGCTTACCCAACCAGAAACACCACTGGTAACCAAGGGACAGGTTCATGAATACTGACTTTATGTGCAGGCACCCGAGGACAGTTTGAGACATTCAAGTCATACATGTTCTTAGATAAGAGGTACTTCTGACCAAAAATGGTTAGACTGCTGTTCCCATAGATATGTACAGAGATGCACTAAGTGTTTTTTTTTTTTCCCTTTTTCATTTAATAACTAAATATACCTTCTAAAACCAAATAAAGGCACAGCTGTGTTTTTGTGAAATTAAATTCAGTCTATCCTTAATTGTTTAATAAATATAAATGTTCCTATCCCTTTTAACCTCTGGGTTTCCTGCTCTCTAGACCTTCTGGTGATTTACGCTCGTATGAGACAAGGTTATTGGATAGGATAATGTTACCAGCCTGGTGAGCCCTGGCTCAATGTTGGTTGTGGGACAAAATGCCTGCAATTGACTGTGTGATTAAAAAAAGACCATTATCTTCTAGACAAATTAACAGCCCAAGTTAGAAATAAAATAGCCTCTATTTAGAAAGTATGTACTGTACGAGAAGAATTCTCTGAGACCAACACATAGTTGGGAAACTGGCCTCTGTAGGACTTAACCCTCGTCGGCAGCAGTGTATCCTGCCCCCCACCCCAACCTTTCGTTGTTGCGTATTACACTTCCACTGTTTGTTTGCTGTTGTTTTTTCCAGATTTGTACTTTATTGTTTTTGCAAAAAATGTTTTTGTATATTGCATGTTTTGATGCAAGTGCATGTATTGCTGTTTGTACCTAAAATAATTTTTAGAAAAGGAAATGTATATAAATATATCTATTCCTATTAATATTGCCCTTATTTTCTCTATTCTTAGGTTTCATACTTTGAAATTTATTTGGACAAAATCAGAGATTTGCTGGATGGTAAGATTGTGCCTGTTTTAGTTCTCTATTAATTCAATATGCCTAGTGAAGACTGGACCATAACCCTGGCTATGTTTTTTTTTCAAAATTTTAACATGGGTTGCTATTATGCGTGATTTTTGACAATTGAGCATGTTTTAGGCTTTCCAGTGTGATTGGAACAACTAGTACCAGCAGATTTACATCCACTTCTCTCCTCAAATATTGACGTATTTTTCAACTGAAAAATACACTGGTACTATAATTCATTTTGTGACTCACATTAGGTAGAACAGTGGGGGCTCAATACAGAAGTTGCACAAGGTCTAGGGATCTGCAAATCGTCAAATACAGAGGCATGCCTCTTAAAATGTTTATTTAATGCATGTCCTGTTGAGACAATTTTTTATTTTTTTATTTTAGTGTCTAAAACTAACCTTGCCGTGCACGAAGACAAGAATAGAGTCCCGTATGTTAAGGTAATGTAGACAAAAATTTCTCAATCGAGATCTTGTACAAGACTAATCTATAGATTTGTTTTTCTACAATCCAAGCATGCTGCGTTTGTTGTTTTTATATAGTTGCTGGTAAAATGTAGATTTTTGTCTTTATTAGCTGCGTTATCTGGCTTTTACCACTTCCATTTTGGTAAACTGGAAAGCTGAGCTTTACAAAACCATGCCATGTGTACTTCTTGTAAGGCATGTTCGATAGTAGACTACTGGCCAAAGAGAAGGAACTCATAAAGACTCCCTGGCTCAAGGAGTTAAAATGGCCAAGATTGAAGAACTTCTTTATAGGCCAAATGTTGGCAACCTCAGAAAAAGTATGTGCCGCATATGATGAGAAAGTAGCAATACATGGTTGTTTATGTTGGCTGTATTTTGATCTGGCCTTGGTTATAGAAGTTTCTTTGTGTTTTTAGGGTTGCACAGAAAGATTTGTATCCAGCCCCGAAGAAGTTATGGATGTCATCGATGAAGGAAAAGCAAACCGGCATGTAGCTGTTACAAGTAAGTCATCAAATGGCCGCATTGAATAATCTCTGAAGAGTCATCATGCCAGAAGCATCTTCGAAGATGTGCTTTCTCTGTAAGGTTGTTGCACCTGCTGAGTTGTCCTTTTAAATATCTCCTTTCAGATATGAATGAGCACAGCTCGAGAAGTCACAGTATTTTCTTAATAAATATAAAGCAAGAGAATGTAGAAACGGAGAAGAAACTGAGTGGAAAGCTGTATCTTGTTGATTTAGCCGGCAGTGAAAAGGTAACAGCCATTTATTTAATATACTCTATTTGATTAATGTCCCATGTTTGTATGCTAATACAGACGTATTACGTTCTACTTTGGCATATCAGTACAAGTAGAAGGACTGGGGGCATCCACTAGAACCAAGTAAATGTTAAACTATTTGTAAACCGTTTGGAACACTTACCCTGGGATGACAGAGACTTCTGACACCATAATCACGGCAGCATGTAGTGCCTATGGTGGTTAGTGGTATTCAATGCAATTCACATACAGGGTTAATTGGCTCTGATGTCCCTTTCAGAATCCCTTTTAGGGCTTTATCTACCAGGGTAAGATAAACATTCCCTTTTAAGATGTCCAGGTTGACTGAGCACCCAGAGTAAGAGCTTGCTGAGTAAGAACTCCCAGCAGCCCATCTCAAAGCAGTCCACCATGCTTTTATGTAGCAATGTCTTTGTTTAGCTTCTTGTATGCAAACTGCTTGTAATTTTTGTCAATGTTTGACAGGTCAGCAAGACTGGGGCAGAGGGGGCTGTCTTGGATGAAGCAAAAAACATCAATAAGTCTTTATCTGCCTTGGGCAATGTAATCTCTGCTCTCGCTGAAGGAACTGTAAGTAAATACATTTGCCATCTGCTCCTGTTTGTAAAAAAATCAATAACTTCCCCGTCCATCCTACTTGGCCAGTCTATACAGTGAAATGATACCCAGATGTGTCTCCCCTCCATTTCCATTCTGTTTGTCGTTTTTGTTTTTTTGTTGTTGTTTTTTTTCCATTTAGTTTGCAAGGGTCACATCTGTGCACTTTCTAAATTGGCCAATGACATGCGTTGGGGAAATATGATTAATTTTGTAATGGTCAACCATGAAAACTGTTTGTTGGCAACCTGGTGGAAATTAAATAAAGCAAAATGCGTATCCAGAAAGGGTTGTAGAAAATAAAGGAAATGTCAGCAGACTCATTCATTGAATGGAAGGTCTAAAACCGATTTAAAAAAAAAAAAAATATATATATATAAATATAATTAAAAAAAACACCAATGTGTAAAATATTTTAATAGTATTTAAATTATTCATTTGACACAAACTTCCTTCATATGTGCTAATTTACAAAACATTTAGTGTTTAAGTGTTGATCCTCTTTGATCTCTTTAAATTCTTCTTCATAGTGGGTTATTTAAAATAGAGATAATAAAGTAGATATTCTGTGCAGAGTTAATAATCACTCAAAAAACTGACTGCTACCTTTTAAGGTCCATCCATGGTGTCTAGGCTTTTCGATGTTTTTCTGGGTTTTGGGTATACTTGTCAGCTAAATAAATGTGATTTCAGCATGAATTCTGCTTGAGGAAAAAAAATTTAAAAAAAATTGAAAAGCTGAACTCCAAGTACAATGTCCGGATTTGTTCTGCAGATAGCGGGGGGAGAATTGGTGTGGCTGCTGGCCACGGTCTATGTGCACTATTTGTAATTTTATTTTCCTTCTTTATTTATTGTGATAGAAAACGCATGTCCCATACAGAGACAGTAAAATGACACGAATACTACAGGATTCTCTCGGTGGAAACTGTAGAACCACCATTATAATCTGCTGCTCTCCTTCCGTCTTCAATGAAGCTGAAACAAAGTCTACTCTAATGTTTGGACAGAGGTAGGTCCCCCGTGTTCAGTAATGGCTTTACCCTGCTCTGTATGGAAGCAGAATCTCAGACAGTAGTTTGATCATCCTAATGGATCCATGATCACTTATGGATCTCTTCTCTATAAAAACACATGATTCACGTACTTTTAAATGGAATTAACCATAATTCTTACTATTATGTTTATATTTCCCCTAGATTTAAGAATTTATGTTTCTGAGGTCTGAAAAAGAAAGTTTATATATAGAACATGGCCGTATTTAGCTCTAACCTTGAGCTCTATGTTTTTGTGGCTTATGGTCGTTCGTGATTATGAAAAGTAGACCTTTCACCTGTTAGTTGGCACAGACAGGAAGATGGAAGAGAAAAGAAACTGGTTTTCTGCTCCTCCAATGCAGTGTGTGCCTTGTCTGTGCCAGGACTGAACTGGATTATGATGTCAAATACCAAATATTTATTGTACGTTCAAAAGAAATTAGTGGATCACAACATATGTGTTTTCAATGTTCTAGTCCGTGGTTTCAATGATGGAGTAAATCTGCAGGCTGCCCTCATCGCATTAAGAAATATGAGTGTTACATTAGTTTGTTTCTACTGGAAGTAAAACTGTGGTCCATGAGTAACATTTTAATGTTTTGATGTAGCCGCTGAGAAGCAGGCATTCCTAACAAAAATGCGTACAATGTGTTACTGTGGTCTATTCGGCGCTTTTTGTTTGTTTAGTTTTTTGCTTTCCAGACCTTTACTCAGCATAAATAAATTATTTTTTTTTTTAGGGCAAAGACCATTAAGAACACGGTGTCTGTCAATCTGGAGCTGACGGCAGAGGAATGGAAAAAGAAATATGAAAAAGAGAAAGATAAAACTAAATCTCTTAAGAACATCATACAACATCTTGAGATGGAGCTGAACAGGTGGAGAGGGGGTAAGGACACCGAGACGTTACAGAAGGAGACATTACAGTTTTATTTTATTCCTTCATAAATATATTGTTCTATTTGCCTTGGTAAAGGAGTCTTATGCTGAATAATGTTTTGCAGAAACCAATTTGTCTCTGGACATGTAGCACAGTATCTGAATATGAGAAGGCAGATTAGAACTCCAAAGTCAGAGCAGACACTGTGCGATGATACCATGTATTGTAGAGGAAGCATAGAAAGGTTACCTGCAGTAGAAAACATCCTTACGTTGGTGCTCCCATTAAACCCTTAAGGACAAAACTAATGGAATAAAAGGGAATCATGACGGAATATTTCCGTCATGTGTCCTTAAGGGGTTAAGCAGCAGAATTTGATATACACATCCTGATCAGGCCCAGGGGCATACCTATGATGTAGAAGTGTCTGTTGGCTGTTGGATTAAATTATTTTATATTGTCTGTGTCTCTAAAGCCCTTATGATCTCTCCAGTCCCACTTCCTACCCCTTTATGTTTCTCTCTACCCTCCTACTGCCCACTCTGCTACTTGAGCTCCGAGCGGCATGCAGAGTGAGTGGTCACAGACCGGATATGACGTCTGATCTCCATTCACTGCACACTACTTGGATCCTCACTGACAGACTGGGCAGAGTAGCTGACCAGCACAGCTCTGCTACAGTGAGTGACAGTACAGGGAGGGGGGTGCTGTTTGTGTCCCCTTCCAGCTGTCACCCGGGGCAGGCAACAGTCTTAGCCCACCTCTTATCCCTTTGTATTCCATAGAAAATGTTTATTACATAAATGGCTTCTACAATGGAATGGTTTATATTTCTGTTTTGACATTAGATGATGATCCCAGGTACAGGTGATCCCTGGGAGTGATAAGGCTAAGATTTGGTACGTTATGGTACCCTAAAGCCATACCTGCACACCCTCCATAGTGGTATATCTTTATAGACAAAATATTTCAGAATGCCAAATTTCTCATAGTAGCAAACTCTGCTGTCCATCTTTGAGGCATAATTCAAAGGCCAGTAAAAAAAATAAAAAGCTCAGATTTCAACATTCAGTTTTGTATATTTATTATACATATTCTATGCTTGCTTATTGTCAATTTATGACTTTATGGTCACATACCCTTGTAAAAAAATAGCATCTTCGTAAAATGTTATTGTTTAAGAAAATGCATATAGCATGCAGGCAATAAGGCTCAACGAGATATATACTTAACAGAGACTTGAGGCAATCTATATCTCAATGTACATATTTAAGAGATACTTTACTCGACCAATAAATGGAATTCTTAAATAGTTGGTGCTCCCCACCCCACCAGCTTTTATATTTCCTGAGCGAGCTGATGCTGGTGGTTCTTATTTTGGATTCAGCTGTGTAGACTCTGCTTTCAAGCCGGTCCTGGGGGAGTTGTACTGACTGCTGCATACAGAGTGTATTTTTGATTACCGCATTGAAATTGCCATGGTGACCGTATGCCAGCAGCTTGTAGATTGCACAGAATGGAACTCCCAAATGTGATTACATGTTCAAAAACGACTCTTATAGCCTTCTTCCACCAGTAGCTGCCTGTAATTTATATCTTCCTATTCTGCTGACGCAGATCCGAGGGAATGATTGTAGCACAACTAAGCGATAGACTCTATTACAGCTCTTTCTCCATCAAAGCGTCTCTCTTAACAATATCTTAAGCGTGTTACATTGGCTTGTCTTTCCACGATAGTTTTCTCTGTCTTACTAGCGCTCTCACTATTCCCGCGCTGAAAGACTTATTCTCAGAGCTACACTTTAAATAAAATGTTCTGGTCATGGTTTTGACCTGATACTGACCGGACATAATATGTAGACTTGAGAAGCCCAACCTTATATTGTATTGAACTAATAAATACAGAAAAACACAGCTTTCAGACACGCATAATGAACTCCATATAGGATATCACACCTACTAAGGCTGAGTACAAACCATGAATTATATGTAAAAAGTGTCACATTTTGCACTGCTCTGCATAATACACCACATCCTGTGGGTTGAAATTTTACAAAGATTGATCACATGCACTCCTCAATGCAACGTAAATGCTTTGCAAGAATATAAAGACTTTGTGTAATCCGTCATTACCAAGTTATCTTGAGAATCTACCTCAACACTCGGCACTTCAAAGTTTCTTTACATTGAAATCTGGCCCATAGTGTCGAACTTCCAGTTTTCTTAGTCTGATCTAAAAAAACAGCAGGTTTTCAGGAAACACACGGCTGAATCTGCCTTTTTGAAGTATTTCTAGCCTTATCGATGGAATCCTAATATTTAATTCAACAATGTTTGCTCATAGGGTACATGTGGCAAGGTATTTCTGTTCTGCAGAGATTTGTCTTGCAATGTTTTTTAATATTTTGTCCTCTCTGTAAAAAGGTGAAGCTGTCCCAGTGGATGAACAAATGAGCGCAAAAGATCAAAAAACATTGGAGCCATGTGACAACACGCCGATCATCGATAATCTCTCTCCGGCCATCGCCAGCATCTCATCAGAGGAAAAGAAGAAGTATGACCATGACATAGCCCGTCTCTACCGTCAACTGGACGATAAGGTTGTCTTTATTATTGGGGCTGGTTTATTTGTGAATTCCTAGACTTATCGTTTACAGTACGTGTGTTTTTTCCGTTTCTGTTTTGTAACCACAGATAAACTGCTGAAAGTAATTGTCAGACTTTGAAATTTTGGAATAATTGACAATGCACAAACTTTGCTATAGTGGTCTAAAAATTGCAATTTCAGATATAGAGATTAATCGCCAAACACCAAATTACAAAACTTTACCTCCGATTTGGGGAAAACTCTTCTTAACTCAAAGCTTAGCTATTTTTGCCTACGTTTTGCTATTCAGATTTCAACAATTTCATATTATCTATTATGACCTGTACGATCCCCATATTAATAAGGCAAACTAATATGTTGTGTGAGATCCCCTGGATTTGTTACTCTGTGCTTATCAATCCAGTCCTTGAAGCGCACGTACTGTCTGTACTCCACTAGAATAGACTCTAAAAAAATAAAATACAAAGCTTCTAGTATGGAATCTCTGACTATAATAAAACTAGAATATATTATGCGCTAACAAAACTTAGAGTATATATGCAAATTACGATCATACTGCACATTTTGTGAGTGTGTTGTATTATTATTATAGAGAGAAATTCTACACACGTTTTTTGTATTTCTTTTTTTTTTTATGGATCCTAACTGACAGACTGGGCAGAGGAGAAACTTTTTTTATTTTGAGAATATAAGGAAGACTGCTAAAAGGGCACAAATAAAAGGCGGTATAATTTTATAATTATAAACCGTAGAGAAATGCCTGAATCCTGGACTGTTTGTGTTGTTAGGACTGTCTGATGTATGCACGTGTTGTTGATCACACTACGTGAATTAAAATGCTATACACTGATTAATATGAAGGACGATTTGGGGGTAATCTTTCCTGTTTTGCCATAGAATGACCTACATTTGTGTGAAACTAAGAAGTTAAATGAAATTTAAATCCTCTATTTTTGGAAGGTAGGAAGAGGAATTTTCATGAATACAGTGATTATTGTTCAAGTATATCCTCGTACTGCTGTTTAAAGAGAAGAACGTACTTTGTGCTAATTGCATGTTTTGCGTTTTTAAAATGGTTAAATACGGGTGTGTTACGATAGTGTTTGACTTTCCATTCGTGCTCGCTTGTAGGCGGGTCTGTGTTTCTGTATTTAGAATTTGCCATTATTCTAACCGTTAATTAAAGAAGACATTAATTCTTAATTAGTAGCTTCTTGGTTATCCAAAGGATGTTCATTCTTAAATGTGCCATTTAAAGGGTGGTTGAATCTGTGTCTGAGGTGCTCAAATGAGTACTTCTGGGTAAATAATAATATTATAGTATATAAGATGAGTGATTGATAAATGGCCTAAACACTGGACCTTGTTAGTGTATGGTTCCACTTAAGATGTGTAATTACACTACAGATATCTCAAAATTTAAAGTAAATAGAAAGATTGTCACCAGTTATCTCCGACCCTGGCTCACTCAGTATAGACATATCTAGAGTACTAATAGTTAAGCAAACTATTGAGTGATGGAACAGTCCTAGTGGGGATTCTAAAGATGAGGAGAGAGACCATCCTAAGAGGAAACTGACCAATGGGTTATGGGAAAGTAAACGACTTTTCTGTCAGTCTTTGGATGATATTACATTTTTGGCTTTAACATCGAAGCAAACCTTTTTCATGACATTCTATCAGGTTTTCCCATAGAGATGTCATATATATTATCAATAAATGTTTTTTATAGCTGAAAAAATTTGAGAAAAGATTAATTTCCCCGAAGACTGTTTTGAGCGATCTCTTTAAAGTCGTTAAATATTATGAAATGTTATGATACTGTGTAACTTATTTACTAAATAGTGATTGGTGGTTAGTGGAAAACCTAACTCTAAACACGTGGATGATGTTAGTTGGAATACGAGCTGAAATTGTAGAATTTTTCCAAATGTATTTTGTAGTTTAAGATTTCAATTTTTGTTTTTCAGTTTGACTATTTGCCATTTGGTGAATATACTTTTGTATAAGAGGTTTGATATAGGAGATGTATCTGGGCATATTGTCCAATAAATCCAATTTTTGCTCATAGTCAAAGAGGTTCACGTGTAGTTCTAATTGTATCTATACAGTGTTCTAGATTGTGTCTAGTTATGTAGTGCTTCCAAGATGCCAGTATCTAGAATTCCAAAGGATGGACTCTGTTTGCTGGACACACGGAATTGTGAGATGCCAAGTCTAATGCTTTGGATTGTGTTGGCTACGTGAGGGAGATGCAATGTGTGACACGTGCATTTTTTTGATCCAGTTTTGCTGGACATTCCACCAGAATGATAGCTTTCAGTAGAAATTTGGACTTATGTAAATTAACCTTGTTACACCCCCTGTCTGTCAATCAGACAACCGGTCCTGGATAGCCACAGCTACAGTAATTACTTGGACAGCCACAGAACGCCTGGGTTGGGATAGAAAAGCTTGCAAAGGCATTAGGCAAGAGACGTGCAACTTTAGCAAACTTTTAAATAAACACTCAATGGCAAAATACATGATTAAACGTATATATGTTTTCATTGGGGGATATCTACTAAACAGTGATTTGTTTATTTTGTGATTTAGGCAGTGCACCTATATTGCCAAGTGTTTATTCTTGGGCTTATGTAGTAAATATTGTTTAATGTGATTGTAAATATAATTCTATATAATCTGTCGTCTTGTTTTAAAAAAAAAATTATTTTAGGATGATGAAATCAATCAACAGAGTCAACTTGCCGAAACACTGAAACAACAAATGTTGGACCAAGACGAGGTAAGCAAAACTGTCCTGTTTTAAAAGTGGGAACCATGAGTGTGTGATTAACTGTACTCACATTGCACTTAAGCCAATGCAGAGGCTCTAGAGCAGATCTCATTGAATTGGCAGCCTTGCCAGTCAGCCTATCACCCTATGGCCAGTAATACTGTCCATGATGTATTGTGGACATGTCAGTCTTCTGGTCCTGCCATATCCACCCATTATTCTCCCAATTTCAGACATGCAAAACATGGAAAAAGAACTGCAAAAGGGAAACTCCTACAGATGTGCTGCCCTGTGGGTCACTCGGCACATGCAGTTTAATTAGTAAATTGATTCTATCTTGTAGAAGATGTCTATAATAACATTGTAACAACATGCGTCTCCAGCTGGTTCCCTTCAGTCATATATATTAAAGGAACACTATAGTGTTAGGAGTACACATGTGTGTCTAACAGTGGTATACACACACCCTTTGGGGCCCCGGTGCAAAAACTGATCCGTGGGCCCCCACCCCCGCACGCTTACTCTGTGTGAGCCGGGGCCGCAACACATGGCGGCGGGCACCTGGTCGCAGGGTTCGCAGGGCTGCGACCCCTGTGACCGCGGTATGTACGCCAGTGCATGCAGATACACATACACTTAAAGGACCACTACAGACACCCAGATCACATCAGCTCAATGAAGTGATCTGGGTGCCAGGTCCCTCTAGTTTTAACCCTGCTGTTGAAAACATAGCAGTTTCAGAGAAACTGCTATGTTTCACTGAGGGTTAATCCAGCCTCTAGTGGCTGTCTCATTGACCGCTGCTAGAGGAGCTTCCGCGATTCTCACTGTGAGAAGACGCTGAACGTCCATAGGAAAGCACTGAGTAATGCTTTCCTATGGGCGGTTTGAATGCTCGCGTGGCTCTTGCCACGCATGCGCATTCAGAGCTGAGAGGCGGATCGGGGCGGAGAGATCACCAGCGCCAAGGGAGTCCAGCACTGGAGAAAGGTAAGTGCTTAAGACACACACACACACTCTCACGAACAGACGCATACACACTAGCTAACAGACACACACATTTACTGACAGACACACACTCAGTGACACATACATACATACACACTCACTGACACACATACACACTCACAAAACACACACTAACAGACGCACACAAACTAACACTCAGTAACACACTAACACACACACACACTCTAAAACACACACTCAGTAACACACACACATACTCTAACACACACACACACACGTTTTTGTTTTTTTAAATTTAATCCCCCACAGCCTCCTTACCTTAGGGAGAGCTGAGGGGATTCCCTGGGGTCCAGTGGTATCACCCGGCGGGCAGGCAGGCTGGCGGGCGCGCGAGGGAGCACTCTCCTTGGCTAAGTGCTTCCTCTTCAGCTCCCTCGCACGCCGTGTACTGATGCCGGAGTCGGAAGATGACGTCATCTTCCGGCGCTGGCATCAGTGCAGTGCGCGAGGGAGCTGAAGAGGAAGCACTCAGGGGAGAGTGCTCCTTCGCACGCCTGGCAGCCTTCCTGCTCGCCCATCCGGTGATACCAGGGCCAGCCTCGGGGGGCTCTGAGGTGGCCGGCTCCTGGGCCCCCCAGGAGCAGAGGCTGGCCACAATGGGTACATACCGGGTTGCAGGGCAGTCGGGCCCCCTGGTAGGCCGGGCACAGTCGCACCCGCGACCGCGGTATGTACGCCACTGGTATCCAACACTATATAGTGCTGGAATGCAGCGTTAGGTCCCTGGCACAATTCTCTTTGGAGATTAAAGGTGATTTTACTTACCTTTATTCGCACGCTGCAGCACAGAGATAGGAAGCCCCTCTAGTGGCCGACTGAGTAACTACCACTGGAGATGTTGGTAAGCAGCAATGTAAACACTGCCATTTGTCTGAAAAGGCAGTTTTACAGTGCTAAGGCTGTAGGGACGGACTATAGACATCAGAACAACTACATTAAGCTGTAGTGGTTCTGGTGACTCCAGTGTACCTTTTTTTTTTTCTGATGTTCAAATATTCTGTTTTGTGTTGGATTTTTTTACCACACCACCTGCATATGATTATCTTCCTGTAAACATTTCCACTTGTTTTTCCAGCTTTTGGCTTCAACACGCAGAGATTATGAAAAGATTCAAGAGGAGCTGACTCGACTACAGATTGAGAATGATGCAGCCAAGGATGAGGTGAAGGAAGTTCTTCAAGCCTTGGAGGAACTAGCAGTTAATTACGATCAGAAATCTCAGGAAGTGGAAGACAAGACCAAAGCCAATGAACAGCTCTGTGATGAACTGGCGCAGAAAACGGTAGGAGTACTGCTTTTAATCCTTGTAAAGCTCTTAATTGCTACAATTATTTGGTGTGTTTAACTGTGGTGCCTGCTGTACACGAGGATGACATGCTGTTAGATTAAGGTACTTTATTTTGTACAAAGTCTGCAATTACTTGAGAAAAGCATCTTCTATAAAATAACTTGTCTGGGGCTTGCTTGCAGAGGCTGCCATTTTGACTTGACTGCGAGATATTTAAACTCTGCACCACTTCTAGTACAAATGAGTGGCACTCTCTGCGTTCTTATTTGTCTAGAAAACCGGTGATTTACATGGCTGTGTAGAAAGTCCTATAGTGGTGTCAGGTAAAGTTTAGTTGGGTCAAGGAAACTGATTGGGACACAAATCATTCTGCATTTTACTATTAGACCATCATAGATGGAGCAACCAATCCAGAGCCATTGCTAGGTTCCAGAAACGCATGGGGCTTTAGGCCAAAGGAAAACTACATTAACAGAGAGGTGAGGAGATGTCTTGACATGCCCTAAACATTTTATGTTACGTCCTCTTCTCTCTACCCATGACCAGAGTGCTGAAGATTCTCTCTGGGATCTCCACAAAAGCATAGCCGGAAACAAGCACATACTGCCGAGCCTAGTTTCCAATGAGATTCTGCCTATTCTGCCTTTTTTTGATTTTTTTTTTTAGAATTTTTAGAATTTTTCTTTTGATTTATTTTTGTCTGGTGTAACATTCAGGGCTTCAGCCCCTTAAGCTCCCCC
Organism: Pelobates cultripes; assembly: GCA_933207985.1. Taxonomy (NCBI): domain Eukaryota; kingdom Metazoa; phylum Chordata; class Amphibia; order Anura; family Pelobatidae; genus Pelobates; species Pelobates cultripes. The sequence goes on from OW240918.1 coordinate 22,455,923, forward strand.
TTACCCATATGTATGCTGCCCTTCAGGTCGTTATGAGCTAGAAAACATGCCATTGTTACGTTGCATTCTTGCCATAAAAAGTACAATGGGCAAGCTTGATGCCTTTTAATCAGCACCTTTTTCAATTTCTGCCAGAGAGATGCGACTCGTTATTCAGAGAAAGCACAAAATCATAATGCGTTGTTCAGACCTGAGGGCGCACAAGCCCAATATAGCTTGATAAAGACAGCCTGGGGATAGGTTTCGGATTTGTCTTGTTGTCTTCTGTTGATGTCTAATATGTTGCGGGCTAAAATCAAGAAGTGTGAAGGAAAAAAAAATCATATGGTTAACTTCGAATGCTTGCTCAAGATAGTCATTATGTGGCGGCTGAAATTTGATTTTCCTCAGTGCTTGCTACACTTTGTAATTGCTTTTATCTTTATGGTCTATGAGTGTCCTTGACGTCAAGTCAAACATCTCTCTGTACATCAGAACGCGACGCCGTTCATTGGTTGAGGAAAGCAATTTATGTCAAACGCTTTTAGAATCCACTAGAGGATTCTCTTTTAAGCGTTTCTGAAAATGTAATTCTAAATTATTTAGAAAGTGACCTCCATGGAAAAAAGCTTTGTCCGAGCTCGTGAGCTGATGCATTGAGGTTTCCTCATTTAATCTGCTTTAAAGATTTTGTCTTTTTTTTTTTAAACTTATTTTGAGAAATATTGTTCAATGAATCTTTGTTTATAGTCGCACTGTTCAGAAGTGTGGGATATAAAAATATTCATGAGATGGTTTTTGTAGCTGCCAAAGCTCTCAGTTTTGATAATCTGTTCTACATTAAGCTTCTAGAATATAAAAGCTTTGATGTAGACTGATTAGACTTTGCATATAAACAGATTTAGTTCATGACTATTGTCTAGAAATCTATTTATTTTTTACCCAGTATATTTACTATAAAGGATTATTTTGAGATTATACCATTTGAATGTAGAAATATGTCTTTCCTAAAAGTTGTTCAAAGTCATCATGACATACCGTGTCTAGAACACAGAAGGATTGGCAGATTCATAACGCTGATTTATGTAACCTTAACTATTCTGCTAGTTAAATATAATAATTTTTTAAATTTTTTTATTTTTTACAGACCAGCTTAATTTCAACCCAACGCGAGTTGCATCAGCTGCAGGAACTCAGTAATCATCAGAAGAAAAGAGCTACAGAAATCCTAAACTTACTATTGAAAGATCTTGGAGAGATTGGTGGGATTATTGGAACCAACGATGTGAAAACGGTAACGGTTTTACGTTTGTTTATTTTTATAAAACTCCTCCTGCAAATTGAACATTAGATAAAGTATTACTCCAACCACCATCACCTCCTCTGCTTTAAGAAACAGTCATGGTGGTAGAAATACGTGCAGTGTTTCTCCTTGAAATGCTGTATATCCATAGATATTTACACGTGTGTCGCAGGTGGCTAGTAACACGTGACTTAAGGGGCCTAGAACTCATCTGCTTCTCCCTTACAGGCAGTGTGTGTGCAGGGGGAAATGTGACCTGCGATGGATACAATTTAAGTTTACTGACTTATTTCATGGATTTTTTATTTGTTTAAATTAAATAATGGGTGTGGACTGGTTCAGAAGGGCATAATAAATAGAAAAATGTATTGATGAGAAACTGATTATAGTAACCCTTTAACTTGTTTAAAATGAAATTATTTTATTCCTATTGTTGTTGATAATTGCTATTGGTTGTTGTAACACATTTTAATAATCGGAATAATCCGAGATTGGGGATTGCTGTTCTAAAAGTTTCTTTTGACCTTTTCCCATAAATTTATTGATGACTATTTCATGGGAAAAGTGCCTGACCGCATTTTATATCCGGCCTATAATAAATCACACCTGCATAGTGACAAAGAAAATCATTAAAATGTAAGCAGATTTTATTTCCATTACAAAAGAAAGCATTCCTAGGATTTTAAATGAAGCAAAATAACTAATTAAGACCCCTTAAGGATGGAGGTAATTGTCCATGGTCTGAACCAAAACTAAACCTGAGCTTTGAGCTGTAGGTCTGTTCCATTGTTGTTCGGGGTTTTTTATTAAAGTGTCCCCATACATATCGTATCATATTTTTAAAGGTCAAAAAGGGTTTTCATTTATCATCCTATATGTATAACTAACGCAACATTACCTGTAAATAAAATGTCAAAAATGGGGAAAAAGTTTAACAAAGAATTTTTGCTTATAGTTTTAAACATTCAGTGCAACTAATTAAAAATAACCCAAAATAGATTCAAATATCAGTCTTGAAATGTTTAGGAAATTTTTGATAGTTAACACTAACCATATACCAACCCCAATACTATACCAATCATACCCCTTACCCAATGCTTACACTCACCCTAATCTTACCCTTAACTTCAACCTTACTTTATCTTTAATCCTAAAACCACATTAACCCATACCCAGCATTATCTATAATCCTACCCTAATACTAAGTGTAACCCTACTCTACTCTTACCTCTAAATCTAACCCTAACCCCACCACTAACCCTAGACCTAAGATAATGCGCTGCTAATATCCGTTCTGTTGTTAGAAATGGGTTTTATTGTATTTAACTCAGTAGATGGTGAGATGTTTCCACCATCTACTGGCCATTTTCAGAATTACACTTGGTGTAATTCTGACGAGATCCCTTGTTCCAGTCGATTTATCTAGAGCAGGCTTCCCCAAACTCTGGGCCTCCAGATATTGCTGAACTACAAATCCCATGATTCTCAGCCTATCTATTTCATTTAGAGAATTATGGGAGCTGTAGTTGAGCAGCATCTGGAAGGCTGGAGTTTGGGGAAGCCTGGTCTAGAGACTAGGCATTTGGTAAACTCAGCACAGGTCCCAATCGGCTGGGAACAGGCTGGGAGAGCCTGCCATGGTTTATTCAGAATCTATTCAGATTCTGGAGGCAAAGCTGCCTGCACCTCAGTAATTTAGCTGTGGTTGTCTGAATTGGTTCTGTGCAGCTCTGACTTCCAGAGCTCGTCGGTCAGTCTGGGACCACTAAAAATGGCCCCAGCTGACTAACAAGAGCTTTAGGTATCCATTGATACCTGAGGTTAGTGGAGTGAGCAGGGATTTAACCCTGCTCACATCATGATCTCCAAGTAGGCATTGAAGTGGCATTAAAGAGACACTTCCAGAGGGGAGCCCCAGGTCTCCATTAATACCTGGGGGTCCCTGTTGTGAGGAATTTAAGCACACCAAATATGCAGGGTGTTCTATGCCACCCTACAAGCAGTAAAGCCCACTTTATATTGGACGGCATACGTACTAACGTCGTTAAGGGGTTAAACAGACAGGTGTAACACCGTATAGCCCCATTAGGTTTTAGATGGAACTCCAATGAAAAAATGCCTAATTAAATTCATGCATGTTTTCATTTGGGGTATATCTACCAAACAATTTCTATTTAGTTTGTGTTTGGGTGGTGGGGTGTCCTTTAAAATGCTGATTTTTGTGTGTTAAAAGAAATACTAGATTTGGGTTAAAATAGGCTATCTGTAACTATAGCAGAGATGGAGAATTCTTACGTATCTACCTATTTTGGCTTAAATTATACCACCTAGATTTTTATTAACTTTGATTTGGAAGCACTCTGGACACACAGCCAATGAGGATGCCTGACGGTTTGTGTTTTTTGGTGTGCTGGTAAATCAGCATGGACAGGCAAAGGGTTATTGGTCTGTCAATGTAACAGGGGCTGCGTAATGAAGTTATGGTATTTTCATCTTCTACTGTAACCATTTTTGTAACCAATTTGTATGAAGCAAAAAATATATCAGACAAGCCTGCAAATGACAAATTGAACCCTTACTAAGACACTGTCTCTACACAAAGCTTCCTTTGTGCCAGATTAATTCTGGAGCAAAACACTAAGTTCTAAATCTCTAAAAGTTCTTTAAAAATGGATCAACTGACATTATAATGTAGTAGCTGCCATATCCCTCAGGGCTGGGAGTCATTGCATTAGGTGATTCGGTTTTAAAAAGATTATTTATTAAGTGTCAACAAATTCCACTGTGCTGTACAATGGGTGGACTAGCAGACATGTATTTGTAACCAGATGAGTAAGACGCACAGAAACAGAGAGGTTGAGGGCCCTGCTCGATGAGCTTACATACTAGAGGGAGTGGGGTATAGTGACACAGGAACTGAAGGGTTGAGGGCCCTGCTCAGTGAGCTTACATGTTAGAGGGAATGGGGTATAGTGACACAGTAACAGAGGGATTGAGGGCCTGCTCAGTGAGTTTACATGTTAGAGGGAGTGGGGTATAGTGACACAGTAACAGAGGGATTGAGGGCCTGCTCAGTGAGTTTACATGTTAGAGGGAGTGGGGTATAGTGACACAGTAACAGAGGGATTGAGGGCCCGCTCAGTGAGTTTACATGTTCGAGGGAGTGGGGTATAGTGACACAGTAACAGAGGGATCGAGGGCCCTGCTCAGTGAGTTTACATGCTAGAGGGAGTGGGGTATACTGACACAGTAACAGAGGGATTGAGGGCCCTGCTCAGTGAGCTTACATGTTAGAGGGAGTGGGGTATAGTGACACAGTAACAGAGGGATTGAGGGCCCTGTTCAGTGAGCTTACATGTTAGAGGGAGTGGGGTATATTGACACAAAAGGTAAGGGTAGGGAAGGAAAGGAGGTTGCTAAAATAATATTCACTGAGGGCTTAGTGTGTTGTTTTTTTTAAATTATATTATATTATAATATATATATATATTTTTATATTTTTTTAATCCTTCTTCTTTATTGAATTTCATATAAAAGACAAATACAAAATTAGACACACACAAAAAAAAGAAAACATATTATTTATAACAGTTGCAGGAGAAGTTTATATTCTAACAACCAGCCATTTCACATAAATATTGAGTCGTGAGGCAGTGCTAACGTGAACTATGATTTTATGGAGTATCCTGTGCTTAATTGGGTTTTATGAGCTCTACATTTAGCACACTGGATTTCATTCATCTTAGAAAATATATTTTCTACTTTCTCAATATTCCCAATGGCTATTAGTTGTCAGAACATCAGTGCCTACTGACTCTATTGGGCGTATAAATCAAGGTCAAACCCATCTACTAATCAGGCAATTACTGGGTAACTGGGTGTGAAGAGTATTGTCTCAGAGATTTGGGTTCCTGGCAATTGTCGTTGTGACAGCAGAACTGAGACTTTTGTTTTGTTAGACGTGTGACTGCCCTTTAAATTCAGGCAATGGATGGACCTACCCTTCTATTCATAAGAATGTGAAATAATAGGGGTGTAAATAGTGAAGGAGTCAGTGGACCCATAATCTATCCAGTGATACATGAAAACTTGCCACTTGGACCCTATGGAAAATAATACAGCACTCCTTCCCTAACCCTTAATGCTGCCAGTTAATTGTTCTACAAGTTGTAAGCCTCCTTTTTATCTTTATTCTTGGGTGTGTACTACATTTTCGTGGTCACGATTTGTTATATATTCAATTTTTATGTTTTTTTTTTTTTTACTTAGCTAGCGGATGTGAATGGAGTGATTGAAGAAGAATTTACAATGGCCCGTCTGTACATTAGTAAAATGAAGTCTGAAGTCAAGTCATTAGTAAATCGGAGCAAACAGCTGGAGACTGCACAGATCGAGGCAAACCGGAAAATCAATGCCAGCGAGCGTGAACTTGCCGCGTGCCAACTGCTTGGCTCACAGGTATGTGAGGTTTGAGGGTAATGATTCAACCTCAATTTTTAATTTCCACCACTTTCATATGGAGTAATTAAAGTGTAGCAACTCTATATATCCAAAACATAACTATTTGGGTTTTTTATCTGCTGATTATTGCTGTCCCACCCCATTAAGAGCAATGATAAAACTGAATCTATTTTACAATGTGTTCTATAATGTTGTCTTGTTTGTGACTGTAAACCTTTTTGTTTCTATCAGCACGAAGCAAAGATCAAATCCCTTACAGATTACATGCAGAACATGGAGCATCGAAGGAGACAACTGGAAGAGGCGCAAGATGCTCTCAATGAAGAGCTGGCAAAACTCCACGCACAAGGTATGCATTCTGCGGTCTCGAGGATTAAAGCTGGTGGCCAGTCCAAGCGGGATGTTCAGAATGTCAGGTGTCCTTTTATGGCATTGCATTGTTAGCCATAACATTACATATTTAAGGGGGTTTCTTCTAAAAATTCTTCCTTTAAAATAGATCAAGGCCTTGATTTTAATATTGCTGGATAATCTTTTCAAATGATTTTAATATTTTTGGATAAACTTTTAAAAATATTTTTTTCAACATAAAAAAATATCAAAAAATTATATCATGGCGATGATAGGGGAGGGGAGTCCTTATATCTGCAACAGCCCCTCCCACAACTCTAGACTCTGGGGAAAAAAATCAACATATCACATAATTAAAATGTTAAATAATAAATCATTTTCAAAGTTTATGCAAAAATAATAAATAGAGGCATAAGTCATTGTAGTGAAAAATTAGGACATTGTGAGAGATCGTGCAGGTTCAATTTTCCAGTTCATAATCTGAGTAATTAAACCCTTGTCCTTTCTCTATCATCCCTGGGATCCTTCAAAGAAACCCTGATTCACCATACTCTATATAGTCAGAGGACCATTTACATTGAAACTTTCCCAGTGTTGTAGCTCACTATGTAACTTCCTGTGATGCCAAGATAAAACAGGTCAGCAGACATGAATGCAGATTGCTTGTTCAGAGTCCAGTGTCTTACTGCACAGTTCATCAAGGAACCCCAGTGTGTCCATTATACTAATCTGGGTCATGGTGAATTCGGGAACCTGTTTCCTCTCGCATCTGAAAATATGATGATACATTTGTATAAGATTAGGAATCTGAACAAATGCATTGGGTAAATTGGTTAAAGTACAGGTCGCTTTATCCATATCTGAGAGTTCCATTGTTAACTCAGCCTTTCCTCTGGCCAAGATCGATAAAATGAGCACAGATGGCTTGGGCTACAGTAATGTCTATTGATCACCTGCTGTTTGGTTTACCTATGAGATTATGCATTAAGTTATGGTGTCCATTTAAGAGAAAATTATATAAATATTTAATTTGCCATTATGTCAGTTTTGTTTTTTTTACAATTTTAACAGAAAAAATGCACGAAGTCTCCTTTAAGGATAAAGAAAAAGAACATTTGACCAGACTTCAAGATGCTGAAGAAATGAAGGTAATTATAGTTAACGACAACCAAGTGAATGTAATACAATAGTGGGTTAAATAAAATAAGAGGAAAAAGCACACTCTGGGCACGATAAAACTGAAAAGGTTACTCCAAGCACCATGATTTCTGCATTGATTTGCAGTGGTCATGGTGCCTAGAGTCTGTGTGTGTTCAGTGGTTCAGAGATTAACCCCTTAGCTGCTGAAGGTGTAACTCCATCTCCAGCAAGTTCATTATCCAGGCCAGAACAAATTTTGGAGCTGACTTACGTCAATTCTGTGCAAACTTGCCGTCTGACGCCACCATCCTAGTGCCATGCAGCCAACGGTGGCCCCTGCTTTCATGCTGCCCAGGTCTTCCCCTCCCCCTCCAGTGAGAGGAAGTGACTGCAGCTGAGGAGTATTGAGCTGCAGGGAGAACGCAATAAACCAGAAGAAATTGTTTAACTTGTCTTGGGGTTTTTTGTGTGTGTTTTTTTTTTTTTGTGTGTGTGTGTGTGTGTATATATATGTGTGTGTGTATATATATATATACATACAACGGGTTTTTAATTGCCTCCAATATAGGTTAATATTTTAAAGAACTCCTTGCTTTGTAACTGTGCAGTTTGTATCTCATTTAATTTTTCTATTAGTTCAGAAATCAGAGGAAAGGAACATTTAAATGTGTTCAATAAGAATCTTTCTATGACTTTGCTGGAAGTAGGATGATCTATTGTGCTACACCCAATATCCAAGTATTTATAAATAATATAAAGAACAGCCAAATGCCTGAAAAAGTAAAGATTTAAACCTTAAAATCTAAATCCAGGCCGTTCTCGGTCTGCGTCCCTCTTGCCTTTACATGCCAGTGTGAAATGGTTTGTTATCTAGGTGACAAATGAACCGGTTTAAAGAAAACAGGACATAAACCAAATATCCAGTTATTGTGCCGGGTTTTTAAATCATTCCAGCTAATTCCATGGAAGGTGGTTTCCTTATCACCATTTATTTATTTGTATTAGGAAACCCTAGAGCAGCAAATGGAGAGTCACAGGGAAGCTCACCAGAAACAACTCTCACGTCTGCGGGATGAAATCGAGGAGAAGCAGAAAATGATCGATGATCTTAAAGAGTAAGTTGTGGTGTTTTATTTATTTTTTATTGGTTTAAAAAGACTGGTAAACTTTGGTTGGGTACGTGATGACGTGACAGCGCACGTGACGAAGGGAGTGGTGTGGCTGATCGTGGCGTTTGAGGTGCAGGGATTAATAAACTGATTATCAAACCGGCAAATAAACTCAGTGAGTTTAGTTTAACTCATGGAGTTAAGAGGAAACTAGGTCAGCAGCGAGGTAACAGCAGGTGGAGGAGTTTGAACCATGCGGCAACAGAACGAAATACATGGTGAAATAAATACTGCTAATAACAAGGCTCCACGAGGATGTGAGGTCAGAAAATCAAACAAACAGGAGGAGGTGGCTGATACGTGGAATTGTAAGTTGGTGAGTATCTCTGCAGGGACTTTCTCACACTATTCTGCTGACTGTGGACAATTAGCCAGAAAAAAAAACCAAAAATGGTAATACAGATCAATTGATTGTTAAAGGGACACTGTAGGCACCCAGACCACTTCAGCTGTTTGAAGTAATCTGGGTGCTGTGACCCTTTTGCACTTAGTGCTCTAAGTCTGCCCTCTGTGGCTGTCTAGCAGACAACCACTAGAGGGCTTCCGGAATACAAACCGTCCTTTGGTCGTTATCTGACGCTGGACGTCCTCACGGACCTCCAGCGTCAGATTTTCCTCATAGGAAAGCATTGCATAATGCTTTCCTATGGGGTGGTGTAGTCCACGCACACGTCCATTGCTGGGCATGCGCATTAGGTATCCCCAGCTGGCTGACGTCAGCAGTAGAGGAGCGTATGCAGAGCCTGACCCAATGCCGAGGGACATCAGCTCTGGATTCAAATAAGTGGCTGAGGGGGAGGATCTATTAAACCTATAGTGCCAGGAAAACAGGTTTGTTTTCCTGGCACTATAGGATCCCTTTAAGATCTAATTCAAAGGGGAAAAAAACAAATGTGTTTGAAGGTGACACTGCTAAGAAAGAGAGAAGATAGCAGGGCAAAAGACAGGAGAATTAAGAACTGAATAAAATCAATAAGTAAGAAAGAGGGAGAAATTAGGAGAAACTAAGAGAGAGACAGAAAATAAGAGACCAAAATTAAAGGGACACTATAGTCACCTGAACAACTTTAGCTTAATGAAGCAGTTTTGGTGTATAGAACATGCCCCTGCAGCCTCACTGCTCAATCCTCTGCCATTTAGGAGTTAAATCCCTTTGTTTATGAACCCTAGTCACACCTCCCTGCATGTGACTTGCACAGCCTTCCATAAACACTTCCTGTAAAGAGAGCCCTATTTAGGCTTTCTTTATTGCAAGTTCTGTTTAATTAAGATTTTCTTATCCCCTGCCATGTTAATAGCTTGCTAGACCCTGCAAGAGCCTCCTGTATGTGATTAAAGTTCAATTTAGAGATTGAGATACAATTATTTAAGGTAAATTACATCTGTTTGAAAGTGAAACCAGTTTTTTTTTCATGCAGGCTCTGTCAATCATAGCCAGGGGAGGTGTGGCTAGGGCTGCATAAACAGAAACAAAGTGATTTAACTCCCAAATGACAGTGAATTGAGCAGTGAAATTGCAGCGGAATGATCTATACACTAAAACTGCTTTATTTAGCTAAAGTAATTTAGGGGACTATAGTGTTCCTTTAAGATTTAATGTACATAATATGTGGTGATTGCACAGTTTGTCTGACTGAGAGTGATGGGATTTCCTTAAAATCATCAAATAGTAATTACTCTCCTGCCTATCACCGAGTCTCTGGTACCTTTATCATTAAGGTGTATAATTCAAACTAACAAATATAGGAAGCAAAGGAAAAAAAACAGACTATAAAGATACATGAAAAATCATCACAAAGATTAACGGTTAAAGTAACATTAATATAAAAAGGAGAAGTAGTAAGGAAAATAGAGAGAGGCAAGAAAGAGAGACGAGAAGAAAAAAGTGGAATAATAGAAACAATTAATAACTGGCCACTAAAAGAAAACAAGAATTTAAAACTGCAAAAAAAAAAAGACAAAAAAGAACAAAAACAAGATAAGTCTCTCAATATATTTTTCATTACAAAATGTAAAAGAAAAAGCTAATTTATCCACTAGATAACCTCTTTCTAGCGAAGATTTTGCAGAAATAGAAATGAGAAAAGAAAAAGATCTTCAATTAAAATCCGTAAAATAAAAAAATATCAAGTTGACAAGTTATCCTATACAGACTCCCAAATAAATGACTTGGAAGATCGCTCCAGAAACAGAAATTTAAGATTTCGTAACCTTGAACAAAAATCTAAAGAAGAAGATTTAAGATGTATTCTAAAAGAATGTTACAGCATTTAATGATAAAGAATAATTAATAGAAAGATGCCACAGAATTCTCAAACCACAAAGTATTTCAACGGAACAGCCCAGAGACGTCGTTGCAAGTTTTTATACTTATGAAGTTAAAGAAAGAATACTCCAGGCTAACCGAGATAAAGGACGATATTCAATGATAATTGTTCTTCCAGATCTTTCATTTAGGTCTAGACAAAAAATAACTTTTGCACCAATCCTTTTGATTCTGAAGAAACACAATTTGAAATTTAAATAGTTTTCGGTTTTGGATGGAAAAGGAAAGGTTTAATTTAAATTCTCAACAACAAAATAAAAAAATATCTTTTTGATCGCTGGCTAGGCCAGATGAAAAACCGATGAATTAAGAAATTATTTCTTGCAATAGAAAAGAAGTTAAGTATAGGAAATAAGGAAAGCTAATCTCCTGGTCTGCATTGGGTATGCAATGTGTGTATGTCCTGGTCCTTTTGTCTTCATTTATCATTTTTAGGTTATACTTTTAAATGTTCCATATTGACGTAACACACTAATAGATGAACTTTATGATCACGTGAATTAAATAATGTGAAGTGTAAGCCTAAACTGTTATGTGATATAAATATATTTGTAATTTACTTGAACATGTGGATAAAGAGAGATTTTTTTTATTTTTTATTATTTTTTATTTTTTTAAATAAAAAGACTGTTTAACGTTGAGGTTTTTCTCTTTTAATATTCTTTGATTTTAAAATCGGCTCCATTTCATATTATTGTACTATGGTTCTATATAACAAAATACATAAAAAAAAAAAAAACTTTCAAACATTTCTTCTAATGTCATAACCATAATATTTGTGCAGTGCTACATTAATAATCTGATCTGATCAGGTAATTTTTTTTGGCTTTTGATCGATGTATCTGCGCTGATGAATACTGTAGTCAGACCTTAATACTGTGTGTTTGTAATTGCCACACTAGGGGCTGTATTTATAATGGCAAACCTAGAAAGCGGGATTATTCACCAAAGTGCAAATTGTGCGGAATTAAATGTGAATTTCAAATGTGAGTCCATAATAAGCCAAAGTGGAAGAAATCTGCAATGTTTGCAGTTCCTTTTTTTGACTTGAATTTCCAACATGTGATATGATCATTTTTCATTGTTCATTCTAGATGGTAAATCCCTAAATGTTATGACGCAAATTAATTTTCCAGATAATCTCTGAACCCATTTGCCTTCTTTATTTCCCATTCAAGTCTTAATCAGAAGCTGCAGCTGCAGAAGGACAAACTGACCTTGGATTATGAGAAACTCCAAGCCGAGGACCAACAGAGAGAGATGGAACTGCAGAATCTGGTGTAAGTTGTCTTCGATGACTCTGCAGAAGGTGTGGGCTACATATGGTGGATCTAGAATCTGAAATGTTTGTCTGAAGGACAGAACAAACTGATCAAAGTTGATACATCATAGCATTTGTAGTGGTGAATGGGGGTATTTTTTTTTTTTTTTTTTTTAAATCCCATTTGTCCTCCTCACTGTTTTGTAATGGGCAAAGCCAAATCCTCAACTGCAACATTGTGTTTCCAAATCGTCTCTACTTTTAGGCAAACTTGTCTTCTCACTTGGTTCTGGAGCGTTCATTATAGAAAAGTCTATCTTGTCATCATCTTTTTGTTTTTGCCTCCTTATGCCGTTATATCTGGTCCACGCCGACCCCACTTCTGGTATATTATGAGCTCATCTGTCTGGTCCACACGTCAGGGCAGCCTGTATTCACAATGCCAGACACATTTCCTATACCATACTCCATGTAATACCAGACCGTTGTTTAGTTTCTCTTAGGTCAGGCTGTATCTTGGGTATTTGGCACCCGATGTAAAATTCATATGACCTGAGAAAGCCATATAAAAAGAATAAGAACAAGGCACAGCATATTTTTCTCATTTTTTTTAGTTCTTAAAACCTGGTAGAGGTACTAAATAATATTAAAGAGTAATATGTTTCTGGATGAACATTACAGATCAAATAATTCAATAATAAAGATAGTTGCATTCACTTCCCAAGTAAGGTTTTTTATTTTTTTTATTTCTCAGTTAGTTAGCTTATGTAGTTTGTATTTGCTGTCTACGAATTATTTTTGTGTTTGTTTTTTTTTTTTGTTGTTGTTTTTGCGTGGGGTGGGGGGGGGGGTTCCTGGAAATATCATGGATCTAAGTGGTCCTGAAAATGTTGGATGGTGTAACTAGAGGAAGTGATTGGTGGGGTTGGTGTAACTAGGGGAAGTGACATGGACCAAATCATCCCCTCTCTTTATTCATTATTTCTATTTAATTGGCAGGTTACTTAATGAAAAAAGAGAACAATCCCGTGAAGACCTTAAAGGCCTGGAAGAAACCGTGGTATGTAAATGTTGGTTGTAGTGTTCATCTGAAAAGATACATCAGCTTCATGTGTCCTCCCCTCCAAACAGTAAGGCATGTTGAGGTCATTTCATCTAATGGAGTCACCAGCTGACTCTTCATAACCAGATTGCATGCGCATAATAAGGTTACAAATATACATTGATCTTTAAAAGATACAAGGCTTCCTGTTTTCAAATGAACAAACAGTTTGACCATTAGAAGTCTGGCACTGTCCTGTCCACACAACGGCAGACTGAACTAGGCTTGTTATTGTAACACATTGCTTGGTCCATGTGGAACTAAACGTAATTGGTGAGGAATAGTATCTCGGAATATGTCTGCTATAAACGTAATATTTTGGTATTGTTTTAAATATATATATTTTTTTAAAGTACTTTATAGAGGCTTTAAAATATACAAGAGCCCAAACCAAATTCCTGGCTGCAATGTTGCTCATGGTAAGATATTGGAAGTATTTAATATGTATGTGAGATCTTTCCTTAGCCTGACTATTCCAATACCTCTGCAATAGTCAGTCCAAGGAAAGATATTGCATACATACTATGTCCTATCCATTTTACTGTAATCAGGACTTCTTTAATCTATACTTGTTGGAAAAGCTAGTTAATTGCAAATTCTTTTCTTGTCCTGAAGTCACCAACATTCTCTTAAAGAATATAAATGAATGAAAGACCAATGATTGTGATTAGAATATATACTGTAGATGGAAGAAACTAGAGAATAATTTCTCCTATATTTTTGATTTGTCAAACTTGGCCATGTCTCTTAAAGCATTAATGAAATGTGTTGTCACAATTCTTCCTTTCTCGGTTGACTCCCTGGTGTTGATATACCAAAAAGTGTGTTTGTTGCTGCAATGGACCTTTACCTCCCACTATCAACCTTGTATATCTTGGGGAAATGTTAATGAACCTAGTTAAGGCCATATTGTGAATAGATTTAGCTCTACCTATCCTGTAATGTGGTTCAATGTTCTAATTGGAGTTATACAGAATTATTCTGGGTACTGCCAGGGAAGTGAATTTTGAATTCTAAGCCAAAATGGCCAATTTTGTGAAGATTTCTTTTTACTGTTTTCAGTTTGTCCATTTTGGCAAAATATTTGAAATTCACTAGAAATCCCTGACAATTCACACTATAGTGAATAGCAATGGCAAAAATTATTGTGCTAATGGCATGTGGGGATTGCAACGGGAACCAAGCAGTAAATAACCTCTTCCCCTCTGGGCATGTCCTGCTTGCAGCGATGATCTGATGTTAGTCATGCCATGCATCTGAAGAAAATGCATTCTCTTCCTAAAACTTGAAGGTGGATCCTGGATACTTTCCTTCAGACCACGTTCTGACTATTCAAAAAAGCTCATATTGCTGTGCTGAATCATGATCTAAGTTCTTCCCTGTTGGCAACCTGTAGACTTTTCCCTAAAATATATTAATTTTTTTTGGCATGGGGCAATTTAAACCTGGTGAAATATTGATGTATTTTCTTACTTTTATTCTTTCCGTAGGCCAGAGAACTTCAAACCTTGCACAACTTGCGCAGGCTTTTTGTTCAGGATCTCACAATGAGAGTCAAAAAGGTAGGTTTCAGACTTTTTGTTTTATTTTAATTGGTCTATGATTTCATCAGTAAATATCCCATGCGAAATTGCTTAAGAACCAAATTCAAAGATCAACACTTGCTTTCTCTCTCCTCCATTGAGCGTCCCTGTTACAATCTTGGGTTCTAAAATTAATGGATATATGGTAGGGAAAATTATGTAAATGAACATATTGAAGCAAGTATAAATACAAATTGTGTTGCTTTCATATTTCATTAAAAGTGTTTTTGTTGTTATTAGAGCGTTGAACTGGACAGCGATGATGGAGGGGGAAGTGCAGCTCAGAAACAAAAAATCTCATTTCTTGAAAACAACCTCGAACAGCTCACCAAAGTTCATAAGCAGGTGAGACTCCAAATATGTATTGTCCTTTATACTATTTATGTATGATTCATAATTCTAATCCAATCATCATTTACACACAAAAAAACTAAAAACCTAAAATTAGAAATTTGTTCTAAAGTCTGTGCTCCTTAAAAACAAAACAAAAAACTCCCCAGTAATTAAAATAGAATTCAAGATGAATTTTAACTGAACGCCTAAAAACAAGCTTTGAATAATACTTGGTGCTTGTGATTGGTTAACCAGTGTCTCAGTATCTAAGGATTTATGCTTTGGCAATACATAGTAAACACAAAATGGAGAAATAAAGTATAAAGTAAATAGAGTGCAGGTCATAAGTCCGGATACAAGTCAAGGGGTCGTGAGCTGCACCACCTTAACCACCTAATAGGGAGCTCCAGTAAGGGGGAAACCCTCCAAAATATGCAGGAAATAGGAGAAAGTGATGTATAGAATCCCACAAGGGAATACTAACATCAGGAGAGCTCCACTGGTATAAGAAATGAGGATGGGGGCCCTACCTCTAATCAATCTAAGGATAAAAAGGATATGCAAACCAAACGTATAACTTTTAAAAAGGGAGATCTACTAAACCGTGCTCAGGGCATCCATTATCTGGAGTACTAAATGGCATCTAAGTTCCAGTTCCCCTAGTGTCCAACTGATAGGAAGGTAGTGTAAACTAGGTTAGGGAGAGCGAAAAGGCACAGGGTCCACAGAGAACAAGGGACCAGGTAACCTGGTCTAAACGCAGGTGAAAAGCCTCAAAGAAAAAAAAAAAATCTCTCGATTCACCCTAAGAGTTACCTCGACACCGTGGTCTGACCACTAGTGTCTATCTGAACCAATTCTCCCTACTAAAGTTTCTAAATAAATAAACACCTAAAAATCAATAACCATAGTGGTAACAAAAATTCAAAAGTGCTACCAAGTGCAGTGATTAAAGAAAACGCTCAACATGCGTTTCGGCGTGTTCAAAACGCTGTCATCAGGAGCCTGTTTTCTTTTTCTTTAATCACTGAACTTGGTAGCATTTTTATTTTGAGAGATTTTTTTTTTTTCTTTGAGGCTTTTCATCTGCTTTTAGACCAGGTTACCTGGTCCCTTGTTCTCTGTGGACCCTGTGCCTTTTCGCTCTCCCTAACCTCATTTACACTACCTTCCCGTCAGTCGGAGACTAGGGGAACTGGAATTTAGATGCTATTTAGTTCTTCAGATAATGGAATCCCGAGGCACCGTTTGGTAGATCTCCCTTTTATCAAGTTATACTTTTTTTTTGCATATCCCTTTTTATCCTTAGATTGATTAGAGGTAGGGCCCCTCTTCCTCATTTCTTATACCAGTGGAGCTCTCCTGATGTTAGTTTCCCCTTGTGGGACTCTACACATCACTTTGTCCTATTTCCAGTATATAATAAACTACAGAAATAGTTGTGTTCACTTAAAAAGTATTTTAAATGAAGATCTTTTTGAGTAATGGTTCCGGAATAGGTAACTTTTTAAATTTTTTTTATTTCTTCTTTGCTCATCTTGAGCCCTACTCTTAAAGGGGCTCCATGGCCACTACAGCCTGTTGTAGTTAGGGTGCTGTCCTCCAGGATTGTGTCAAAACCATTTTGAGTTGTTTGACTCAAAACAAGGGTTCCAAAGTCACTTTGTCTGGTTAAGCTCGTAATTTCCACACTAGCAATGCCATGAGCAAGAAGCCAAGCCCAATCACCCTTGAGACATTCTGATTTTGTTAAAAACCACTTGACTTGGTTTGGTTCAGGTCCAGGGGGCAGTGCTAGCAGCCTGCAAGCACCATAAACTATAGCAGGGTTAGGCAACCTTTGGCACTCCAGATGTTGTGGACTACATCCCCCATAATGCTCTTACACCTATAATGCTGGCAAAGCATTATGAAAGGTATAGTGCAAAACATCAGGAGTGCCAAAGGCTGTCTATGCCTGACCTAGAGAGATGTATGGTGTTTAGTGTTCCATTTCATGCTACAGTATTCTAGAATCACCAGCAGATGTCACTAGAATGCTGAAACGTTCAGGAAAACTAATTCTACCCACTATGTCAGTGTATCTTACATTGGAGAACAAATTGATTTGAGATTTAAAAACTTCGGTTTATAAACACCAAGCGGGATGACTTAAAATGCATGTAAAGAAGGGGAAGCGACCACAAATTGGCAACTATGTACGCAACCGCTAGACATGTTCATGAAGCTTGTGGGTGTTCACAGCTCTGCGGTCTAGTAGATACTGTTGTATTTTGAAGTTCGAAAAATCGAAGCATTTTGTATGTATTCTGTGAATGTCTGCCAATGGTTATGTATGTAATGTATAATATGTCCTGTTTTGGAAAAAATAAAGAACTTCAGTTTAGTAAAAAAAAAAAGAATTTCCACTTATTGCTTAAAACTTTATAACTGTCCCAACCCAGAAAACCACAAATTTACTGTTTGCTGATCTGATGAATAGGCGTACAGAATAGTTATTTCTTGGCACACAATATATAGCCGTTCTATTCTTTTTAATATAATGGGTTTTATTCATCTGCCCACTTTGAGGAATTACAGAAATGTATAAATATATAAAGTTTTCACTGACCAATCATACTATCAGGGTATTAATTAATTCAATTCAAAATTAATTTCAAATTTAAGGCCAAAGTAGCCAAACTGGAAGCTCAGTTGATATTTTTTGGCCTTTAATTTGAAATTTACATTGAATTGGCAATAAACCCTGTGAGACCTTTTAACATGGCAGTCTCTGGACTTATCATTTTCCATGCTTCTGTCCACTCTCAGTCCAGTCAAATTTGCATTCTTGAGAATTCCACATAGTTTGCTTCTCCAGAAATGGCTCCAAAGTCCCTTTATGGGGAATGATTTAAAGTATTATGGTATATACAATTATAGTTTCTTTAATATGATCTGTCTGAGGAATTAACCAGCTGAATATCAACATAAATGCATTTATCATGGTTAGTCGCTTGGGACACTGTTTCTCTGCAGGGTCCTAGTGCCCCAAGAACAGTGTGAGGCCATCTGATGATGTGCGCATGCTATGCTTGTTATGTACAATTTTCTAGTATCCCTAAATGTGGGACACCAGGCAACTAGGTTGGGACGGTGGGATGAGACCTGAAAATCAGGACTGTGGTGCTGAAATCGGATTGTTGGGAGGCCTGCTGTCACTTTGTAATATCCCTGCCAAAGAGACACTGTAGGCACCCAGACCACTTCAGCTCCTATAAGTGGTCTGGGTGCTGTGTCCCTTTTGCACCTAGTGCTGCAATGTAAAACATTGGAGTTCCAGAGAACGGCAATGTTTACATTGCAGCTCCAAGACTGCCCTCAGTGGCGGTCTACCAGACAGCCACTAGAGGGCTTCCAGAATCCAAACTGACTTTTGGTCCATTATCTGACTTTGGATGTTCTCACGCTTTGCACGAGGACCTCCAGCGTCAGATTTTTCAATAGAAAAAAGCATTAAATAATGCTTTCCTATTGGGAGGTCTAATGCGCGCATGCGGCCATTGCCGCGCATGCTCATTAGGTCTCCCCCGCCGGTGTCAGCCTGACCCAGCGCCGAGGGACATCGGCGCTAGATTCAGGTAGTGGCTGAACCCCTTCAGCCCCAAGGGAGGGGTGGGCAGCTCGATGGAGGTGGGAACTATTAACCCTACAGTGCCAGGAAAACAGGCAATATAGTGTTTTCTTGGCACTATAGGATCCCTTTAATGGTGAAACACATTCCTGCAGAAGTCTGTCTGCCTCTATCCCTGCTGCTCAGTTTGGTTTTCCCATCTTTGATATGTGCACCATTTTTTTTAGATTACTTGCTACATTGACTACTCTAAGTATTTGGGTTTTCCAAACATGACCTTTGACCTTATTTTAATTGTGCTAAGAAACTTTGCAGATACTTCTAATTTTGTGCTTGTGTTGCAGCTTGTACGTGATAATGCAGATCTGCGATGTGAGCTTCCAAAATTGGAGAAACGTCTTCGAGCTACAGCTGAGAGAGTCAAGGCTTTGGAATTTGCACTCAAGGAAGCCAAAGAGAGTGCCATGCGTGATCGCAAGAGGTACCAGCAGGAGGTAGATCGCATCAAGGAGGCTGTGAGAGCCAAGAATTTGGCAAGAAGGGCCCACTCTGCCCAAATTGGTGAGCATATCTCGTTTCTCGAGTCTAGTTCTGTTGACCTGGATTCAAATTTGTCCAGTTGCACTCTGCAGGTCACTATAGGTTCTGCAAAAATGTCACCACCTAGTAGGTGCATCCATCTTCATATCAATAATAGGTGATTGTCACAAATATGTATCAAATCATTCTCCCATCAGTGTTTTATTTCGAGTCCATAATAAAAAATAGCCAGGGGAATGTCCTCCCCTAAATCTTCAGTTTAACAAAGAATTCTAGCTGACTGGTGCTGGGCCCTCTTGTTTTTAGGGGTGTCAGGGTGTTGCCCCCTAAAAACAAAACAGTCTTGGTGCTGTTTAACTACAATGCCCACTCAGTGGGGTGCGGTATTTGGATTTAAGTACTGTTGTGTGCAGCTATTATCCGTAGCTTTATGCACACCTTTATGAAGGTCCAAACTGTTCTACCTGTCGTAACTTCACTTTCTGTGTCTGAAGTAGTTTGTGACTTATCTTCAAACAGTTAATGAAGTAATCTTATCACGAGAAAATCAAATCCTTGTGTGCACATCCTAATGATGTGTTGCGCATGCCTATGTCTGCCTCTGTGTGTATACATTTGTATATTTTTTTTGTTTTTGTTTTTTTATAGCCAAGCCAATCCGCCCTGGCCATTATCAAGTATCGTCTCCTACAGCAGCTCACTCAGTGCGCGGTGGTGGTGACGGCTCTGTTCATTCTTCCTATTACCATCGCAATAAATAAACAAGTGAGTCTCTCTTTTATTTAACCAGACTAGCTGTTTTTTGAGGATTACACACCTTCCAACCAACAGAATGGTGACTGGGACTGCAGGATGTCATACTGTCTGCTGACAGTCCTGAGAAAATAGATTAATCTGTGATGCAACAGGATATTCCACTGTAAAATATAATTTTTAAATAGTTTTTTTCATCTTTGGAAACCTTTTACAATGATTTTGAGTTTTTTTTTGTTTGATTCTGTGCACTTGTAGAGGAAGCAACTTTTTTAATCCTCTAGGTGGTGCTACAATGTCACATTCTACAAAGAACGTCTACAAGGATTGTCCCTTTTTTGCACACTCTAAATGTATGCACAGGTTTCAGAGTATTTTTTTTTTTTTGTCTGGCACCATGGTTTGAATTCTAGCTGTATTCTAAATGATCTAATCAAAATGCGGCTTTGACTTTTCAGTGATTCCAGGCTTTTTATCTGCTTCACTTATTGCCTGCATTATGACAATTTCATAGATTCACACTGGAATTTCCTGTAGCTATTGCATACATATTTGACCCTCTTTAGTTATGTCAAATATAACCAAATGTTGGTAAACAAACCTGTACAATTTTTTTTTTTGAATGTTGAGTGTTTGTTTTTTTTCGTTTTTGTGTTTAAAAAACAAAACAAAAAAAACAAAAAAAAAAAGTTATTTTCAGGTTTGGAAGTGTGTGCTTATTTTATTTTCTTGATTTAAAATATGATTGACTTTGTTTTTTCAAGAAACGTAATGACTAGCCTCAAGTGAGAAGGTGATCAAAAGAACACATTCCTCTGTTAACATTTACACAATGAAGGAAAACAGGACTGAATTCTAGTGCAGTCTTGCAGGATAAACTATTTTCCCCGTAACAAAAACCCTTTCAGTGGTGGGCTGAAATCTCTCCATGGTCTGGTGAGATCGCTGTAACGCGCTTTGCTGCATGCTGCAGGCATTGTGTAAACATGGCGTTTGAGATCACGAAAATCATTTGGCAAGAGTAATGGAGAAAGGTTTGCTCTATAAACTTCGAAATCAGTGAAGCCTAGAACCTTCATTTACTGGCCAGTATTTTTCACATTTGGTGAATATTCAGTGACTGCTGATATTGGCACACCAATGTTGGAAACTACATTTCCCATAATGCCACACTAGTCTTGTGTTCCATATTAGATTAATTTTATATGCACTATAAAAATAATAATAATAATCTGGTTGAAGAGAATAAAAACTGGTTATCTTAACATACCTATATTCCTTTTTTGTTTTTTTACAATTCTTATACCGAAGGAAACATACCCATAGGTTGGTTTACAGACAGGGGGATGTATAAACTGATATGAGGTTCCTGTGTTTCCACGATTACTGTGTTCTGCAAAACTCAGGGCTGACAGGTTATTTTGTTAAAGTGGCTCTGTCACCTCCTACCCCCCTTCAAAATTAGTATTTCATAAATCTAAAATCATTCTGAAATTCTCACATTGATTATGTTGGAATTTCACAGAAATTTCACTTTGTCTTGGTATATTACCTATACTTTTTGTCATTGTCGCTAGTGAGGGTTTTATGGAAAAAGGCATGGTTTACGGAGGATCCTTGGGCTCCTGACAGATGAAATGCTTGGAGCTGAAGAAGACAGTCAGGAAGTGACGGGTTCAAGTGAGTAAACCTCAACTTCACTGCAGCCCGTCGCCATCGGACATCCAGCAGAGCAGTTACCATCCGGGGTCTTTACAAAATATGCAAAGCCTACAAACGACAATCGCGTCACTGTGTGAAGGTTTTAAAAACTAGAATGCAAACACATTGTAGTGATCTCTAAAACAAGCCAGAGAGATAAGATGAAAATGTTTACTGAGCAAATATGACCCAAAAAAAGCATATTAAGTGAATGGTAAATTGTTACATACGAATTTGAGTGTGGTTGATATGGTTGTTGATCCAACAGTTTAACTATATATATTTTTAATGTTTTTCTGTGCAGAGATCACTGCGGCGCATGTTACTCCACCGATGTTAATTCCACGCGAGCCATTCTTACACGTGTAGTTTCCACCTCGTCCTTCTGCGCTCTCAGCAATCATCCGTCTCGGATCAGAATGGTTCACTGATCCCCCATCTATGTACAGATGCCTGTTTATCGCATATGTAATGTATCGCACATATCCATCAAGGCAGAGGACTAAACCTTTCAGTACAGCTCTAGAACACCTATTTCCTGGTACTGTATAGAGTTCTGCTGTTTTGTAGACATTGTTGCAGTTTGACGCCTTTAAGGGTCTTATTGAAAATTCATCAGGGCAATGTCTCACCATTTTGTCAGCACCCGTTGCTTTGCTAGATTTTACCCTCCCTCTAGTAAAGATTAACAAATTCAAAGGTGTGCTAGACTGGAGTCTTGCACCAATCACCGATATCTTGTATAATAAAATCATGTTATTTTGTATATTTATTAAACAAAACACAACAGTGTGCTGCTATACTACATGACTTCATTAACATAAATAAAGAATAAAAAGTAAGCTAAACACATATAAATAAATAATATCCTGGTACCAACATTACACGGTGATTTAGGCTCAAAAATGTAGAAAATGAAAGCCATTCTGTTGACCTTGAAACACAAGGGTCCTCTGGAAGTTAGAGGGTTATTTTAAAGAAATTTGTTACATTCTAAAATATTTGGATGTTTTGAAAATGTTCTTCATGAATTCAGAAGTCGGGCTGTAATTTTTTTTTTCATTGTATAGCATTTGAGAATAAATACTATTTATACTATTTGCTGGTCGTGAGATAAACCGCAGACGAAATGTGTATAGGTGTTTATATCCTGCTGTTTTGCTCGCAGCAAAGGTATAATAGAAGTCTCTGCAATGCGATTGGCTGCTACACGGGTATGTGACATTCTTCCCATCGATGGGAGTCTGAACTCCCGCAACGAGAGCAGTTGGCACTGTTTCATAATCCTTTTGTGTTAGGCTAAGCACATGACAGAGAAATGAATGTATAGAACTAGCCTTCCCTTCTATAACCTGCCAAAATGGCAGCTCCCAAAGTCAATTTGCCGTGCTTCATTACATTTACGAAAATATGACTTGTATGCCTTTTTACAAACCCTTATGTGCCAGTTTAAAGTTTCTTTCACAAGAAGAAACTGCCAGTGTGTGATCCAGGGATGGGTAATTTATAGTCCTCTGACTGTTCATCTCCCACCACTCTCAGACTGGCTGAAGGTCACCCTAGTAGGGTCTTGCGGCCGGAACGCTATATGCTTGCTCTTTGCTAGTGTAGGCTGTAAGAAATAGAGTATGTATTTCTTTATTACAGAACATGTTTACTTTTTTGACAATAGAAAAATGGAAACTATTTATAAGGACATAAACTAGGAGCAAGAGCCACAGGCTGATGTAAGATCATTTTTTTTTCTTCTTTTCTCTCTTATTTGTATCTAAATTTCAAATTTTGTGTTTTCTCTCTGTAATGATTCATTTTGTATTCACATTGAGTCTATTTATTCATTTTGGCAAATTTTGTGATTCGATTGTATTTATTATGGTATGTGTCGATTTTTTTCTTTTTTCTTTTTTTTTCTTTACTATGTAACTGTGGCACTGGAGCATCCAGAATAACTGTACGTGTCAGATGTAGGATTCGAGGAATACATTTCTTCCACCACATGGACATATATGATGATCTGGCTTCTCAGAGAGGCGACCAATTCTTGTGTCACCTCTTTGGAGCGCAAAGAAGCAAGCATATCATTAAGGAACCGCAGAAAGCAAGAGAGATGAAAACTAGGAGTTATTTAAGGCATGATTAAGACAATAAATTCCACAGATAATAAAAATCGCCTTCCCTTAACCTCTTTAAGTACTGTAGAGGCCCCTTTTTGTGATGTTGAGCCTCCACTTTTTCCTTTGGGGTGGATGGACAATAAATCAGGAGATGCTCCAGTATCAGAATGCAATGGTATTTTAAAATTCTATTCCTTGCTGTATACTTCTAAATCATTTTAAACCGTTTAAATGTTTCAGGTCTGTTTTATGGTATACCCTTCAGGAATTCTAACTGTTATGTCAACTCTCAACAGATAACTGAATAATTTGGGCTTAAAAACTGCCATGCCTAAAACTGTTGTGAAACTACTGGCATGCATTTATAATATAGGCAGTGCAACAACAAAAAATTATCTTAAGATATAAAAATGTGTCTCCATAAGAGGAGAATATGTTTATATATAATTGGCCTCTTTCATTTTAGGAGTGTCTACGCAGGTTTTGGTTTGGACTATGAAATTTAAGGTTTTAGAATAAGGTGACTTGGACAACCCAAAGACCAAACTAGTATCTGATCAGCCAGTCGGACTTTCTAGTATATAATGGGCTATCGAAGATCACTTTGTCAAACTTTATTTCATTCCAACATTATTTTGTGCAGTAAAAAAAATTTATTGTTAGTAAATTAATTTAAAAAAAAATAGCTTTATAAATAGATTTTGAAAAAGGTTTTAAGTACATTCATCCCTACAAATAAAAGTAGATTTAAATTGAATTAAATAAAAATCTGCCTGAATTTTTGTTCTATGAATTGGCCTACGCTGGTTCCATTGCTCAGAGTTAAAGCATAATGTTGGACAGGTTTGTACGAATCAGGCTAACGTAAGACTCCTACATTATCTTAGCAGCACCTGAGGGGCCACAGGCTTTTAAAATAGCTTTTACAGTTTGACAGAAAGGGAGGGGGGTAGAATTCGGAGATTTTTTGCACCATAACTCTTACAATATGTTGTAGTGGATATGGAGGTCAGTCATTTTGACTTCAGAATGCTGTGCATGAGGTTAACACCATTGTATATGAACACACAGGGCCTTTACATTGTGAACTTACAGGTGTCTTTATAACCATAAATCATAATCTTGTTTTTTTTGTTTTTTTTAATAAAAATAATAAACAAAATGGTAAACCAAATTTTTTTTTTTAAATCCTGCTTTAAATGTCCGACAGATTTTAAATGCTCTCCAGCTTTCTGCGGTAAAGAAAGATCAATATACAATATAAATAAAAATTCCACGTACAGTCTTGTTGGTCCATATTAAATCAATTTACTGCAGTCCTGATTCCCAACTAAAACATTTCTCTCTTACTTGCAGTAGTACATAAAAAAGGAACACATTTTTACATATGTATTTATTTTTCCTTTCTAATATATCGTTTTTATTTTTATTTTTCGTTTTTTTTTTTATTTCTAGCTATCAAGTTGAGGTATTGGCATTTATAAATTGAAACATTTTCTACCAATTCGACCTCGTCGATGTAATTAGTTTTGTCGCTGATTTTTCATGTTCATTGTTGGAGAGTAGTGTTTTTTCCGTGTCTAGATTGTAAAGTGTGTGATGTGCAAACCAGATGTATTCGCCTAGCTCCATGTATCTGTATAGTAGTGTTTAATTTTAGGACTTTTGAACAATCTCGTGGAGCAGAACGTTACCGACCGATACTGCGTCAGAGACGTATCAAGCAACTGACCGTTTGCTCTTGGGCTGATCTGTGATGTAATCTATCCAACAATGTTTCCAACGGCAAATAAACTTTTAAGGTTTCTCTCTCAAGATGCTTCGCCAGCTCTTGATATGAAAACTATATGGATACACTGGCAGATTGCATGATATTTTATTTGAAAATGTCAAAGTGAAAAATAAAATCAAATTACAGTTTACTTTTGTTTGTTGTTGTTTTTTCCTCCCTCTTTATTGTTTTTTTTTTTTAATTCTTGATTAAATTCTTACCTGGTATATCAAGATCATAAAGTTATTTATTTGGGATTAACAACCAGATTCTGGAGTTAGTGTGCCCAGATTTGCTATGTTTGTCTGCAGAAAACACTTCTGAACTCTGTGGGTCAACGTGTGAAAAGTGCGGTTGGTATGTAGCATTCACATGTTGCACAAGATAAGTCGAACTAATTAAGGCTGTTCCTTTTGGATTCATACTTGATTAACAATTACATTTTGAACCTGCAGCATAGGAATTCTACAACTTACTAGAGTGTTATTAAGCCCTTATAGTCAACGTCTGTTTGAAATATAATAATATATATAATATCCAAACTATTATAAGGTAGTTAATGTTAGATTTTGTTCCGTTTCTTTTTTTTTTTTCTTAAAGTTAAAGACTGTCTTGGTTGATGGTGGACATGCTGTCAATCTGCTCACATGCTAGTCCGTGCATGGACCCCCTCTAGGGGCAGGCCCTCAGTCCATGTCAGAATAGAGGACTTGTCAGTTCACCCTTGAGTGAGCTTGATGTAAAGAATGGTATGTAAATCTTTGGTGGATTTGGTATGTAAATCTCTGGTAAAGGGGACGGTGACAAAGGGTAGCGCGAGGTAATGCTCCTGCTCTTACATTATTATATCAAACGTTATTTTATATAGCACCATATAACCTATTCCACTGAGCTTTAACCTTTTAATAAAGAGATCTAAAACACATTGACAAACCATACAATGTCTTCATAACCAAGCTGGGACGAGAGCCCTGCTTAAATGAGCTTACAACCTGAGACTATAACTCCCATGACTGTCAGCAGGGCTGGTACTAGGATTATTACAGCTCTGGGGAAAAAAAACACGTCTCTGACTGATGGGCGTTTGTGTGTGCACAGGGATCTGCAAGTTTGTAATGTCCCAACTGTCCCGGCATGGTGCAAGGAAGCTTTTGGTCTATAGACAGGTGCCGGTTACTGTCAATGCTACCTCTGTTCCGATCTATTGAAAAGGAACTCTGATTGTAATCTTCAGCTGGAGGGGGAGCGGATCACACTCCCACACAAGTCAGGTGCCCTGGGCTGACTGGAAGATAATTTGTTCTCCCCACTGGCCTGGAAGGGATACATAATGTACCCCTGATCAGGGCTGTATTTAGCAAGAGGCTAACCAGTCATTTGCCTTAGTCTGCACTTTCAGGGGGTCCTCCAAGTGCCCTCGCAGATGCCCTGTTAACCTCATTTCATGGGAGCCCAAGAGCTGGCTGACTGGCCACCTCAGGGCCCCCCCAAGACTGACAGTTGCCTTTTTTGCATGTGTGTGTGTCCATCAGTGAGTGTGTGTGTGTGTGTGTGTGTGTCTATCAATGTATGTCTGAGAGTGTGTGTCTGTCAGTGAATGCACATCACAGTATGTGTATCTGAGAGTGTGTACATGTCAGTGTGTGTCTGTCAGTCCAAGTGCGTGTTGGTCTTAAACAGGAATAGGTGTGGCCATGACAGGAAGGGGCAGGGCAAACTTATATTGGGGGTTGTGCCTGAGTTTTGCCATGGCTAGGGCAGCAGAAATCCAAAATACACCACTGCCCCCAAGCTAGTGTTCTTGGTAATAGTCCAGTTAGTCGTAAAGTAATTTATTTGTAATGATGGAGTGTTTGTTTAATTTTGCACTGACCCAGGAAAAGTCTGGCGGTATACATCAAATGTATTCGTCAGAGGTCAGAGCCTTTTCACATGAGCGAATCAAAGGCTCACATGGCATCATCAGAGATATTCTACAACAGTTTGGGTCTACGTTCGGCCACCCTTGTATTTGGACATATTAAACTTTGCAAACCTTGTGCACAGCAAGCCACAACACGTTCTCTTACTTAAATGAAAATAAAGGTCTACCTTGGTGCATCTGTCACAGAAATTAATTTACCCCCCAGTTCTTTTGCAACTGTGGTGTTCCTGAGATATTAGTGAATTCTATCCCAAGCTGTTTACACAAACCAAGTTAAACACTGGTTTTGTTTTACGATAGCAGTTTCTTCTGAACAGTCCGCCAAGCGATTTCTTTGTGACCACTTACAAATGTCAAACTGATTGATGTTGATATGAAAAATCTTAATGTGTCTTTTCTGGGTCACCTGAAACAGGTACGATTTTGCTGAGCTTTGACTTTACTCCTATCAATGCAATCTTGGACAGTTGGTAAATGTTTCACACCTGTACGGTCTGTGAATTAATATGCCATGGCGCCAAATATTGCGCTGTCCTTTATAGGATACAAATATTGCTTTATTTACAGGGCTGAAAACTTGAACATGAAATAGATGGTGTTTGTCTTCTACAAAATGTTTTACACATCTATAAATGCAAATGCTCAGGATCTTATTTACAAAGCTGAATGTCCTTTAGATTTGAATAGGGTGTTAAAGGCCAAAATAAAATAGGTAAACATGAAAGATTCACCAAGTTGGCAAGTTGAAATACCTGCAATTCCATTATTAGTTGTCTAGAATTTACAGTATGGCAATTGGCTTCATACGGACAGGGTTATACACTAAAGGGAAAATTGTTCAAATTCAAATTGAATTTGAAAATTTAAGTCCAGAATAGCGGAATCAGAAAACAAAATCTCCAATTCAGCTAATTTTTTAAATTAACTTTGAATTCAAACATTTCCCACTTTACAATCCTAAGAGTGTTTATATTAAAGGATTACTCCAACCCTTTTGAGGGTGGCAGGGCGGCTTTCCAGTGTAATTTGGCAATTGGCACTATGGAGAAAGTCCCATCACCCCCCTCCAATTTGCAGGAAACATGGAAACAAAACAACTAATATGACTTATCTTAAATCCAGCGCAGGGCAAAGCTCTCGCGATGACTTCCATGCCCCAGAGCAAATGGGGGCCTCAAGCAATCCAATCACCGGCTTCTCGTAGGGAGGGAGGATTTAAAAAAAAATAATAAGAGTTAAAGCATAATGTTGGACAGGTTTGTACGAATCAGGCTAACGTAAGACTCCTACATTTTCTTAGCAGCACCTGAGGGGCCACAGGCTTTTAAAATTGCTTTTTACAGTTTGACAGAAAGGGAGGGGGGCGGAATTCAGAGATTTCTTGCACCATAACTCTTACAATATGTTGTAGTGGATATGGAGGTCAGTCATTTTGACTTCAGAATGCTGTGCATGAGGTTAACACCATTGTATATAAACGCACAGGGCCTTTACATTGTGAACTTACAGGTGTCTTTATAACCATAAATAATAATTATATTGTTTTTTTCTTTTTTTTTTTATAAAAATAATAAACAAAATGGTAAACCAATTTTTTTTTTTTGCTTTAAATATCCGACAGATTTTAAATCCTCTCCAGCTTTCTGCGGTAAAGAAAGATCAATATACAATTTAAATAAAAATTTCACGTACAGTCTTGTTGGTCCATAATAAATCAATTTACTGCAGTCCTGATTCCCAACTAAAACATTTCTCTTTTACTTGCAGTAGTACATAAAAAAGGAACACATTTTTACATATGTATTTATTTTTCCTTTCTAATATATAGTTTTTTTTTGTTTGTTTTTTTAATTTCGAGCTATCAAGTTGAGGTATTGGCATTTATAAATTGAAACATTTTCTACCAAGTCACTGAAGTGGTCATGGTAGTTGGAGTGACCCTTTAAACCAAGAAATATTGGCAATTTAGAATGCAATTACTGGGCTAAAATAAATCAAACCGTAAATAATTCTCTATTTCCATTTAATTTTCAGCTTGGCGATATTAGCTCAAAACTTACAATCGCCGCGATTGTTAACAATAAATAGTTCTCAGGGTTAATCATTTAGATGCGCAGAAAATAAAAGTAAATTTTAGACTAAATTGGCAAACCGTAAACGTGACTGATCAATGTGGTGGTTATTTTTACATTTTATCGTAATTTACATTCCTGCTTGAATACAGGTAGTGCAAGTCTCTTGAAGTTATCACATTTTTCAGATGTATAAGAACCAGCATTAAATGAATTTACTTGCCTGCCTCCATTGGAATGTCGATAGCTCAGAACTTGCAGCTTGCATAGTAAAGAGTTAATAATCTTAGGGTCTCCCTGGCCACTCGATTAGAAATTTCCCAGGTATATTCTTTTGTTCTGTCCCTTTTTGTTGGAAACTCAGTATTTTATAATTTAGAGACTCCGGCTACACGTCATTGCTTTGCTAAGCATCAGTCTCGGGTTTCATTATAACCAGATCAGATTTCTTGCAGTTAAGTCACAGGCTCTGAAAAATATATGTAGAATGGCAAAGAAGCAAGGGCGGGGGTATTTTGACAAGAAATCAGTATTGTGACAAATAACCTTTCATACAAATGACCACTTATTCACAGAATGGAGGACCGTGCATTACTGTCTCAATTTGCATAAATTCCTCAAGTCAAATTATGACTTAATATCCCTTGTCTGAGTTTGTCCTTTGCTCTGAACTAATTTAATTTGGGCTATTTAATAGAACTGCATCAGCGGCGTATTTGTAACTTTCCTAGTCCGTTTATATGAAGAGTAGAGATGTCGCGAACCGTTCGCGAACTTCCCACAGTTCGTGGCGAGCTCTGGTCAGCTGACACATCCCGGCCAATCTCCAGCAGACCCTCCCTCCCAGACCCTTCCACCTCCTTCAACATGGATGCTGTCCAGGAGGTGGGAGGGTCTGGGAGGGAGGGTCAGCTGGAGATTGGCCGGGATGTGTCAGCTGACCAGAGCTCGCTGCGAACGGTTTGTGGCGAACCGCGGCGAGCCGTTCGCGGGAAGTTTGTGAACGGTTCGCGACATCTCTAATGAAGAGCTCCCCCTAGAGGCAGGGAGATTACCTCAGCCAGTACACCTCTAATGTGGTCAGTACGGAGACATTGTACAGGGGTAAAAACAAGATGGCATACCTCCAAAGAGGGACACTTCAATGTTAGGGGTGTGGCCAGGGACGGCTGTTCTGAAAAATTCTAGGTGACGTATGCAACTAAAATGTAATTTAGAACAAGAACAACTTATCTTATTTACACAGACTGATTTCTAAACACATTAATTGTAGTTTAAAGATACATTGCTGGGAGTATTATTGCTGTGGAGCTCTGCTATACGCCCAGACACACCAACAATATGGAGCTCCTAGAAAAGAGGGACATTGGAACAGAAAGGAGGGACATTTGGGCCCCAAATAGGGTCTGTCTCTCCTAAATAGGGACACTTGGGAGGTATGATATGAGTGCAGATACTTAGAACAGCCATGTCACATGGAATTTATATTCATTTTCTAAATGAGTTAGATGGAAATTAGAATTTTAATGCTATGTTTTGTTTAAATGGAACTCTGAAATGTAAAATAAGAGTATCTTTTAAATAAACCAATAGTGTTTGAAGGAGGGGGGAGGGGGGTGCTGTTACTTCCCAGATTTATATTTAGTTATCCCTATATTCAAAACTATATTTTTGTGAGCAAGAATTTATTTTTATTTTTTTAATCTACACTTTAATCTACGCGCCTCCATCTTAGGTTCCTGTCGATAATTGTTGTAAGTGCTCTCATTTGAATACAGAGAAAATGTAAAATGAAACAAGCTAACCATTTCTCCTCTTCATTTGCAATGTTTGCCCTGCTATTTCACCCCCTATCCAAGCACCAGCCTTGCTATGCGCCTTCACGGACCGGAGGGGAGATCAGAGATCACTCCTCCGGCCGACAGGCACATGGCTGACAGCAGGCAGAGGAGGGCGAGAAGACCCGGGAGCTCAGCCTGCAGCTCCTCCGGGTCCTCCTCTCGCAAGCATGGAGCGTTGCCGCGGTTACCACGGTCCTTTTCACTAGAACCACCGTGGATTCTCCACGAGGACCACCAAGGATTAAGAAAGATCCCCCTTTCCTCCATAAAGGTAAGAAAAGAGGTGGGGATCTAAAGATTATTCATTTTAATTAAAAAAAAAATACTTATATATATATTTTTTTTAATCTTTACCCCTACCCCCCACACACAAAAACTTTTACATTCACACACTACCCCCCACATATTTCCCACCCCACACACTGTAGCCCACACACACTATACCATTCACACTGTACACCCCCACACATATTGTACCCCAAACACACTGTCCCCCCCCACACACACACTGTACCCCAAACACAGAAAGCACCCCACACACACACAGTGCACCCCTCACACAGATACTGTACCCCCCACACACTGCACCTCCCCCCCGACACACACACACAGACTGTATCCTTCAGACACACATAAACTGCATCCCACACACACACACACACATACACACTGCCCACTTACATGCACACACAAACTGAATGCATGATGTGCGGTGCTTGCTCACACACTTTAACCCACACACACTGTGCCCCTCACACAGACATTGTACCCCTCACATACACTGCACACCTCACGCACACTGCACCTCCCCCCCGACACACACACACAGACTGTATCCTTCAGACACACATAAACTGCATCCCACACACACACACACACATACACACTGCCCACTTACATGCACACACAAACTGAATGCATGATGTGCGGTGCTTGCTGCATTCGCTATGAGGAACATTGGATTGGATCATCACGGAAGAGGTCATGCCTCACACACTTTAACCCACACACACTGTGCCCCTCACACAGACATTGTACCCCTCACATACACTGCACACCTCACGCACACTGCACCTCCCCCCCGACACACACACACAGACTGTATCCTTCAGACACACATAAACTGCATCCCACACACACACACACACATACACACTGCCCACTTACATGCACACACAAACTGAATGCATGATGTGCGGTGCTTGCTGCATTCGCTATGAGGAACATTGGATTGGATCATCACGGAAGAGGTCATGCCTCCATTGTGATGTTGTGGGAGGCCAATAGGTAAGCAGCATTTAAAGGGTTTTGAGACTGAAAAAAGGTAAGTAAAACTTTTTTTAAATTTGTATTGCAAACCTTGAGGTCCCTGTGTAGTGCTAGGGACAGGAGAACTATAGTGTTAGGAATAGAGGTTTGTATTCCAAATGCTATAGGATTCTTGTAATGCAAATTTAAAAGAAAACGAACATCTTATAAAATAAAAAAGTTAACACAATTTATAGACGATTTTAAATGTTTCATTCAATGGTGTACTTTTCAGAAAAGTGACAGTTCCCCTTTAACTCTTCATTCATTTATTTATTTTAGTTAATCAATTACTTGTTTGAAAAGGACTAGTTAAGTATACATACATCCCAAGTGTCCCAATTCAGAAGGGACAGTCCCTATTTTGGGTACAAATTCCTCTGTCCCTCTTTTCCATCCTTACGTTTCCTCCGTATTCTTGGTGTGTCTGAACTTATACCACAGCTGCAAGACAATACTACTCCCAGTAAAGTGTCTTTAAACTGAGATGAATGTATTTAGAAACGAGTTTGTCTAGATAAGATACATTGTCCTTTCTCTAAATTACATTTCCTTACATTTTGTATTGTTAGGAGAACAGTACTCCTCTCCTGCTCCATTTACCGCCATTACTCCTAACATTTGTTGTCTTTCTTAAGTTAAAAACAAACACAAACCATTTCAAACAAAGGTTATGTGTAGCTCTGGTCTTCACGTGTCCCTCGATATTTGTGATTGAAATGCATCAATACATAATTTGTCACAAGTCATGTCATGCTTCATTTCCTTCAATTGCAAGTGCTGCCAGTCTACACCAGTCTATTCCAGAGCAAACCAATGGTGGTACTATCTTTCTCGCACCATTGACGTCATGCTATAGCTCAATTCATCACTATGGAATTATGCAAAGCAGACCTACTGTACCTGGAAGAATACAGGAAATATATCATGATATTGGTTGTAAAATACATTGTAGTTAGAATGTCTAAGTGAAGCAAATATTGCCTTATAGTTATTATTATTATTATTGCCATTTATATAGCGCCAACATATTCCGTAGCGCTTTACAATATATTGAGAGGGGGGATGTAACAATAAATAGGACTATTACAAGAAAACTTACAGGAACAATAGGTTGAAGAAGACCCTGCTCAAATGAGCTTACAGACTATAGTTCCAAATGTTATTAATTAAACTGAGAGTTCAGAGTGAATTTAAAGGGAAACCCCTAAGGCACCTCAGCTTGCTGAAGTTTCTTATTTGTGAAGAATGCGTCCTTTAAAAAAAATCTTTTTACAAAAAGTGCAGATTTCAATAGAAATTGGTACTTCTATAAGATAAACTTGTTACTCCTCCTGGCTGTCAATCAGAACCCGGTCCTGTTACTTCCTGGTAGTTTATCTCATGAGTCAGGCAATTGCTCAGAGCACCTGCCTTGCAGAGACTTTGCATTGAGCTGCATTGGACAGCCTGTGATTGGACAGCCACAGAAACTCTGGGCCGGGTTAGAAAGGGAGGGCTTGTAAAGCCTGCAGACGAAGAAATCTGCAGCCTTTGCAAGCTATTTTATATATACAAACACAATATTCTTAATCAGAAAAAAATCTGGCAAAGAGTACAGAGAGAGTTACAGGGGTACTAAAAGGGCTTAACCCTAAAGCATACAGAAAATACAGAAAATAAGGAAATGAGGGAGAAGCATCCCTAAACAGGAAGCAAATCCCATCAAAACCAGTACCCCCTATAGAGCACTATATAAAAACTTGCAAGAAAAAATGTATCTCAGACAAGGTTCAGAAAATAATAAAAAAAATTTAATAGTAGAATTAACGTTAAAATATATACACCAAGTGTCCAGGGATACACCAGACTGCTTAGCTTATAAATAGAAATGGATAAATACTAAGAGATATAGACCAGCTAAATAAGTTATGATGTGAACTTAATACCTCGTAGGTGGTTCACTCAGAATAACAGAGTAGCTAGTAGACAGCAAAAGTAGCAATAGATCTTTAATACTCATAATATAATGAGAAGTAGCTGTCATAAACCCAAATTAATCCAGAAATAATGTAGTCATGGTCACAACGATTTTTATTTATTTTTCTGTGTTTTAGCCAGTGGAGTGTTTCTTGAAAGCCCAGAGTAGCCAAACAAAAAGCATAGCTGAAAATTCCCACAAACTAGCAATAGCACCCTCAAAATATCTTAATGGAAAAAAGATTTTGTGGAGAACGAATTTCCTTATACCGCAGATTTATTGAAGAATTCCGAGCAAGGCAAAAAACTGTGACTAACAAATTTCTGCACTGGGCATCAAAGAGGGACACACACACACACACACACACACAAAAACCCAAATGAAACTAGTAACTGGACGTCGATTTTGCATCGATACTGGATGATTTCTCAACAATACTGTTTAAAAAGGCTTGGGGTAGCGGCACATATTTGTTTCTTGTTTGCTTTTTTTCATAAAAAAGCTTAAAGAATTTTTTTCAGTTTAACTATTCTGACCTTAAATTTGAAATTCACTTTGAACTCTCACTTTGTTAAATAACCATTGTAATGTATTTGTTGTCCCTCTGTCCCATGCAGGGTTAAATCATTTTTGTGACAACAGCTAAGCACACTTTCTGGTAAAATACATTTAGTGGTATGTTAGAAGGGAATGCAAAACGTCGGCAAAGTAATAAAATAATAATATTTCAGCAATAAGAAAAAAATTCAGACTTTGTTAATGTTGAAGACAAATGAATTGCTGCTGACAGACTGTCTGACATAGTACTCGAATGACGAGCTGCAAAATCTCCAAACAAATAATAAAAATCCCCTTGGGGCTGAATAGTTACAGCGAGAACAAGTATTTTTGGTCTTAACCTCTTAATTTCCAATGACCTTCCAATGCAAATTTTTTAGTTGATTCGACATGCATAGATAATTATAAACTATTTTTTTCCAATCCATCTGTAAGGTGTCCTGCTGCATTATTCAAATTTGAAAAGAAAAAAAGGTCTTTTTTTTTTTTCTTTTTTTTTCTTCTTTTTTTTTTCAAATGGCATATCATAATAATAAACAAAAAATCATTGGCATTCTTCGTTTTCCCATCCATTACAGGGTATCTTGGCAGAACTGGATTTGCCAAAAAGCAGAGCAGTTGAAGCCTACAGATGACCCAGACTATAAACCTGTATTTTTTTCCTTTATAATAACTCGCTTATTCTATTTTACTAAATGGTAATTGCATTGTTTTACATTTTATTTTACTTGCAGAGGTAGGTGAGCAACAAAGAACTGGACGCACTCGAGATGTAAATCCACTACTGCATCTCAAATGAGATGAGATGAGATTAGGAGCACGTTAGAACTCTGATGGGATAAGAAGTTTAATTTCTGTACTCTGATCTTAAAGCGGATGTGTCACTTTTTTGTTATATGAAGACGTGTTCCAACCCCCCTTTCCCTAAGTTACTCCATTAGAAAAATCAATTATTATGCTTTTTTTTAAGTAGGGACTTCTTTTCATTATGTATATTCTTCAGATTGACAAAAGTTGACAAAGGGTGGAGCTTTCGTCAACTCTTGGTCAATATTGGCTGTATAGTGTCGTGTCACTTGCACCATGTGTTGACTATCACGTGATAGAAACATTTAAATACATAAAGGGAATCAACACAGTAAAGGAGGAGACTATATTTAAAAGAAGAAAAACTACCACAACAAGAGGACATAGTCTTAAATTAGAGGGACAAAGGTTTAAAAATAATATCAGGAAGTATTACTTTACTGAGAGGGTAGTGGATGCATGGAATGGCCTTCCAGCTGAAGTGGTAGAGGTTAACACAGTAAAGGAGTTTAAGCATGCGTGGGATAGGCATAAGGCTATCCTAACTATAAGATAAGGCCAGGGACTAATGAAAGTATTTAGAAAATTGGGCAGACTAGATGGGCCGAATGGTTCTTATCTGCCGTCACATTCTATGTCTATGTTTCTATGTTTCTATGTAACACAGGTCCATTGGAAGCCTTGGACATTCTCGTCATTTGACACGCACGCCCAAGGAATGGCAGAATGTGGAATTCCCGGTGCTGCCATCTTACAACGATGGAGGCACTGTGAGTCTAGTCCTGGCAGGACCAGCACAATGTGGGAAAAGTAAAGTTTTGCCAGTCTGGGGCGTGAATTGGTTGTGATGAGGGAGAGATCAGAAGGCAGGGTATAGAGAATCTTAGAGCTGGTAATAACAACCAAAACAGACAGATTCTCTCTAAAGTGCCTGTTTATTGGTTAAAATACAGAGAGGTCTGTTTTGCTACACAGGTAGTGCGGACAGACTCCACAATTCCCATTGGGTGAAGACTGGTTCTCGATTAAATAACATCATTATAAATATTAATGGATTTGCATTAAATGTTCTGTCTGCTGATTTCAGAAGGCAGGAGTGAGGTCAGATTAAAATGAAATATTACTTTCTTTTCAGATTTGGATAAAATATATATTCTTATCTCATCACAATTGTGACTGATAGATTTTGCCTCACAAGACGATAAATTAAAACTTGTGTTGTATTCATGTAGCAGCTAATTGTTTAAAAAATACAAATAAATGCTTGCAAAAAACATTAAACAACGGCAGAATTTCTCTTAAATGATAAAAAAAATGTGAAATTTTATAATGTCATTCTTTACGTAATATTGTTTTGTGCAGAATATGTTGTTGCAATGAAACTAGAAGATAAAGCCAAAGAATTCTAGGAAATACATGCCAGGGGCTCGTCACCTGTAGTCCTAACATTAGCCTGCAGCAACTGCATTCAAGCCTCAGCCATAAACATGATTTAAATCTCACGTTACAAAGGGTGTTCGCATGGACGGGAGCTCCTGCCCAGATTTTGTGATTAATGATGCACTGTAAATGTATTCAGCATTCTGTGGATGCAGGCTGCAGTAAATGGTTTTTATAGATAAACAGTTACATTTTTTGCCATCTACGGTCCTGGGTCATACAATTTAATAATACATTCTACACTTCATAGATCTGTCAGAGGGTTATTTTTTGTTACCCTCTAAATGTAATGTTGGGGATGTTTTTTTGTTTGTTTGTTTTTTTTTAAATTGAGCAGCTATGAGCTTTATATTTACAACATTTAGGACAAAGTAACCAGGATTTTTTTTTCTACCAACTTTTTTTTTCTTGACACTGAACAGCTCCCCAGTGGAGTGAGGCAGAGCTGAATTAAGATTACCCAGAGGCCTAGGAAGGATGCCAGACAAGGGCCAACTCATTCTTGTTCTGTGAATGGGGGTGGATGAGTGTTGTATGTGTTGAGAAGGCTGATAGTTATATGAGTTGAGAGTGCTGTGCTTGTGTCTGTGGGGGCTGAGTTTTGTTTGTTAGAATGTGTAGTGGATGAATGTTGTATGTGTTGAGAGTGCTGTGCTTGTGTCTGTGGGGGCTGAGTTTTGTTTGTCAGAACGTGTAGTGGATGAGTGTTGTATGTGTTGAGAGTGCTGTGCTTGCGTCTGTGGTGGCTGACTTTTGTTTGTCAGAACGTGTAGTGGATGAGTGTTGTACCCTTAGAGGGTGTTTGTAATAGAGGGAGTGGTGGGTGGGTTGACTCGCCAGACCATTACGGTAATGTGGGAGTGGATTGGCAGCCTTTTTATAGGGAAACCAAGCCCCTCCCACAACTACAGGCCAAGCCTTTTAATTTGTGGTCGTGGCAATATAGCCGTATATGGAAACATAGCATATATTACTGGCTCAGCCACACTCAGCACATTGTACCGGCCCTTTTGTCCCTCGTTTTTCCTCAGCTTACCAAGGCCTGTTAGTAAACAAAAATAATTTATTCCCCACCTCCCTTCTAACCTTATCCCAGCAAGAGGGGGCATTCAAACCCCCAGTAGGGCAATACTGCCAGATGCAGGCTGAGTATATGCCTCTTGTGAGGCCTGGCACAGTCAAGTGTCGGAGAGTTGACAAGGTAACCCGCGGCAACCCTATGACTGGCACAAGCTTGTGGAAAGTGCAAAGTTACCCCTATATGGCCCTGCAGGAGGTATCCTTTGACCTCCCCTGCGCGCCTTGGCCCATGTTGCCCAGTTTGCCCGATGGCCAGTTAGGGCCTGGCCCTCTCATGGACAGGGCAGAAGCTCCAGGCTCAGACAGGAGCCCACCAAGCCCCTATCAGAGCCTGGGCCCCTGGCTGAAACCTATTCTGCATACTGTGTAAGTAAGGAGAAAACCTTTCATGGCTATTCAGCAAAATTTTCGGTCTGGCTATTTTAACCTGATATTTTAAATTCCATTTGAATTCCCAACAATTTACACCTTTTTAGAAATGTGCTAGAAATTGCTGCTTTGGAAGAATTCTCCATCTTTTTTATAATCCCAATTACGCTGGATTTGCCTAAATTTAACAATTCAGTTCACAACGGTTTTGTGAATAAACCCCTCGGGATGGACACAACCGCCAAATAAGCCAGATTTTTACATACGTGAAACAAAAAAAATAAAAACATGCAAACATGTTATAACAAGCACTTACAACTATAGAGGATTGTCTGAAAATACATTTTGTAAGAGAAATAAAATAACATTATTAAACAGGAACTGAGATTTACCAACTATTTTACTATTATTTCACTTATCCCCTCTTTTAACAGAAGGGTTAGTGGATTTTGTAATTAACCTAGAGAGATAATAACCAGACACAATGCTTTGCATCTCCAGTGTGCCCTGACTGTGCCAGTATTCAAATGGCTGGTAAACTAATCTAGCTCTAACAAACATTTAAAGGGAAGCACAGCATTTGGACAGGTTTTAGGAGATTGTAATGTTGTATTCAGTGTTCTAATTCACAGAAAAGTGAAATATCCTTCTTGGAACTAGTTCATATTCATTAAATAAAGTAATTAAAAGGCTACAATAATGTGCATCTGATATAAGGCAGCCATGTGCTTTTGGAGTTCACTGATAAACGTATTAGCAAGTAAAACTGGTTGATCTCACTATTCAGCATGATGGGAGTTGCATTCTCTGTAAGGATCTGTCCATAGAGAGAGATACATAATATCCATTCTCTGCTACAATAAGGCAGAGAATGTTGTGAGTGGGGGGCGTGGTCGGAGGTGACTCCGCCCACAGTCTTTCTTTCCCCTTGCTGTCTACTTGCAGATTGAAAGAGGCTGCAGTGTCTGGGGCAGCAAGCATTGAGCTGAGAGCTGGGATTGGTATCTACCCACAACTGCTGTGTTTAAACTCCATCAAAGGTAAAAAAAAAACCTCTCACCCCTCTCCTTCTTCACCAACATAAGTGGTACCCCCTGTGGGTTATCTGATGGGGGGCTCCTGTGATCTCTGTATTGGCTGATGTAAACCAGGTTCTATGGAAGGATGTGAAAAGCCTTTGTCCATTGAGCTGGGATTGCTTTTGAGGCAGCATGCCCATGAGTTGCTGCTGCAGAACCTCTTTAGAACATGAACTGCTTTTCCTATTAATACATATGTTCATGATTGATGTTGATGGACTGGTCTGTGTTCACAAGTTTCTAAATGAGGTACCTGTACTGCTAGCCAGTAATAAAATTTGGAATCATTTCTTGGAACAACGAGGTGTGACACAATATGTGGTATTATGTTTATTCATTCTAAAATACAATATGAAGGAATCAGGGGTTAATAGGTTCAGCACCTCTGTCTCATGGGAGTTGGACTTCACACATGTTTCTGGTTAATTAGCTTAGTGGTATCTTTCCTTGTGGTTTTATAAACCATTTACTATTTGTTTATCAGAGAAGAGATTTTAAGGCAAAGGTAAGGATTTAAACAGAATTTGCATTATAATTTCATTTCTCAGTGCTGTACAATGTATTTTACATGTAATGTTGTGTCTAAACAGATGCACTCTAAAAATAAGGGTAATAATAATTCGAAATACTTTTTTAAAAATGTTTTTATTTTATTTACCAAAGTATAAAACTATAGCATGGATTGATTCAATGCAGAATCATGACTGTCCGCTATGCTGATGGCTGTTAGTGTTTTATGTTGACAGATATCCTTGGCTACTAATTATGACTGTAGGGCTACAAAGTTACAGGTATGATCACACTGGGTTCAAGCTAGCTCCTTTTTATATTATTTCTGGATATGAGTCTATGTTGGGTGACTCCCCTGTGCCCGCAGTTTGGCAGATCCCCATACTGTGTCATACTGTAAGGTTCTAACAAATGTCACATCTGCTCTTTTGGTGATATCGCTCTGTAACTGTATACACTGAGACACTTGTTGCCCTCTTAGCTCACTCAGCACTCTCTTAACTTCAATGTCCTGCAGGCTTTCTTTAACCCATTCACTGCTTTACACAACAAAGTGCCAAGGAGCCAATCCTAACAGGTTCCACTGTTTCAATATAATCGTAATATAATAAACAAATGCCTCTTTTATGTATTTTTCTGACCATAATCCCATCTTCAATAAACCATTAAAGGTGGATAGCATTTTTTTTTTTTTTTTAATCCATGGTAATTGCATAACCAAGGCCCCACAGATGGATGAAGTGTTAATATTTTTTTTATTATTATAATTATTATTATTATTTAACGCCAACATATTCTGCAGTGCTTTACAATTATAGCAAGGGGATATAAGGATTTCAGGTAGGTAGCTATGTATCATTAGGTGTCTCCCCAGGGACACTTCCCAGTTAACCTTTAGAGAGAGATTCTATACTCATTCTATACTTTGCGGCTCTGGTCCTGATATAGTAAATCTCCTTTACTCCCCCAGTGTGGAGTACAGTGCACACGATCTATTGTTATGGGAATATGTGTATTTATAATGTCAATTCACCAGTTGTTGTTGGCAAAACAACATTATGTAGGTCAAGTGACATCTCCAAAATCTCTTCGGAATCTTTGGAATGAGACTTAACCCTCCACCTCTGAAAAGCAATTTTTGTTTTTAAGACATATTTTCATATATACTCATTGCTTAGTGCATACTTTGTATGAAATGCATAGAATGTTGAATTAATTAAAAAATATATATCTATATACACCCCCAAGGTATTTAGGCCTTAGAGGGACAGGGGTTAAGAAAATCATATGATATCATGGTACGGTCAGCTAAATTTTGTAATTCAGCTAAATGTAATTTAAACATTATGATCGCAAAATCATCGTGTATAGCTTGAATGTTTAGGCTGTTATTGGGTGAACATATCTTTCTGCTCTGTGCAATGGAGTGTAAAATAAATCCACGGAACACACAGCATTGTGGGATTTTTTTTGATGTTGGAAGCACCATTCATAATTTATTGTGATTGCTTGAAATGAGGAACTGTTGGATTATGTGACACAGGTCATATGTAGGCTACATTTGTTAGGTATTTTGAGACCACGACTTTGACCTTGTGTTTGCGTTTGTCATGTTGTTTACGCCAGATTGACTGATTTTGCATTTAGAATATTGAAAAAAATGCACCTTTTAATTTTACGTTGAGAGTTTCTCAAAA
Source organism: Pelobates cultripes (assembly GCA_933207985.1). Taxonomy (NCBI): domain Eukaryota; kingdom Metazoa; phylum Chordata; class Amphibia; order Anura; family Pelobatidae; genus Pelobates; species Pelobates cultripes. Next base: position 22,498,068 of record OW240918.1, read on the forward strand.
AGAATTTAAAAATATTTAATTTAGTTTTTTTATTTTATGGAAACTATACTTTGAATTCTGACGTATCCTTAACAAGCCCTAAGTAACACTCACACTTTTCCATAATAGTGGTTTTTAAGATATTTCATTTTTCTTTAAAACCGGTTGGGAGATGCCCATGTCCATAAAATCTGTTTCACCCCCAAGTAATGTTGCTGAATTGCTTCTCTCGGTCGCCGAATCCATCAGTTCTCGTGAATAACAGCAAAAATTAAAAGATTAATCAAATATAACCTTTTTTGGAGCTGTTTCTTTTGCCATCATTTTCCATAATGCAACAGGCAGATACGACATTGTACTTTTGTCTTACGTGTAGTTTTTGTTTGAATTGGACTTTCAGTGATATTCTACAAAAAGTTCAGAACTGATTCTGCTGCTCTAAGGTTCAGCATATGAGAAATAATACTCAAGGACACAGCACTCCTGTTATTTCTGATAGTGTAGAAAACATTTGTTGACCACAAAACCATTTGGATTGTTAATTGTTTTTAAACGAGATACACCTGTCCTTTTTCTTTTTCAATAAATGTAACCATTTGAGATATTTTTGTTTTAAATGTTTATAATTTTAGATCTGAGGCCTTTAGGACAAAACTTGCATAAGTAATGCAACTTTATAAAAATCCCTTGCAGAAATCTATTTTACTTTGGAGAGTACCTTAATTCAGAGGTCCTATTATACAGCCTTCAATACTTTTTTTTTTAAACAGTAAGTGGATTATAAAAGCAGATCATGATCAATTGCTGTCCTTTTGTACAAATAACATTTCAGGCTTGGACTTAAGAAATATAGGTCACAAAGGGGCCCTGATTATCCATCATAATGTGTAAATTGGAGGAAATTAAAATTGAATTTAAAATGGTAGGCCAAAAATGGATGAATTGGGAAAAACATCCAAATCAGCTATGATTTCAGTTTGATGACTTGGGCTTAAAAATTGAGATGTGCTTTGAATTGCTGACCACTTGCACTGTGAATAACCCTGTTTGCGGAACGTACATACCTTAACTACTTCATTGCCAAAAGCTGTTTTATGTACTCCTTGCATACCTGTAAATGTGTAAAAGTCACACTAACATGTACAATGCTGTGTCACTTTACATTTCCTGTTAGATAAAGCAAGGTTTTGTTCCAGGCACTCCCTCTTACCAAACACCGCTTTGGCACTGGGGCTAGCTTTTAACTCGGGGTTGGCGCACTCTGTCATATGATGTGATGTGTGAGACGTTTTGTTGTCATACTAAAAAAAACACATCAATAACCAGTTCTTTTTAATATGTGAGTAAATATTTAACCATTTTCACAATGCTGCTATGGATAAATGTACATATTATTCCTGCAAAGGAGGATGGTTAAATAGTTTGTGTGTTCTACTTAGAACTGAAATTTGTTCACAGAGCTAGGCCGCCTTTGAAGTACTTGAATTCATGTCCTTACAACACTTTGACTTTTTTTCTAGACAGATAGATATATACATAGATAGACAGATATATACACAGATAGAGAGATATATAGAGATAGATAGATACATAGATAGACAGATATATACATAGATAGATAGACAGACAGATATTTAAATAGATGGACGGGTAAATAGATATGTTACAAATGTACTGTTTTACATGATCTGCATATCTCAAGTAGGAAGTTGATTTGATCATAGTAATTCCAAACAAGCATGTTTCTACAGTCTTTGTTTGCAGTGACAAGCTGAAGGGAATGTTTCAAAATGAAAGACAAATTATGGAACGCGGCTATTTTTACTTTTTTTGCTTGAGGAGGTCTGTGTTCTGAAGCAGACATGCAGCCAGTAATCATTTATTCTCATCTGTGAATTTTCTGCCTTTGATCCGAATTTTTGACTATGCTAATTGGCCGAAGACACTGACTAATCACCCAGAATACAGTATTTGCAAAAAATGCAGTGTTTACATTATTACAGCCTAGGGATAACTCCACTGGCTACTTCTCAGATGGCTACAAAAGGTGCTTCCTGGTGCTTGCTGGGGCAGTGCTGCACAATGTGCAGTACTGCCATTCAGTGTCTCCACCCTCTGCATGCAGACACTGAACTTTCCTCATATTATTATTATTATTATTATTATTATTATTATTGCTATTTGTATAGCACCAACAGATTCCGTAGCGCTTTACAATATTACGAGAGGGGGGGGATTTAACTATAAATAGGAGAATTACAAGAAAACTTACATGAACGATAGGTTGAAGAGGACCCTGCTCAAACGGGCTTACAGTCTATAGGATTCAGTTAAACTCTATGAGGAGATGCTGATTGGCCAGGGCTGTGTTTGACTTGTGCTGGCTCTGACTCTGATCTGCTTCCTTGACCATCTCAGCCAGTCCTATGGGGAAGCATTGTGATTGGCTCAGACCACCACTTCTGATGATGTCAGCTGTAAGAAGGCAGGCTATGGGCAGAGGCAGCAGCTGCAGACTACAAGTAAGATTTTACTATATTTATGGGGGAGGTAGAAGGTGGTTTTAACACTACAGGGTCAGGCATATATGTTTGTGTTCCTGACCCTATAGTGTTCCAAACTTCCACATTCTCATTGTCAGGTTTGTTCAACCTGGGCAGCATTGATTTGCTGAGGGTACTAGTGACATTTTAGCCCAACACTCTCAGCCACTCAGTGCCATCTACAGGTTGGGATGTAGACAATGTTTGTCTTCCCTGGTGAATGCAGAATGCGGTTAGTGCTATAAAGCAGAGATGGTTAGCAATACATGATTTATTTCGTTTTACAACAAATTATTGCACATGAGGTGCCTACAGCCATAAAGAATAAACTTATAATATACAGCAACAACAAAACAAAAAAACTTACATTTTGGAACCACAACTAACAGGTTGCAGTCCTTACAGTAAAAGCTTATAATAAATACTACACTTTGTAATCACTGATAGAACCTCTCCAAATGATAGGTGCTGGTGACATGACTTGTCAACAGCTACTTCACATACAATCTTTAAATGGTCTGTCAGTGGGAGCTGATGAATGCTGGCTCCTGGTGGCTGCATTGTCACCATAGTATTTAATCAGCTTGTGACAGGTTAAACTTGTGACAGGACCTGCTTAGCATTGTTTTACCTGAACAGTAGCCTCTTTACATACATTAATGGTGAGTCTGCTAAAAATCCAAGGAATTATTTTCTGTAGCTCTCCAGGCTTGCCTCTGTCTTCTTCACACTGATGAATGGCACATCAAAAAAATGTAGGTCCTGTAGTATGCAGCAGTCATATGCTTCTGTAAGGAATTGATAAACCAAGGAAATTCCTTGAAGCGTTTTACTTGATTGAATAATTTGCTTTTAATCCTAATGTTTATAAATCCCACATAGAGCACAGCTACACATTTTATGTGACTCCATGCCGCAGGTTCCTGAACAAGTAAATGTCTTCGGGGGAAAAAAAATGGTGGATCTGGCAATTCAGATTTTGAAACATCACCCATTCTGGCTATGTCTCCCATGATTATCAGCCAACTGGATTTTTAGCATTATGGGAAATGTAATCCACAGCAGTATATTGACTACGGTTAGCCATCACTCTTTCTAGAAGTCCACTTCAGGAAATGCACTAATCTGGATTCAACGAGCTGTTAAGAATGTGGACATTGTCTGAACCAGGGACATTTTAGCCGCGAGGCAAACAAGGCATTTGCCTTGGATGGCATTTTTCAGGGGGCGGCAAAAAAACCCACCCCCAAATGCCCAGGGCAAATGTCTTGTTAGCCTTGCGGCTAACTGACAGGCTGGGCTGAGCGGGCGGCTGGCGAGGGAGCACTTCCTCTGAGCTGTCTGCTCCGCTTCCTCGCGCGCCGCAGGGTAAGGCTGGGAGCCGGAGTATGATGTCACTCTGTATGATGTCACTCTGCAGGGTGCGAGGGAGCTGAGCAGACAGCTCAGAGGAAGTGCTCCCTCGCCAGCCGCCGCCCACTGGACCCCCAGGGAGAGAGGGAACCCCCCCAGCCTAGGGCAGCACAAAACCAGAATACACCACTGGTCTGAACCTGCATGAAATTAATTACTAATGACAAATTAACAATTTAGGTGGAAGAATAGGACATTCTTGATTGTGAAATTAGCAATCTTTTCCACAATTAACACTTATTTTAATCCCTACAGGATTAATGGCATCCCATTACTGTAATGGATTTACCAAACCCTGGTGTTTAGGGGTTCATTTAATATACCTGGCCTGAGTGAAACTCTTCGTAACAAGCTACATTACTGCAAAATACAGTGATATGTTGTAACAACCCATCTCCCAGTGTTCAAACAGCAATACATTTTAAAGGGACACTATAGTCACCAGAACAACTACAGCTTATTGAATTTGTTCTGGTGAGTAGAATCCTTACCTTCAGGCTTTTTGCTGTAAACACTGTCTTTACAGAGAAAATGCAGTGTTTACATTACAGCCTAGTGATAACTTCACTGGCCACTCCTCAGATAGCTGTTACAGATCCTTCCTGGGTCATGGCTGCCTAAAATGCATCCAAACATTCAGTGTCTCCTCCCTCTGCATGCAGACACTGAACTTTCCTCATAGAGATTCATTGATTCAGTTCATCTCTATGAGGAGTTGCTGATTGGCCAGGGCTGTGTTTGAACTGTGCTGGCTCTGCCCCTGATCTGCCTCCTTGTCAGTCTCAGCCAATCCTATGGGGAAGCACTGTGATTGGATCAGGCTACCACTTCTGATGATGTCAACAGAATGCTTGTTGTTTTTTTTTTTTTTTTTTAGGCAAACAGCATGCAAATCTACAGCTTCTGGCTTGAATACAGTAATATTTTGCTATATTTATGGATGCATGAGGGGCCCAGGGGGGCTAGACGGTGGTTTTAACACTATAGGTTCCTGACCCTATAGTGATCCTTTAAGCTTGTGGCAATACAGGAAGGAGATCAGGGAATTAAAAGAACACTATAGCACAGGGGAGGGCTGGCAGCCTTAGGCCTGGGGGGCAAAACCAGTCAAGTGGCCCATTGCACCACCAAATCAGTTCACCATCCATGCCCACCTTTTCCTGGTTTTATAGCGGATATTGATGTTATGCTAATCAGTAGCTCTTTGCCATACCCGCTCCTTCACGGCTCCAGGCACTGCTTGTTGTGAGTGTGAGCCACTGTAAATTAGGGGCAGAGGGCACTTGCACTGCAGTAAAGATGGGGCTGGACAGGAGGAGAGTGCAGTACAATCAGTGCACTCCCCTCCTGTGGGTCACCAGTAGACTGGTGCACCTGCCCAGGATCAGTGCCGGTGCAAGGATTTTTGCCGCCCTAGACAAAATAAAAATTTGCTGCCCCCATGTGACATCACAATGCCCCACCCATATGAACTAACGCCAGTGCTGCACACAGTGTGTGTTTACATTAAAAAGCCTGCAGGGACCAACTATAGACACCAGAACCACTTCATTAAGCTATAGTGTCACTTTAATGTGAGGTACATTATAGATTAGTGTCACTAATAATATACTAGATTGCCTACTTACAAGCAGATGAGGATGATGATGGGCTGCAGTTTGGCTCCACTTGTCTGGTGTAGAACAGGATCCCTGGAGGCTGTTTGCAGCTGTGTTCACAAAATTCAATGTTCTGGGAGAATTGGAAGCAGCTCCATTTTTTGGGGCCCCTTACACAGCTCAAGGTCTGGGCCCCAGGGCCTGACGGTGAGTATGCCCATAAGGCCCACTCATAAGTTCCACCCACCCATGAGTTCGCTCACAGGGAGTGGAGTGTGTAGGGGATGTGTCATGTGTTATTGTAGAGGATCTAATATGTGTGCTTATGGTATGTAGTGTATAGGGTTACCAGTTTGTGCAGGTGATGTAGTGTGTTTGTGTGTAGTGGAAGCAGTGTGTATTTGTGTATAAGGGATGTATTATGTGTTTCTGGTTGTGTGTAAGGGATGCAGTGTGTGAATCTGTGTTTGTATGCATAAGGGATGCAAGGTGTGTGTCTGTATGTGTGTGCATT
>OW240918.1:22504214-22521170 GCA_933207985.1 Pelobates cultripes
GGAAGTGCACACTCAGTGTGCACCCTCCTATCACTCCGGCCGGCTGGCCGGCCACCGCGGACCGGAGTGCAGCTCGGCCACACTACAGGGGAGGGGAGGGGAGAAGCTGCAGCCGCCTGAGGCTCTTAACAGAGCGCTTAGGCGGCTGCAGTATTTAAAGGGCCGGCCCGCCGCGGCCGGCCTTACAGGAATTTAGGGCGGCCTGGGGAGCAATTGCCTCCCTGCCCCCCGGCCCAGCCCGCCCCTGCTATAGCATCAGGAACACAAACATGTATTCCTGACTCTATAGTGTTAAAAACACCATCTAGTCCCCCTGTCCCCTCTGCCCTCCTAAATATAGTAAAATCTTACCTTTATTCCAGTTTATTGCTGCTGGCTCTGCCTCTGAACTGCCTCCTTGCCTTACATCATCAGAAGTGGTCTCAGCCAAACGCAAGCCTTTCCCATAGGAGCCAGCACAAGCCAAACACAGCCCTAGCCAATCCGCATCTCCTCATAGAGATGCATTAAATTAGTGCATATCTATGAGGAAAGTTCAGTGTCTCCATGCAGAGGGCGGAGACACTGAGTGTCAGTGCTGCATGTTGTGCAGCATTGCCTCAGGAAGCGCCTCTAATAGTCAGCTGAGAAGGGCCCACTGGAGGTGTCCCTAGGCTGTAATGTAAACACTGCATTGTCTCTGAAAAAACTGTTTACTGCAAAAAGCCTGAAGGTAATGATTCTACTCACCAGAACACATACAATAATCTGTAGTTGTTCTGGTGACTATAATGTCCCTTTAATCAGGGCAGTGTGAGTGTATGTGTTGTACATATGGCTGGGTGGCATTGTTCATGTACTGCACATTCGTACAATTAGCTATTTCGTGTCCAGGAAGACTTGTTGGATCTGGCAGCCCTGCTGACCCAGTTATATTGCACTTGTATTGACATTATAGAAATAAATGATAGCAGGTGTTTGTTATTTCCCCACATTAATTGTCTTATACAATAACTGAGACATGCCTAAACTGTTCTAAGTGTCTGGTTATTGCACTTTAGAACACGCTGTTCTTTGTGTTGTATTATGTGTGAAATGTGTAATTAATACTCTTTGTTTAAAATTGGTTTAAAACATTTTGTGGATGGGGGTTGGGGGGGGTGGGGGGGTGAGCATTCTGCATTTTGTTTCCTCTTTTGTCTCTGAGCAGCTGCCATAGAAAAATACATAAAAAAAATAGACTGTTCGATACAGACAATACCATATTAATATGTAAAAGGTCTATTAAAATCTGCCTACATTACCATTTTAGACACTCACATTCCTCATTACGCATACATTATGCGCACTCACATCTGTGTTGATGAAGGCCGTGACTGACTACAATATAAATCGCCTTATTTTAACTACGTGGCGGGCTTCTGAATCCTGGTCTTCCCACTTACTCTACATTGTATGTTGTTTGCATTTTATATTGCAGATTATTGCAGATTATTTATGATGTATTTTATGGTTTGAGAAGTCTTCGAGGAATCTTCTTTTTATTTCTGCATATTATTGGGTAATTTATACCTTCACCACTGGTGTTGTTTTTACTGGGTTTCATGGATATTTTTTGGGGGCTTCTGAATCCTGCCACGGTTTTAGGAAAATTACCTGTTTTGTTGAAGACTTGCAAATCTGCCTTAGAATTAATTTGTTGTTCTAATCTGATTCGTATGAGATGTGAAGCTATTTCTTTATTTATATTGAATGCACTAATCACACACATAGACACCGTAGGTTGATACTCTCTCTGAATTCTCCTTGACCTCTTTGCTGTCTTTGATACTGCTGACCATTTTCTTTTTTCTTCAAACCCTTAGTAACACTCCACTTTCCTGGTTTACATCCTGTCTTTCTGAATTCTCATTTAGTGTCTCCTTCCCTAATGCCAATTCCTCCCCATTGCTCATCTCAACGTGTTTCCCCCGGGGCTCCATTGTTGGTCCGCTTCTATTTTGCATTTACACTACTTCTCTTGGTAACCTTTTGGATTTCATACCATCTAATGCTGATATGATGGTCAGATTTACCGTTCCTCCCCTGATCTCTTTCCTGAAATGTGATGCAAACTACATCTAAAACGGAATTTTTCTAAAATGGACTCCTTATCTCCCCCCCCTCAAATAACCTTCCTCCATCGATCTCCCCCTCATGTTCACTATTTTGGAGTTACCTTTTACTCAGATCTTAACTTTTCTCATCACATCCAGTCTGTCTCCAAATTCTGTAAGTTCCATATTGTTGATTAGTTTAACATTGGGGGTTCGGGACCTGCCACCTGATGTTTATAAGATTTCTATAATTCCTTTCCAGCCATCATGAGACTTTTTGTCCACCAGCACCTGACAGTAACTTGGGGGGCCTGAAATCTAATAGTTGGATTTCTCAAGATTGGAGTCCCACCTTATCTTCAACGCTATATACACACTACATGACTAAGTTTAAACAAAGTGCACTATAGTCGATCATTGATGACTGACCATTAGGAATCCTTGACTCACAAAACCAAATTGTGCCTCTAGGCAAAACACTCGATTTGACATGCGGAAGAATTAAACTGCAAGTACAGACGAGGCTAAAATAAACATACATTTAAACTGACTTTTGATTCTGGTAATGTTACAACTGTATTCAATATCTAGGCAATTTGAATTAATCTAACCAGACAAATCATATTTCATCATGTGCAGGACAATTTATTTTACTGTGCTTGCGATAATTTTATTTCAATAGTTCTTGACAACCTCTATAGCTACTTACAATTTTTTTCTTTGTGACGTCCTAATTGCACTGTTAACACTGGAATTGCTAGAATTTATTGGCCTCTTGAGGAATTTTAAGAGTTCTATAATCAATAATTCTAAAAGTGCGGAAACGGGCAAACAGAAGTAAAGGGCTCTTAAGTAGATTATACACGGGTGGGATTTTTCTGTAAAGTTGTATACTGAACAATTACATCTAGTGTTTAGTGACAGTTTTAAAAATTCCAGCTTAGATCACTTTACATTCTAGTATTCTATGTTTGTTCAATCTTCTGGACCTGTTTGCTTTGCTTAGCATTCTCGATGCCTTAACAAACTATAAAGAACAAGAGCGTATTGAGGTGAAGGGAAGTCATAGCAAATTGACATTGGAAAACAGTACAATGGCATTCATGGAGTTATTGAATAGATGCTCTCATAGTTATTAACAGTACATTTTGCAACATTGTATATTGCAAACGTGTATGGTCAAGTGTATGGTCAAGAGCCAGGACCTGACAGGCTAGACATTTCTATGTACGACTGTGCTGACTGTACATGTAGGGAACAGTTGGAAGGTAACCTTGCTACCTAATATTTGGAATAACCAGTTGATATGTTTTTGTGGGCCAGTTAGCCATATATATATTTGGTGAACTTAATACAAGTATATTAGCATTGAATGGACATTGACAAGTTTTACAGCTGATTGCGCATTTACAGCAGATGTTTCCCGTGATTCAGATCAAGAGCACACTCTGGCATCAAATTAGGATGGAACCACAGAAATAAGGGTCCTTTGGGGTTAGGGCTTACTGTAACCTTTTTTATTACCTTTTTTTATTGCACATTGTTTACATTGTAATCACGGTTCATCCTCCATAGGTTGACTGACTGGAACTGATATTCAGAATAAGGACTCAGTGCCTGTACTTGCTGGTCCAATGTAATAAGGATAAGGGCCAAAAACAATTGTCCACTCCGTATGATCAGTGGTTATCTCACCAGGCTGAAAGTTCTTCCTATGCAGCAGTTAGGAGCTGGGAATTCCTTGCAGATGGTAATTTATTGTTTAAATATTGACTAGTTCCCAAGTTCTCCTTGAGGAGTGTTTTATTGATCGTTGGTAAGTTTGAATAAATAAATGCCTATCCCAATAAAGATTTATGGAAGGGAAACAGCCTGTCCACATGTGACACAGCAGTATATCACAGATGGTTTTGAGTATAACAGAATAGCAGAACAAGTGTGGCAGTAAATTCAGTGATAAATCTGCACTCCATATACCATAAGTGCTGAAACTTTTTCTAGATGTTTTAATGAAAGAAGACCATGGTTGAAGCCCCTCTGTGTTTATTTATTTTTATTTTTTTTGTCAAATCATTTTCAAGCAGTTATACAAAAATATAATGATTCCCCCGAAGAGATCCATTCCCTTTGCTGGAGACACTATATCCTTTTTACAACTTTGTATCAATCCACGACATGCAATAATAATCTGTTAAATCTGGAGTGCCTGAGGATTCAGCTATGTCAAATCTCCACTTTAAAGAGCCACTCCAAGCACCATAACAACTACAGTACAGTATGGGGGTTATAGTGCTAGTTGTGCCCTGGTGCACCCCACAATGTGTTTTAAACAATTTGACACATTACCTGTGATCCACCAGTTGCCAGTCCCGGCCTCAACACAGAGTATACCTTGTGGCCAAATAGCTGTTAAGCCTTATTAGTGACACGAACTTAATACTGGCATCAAGAGTCAGTTCACCAATGTGCTACTACTGAAAAAGGTATTGGTGGGTTGACCACTTCAAAAGAGCTGGATCCTCCTATACAGCAGTGCTCAGCGTTTCACAGGTTTTCATGCAGCAACACACAATTTGCAAACAAATACAAATCACAGGAACTTAAAATGTGAGTATGTTTGTTAAACTTTTTTTTAGAATATTTGTTGCATGCTCAATTAATGCAGTCGTTATATTATGCTTAAAAAGAAATGTCTTCAATCTGGAGTGTCCAGATTCAAATCTTGTTTCAATTAAAGCTGTATTAGCAATATACATATAGGAGATTAACAGGAACGAGTGGCATATTAATGTGCTTTTTGGGAAGGAAGGTTTATAGAATCTGAAATGAATTGTAGAAGAAACTGTGTCAGCTACAAATAAGGAAATTAACATTACACGTTACTGCCAATCATGCTCTTACTGTAAAGCAGAGCAACGATTTGTGTGACCGTCTTCTGCCTTTGCTGTTAGCTAATGGAAAATATGTTAAAACTTAACAGCACAGAAATAACTCATAATCCGAACATACCTTTTAATTTATTTTGCATTATTCTTTCTTATTCATTTAAATTCTTTATTTAGTACTGCACAGGCAATATATTTTCACATACAATGCACATTTTCATGTCAGCAAGTTTTTAAGAACAGAATAAAAGGCCAGTAGCCCAAATAAAATGAACAGAAATCACATGACCAGAAAATGTAGTCTAACTATATAATACTACAACAGTAGTGTGCCATAGTACTACTAAGTTTCGCCATCCCCATTCACGGGCAAAGCTGCCCTGGTTCAGAACACACTGCCCCAGGAACCCGGAAGGTAAAAAAAAAAAAATTAGAGCCCAAAAGTAGTGAGACTGTAGAATAAGAAGAAAGAAATACATAAGAAGTCAAAAAAAAGGATAAGTGAAAGTACAAACAAGAGAAAGGGAGAGCAAAGGAAAGATGGGCCCCCATTGTGGACACATTCTTTCTTATTCGTTAACTAAGTTTTATTGCTCCATGATTATTGCATCTCTTTTGGCCTCTCACCATCTAGATATTTTGAAACCTTTATAATATATATAATAATATATACATTTCTCCTCCAGTACCATGCATCAAACAAAGAGAAAGGCGCGATCTAGCCCAAATGTCATTGGTTGCTGCAGTAGCTAATTAATTATCTGGAGAGGAATGACTTGTAAACATATGTAAATAGGGTCAAGAAGCAGACTGGTTCAATTTGTTTTAAGACGTACCGAATTTCCCAGAAAGTTAAATAGTAACTCTACGCACAATATAGAGAAACGCATGTCAAAAAAGTTATAAATTGATTTGCATGTCAATGAGTGAAATTAGTATTTGACCCCTTGGACTTAGTACTTGGTGGTAAAACCCTTGTTGGCAATCATAGAGGTCAGACATTTCTTGTAGTTGGCCACCAGGTTTTCACACATCTCAGGAGTGATTTTGACCCACTCCCCTTTGCAGATCCTCTCCAAGTCATTAAGGTTTCGAGGCTGACGTTTGGCAGCTCCCTCCACAGATTTTCTATAAGATTAAGGTCTGGAGAGTGGCTAGCCCACTCCAGGACCTTAATGTGCTTCTTCTTGAGCCACTTCTTTGTTGCCTTGGCTGTGCATTTTGGGTCATTGTCATGCTGGAATACCCATCCACGACCCATTTTCAATGCCCTGGCTAAGGGAAGGAGGTTCTCACCCAAGATTTGACGATACATGGCCCCATCCATTGCTCCTTTGATGCGGTGCAGCTGTCCTGTCCCCTTAGCAGAAAAACACCCCCAAAGCATAATGTTTCCACCTCCATGTTTGACGGTGGGGATGGTGTTCTTGGGGTCATAGCCAGCATTCCTCCTCCTCCAAACACGGTGAGTTGATGCCAAAGAGCTTGATTTTGGTCTCATATGCCCACAGCACTTTCACTCAGTTCTCCTCTGAATCATTCAGATGTTCATTGGCAAACTTCAGACGGGCCTGTACATGTGCTCTCTTGAGCAAGGGGACCTTGCGGGCGCTGCAAGATTTCAGTCCTTTACTGCGTAGTGTGTTACCAATTGTTTTCTTGGTGACTATGGTCCCAGTTGCCTTGAGATCATGAACAAGATCCTCCCGTGTAGTTCTGGGTTGATTCCTCACCGTTCTCATGATCACTGAAACTCGGCGAGGTGAGATCTTGCATGGAGCACCGAGGGAGCCTGACAGTTATTTTGTGTTTCTTCTATTTGCGAATAATCGCATCAACTGTTGTCACCTTCTCACTAAGCTGCTTGGCGATGGTCTTGTAGCCCATTCCAGCCTTGTATAGGTCTACAATCTTGTCACTGACATCCTTGGACAGCTCTTTGGTCTTGGAGAGTTTGGAATCTGATTGATTGATCTGTGGCTGGGTGTCTTTTATACAGGTAACTAGTGATGTCGCGAACCGTTTGCGAACTTGCCGCGAACGGTTCGCCTTGAACCGTTCGCGGCAAACTCCGGTCAGCTGACACATCCCTGCCAATCTCCGGCAGACCCTCCCTCCCAGACCCTCCCACCTCCTGGACAGCATCCATGTAGGGCAAATATTTATTTCAGTCATTGACATGCAAATCAATTTATAACTTTATTGACATGTGTTTTTCTGGATTTTTTTTTTTGTTATTCTGTCTCTTACTGTTAAAATACACCTACCATTAAAATAATAGACTCATCATTTTTTTTGTCAGTGGACAAACATTCAAAATCAACAGGGGATCAAATACTTACCCACTCACTGTATATCTTACTGCCTCATCTGATGCCAAAACATCCTATCTTAGATGCCAACGAACATGCTAAGTCACCATGTTAGCTAACTCAGCATTGCCGATGTTTGTGCAATACATTACCCATGTTGCTAAGTAGACAGTTGCGTGAAAGTTGGGTGGTATTCACTTGGAAATGAATATGTTGAAATTTGATTTTCCATGCTTGGTTGAAGTTCCTTTGCTTCTATTTGTTTCTTGTTTCACTGCCTGTTCACCGACCCTCCCTGGAGTAAAATCCTATGTAAACAAACGATCTCTGAACAGACCATTCTTCGATGATGCATCACTATTGTGAAACTCTACAGTAATTGACACTTTACGTGACCTTTGAAGTAAATGGTCCACTGCAGTGAAATGTATTGGTGACTGTTCTGTGTTCCCCTGACTGCCTGTACATGTTTCTCTGTATGTTTTCTCTCTTGGGTCGTTAGGTGGGTGGGACCCTCCACTTCTCACAAACATGACGGTAAATTGCAGGATGTGATTGTTCGCATGTAAACAACATCAGACAGCATGACGTCTTTTTCCTATAAAATGGTTACATGAAAGAGCCTCATTAACCTCATATGTTCCTTCCCAGGTGTCCATGCTACTTGTTAGTCAGCAAATGCCTAATTAGCTGCTGGCTTGCTTTTGCCTCTTGGGATTTCCACATCACCAGTTTCATTCAAGACAGTTGTACAAAGATGCAATCCATGCTTCATGGTAAAATGTAGACTGTAGTGATCATCACACGTTTCATCTAATGCAGTCCAAAGTATGTATTATTAATTATTTTTTTCCAAATTAAGCCAGTAATATGGAATAAGTTTGAACAACAAACCAGTGGTCACTAATGCCTACAAACCATGGGAGTTTGTGCATCTCCAACCGCTCTAGATATTCTCCCTTCTCTCCTCCACGGTACAGTAGTAGGGATGGCGTAGTTTGAGCCCTGAGTTTTTTTGTTTTTTTTTCTCCTGGTGGGGGTGAATTAAAATGCCTGGAAAAGAGCATGATACAAATTAGATGCCAAAACCCATAAACATCTGGGGTAAAACTAGGAATGACTTGCAATATGCAATAAAACTAGGAATGTCCCAAGTTCATGTTCAGTACAATACAAACTTTAAAGGCACACTATAGGCACCCAGACTGCTTTATCTTATTGTGGTGGCGGGGGTGCACTGTCCCTGTGCCTTTAGCCCTGTAGCAGCAAACATTGCAGTTACAGAGAAACTACAATGTTTATATTGCAAGGTTAAAGGACCACTATAGTGCCAGAAAAACATACTTGTTTTCCTGGCACTATAGTGCCCTGAGGGTGCCCTCACCCTCAGGGTCCCCCTCCCGCCGGGCTCTGGAGAGAGAAAGGGGTTAAAATCTTACCTTTCTCCAGCGCTGAGCGGGGAGCTTTCCTCCTCCTCTCCTCCTTCCTAGCGACGTCATCGGCTGAATGCGCATGTGCGGCAGGAGCCACGCGCATTCAGCCAGTTCATAGGAAAGCATTTACAATGCTTTCCTATAGACACTGGCATCTTCTCACTGTGATATACACAGTGAGAAGCACGCAAGCACCTCTAGCAGCTGTCAATGAAACAGCCACTAGATGCTCTAGAGGCTGGATTAACCCTCCGTGTAAACATAGCAGTTTCTCTGAAACTGCTATGTTTATTAAAAAAAATGGTTAATCCTAGCTGGACCAGGCACCCAGACCACTTCATTAAGCTGAAGTGGTCTGGGTGCCTATAGTGGTCTTTTAAGACATAGAAACATAGAATGTGACGGCAGATAAGAACCATTCGGCCCATCTAGTCTGCCCAATTATTTTAAATTCTTTCAATACAGTTTTTAGTGGCTGTGTCCCAGACAGCCTGTAGAGGGGCTTCCTGGACTTTCATGGAGTTTGACTTGGGGAAACGACTGTAACGGACCGTTTAGCACACAAGGGGAAAAAACCGTTTAGGCGATCGGCCCCCTTTCCAGAGATCCAGGCACAGCTACTGCAGAACACCAAAACTCACGAACTGGATACAAAATAGCACTCCAACTCCCGAACTGGAACCTCCCAAATAGCTGCTAGCAGACGAACAGGAAAAGCAGACTAACAGCTTACACTCCTGGCAATCAGTCTCTAACAGCATACAGTGAATCCCCCCAAGAACAAGACAAGGCTCCGTGTTGAGGGTCAAGCAGTGGTCTGTTTAATGAGGGCTACCTGCCCGGCTTTTATGCAGGTCTCCCACCTGGTGGACACTCTCCTAGGGGACCAGATGGGAGACTGTGACAAGGGACAGACAAGTATACAAATAGGACACACAGTCACAGTATATTCCCACAATGCATCCTGGCTTCCTCCCCTCTGCCCTGGGAGATAATTGGGAAGTAACTCAATTATCTCCCAAGACAAAGGCAAAACTCCATTACACACGTGGGAACACAAAACCAGCATAACACTTTAAAATGCACAAAGTAACATTTACTATATAAACCACAGACATGTAACATATCCCCAGATAGCTCAGGTCTGAGTGCACATTATTAGGTGAATGGCACTCAGACTACACGAATACAGTTCAATCGCCATGGAGCCAAAGTCTTTACAGTCAGTCTCATACGAATGGGCTCCATGGGATTCCTATCTGGGGTATAAGACATTCACACAAAAATACCGAACACCGGGTCATTCGTGTGCTTTCACCGAACAAGAAAGGAGGTCGGCGGCTTCAGCGGTGTTCGCGCAAAACTGTGTCCGATTTTAGTTCCATGAAAATAGAGGCGAACACCGCTGTTCATTCGTATGGTTTAAAATGGCCGCGACCTCGTGTTCGGGATACGAACGGCGGCCACCCAGCGTTCATCAATTAAGCTGCGGTTAACTGCAGCTTCAGGAGGTTAATTGCCGGCACACTCCAGCTCCCAGGTGGTCCAGTCATTCGTACGGTTGTTCGGTAGATTGAAACTACCGAACAACCGGCAGAAAAGCATGAATATGGCTTTTCTGAATGGAAAAATAAAGTCTTTTAAAAGGGGGCCATAGTCCAAAGGCAGCAGGCGAGCAACCAGGCTTCTCCAATGCAATGTGGCGAGATTGGTCTCGTCACATCTCTCCTCTTTTCCAAACAGACTAACAGGGTATCTGACCTCCTGCCGGTCAGTGCCCTTGTTAGTCCAGCAGCCCACCCACAACAAATAATCAACAGCACAGCCCACCCACAATAAATGGTTACTACACCTGGGTAAAGGGGAAGCTTGTCCATGTCCAGGTGCCTCACCACGGCTGTGCTGGGTACGGGTACGCTGACTTGGTGGGTTGCTGCGTGGGCAGAGACCAGCGGCACTCTGCCCTGCTGCCAGCGCTACTGGGAGGGTAGCCTGGTGGAAGCCTGGTTGTTGGAGGGGGAGACCGACTGTCTCCCCTTTAAATACACCGCTCTGCTGCTGCTGCTGGAGACTGACTGTCTCCCCTTTAGATGCACAGTCCTGCTGCTGGAGACCGACCGTCTCCCCTTTAGCTGTACAGTCCTGCTGCTGGAGACCGACCGTCTCCCCTTTGGTTACCCATCTCTGCTGCTGGAGGGGGAGACCGATTGTCTCCCCTTTGGCTAAACAGCCCTGTCGCTGGGGGGCAGGGCCGACCGTCCCTACCCCCTGTGCTGGCAGTGTAGAGACTACGGTCCCATCTGCACGGTTGTGGGGCTTACTGTCTCCCCCTGGTACATTAAGCTGCCGCTGGGGAGAGGGGGTAACAAGCTCCTCTCCCATACATACTTCCAGCTGCGGGGGAGGGAGACCGACTGTCTCTGCTCCCAATACAGAGTCCTGCTGCTGGGAAAGGAGACTGGGCTCTCTATTCCCGGTAGGACACTCTGCCGCTGGGGAATGGAGACGGGGCTCCCAATTCCCAATGATCTGTGCTGCCGCTGGGGAATGGAGACTGGGCTCCCAATTCCCAAAGCATCATACTGCCGCTGGGGAATGGAGACTGGGCTCCCACTTCCCAAAAAATCACGCTGCCGCTGGGGAGGGAGGACACTGCTCTCCTCTCCCTGGACTTCCCACTGCCTTCCCGGCATATCACTTGGCTGCTGGGGGGCAGGAACAACTACCTCTGCTCCCTGTATCTCAGCCTGCCGCTGGGGAGGGAGGACGCTGTTCTCCTCTCCCTGCACTTTACACTGCCTTCCCGGCATATCACTCTGCTGCTGGGGGGCAGGAACAACTACCTCTGCCCCCTGTAACTCAGCCTGCCGCTGGGGAATGGAGCTCAGGCTCCCAATTCCCTGCAATATCTCCCGCTGGGGAATGGAGCTCGGGCTCCCAATTCCCTGCAATTTCTCCCGCTGGGGAATGGAGCTCGGGCTCCCAATTCCCTGCAATTCATTCTGCTGCTGGGGGACAGGAGCGACTATCTCTGTCCCCTGTAACTCAGCCTGCCGCTGGGGAATGGAGCTCAGGCTCCCAATTCCCTGCAATATCTCCCGCTGGGGAATGGAGACTGGGCTCCCAATTCCCAATAAATCACACGGCCGCTGGGGAATGGAGACTGGGCTCCCAATTCCCTGCAGGACCGGTGGAGAGACCTCGGTCCCATCTCTACCGGCCACCTGGGGTTCTTCCCAGAAAATATCCACAATGTCTTCCCAGCTGAATGGGTCTGGTTCTGGCTCTGTCACCTTGCTGTCCTGCTGAATCTTCTCAATGGAGTGGAAGAGATCTCGGTAGTCCTGCTCCAGTTCCCACTCCAGGGCTGCTAGGTGAGCCAGGTCTTGCTCAATGTCGTGAGTGTCGTCCCAGTCATACCTGCTCTCCCTCCACTCCAAGAGATCACTGAACCGGGCTTGTGTAGGGCTCCCAAATTCAGGCTCTGAAAAAGCCTCCCATACCAAGCCAGGACCATCAAACTCCTCTCCCTCTGGCTTGTCATGCTCGGCTGTCCAGGGCAGGTACTGTGCCCCATACCACCAGAGCGCTTGGTAGGCATCTTCCAGCCAAATCTCCTGCCATACCCGGTGCTCCAATTCCTTCACCCATTCATCCAGGGGCTGCTCTCCCAGGAAGGGCATCCGCAGGGCCACTTGCTTCTGCAACCGCTGCTCTTCACTGGGGAGACTCTCACCCCGCTGGTACTGTACATTATCCAGGGCCTGGTACCAGACGCCTTTCCTTAATGCATCCCGGCCATCCAGGTCCTCCTCCTCGTATGACACTGCTGGTTCCATGCTGTTGCTGTCAGGGTCGCTGTACTCAGACATGCGTTGCCCTCAAATTGTAAATCCAAGGAATGGTGTTGCCTGTAGCTGTCCTGTAGTCTGTGGGAACGATCCCGCCGCTTGCCACCAATTGTAACGGACCGTTTTGCACACAAGGGGTAAAAACCGTTTAGGCGATCGGCCCCCTTTCCAGAGATCCAGGCACAGCTACTGCAGAACACCAAAACTCACGAACTGGATACAAAATAGCACTCCAACTCCCGAACTGGAACCTCCCAAATAGCTGCTAGCAGACGAACAGGAAAAGCAGACAACAGCTTACACTCCTGGCAATCAGTCTCTAACAGCATACAGTGAATCCCCCCAAGAACGAGACAAGGCTCCGTGTTGAGGGTCAAGCAGTGGTCTGTTTAATGAGGGCTACCTGCCCAGCTTTTATGCAGGTCTCCCACCTGGTGGACACTCCCCTAGGGGACCAAATGGGAGACTGTGACAAGGGACAGACAAGTATACAAAAAGGACACACAGTCACAGTATATTCCCACAATGCATCCTGGCTTCCTCCCCTCTGCCCTGGGAGATAATTGGGAAGTAACTCAATTATCTCCCAAGACAAAGGCAAAACTCCATTACACACGTGGGAACACAAAACCAGCATAACACTTTAAAATGCACAAAGTAACATTTACTACATAAACCACAGACATGTAACATATCCCCAGATAGCTAAGGTCTGAGTGCACATTATTAGGTGAATGGCACTCAGACTACACGAATACAGTTCAATCGCCATGGAGCCAAAGTCTTTACAGTCAGTTTCATACGAATGGGCTCCATGGGATTCCTATCTGGGGTATAAGACATTCACACAAAAATACCGAACACCGTGTGCTTTCACCGAACAAGAAGGGAGGTCGGCGGCTTCAGCGGTGTTCGCGCAAAACTGTGTCCGATTTTAGTTCCATGAAAATAGAGGCGAACACCGCTGTGCATTCGTATGTTTTAAAATGGCCGCAACCTCGTGTTCGGGATACGAATGGCGGCCACCCAGCATTCATCAATTAAGCTGCGGTTAACCGCAGCTTCAGGGAGGTTAATTGCCGGCACACTCCAGCTCCCAGGTGGTCCAGTCATTCGTACGGTTGTTCGGTAGATTGAAACTATCGAACAACCGGCAGAAAAGCATGAATATGGCTTTTCTGCATGGAAAAATAAAGTCTTTTAAAAGGGGGCCATAGTCCAAAGGCAGCAGGCGAGCAACCAGGCTTCTCCAATGCAATGTGGCGAGATTGGTCTCGTCACAACGACGCTGGAAGTCCTATGGGGTTTTAGAAGCGTGAGGATGTCCAGTGTCGGTCCACTGTGTTAAATTCTGTGAAAGGCCAGGAAAGCATTCAGTCAATGCTTTCCTATGGGGATGGTCTAAGATCCCACCTTCGGCTGGTCCAATACAAAGCCAAAGTCTATCAGCAAAAAGTGGAAAAAGAGCTCTTTAACCCCTAACTTGCCACCAGGGGAGGGTGTGGGGCAGAGTGACCATTTAATGTTAAGATTACACCTTTGAATTCCTAACACTAAAGTTTTCCTTTAATATCACTATGTACCAACATATAGTCAGCAAGGAATGCTGCGAACGATGAACTTCCGAATAAGCATGAGTATGAAATCGTTCCTTTACCCTTTCGTTTTAGTTATTGTTTTTGGCATTGCCTGAAGAGTTGTTTTTTTTCCCTTTCTGTCAGATTCAGTAATGCAAACAGAAGATATCTCTAATGCTATCAATGTTTAATCACATTCTTCCTTCCCAGTTAAGGAGTGCAGGGCTACATAGCAGTGGAACACGAATGATAGTTTGGCATGTAACTTGTTTTCTTTTTAATTTTTATTTGATTGACAGAGAGGCTAAAGACACCTAGCAACTCTTTTCATTTACTGACAGTAACGCTACACGAGTAAAAATAAAAAGAAACATATTGAGTCATGAAAGTCCAATGTGGGCAAATGTAATACAGAGACTGTAATGTTGCTCAGGGTAGCAAATGAATATGTGATGCTTTCGCCCACATTTTTATTCTATGTATTTTTAACTCTTAAATGCCACCTCTTTACATATTTCAATGTAAAGTTTTTTCTGGATTATTTGTATCCTTTCTTACCAGTTATACAAAAGTTTGAATATATTGGGGCTTTTGGATTAATAATAATATTTATATATACACAAAACAACACATTTTTTTTATTTCCAGAGCTGCAATTATTTAAAAACCTGAAATGAATATGCAAGTTGTCATGGCAACATATACCGGAATCTATTGGAGCTATATAAATGGTGATGATAATAATAATAATTCTAATAGTAGTAATAATAATACAAGCGACATTGTATCATGTTGTATTAAATTCATCAAAGTTCTGATCTGTAAAGCGGTGTAAAATTCTAAAAGTGGGAGTATCACCATGGAAACCAGTGGTGTCCCCATGGAACATTCTATTGGTGATTGTCCCACTTGTATAAACTTGTGCCATGTTTCTGATCAAGAAATTTATAGAAATCTCGCCATTGTATCTGACACAGGCGGGAGCTGGAGTCCGTGATAATGTCATATCCTTCCTGTTTTCAGACACACCAACACAATTACAACTAATGTTCATTCTCATAGGTTATGGTGCAAGAATGTCCCGTGTCGCTGTCATTTTGCAAATATTGCTGCAGCTATAAGGCCGCCCCCTTTCTGAGAGATGTCACAAGAGGAAGTTAACACTATTACCTGCCCATCCAAATATTTGTACAACATTATTTCGCTTTGAAAAAAATCTGATTCATGGCTGTGTGTATGCAAGGATGCATCTTATAGAAGCACTAACAAAATCATAGCAATTAAAATGACAGGCCGTTAAAAAAACCCAAACAAATTATTAGTTATTTTTTATTTCATTAACAGATTGATTGATATTAATATTTACAACATGGTGTGTTCCTCGTAAAACTTAGTTGGAAACATAGTTTAAATAAGTCATTATATGAACATGGCTTTTTATACATTGTATGAGTGTTTAATGTCATTAAATGTTTTTACATTGTGCTACACTGGTTACAATAGTAATCATGATGTTATCAAAATCTGGTTACATTCTAACTTCATCTCCTATTCAATGAACAGGACCTGTTTGAAGAATGGGAAATTGGTTATGGGTGGCCAATCTTAGTTCCTGATTTATGGGTGATACTTCCTTAATAGCTTAGCATTTTTAAAAGGCATTTCAAAGGTCAGTTGCTTTGTTCATTTCCTGACTTTGCAAATGCCAACTTTGACTTGTGGAGGAAAAAGACTTTATAGTAATAATTTGTGGAACAAACACATAGCTTCGAGGCTTACTCTTAGCTGATGACTTAAGGATTCAGTGCATACACTTAAGGCATGGTAGGCTTGATATATTTCCTCCAAGCTGTCCTGCAATAAAATTGTAAATCACTCCCAGGATTTACAACGTATGCTACAGAAATTAACTAATGAAATCATTAAATGTTGTAATAGAGCCATTCTAACCTAATGAACACACCATGTAGTTTCATCACCAATTTCTAAATGCATAGTAAAATAATGCATCATATCTTCCAAGTGTCCCTATTTAGGAGAGACAGTCCTTATTTCGGGTCCAAATCCATCAGTCCTTATTTTCTGTCCTAATGTCCCTCTTTTCTAAAAGCTGCTATTGTTGGTGTGTCTGAACGTATAACAGAGCTCTCCAGTAACAATACTCACAGTACTGTGTATTTAAACTACAATAAATGTCTTTTGAAATCAGTCTCTGTAAATAAGATACCTCGTTCTAAATTATACTTTAGTTGCATAAATTGCTATTGATAATTCATCTAAAATTTATCAGAACAGCCCCGCCCATAGTCACACCTCTAAAATGAAAGTGCCCCTCTTTGTTCATTTGAAATGTTGGGAGGTGCATTAATGATGTATTAATAATGAATAACAAAGTATTCACCTCTTAATGTCTTAAATCTAGAACAAATTAGACTTGGGCGTTTGTTTTCAGATGAAGACATTGTCGTCCGAATTTCAGCAATTTGTCCATTTGTCTAAGAGACGAATGAACAAATACTAATTCCAACGAATGAAGCGAAGAACGAATTGTTTGTTGGACAACATTTTGTCCATGCAATTTGTTCTTCGTTTGTTTTATATTACAAGGAGGGAACTACCTGCTTGTGTGTCTCTGTAATATTTAAAAGTAGAATCAGCAAAGAGCTGTGCACTAAGTGTTTTTTTACTTGGTATTAGTGATTGTCCAAAAAAGAACAAAATTATGAAAAGGAAAAGCTTTTTGTAATTTTGGTCTTTCATCTTCTTAGTATATAGGTCCCTAATCCTTTTGGGATTGCCATAAGGATACCAAAAAAGAGCTAT